>OX422219.1:105617724-106817724 GCA_949130495.1 Sambucus nigra
GTGTTCCATATCTCTTCGCTAAGGAGATTTTTTCGAGATGATTTGGCCCATACTCACATTACGTTGGAGGAGATCGACTTACATCCTGATAGCTCCAATTAGGAGGAGGCGATTGCTATCCTAGACCGTAGCGAGAGGAAGTTGAGGTCGAATATAGTACCACTAGTCTGTGTTCAATGGCGGCACCAAAATGTTGAGGAATCAACCTGGGAGCGCGAGGATGACATGCGTGAACGTTATCCAGAGTTATTCTTGCTAGGTATATTTCCATTTTCAAATTTCGGGACGGAATTCTATTATTAGGGGGGAAGTATGTAATACCTCGTATTTTTACGCATATTTATTTTATTATGAAATTATGGAAAATGGGGATGAATTAATTTAAAGAGAGAAAATTTAATTTGTAATTAATCCGATTTAATGGTAATAATTACTAGCGTGACGAGAGTTAGTAGTTATCGAAATAATATTATGGTCGGGATGAGATTAATGGTAATAATTACTAGCATGACGAGAGTTAGTAGTTATCGAAATAATATTATGGCCGGGATAAGATACACGGCATGCATGATATAATTATTTGGGACGCGCGTATGAGTCACGTCACCGGTATGTATTTTGGGGTTAAAAAGGTAAATTATTTTTATAACCCGAATGACCATTTTGAGTGTGGAGAGTGTTCGGAAGGGTCGAAATAGTCAGAAAACACTACTCGGGTATTTTATTTGGAGTTCGGAGCATTTTAGCCCAAACGACACCCCGGAGGGGTATTTTGGTTTTTTGGGATTTTTGAGTAATTAAATGGACAAAAATTGGATTTAATTAAAAGCATTGAGGGTTAATGGTATGTCATTTTTAACTTACGTGAGAAAAAGAGAAAAAGAGAGAGAGAACCAAGGAAGAAGAAGACTCCATTGGAGCCCTAAGCCAAGAACTTGAGCTTTCACACCAAAAATTACACCAGCGCGTAGATCGTGTCAAGAGGATCGTTCCCATACAAATTTCAGTCCATGAATTAGAAGTTCATTCCGAGGCAAGTGTTTATCTTGCTCCTCTTTTAGCATATATTTTTCCTGTTAATTTAGGTTTGATGATATAAACTTAATGCAATGAAAAACTTAGGTTTAATTAGATTAAATTGTGAAGAAACCTTATGAATTGGAGATGGGTATGCATGTAGAGGTTTTTCCCTTTGTTGGACTACTAAAATCTGGGAATTTTATGTCTTCATCAAAAATTATAATAAGAGTTTAGGACAAATAAAATTTTGGGCTCATATTTAAGAGACTAATTTTAAATTAAAGAGATTGTTGAATTCCAATTGAGTATATAAGGATTTTACCTTTAATTCATAGTAGAATGTATCTTAGGGTGATTTGGAATAGCGTAAGAACATTACATTAAAAATAGGATGAGTTTGGAAGGAGATTGAAGTATGGAAATTTGAGAAAAATCGAAGTTGGGGAAGAACTGGGCCTGATCGGAATTTTCGTTAGAAAACCTGCCCAGGTCGTTCGAACGAACCTTCTAATGATATTTCCAATGACATTTCTAATGAGTTGTTGAGTTCGTTCGAAGTGGGAACTTCGTTCGAACTACGTCGTTCGAACGAGAATCCCGAAACTTCTAACGAGATTCTAGAATGAGTTTTTAGGGTCCGTTCGAGTTAAAAACCATCATAGGGTTATCCAAGAGAGTGTATTAACCTACGTGAGTAACGGGTGGCTGAAATTCCAAAGTGTTAGGTAATTAAGGGTGTAATGGTCCTCGATGTATTGAATTTTTGTGAAAACCTAGGAGAGAATGTAGGTCCTAGAGAGGCTATCTATATACGGATATCGTGGAGAGTAATGAAGTAAATATTACTTACGGATTATAGTATTTGGGTTATGTGATTACCTATTAATGTATATAAGTTGTGTGCATGCTTATTACTTGGAATATCATGTGTATGACATACCTAGCTACTGGCTATCGAACGGGGGTTAACACGTTGTGGACGACCATATCTTGTGTGCCTTCAGGGGGATTTCGAGTCGTACCACTAGAGCATGGAACCTAGGCACGGGTAATCTGTGAGAAAGATAGTGTCGACGGTCGTATGGGTGCGTAGGTATGTGCGTAGCCCATCGTCTTGGGACTATGTTCGCCTCCAATATGTGTTTATGTTTTATTGGTTCTTGAGAGATTGAACATGTTCTCCTTTATGCGTGAGCATTGCAATGGGACTAGATAGCCGAGTATGACTAGCACCAGGGGTTTCTTAACCATGGGTACTGTATTGATATATTTGTATGTATACATAGTGAGATTTTATATATGTATACTGAGTTCCTATTCGGTGTTTCTTGGTAGCTACTTTATTAAAGTATATACTTGTTGGGTCACTAGTTGGGAATAAAGAATACTAAGAGAATGAGTTGTGACATACTTAAACCTATTCCTAAATAATAGTAATATATTAGTTTCGGGATATTTAGATATTGTATACGGCATAACGATTATCCTATATATAGTCAGGTATAGTGACAAGACTAGTATGGGTAGTTAGACTTGCTAGGTGTGCACATTAGATGAGAGGTGAGCATCTCAAGTGAGTACGCTAAGTTAACATGGATAATATATGTGCTAATTAAATCAATTTAAGCACTTGCTGTATTTAAACTGTTTTCTACTCGGGCTCTGACCCGTTTTCTTTTGCAAATCTCTTTTCTTATTTTATTATTTTAGGTGCTGAGTCACGGGGACACCAGACTTAGGAGATTTCATTCATTTGTCGAGATGTAGCTGATGTGGAAGCTACAGGACATTGCTAGTAGACATTTCTGAGTCTATTTCTCCTTATCCACCAGTCATTTCATTTCTGTTCGACATGTCGTCCCTCCTATTTTACATTCAGAGATTTAGAGTTGTTTTTATTCTATCATTAGAGTTTGATGTCATGTTATTGAATTATTGTATGGGATTTTGACTGGATGTGTTCTCCCCAGTTCTTTATTTTTCTTCAGTTAGTCCTTACCTTATACTATTGTGATGTATGGCTATGTTTAGATATTACCCCTTAATGATGATGGTTAATAACAAGACCAAATTTTGACACCAACCTTTTTAAATATTAGGTGGTTAATTTTTATTAAATTAAAATTTGAGTTTTCGACAGTGATGCATTATTTGAACCAACTTGATATTCTGAAATTAATTAATTAAGGACTGGTCACCCTGTAATTAATTAGGCGGGGTGTCACACCTATCACTTGGAAATGCTGGAGAGCAGGGAGATTCCAAGAGTTTGGAATGCGACCAACCTGAAGAAATTCTACTTCTTGATTTCTCTATCTATGCACCATTAGTTTAGACAAATTTTCAAATTAATGTTAATTTTTGTTCCTGACTTTATTCAGTGAAACTCGATTGGCCTTGGCATTCTGTATGTATTGGTTGTCTCAAGTATATTTTATTATATGCATCCTTTCCAAGTTACAGGCTTCACTCTTTTAACATATATGATAAAGATCATGGATTACAGTAAGTTGTTTAACTTGCTCCAGTAAAAAAAATCTCTTGAGCTAGCCTCTTGTGATTTCACCACAATGGTTGGGATTATACTAGCTCTACTTCCCCAAAGAATAGTTAGCAGGGTTGACATATAACAACCCTCCTCAGCCTTTGTTCAAAACACAAGTGGCCTCCTAGGTTGCTCCAGTGACATATAAATACCTACAGGGGATCCTTAGGCAGCACGACCAACCCAAGTTAGTCACCAACATAGTTTGGCTCTAAAATCCTTCTCGGGTAGATTGCCCATTAATCAGGTGTATCCTCTCCATCGCCCTACTTAGGCCTAAGATAGTGTGAAGACATGACCTAAAATGAAACATTAAGAGAAATGGTATGGCTAAGGCATACTAGACTGGGGGAATACTCATTTGAAAATAAATTCTAAGTCACAGTTAGTCGGTTGAGATGCCTAAAATAACTAGAGATTACTAATAAATCAGAAACAGACAACATATGTTTAGTCAGACTTAGCCCAAAACATAAATATTCAATTAAAGGTTACATAGTTACATGTGCAAAAATAAATCAAATCCTAAGGAGGTTCAGGTTACTGAGCAAGTTAGTCAACTACTTGCACTCTTTAACCATCATCAGGATGGGGGGCAAAATCCTCCTCAACCTTCTCCGAGCATAGCTCCAGCAGCTACCTCGGGATAGCATCTATTGGGATCCAACGGTCATCCCTTGTAAATGGATTTGGTTATAAGGACGAGGGACTGATCTCATGCTTGTACCATAGGGTGGAATTCTTGGGCACCGTTGACTCCCTAGAGCACTTATCCACCCTCTAATGAAGGCCATCTACTCAACCTCCTTCAACCTTGTAGGAGCGTTTATCCATCCTTAGTTGTATCCATCCACCCACACCTGCCGAGGACCTTTTTTTAATAGGTGCCTCAGTTTGGTGACATCCCTCTGAAGCCCATCAGCTATCACATACGCTCGGCGAACATCTCCATTCATCTTGGCAATCTCCCTTTGGGAACTACCATCGTCAATTCTAGATCGCCGCCTGGATGACTACGAAAAAACTTGTATAACTACAGGAGAAATGCTCGGCGCATTCTCCCTGAGGCGTGCAACTTCCCTCCTTAAAGCATCATTCTCCTATTGTGGCACCTCCCCAACCTGGTTAGTTTCAGACGCATCCAAGAGCTTCACCTTTAGAACATTCACCTCTCTTTGAACAGAGACACTAATATCTTCCTTCTCCGCAAGTCGATCCTTAAGCTTGGCAACCAGTTTGGACTGATCTTTGTAGTCCTTATTCCTTTACCTAAGGGATTTGCATATTTTTATGAAATCTCAATGAACTTGGTCGCTCACATTAGAACCAAGAATTTGGCCTAGGCGGGAGGTAGAAGGGATATAATCATCAAGATTGATAAAATACACAACATGAGAGCACACAGAATACATATATCAGCAAATGTAAAAAAAAGAACTCCTTCATTTCATTAAAATTGATGCTGTCCAGATATAGGTACGTTGAGTGAAAAAATAAAAAATAAAAAAGGATTCCTAATAGTCTAGTTGGTGACATCAGCCTACTCAGATGCAGCTAGCTCTTTTCCCTTATCACCAGCATCCCCGCTTGTCTCAACACCAACCACACCTCCCTCGATCGGGGTAAGGTTTATTCCCTAGCCATTATCAGGATCAATAGTAGGAGAAAAAAGAGCAGTAGGAACATCAGTAGAAGGATCCATAGTAGTCCGAGTAGTAGGGACTTCTTCATCAATGATCGGCTTGGAACCAGGATTGTGCTCTCCGAACAGAGGTGAATCAACAGCAACTCGAGCAGCAACTAAGGCTCGATCCTAGCCTTTCTTCAATTTTGCCCGACTGATGTAGTCAATCTACTTTTCTACATCTTCATAGTCTGCCTCCCAACCCTCATTATAGCCACTCCTTCCAATGGTGGACACCTCTGCCGCTAAGATCTTCACCTTCTCAATGAGCCCTTTATTTTCTTCTATGATGGCTAGTTTGCTTGCCACGACCAGCTCATAGTCTTCATGGAGTTCCTTCAGCTCTTTGGCCCCCCCAGCCCTCTCCTTGGCAAAAGAAGCCTCAACCTCTGTGAGAGCTTTCTTGAAGGACTTATGGGCCTCCTGAGCAATCTTCAAGCTTTCCTCAAGCTTAGCATCCCTCCTCGTCAACTCATCTTGACTGCGATAAAGGATGATGTAGTCAGACAAAAATTATAAGAAGAAACAAATATGAGTCAAAGAGTACGAAGAAATTAAAAGACACGGGGAAAAGGAGGAAATAGCCTTACCAAAGCAAGCCCCTAATCTGACTTCAGGGCTAACTAGTCTGGTCCCATCTTTAAAGACCGCTCACAGTCCTCCATTAGCACTGCTCTCTCGAGCATCATGGGAGCAAGATGAGGGGCTCGAGCCACAGAGGCCCCCTCGGTTGGGACAGCCACAGGCATAAGAGAAGCCGATGCTTTCTTCATCATTTTTTCTCCTCTCCTCTCCTCTCCTCTCTTCTCCTCTTCTTTCTTCTTCTTCTCCTTTTCTTTCTTACTCTCTTCCTTCTTCTTTCTCTCTCTCTCTCTCTCTCTCTCTCTCTCTCTCTCTCTCTCTCTTCTCTTCTTCTTTCCTCTTTCTCTCCACCTCTTTCTCATGAGCTGCTATTTGGGAACCACTAGTAGTATCCCCATACCTTGTCTTCTGGATCTTCAGCCTGTTGGAGAACAGGATATCATCATCATCATCATGGATCAGGTTTTTTCTTCTAGGGGGAGCCATGTCTTACTTGCTAGAAATCTCCGACTTAGAACCTCCTAAACTAGAACCCTCCTTGTTGGACCTCTCTCCACCAGAATCTTCCTCGCTGGATCCCTCGTCACTAGATCCTGCATTATCACTACCACCTCTGTCACCTATAGTAACATCAGACTCTGAGTTGCTCTCCTCCTTATTATCTATATCGATGGGTTCGAGAGAACCTTCTTCCTCTTCTTATTCCTCTGGGATATCAAGCTGAGGAAGGTGGTAGTGTTCTTGTATTCTAATAAGAAGGCAGTCGACCTAGGATGTTCACCTTTTATAATAGAGTCCCTTATCTTCCAGGCTTTGATTAACTCAGTAGTACGGATATCATAAAGAGTAGTCTCTTAATTCTTGGACTTCATTGAAAAATAAAATAACACATTAGACCAACAATCAAAAATCAGCAAGATTGAACAACAACCTATGAGTTCCTCCCCATACGTAGGGATCCGAGGTCCTCCGTACCTTGCTCCCCCTACCTGGGGAGGGAATTGCGAGTTCCTAGTAATAAATCCCTCAGACCAGTAGTCCTTATGGAAATCAAGTAGGTTCACTACCAACACCATGTCTGGACTCCTCGCTTTCAAATAAAGAAGAGCAGAGCTAGTACGAGAAAAGGTATAACAAAAGAAAATTTCAACTAGTCCAAAGTTAGTACTATAGAGTTGGTTTATTCTATATACGACATTTATAATTTTCCACACATTTAGAGAATACTAAGCTGGGACTATATCGAAGTACTGAAAGAAATTCAAGAACAAGCAATTTGGGGGAAAGGTTAAACCCCCTTGAGACAATAGAAGAGCGTTAATCCAGTGGTCATACTCAATGTCATGGACATTATGAGGAACATGTAACATTTCCTAAATTCTGCCAGAGATTTGTTGTCTATCCTTGCAATGAGAAAACCCTAGCTACGGTAGAAAGAAAAATGACAAAAGGAAATAAACAAAGAGAAGGACTGAGAACTTACAAGGAAAATAATGAATCTTGAAACAATGAGAAACCACAGGTAAATGAGGAGAAGAAGCAGGAAATAGATTTTGAACGACGAAGAACAAGATTGAAAGCAAGAGGAAACTTGAGAGCATAAGATGGTTTGGAAGTGATAGAAATTAAGAAGTTGAAGTGACGAAGTGAATCGTCCAATACCTCGATTTAAACCCCTCAATGATAGTGCATGACAATCGAAGAAGATTCATCGCTTAAATTTACAAAAAAGGGCGATTCACGCCCCTATTAATTCTAGAAATAACAACAGTGCCATCAGAGGAAGACCGAAGACATTATTTAAAATTTGTGAGCCCAAATTGTGGCCCCAAAAATTTCAGGGCTATTGTGGGTACCCTTTTGTCGACCAAGCCCATAAAAGTAGTCGGCCAAGCCCAAGTGAATAATAAAAGGTGCTCGGCCCAAATTATGAGTCCTGAATGATGATTAAAGTAAAAGAATATGACCAAGTCCATCCCCTAAAATCTCAAATGAGATATTCATGGGATACTGGGTTAACGTGTTGGTTACCAACTCTCTCTCTCTCTCTCTCTCTCTCTCTCTCTCAACTGAATATATATTGTACCCCTATCCCGAGGCATAGGGGCATGTAAAATAACTTTCTCGAGAGTTTCTCAATACAATAGTAGACCTCTCTGTTGACGTAGCCACTTTGTCAAACCACATATATTCTTACGTTGTGTGATTTTGATTGTGATTATTGCTGCTTTTATTATCTTGGTGATTGTTTTCCTTCATTAATTGCTTGTGTTTATATTTTTGTCACCACATATAGCTAGTTCATTCTCTTTGTAAGCCATCAAGAGAGGGTTATTCCCTATTTCTTCACAAAAATGTATCTTTTATTTATCATCTTCAAATTTATAACTTTATTTACTGAAGATCCAATGCCAAATAAGGACTAAAATCCCCTCATATAAAAGAAAGCATATTTAATGACTAACTATGCTCCTGCATCAGATCTCTAAAAATTGTTGTAAGGAGAACTTTCTAATTGAGTCAATTTGGATGTAATTAGCGTTATTCCGGACAAAATGTTTTAGTCATAGGATAGATTTTGTTGTTGATCCCATAAGCCTATTACGATGTTTGATGAAGACTTTACGGCCAAGATTCAAAGATTGGATATGTCATGCCATATTTATTGTGCCAAGATTTTCTTCACATTTACCAAGGATCTCGCAGGTATGAATGTGTATTAATTATAAATTCTTGAAAATATTCTAAGGGTGTTAATTATTTATTTAAAACATGTTTGGAACTATTGTTTAATTTATTTAAGAAAAATATTTTGAGTTTCAGTTCGTTAGAATGAGTTTTATATCTCGTTCGAATGACTTTACTTTCTTATCAGAACAAGGATTAAGCAAACATCTAACGAGGTTGAACTGCTTTACAGGGACTCTCGTTAGAAGCTGGTTTCAAATGAGATTTCATTCTCTTTCAATCAAACTATAAATTTCATTTAAATGAGATGTTATTCTCATTTGAATGACTCTAGTTTTCGTTCGAACGAGCCTCCGCGTCGAAAATCATGCAAACAGAATATAAGGCGTTTTGGACTCAAAATCTTTAAGGATTTTTGGCAAAAAATGTTTCCACACTTGTTTAAAAAAATTCTAAGCCCCAAGTTTCACCCTTTATGTAATAAAATCCAAGTTCCATAATTTATATGCTTTGAGATCTTAAATTTGGGCACTAAAGTTTGTTTCTTTCATCTTAAGAGAACTTATTTCGTGTGGTGGACTCTGTACGTGTTGATTGCAGTATTTGAAGGTTGTTGAGCCGCATTGGTGGATACCGAGGTGTGCGTGGACTCGTGTTCTATGGCAACTTGCATGGTTGGATTCCTGCATTGCATTGTGGAGGAGTGATTAGACATAGAAGAGCGTCAAGGAATTTGAGGGATAGAGTTGTTGTGTAAGTCTACTGTCTATTCTTTAAAAAACCATATCATTGTGATCTGTTGGCTGGGCCATCTGAGGTTTTTTCCTTTATTTTTTTCTCGTACATCGGCATCTTGTGGTTTGATTTATTTACTTTATCTGCAATCACCTTAGATGCATGATTTAGGGTAAAAAGATACAATTTGGTAAATTAGTTTTCCACAAGAAAGTACCAAATCGGTGCTAAATTTAATTGGGTTAATTTTGCTTAAAGGTTCAATCTTTAAAAATTTGAAAAACATAAAAATATTGGACTTGTGTTTATTCAAACCATCGTTGCCTAAGAGTACACCATAGGGGCTTTGTCAAATTGGTATCAGAGCTAGAACACTGAGTTTTTGTGTTTTTGATCTTGTGTCTTTAGGCATGAATTTTGGAGGTTTTGATGTTTTTAGAATCCCTATGTTTGATGGGTCGAATTATGCTTACTGAAAAATGCGTATGAAGTCACCACTTAAGGTTGTAGATGAGCTGGTGTGGTTAGCTGTTGTTAAGGTATGGTCACCGCCAGTCATGAGAGATGAGGGGCAATTCACTTAAAACCTGTAGAGTCGTGGACTGAGACAAGGCATAAATTATCGCAATATAATTCTAAAATTTTAAATTCTTTTTTTTGTTCTGTCATCCTGGAGGAATTCCGTCGTATTATGATGTGTGAGACGTAAAAAGAGGCTTGGGATATACTCCAACTAATCCATGAAAGAACTAGTTCTGTTAAGGCTTCCAAACTCTAAAAGCTCGCCACTCAATTTGAAATGATTAAAATGTTAGAGAATGAGACCTTCGATGAGTTCTACGTTACTTTTTCCGTTATAGTTAACTCGTCGATTAACTTGAGAGAGAAGATACCCTATAACTGAGTGATAAAGAAAATCTTAAGGTCGTTGCCTGATATATTTAATCCAAAGCTTACTGTTTTGAATTCTTTGGGTACTCTTGACTCGACGAAACGTGAAGAGCTTGTAGGTCACTTACAAACTTATGAGCTTGACATGTTACCTCCAGGAATATGATGAAGAAAGAAAAGGGCATTGCTTTGAAAGTTCAAAAGGAGGAAACACATGTTTCGAATGATGAGTCTGACATCGATTCCGGGGATGTGGCCATGTTGTCAAATATTCAAGAAATTTCTCAAATTCCAAAAGCAATCAAAAGGTGCAAAAAAAATTGAGAAAATTAAGAACAAAGAGGCCAATTATGTCCCTTAGAATAGGAATGAGAACTTTAAGAGGGATGATTCAGAGAGATGTTATGGTTGTGAGGATTATGGCCATAAACGTAGCTAAGTGCCTCACTAAATGTAACACCCCGCCTAAAATAATAACGGGTGGCCAGCCCTATACTATATTAAATCAGGAATTCCAGATGGTCCAGTCTCAACATCAACTAACGGTACTATATAATATAGGACTAACTACCCGAAATCATATAAGCGAGATGTTAAAAAATTAAAACTTGCAACCTACAACAACCCAACACTATATAAAATTACTAATGAATAGGAGAGATGCAGGGAAGAACTATAATAAATAAAATGCTAGAAGTAAAATGAAACAATTTAAATACAACCGAATGTACTACAGAAAGTAGACCCGAATAAGCTGTCGGATCACAGCAAATACATATAACTGAATGGAATAAATATAAACATGTATGTAAATATCCCTTGGGTACAAACCCGATATACAACATGAATCCTACCTAGAATTTTAAGGAAGTAGGAAGCGGCTATATGAAACATCCCGCAACAGTCCGCACCTGTCACGGCTCCCAAGACTCAGGATAGAAGGTCATCCGGCATCCATGCGGTAGGATACTTGTGGTAACATATATATATATATATATATATATATATATACAAGGAGGAGGGAGAAGAAAACGGGTCAGAGCCCCGAATGTGTAAAATATTTAGCAAGTGTGTTAACCGTGCATAATAAATACCGGTGTACTTAATTTCATAAATAAGTGAGACCGCACTCTCGTGGAACCCCAACTCACCTCTCATCTAAAGGCGCGCACCTATTCGCGCCCTCAAATTTTAGTTAAATTACCCCCATTGATTTTAGAATAACCTAACTTATCAGGCCTAGCCTATAACCACGAGAGCTACCTTCCCGTCATAATCTAAGGATCCATCCATTTCTAATCCTATTAGATTATGATTACAACAATTATGCCATAAAAGGCTTAATGAATTCCGATTAAAAATCTTATGAATTATAATCATCATAATTCTTAAAACCTTACCCCTACATACATATACATATATAGGCTAAAGTATAAGAATTAATATCCTTAATATCATGTACATGGAATATTGGCAAAACTTCTCTCTAGCCTCAAAATTGTACTACGTTTCGTGCGTGGGGAGTCTCGCAAAGCGAAATCCAAACAAGGAACCGCCCCGTTACACTACTCCTGACAAGGTCAAGACCAGAGATCCGAGATGCCACAAAGGGAATTACTTCTCTCAAATCTCGACATGGCATTGCGTTTCGTGCGTGAGGTGTCTCGCAAAGCGAAATCCAAACAAGGAACCACCTCGTTACACTACTCCTGGGCAATGTCGATCCTAGAGATCCATAATCCTTAGCATACAATTTAATACTACCATTACCACTAACTATAACTACTAAAGAAAGAAAAAAGAAAAGAAAAAGAAAACAAATAAAATAAAATAAAAGAACCTCCAATCATATCCTTGGGATGATGTAACCGAATAATACCTTATGTGCGATACATCAACCCCCATCAATCTAGTACACCATAATCATCTAAGATGTACTTCATAAAAGTCCATATCCTTTCGTCTATAGGATATATATATAAATATATATATATATATATATATAGGTATTATTTCTAACCGTATATATACATCATCATCAATCCAATAGCCAAGTGTACATACTACAATTGATGTACAAGGCCATGCACATAATATACCCGGCTATATATATCGCCGATAAACTGCATCAATGCTATCATCTTCCCAGTGCCCGGCTCACGTAGCAAAACTGGGGCCACCATGGTGGGACTAAACGACACCCATCTCGTGGTAAACTCACGCACACGACGTCCCGGGAAGCGGTCATAGCTCCAAACCGGCAATGAGACGAAACATGCCCATCACGTCTCATCCCAAAATAAATATATATATCATATAGTAACACACGGGACGACTATGACCTGGGGAATATCCACACCCTGCCTTTCTAGCCAGGATGCTCACCCCCTACGCGCGCAACTTCCCAATGATAGCATGAGCGGGGTATGCTTAACCAATTAAGTATATATATCATTTACATGCATAATATATAATTCATATGATCCAATCATATGATCAAGTAATAAACCATCATATACGGTTTAAATATCCATACCATGAATGTCCACAACATAAGATATCCATATATCTATATACATACAGATATATATATATATATCAGCACATATTCACATACCCTTATCTATATATATAAACTAATCCTCGTTCATATGTATAAGATATATATAAATGGCTATAAGTATACATAGTCCTCGATATACAAGCCGTCACCACAATTCCTTTAATTTACCTCGATACGTGAATATAATCCCATACTTGAAACATATTCGATCATTTTCCTATGATGAATAGTCTCCCAAAACCCTATGTTTATATCTATACATATACATTCAACATTAGGGTTATCACCCAAGAATTTGTGTAGAAATCCATCACTACACCTTTCACCTCTAAATGTGAAAGTACATAATTATCTTTAGTACTATCCAACCATAGGCATTAACAGGACTTAATAGTCTAAAACCTCAATTTATTCCAACCTCATTTCAAGTATTGGAATCTCAATGGCCATATCCCCATAATTGCGTATAAAGTATCCTAACTAGAATTTACGCTACCGCTTATCCTAGTCGATAGTACACCCGCAAGCTGTTTCCCACTTTTACCTATGGTTCAAATTGTATTTTATGAATCCTTACTCCTATCGGGTTATCATTTATTCCTTGGTCTAAATATTTCTAAGGATAGGAGACCTCTCACTCTCTAAGAGTTCTCAACCTCAAACATATATATATATATATATATATATATATATACCTTTATCTATAATTGGTAAATTCCAACCTCAAAGAGTTTTCCCCCAATATCCATATGTAACTCCAATACGTACATGGGTACATTTCTTCCAAGTTATTCTAAGGAGTCCCCAAATCCCAATATGTGAGAAACTCCTTATATGACTCCAAGAATATCTTTTACATCCTAAGAGAAAGCCCCCAAATCAATAAACCCAACCAAAAAGGGTTTGAAATCACTATGGAGAAAATAATTCAAAATGCCCTGTTTCCGAATCGATTCGGCCTCCCAGGCGAATCGATTCGGGTCCAAAGACCTGGGCTTCTGCAATAGGCCGAATCGATTCGGCTTGGGGTCCGAATCGATTCGGTCAATGCAGACCTGCTAATTTTACCAAACCGAATCGATTCGCTTGAGGAGGCGAATCGATTCGGACCTGCAATTTTTGAAGGTTTCATCTGTTTCTTCAAAACCTACGAATTCTAAACCCTAAATTTCTCATTCCAACCCCCAATCCTTCATCAAAACATGATTTTAAGCCCATTAACCAACCCAAAGTTGATCCCAATCATTTCTATGTCATTAATTCTCAATTTAAACATTGATTTCAAGATTAAACCTAAAAATCTAGGTTTTGACATTAATACCCAAAAACCATTTCTTTACCCCACAATTTATGAAAAGAAATACACAAATAGCTATTTAGCAAGATTAAACACTTGCCTCAGATTTGTAGAGGTTGGTTCGTTCTTGATGTCACGGTTGGGCCGGGAATCTCCAAGATTTCTTCCTCTCTCTCTCCCTTTCTTCTTCTTCTCTCTCTAGGGCTTTTCTCTCTTTCTCTCAAATGAGAAAATGGCTTCATCCGTAAGCCTCCAACCTTTTAAAACAAAATCCCAATTTTAAATGTTAATACATACTTTAAATGACTCGTTTAGACCAATTAGAGTCAAACTGACTTAAAAATATTCCGGAGCCGAAATAAAACCCAATGACAGTCATTTTGACTATCTCGACCCTTCCGGGATTGATGGTACCCTCAAACTCATCATCCGGAATACTTTAAAATATTTTCTATTTTTGGACCTCATTTCCCAAATTCTAAAATTCTCCAATTAAATTAAATTTTATTTTCCCAAAATTTAAATTTCTCAGTCTCCAAAAGTCGAGGGTGTTACACTAAACTAAAGAAGGAGGGCAAGAAATTGATATCATTTAATGTCACCCTTAGTGATAGTGATCCAGAAGAGCGAAATGATTCCCCCATTGAGCGCAACTTTACTGCGCTCATGGCTAGTCATGTGAGTGTTGACAAAAAATCTTCCCATGAAGATATTCCTTTGCATGACACTTTTGAAGCCATAGTTTGTGAATCCCAAGTGAGTGTTGGTCGAGAGAGTGGATATGAAAGTAAGGATGAATAAGAGGAGGAGGAGGAGGAGGAGGAGAGTGAATTACAAATTGCCTTTCGTTAATTGTATGAAGAAATTTTGAAGGTGAAGATGACAAACTTGAAGTTAGAATCTAGGTTGAAAGAACGTTTCATAGGAAATGATTATAAGGCTTTGATTGAGGATTTTAGGGCACGTGAGAGGACTCTTAAAGATAAGCTAGAGTGCATTAAGGGAGAGAGAGATAGTCTTCGTGGTTTGATGAAGGCTATGAAGAAAGAGCTTCTAGAGTTTGAGGAGTCTAGGCATTTACTCGAGTCTAAGACAGTTGAGCTTGAGGAGAAATTGAGAGATTTGAGTAGGGTCAAATTTGATTCGGAGTCTAGGTCAGAAAAGTTGGATAAAATGTTAGGCACCGTCCAAATAAAAAATGACAAGTGTGGAATTGGCTTGGATGATCGTATTTCTCCCACTTCCAAAGACAAGACCATACATTTGAGAGAGTGGACTAGGAATGTTAGGAAATTTCAACCTTTAGGTAACACTCCGCGTCTTATTTACACTTGCACTTATTATCGTAGAAAGGGCCACCTTAGGCTTTTTTGCTATGATATTAAAAACGGTCTTAGGAAGTCTAAGAATAAAGTCACTATGGTTACCAAAACCCCTAAGAGTCATTTTACACCGACTTGGGTTAGGAAATCATATTTAGAGGCTTTACGTATTAGACTTGTTGATTCTCATTTGCTTACACATGATACTTCCCACGATATATCTAATGGCTGATTGCGTTCGTGATGTTTGTCACACTCTAGTTTTGATTCATGATATATTCTTGCTAGTGTTATGACATGTGTATCTTTTGTATTATATTTTTTCTTTTTTCTTGAGTCATATTGAAAAATACAAAAAGATTTTATTTGTCTTTTGAGTTAGAGTAAACTTTTCAAAAGTTTGTGTTTTTGTTTGAAAATTTTTAGAAAAACTCAAAAAGATTTTTTATTTTTGTGTCTTTAAGTTTTACACTTTTGGTATGGCATATTGGTGTGTTTGAATCCCTTTGACTACGCAATTTCTATGTGTCCAGTACAAATGTTTATGATTATAAATACTTAGATTGTTCTTAACCATGTTTTTATGGAGTTGTTTTGAACTTCATTTGCATTATGGATTCGACATTATATATGCCTCCGCACACACATGAAAGATTTTTTTGAACGTTAACTTCACATGTACATTTGAGCTTGGTGAGATGTTCTCCCATTAATTTTGTCATCTACATATTTTTTTGACCATAGGGGATTTGTGCATGTAAGAACCGTTGCCGATTAGCGTTATTTTATTAGTTTAAAAATATGAGGGTGCACGGGAAAAATCTACGAAAGGAACAAATCTCCTTTGCGGGAAGACACCTTTGGCAAGAGCCCAATGAAAATATTAAAGGGAAATAAAAATATAAAAATTGTCAAAAAGGGCCAACTTAGTTATATGTTTAATCATTCAAAAGAAATAACTCCAAAAGAATCAAGAGTAGAAAAGAATAAAAAAAAATATAATATATGTTTATCTTTTGAGGGTGTTTAGTTGAAGATTAATGGGTTTGCACAATGAATCCTAGTTATACCTATCATGTCATGACACTATTGATTTGTAGAATTCCCAATAATCTAGGCTTGTGTGAATTGTGCTCGTTTGTTCATTAAGTTATGTTTTACTTATCACTGGAGATAAATTTTAGTTTTAATAAAACTTTGCGATCAATAAGAACATCTTGAACATATTTGAGTGTTTGGGTCATAATTCATTTATAAATAGTTCACGCCCATTAATTCCATCCCACATGTTTAGACACGTCGATACTATGCTAATGTGTAAAGCTTATGTGGGTTTTGTCGAGTTTTGTGGTCGTTTATACCTATATATATGTGTCGGATTTTCATTGGTATATTTTGCATATATTATACATGGTATCATGTTTTTTGAGTCTTTGCGGTATACATTTACTCCATGTTTACCATATGCTTGATCATTTGGATTATTTATGTTTTACTTGCCATGATGTGTGTTTGCTACACTTTACAATATTGCATACTTTATTCCCTTCTTCCTATGTTTAAAAGGTATCAAATTTTCTCATCTTGATATCTTATGATCACGCATTCAGGGGGGAGATTTGGTTTGGAGGGAGTAATTATTTATGCTATCTTACTTTGTCTCTTCTTGAATAAAAAGGGGAAGAAATGGTATCTTTTCTTTGCATGTTTAGTATCTTTATCTTAGGGGGAGACGTCTTACCTAGGATGAGATTGTTTTAGACATTGTTATATGTTTTCCACTAACGGAGTTATATTCCCTTTGCATTTGAAGGTGTGTTTAAGTGTGCAGGATTAAAGGTTTACATCAATGTGGCAAAAAAAATTCAAGATTATATCAATGCGGTAAAGTTTTCAAGCAAAGAAAAGCTAGTCATATTTGTGTGTCTGTCGAGCGTCTGTACTCCTTTTCCTTTTTCAGGGTTGGGGAATGATTCTTTTTAGAGAGCTTAATGGCCCATACGATTTTTGTTTGGGTTTTGTCCCGAAATGGCCAAGGGTGAGATTTGTAAGGGCAGATTTCCAATCGAGGCAATTTATACGTAATTGCGTTATTCCGGACAAATCGTTTGAGTCATAGGATAGACTTTGAGTTGTTGATACCATAAGCCTTTGACGATGTTTGAGGAAGATGTAGCAGCCATTCGAGGATTGGATATGTCATGTCGTGTTTATCATGTTAATATTGTCTTCACGTTTACCGAGGATCTCTCAGGCATGAATGCGTATTAACTATGAGCTCTAGGAAATCTTTTAAGGGTGTTAGTTTTTTATTTAAAACATGTTTGGAACTATTTTTTAATTTTTTTTAGGAAAATATTTTCAGAGTTTTAGTTCGTTAGAACGAGTTTTATATCTAGTTCGAACGACTTTGTATTCTCATTTAAACAAGGATCAAACGAACATTTAACGATGTTGGACTGATTTATAGGGACTTCTCATTAGAAGCTGGGTTTAAACGAGATTGTATTCTCATTCGAACGACCCTAGTTTTTGTTTGAACGAATCGTTGCCTCAAAAATCATGCAAACAGTATTTAAGGCGTTTTGGACTTAGAATTTTTAAGGACTTTTGGCAAAAAAAAACATTTCTACCCCCGTTTAAAAAAGTTCCAAGCCCCAAGTTTACCCTTTATGTTTTAAGATCCAAGTTCCATACTTTATATGCTTTGAGATCTTAGGTTTCGGCACCAAAGTTTGTTTTTTTCATCTCGAGAGGACTTATTTTGTGTAGTGTGATAACTTGACTTTTGCGTATGTCGTTGTTGAAAGCCAAGTTAGTCAAAATCCTCAAATACCTACAAAATATAATAAACTCAAGTGTAGCGGTAAGTAAGGGTATCAATCCACTTTCAAGGTTGTAAAGCAAGGGAGCAAAATTGTAATTCACTTTTTATTTTCTTTTTGTGCTTTTTCACTTTTATACTTTTTTTTTATCTTTTTCAAATATTAAAACAATTGGGTGAGGTGAGGTGAAATAACACTAAACTAAAATGTGAGATGAAAACAACTAACTAGAAAGTGACTAAAAGTGGAAAATAAAGTCTAAACTAAAAATAAGAGATAAAGTGAGGTAAATAATTGTGAGAACAATCAAGGAATGGGATTACACCACAAATTTTAGTTATTCTAATTAATTAATTTAATTATTTGAATTCTCCCAAATTAATATCAAAATTACAAATCAACTCTCGTTGCACGTGTAATTTTAATAGTAATCTTTTAGAAAATTAAGTTTAACACCCCACAACTCTAGAAAAATAGATCTACACTCCTTTTAATTAATCACCCGCTAGGATCGATCGATTAAAATTTATGTAAATCTTAGAAAATAAATTTAGAGTTGAAATTCGAGTTATAATACCCCACTTAAGAAACCCCTATCTCTAGTTCGAATCTAAAATAGGTATTCTAACTAGAATTTTGATTTTCTCTCGAAAATCATTTACCCTCTCTCGAGGTGTAAATCTAAGGGTGAGGGATCAAAATTAACATTCAAAGGAAAATTTCAAGTCATCAAACTAATTAAACTAAAATAACATCAAATAAGGGTTTCCCCCCACCCCTTGAAAGGGCTTTTAGCCTAACATGATATTAAACATGACAAATTAATAATCAAGGCTACTAAAATAAAATAGAAGGGAATAGAACAAGCAAACCAAATCTCTTTGAGAAAGTTTAACTCTACTCTTCCAAATTGAAGCATACAATCCCTCTAATTGAGCATCCAAGTGATTTGAAATTAAATATCCACTCAATTAACTCTCTTACAATATTTAATCTCACAAATATCTAACAAAAATAAAAATAATAAAATAAAACTATTTACAAATGGTGTTTTTCTCTCTACAATTCTCTCTCTATTTATTCCTATCTAAAAGCTATTTTTTTGAATTGGGGTCTTCATCTTCTTTTTATACTATGCATGAAATTAGGGGTAAATTGGGTAGACAAAGGTGCAAGAGGGTGTGTAAGGTATTGGGTGAGGGTTAATTTAGGATTTTAATGGAGGGTGCATGTGGTTTGGGTGTAGGGTATGATGGGTGAGGGTAAGGGTGAGGGTGTATTAGGGTGTGTTTGTGTGTATGTGAGTATATGGAAGTAAGGGGGGGGGGGGGGGGGTGTGCTTAGTTTGTACCCAATTAAAATAAAGCCTAAATAATAAAAATAAAATCTAACTAAAAAAATAAAACAAACTAAAGAAAATAAAAAATAAAATCCTAAGCTTATATAAAAACTAAAATAAAACAAAAGAAATAAAATTTAAAATCTAAATAAAAATTAAAGTCCTAAAAATATAAAATATAATAAACTACAAATAAACTCCTAAAAACTTGTAATAACCCGTGTAATTTTTGGGGTATTTTCAAAATAAAGAGGAAAAATAAATTTTGAGATAAAATTATTTTTATTGCTCAAATATGTTGGTTATTATTTTTAAAGGCGAGAATTTCAAACGGTTTCGAAAACGGATTTTAAAATGATTTTTAAATGTTTTTAACTCTTGGAGTTGTTTTGACTTCCAACTCTTCATTTCTTTGCCTTATTTAAAGGAGTCTTTTGGATTCCAACTTTTCATTTATTTGCATTATAAAAGGAAGTCATGGGCAACCCTTTTAACATACTTTTGGCATAAATTTTGATAGCAAATATATTTGATATTTCTCTTCTTTTTATATACACATTGGCCCTTGTGATTTATGAGTTCCAACATTAGATTATAGGTGTTCTTTGGGCTATTTTGTTGGAGGTTCTTGGAGGAGCTTTTGTAGATCTTTTGAGTTGATCTTGAGGATTTGATCATTGGTTTCTCATCATGGTTTGAGGTATGAGGTTTTACACAATATGCTCCTTAAATCTCTCGAGAGTTATTCCGTTGAATTCTTGTTTAATTGAACTCATATTTGAATTGATAAATTCATTGAAATCTGGAAAATAATTGTTGAAATTATTTTGATCCATGTGGTATCATTATATTGTTGATGAGCACGTTGTCATGAGATTTTAATATGGCACGGATGTTGGGCACCCGCCAAAATTCCTGTTTCCCGGGCTATGGCTTGATGCTTATATACGGATGTGGTGAGGCCTGGTGACCCGGTTAAAGTGTTGTTGAGAAATTATATTGATAAATGCTTTGAGATTTGCATTTTGATTTGAATATTCGTACTCGTTTTGTTATGTTTTATTCATCGCTAACATATATTTATTGAGCATCTTTCCTGTCGTATTGTGTACTTCCCCATATTTTCTTTTAGTGGCAGGTTAGCGCGAATTTTGGGGCGCTATGGAGATTGATTTTAGCGAGGATTGTTTGGGAAAGATTTGTATTTATTTATTTTGATGTATAGAGCATTGGGATTTATTTTATTTCGAGTTAGATGTTGTAATTCGAGAGATTTGTTGTATTTGAAGAGATTTGAGATTAGTGGTTTCGTTTATATTATGGGTTTATTTAGATGCTCTATACCTTGTCACTTGTGGATTTGGATTTATTTTATCGCATTAGCGCTCCGTTCGCTCTCCCCGGGCGGACGGGGTGTTACAAAACTAATCCTAATAAAATAAGACTACACTAAAAACTAATAAAACTAATAAAAATCAAAATAAAATAAAATAAAATTATACTAATAAAATAAAATAAAATCTAGAAAATACTAAATAAATCTAAAATAAATCCTAAAAATAAAAATAACTCAAACTAAAAATCTAAAAAAATATTAAAAATGGACAAATTAGACACACACGGGGTTCGGGGTAGGTTTAGGCTAGGTCTAGGGTAGGTTAGGGTTATGGGAGAGGGAATTAGCTCCATTTTACAGCAAGTTGCCTCGAATTATAGCTTTTGACACTACAATTGTAATTAAGCCTGCATATTGAATAATTAAGCGCATAAGACCCATATTGTCGATAATTAGCAACTAAAGTACATCTATTCGGGGTATAAATTGTACAGTTTTGGGTGCTTATCATAGTGGACTGTGTACATGCTAATTGCAGTGTTTGACGATTGTTGAGGCTCATCGGTGGATACCGAAGCATGCATGGACTCGTGTGTTGTGTCACCTTGTGTGGGTGGATTCCTGCGTTGCACTGTGGAGGAGTGGTTGAAGATATAAAAGTGTCAAGGCTTGTGGGGGATCAAGTCATTGTATAAGTCTACAGTCTATGCTTTGTAAAACTATATCATAGTGATGTGTTGGCTGGGTCATCCGAGACTTTTCCTTGTGTGATTGTCCTCGTACACCAACGTCTTATAAATTGATTTATTTATTTTATTTGCAATCACCATAGACGCATGCTTTAGGGTAAAAAGATAAAATTTGATAAATTATTTTTCCACAAGAAAAGTTTAAAATCGGTGCTAAGTTTAATTGGGTTAATTTTGTTTAAAGGTTCAATTTTAAAATTTTGAAAAACATAAAAATATTGGACTTGTGTTTATTCGAACCATCCATACATAAGAGTACACTGTAGGGGCTTTCTCAATTGCAATATAAATTGTTGAAGCCCTTATACTTTTGACTCATTTGAGTCTAGACTGTATAAGAGCTCATCTAGTTTGGAAATAGTGACAAAATAGTGTCTATCCTAGAAACCAAAGAGCTTCAGAGATTGGGTTGCTTCTTCTTCCATACATCTTGTGATGATCCTAAGACTATAGCCATCACTCACACACTTAGAATTTGATTCTTGCATATCATATTGCACCCTTATGTGTATTAATGTGGTGAGTGTGTTCTAATCCCTCAATTTGATTTTTAATAATTTTTTGGGAATTTTAAACATATTTTAAACAAAGTTTTATTTAATTAAAACTTGATTTAAAAAGTTTTGGGGTTAATATCTTAATATGTATTGTTGTGTTTTTTGGCCTAAAGTTACTCTGGGTAGAAACCGAAAGCGCTAGAGACTCTAGGGTTGGCTTTGTAATTATTTTGGGACGCGCGTTTACATTCGTCCTCAGGCCAACACTTGCTGTTCTCTGATTGGACCTAGGTGTGTTTCTTTACAGAGACATACCATCGCTTGTTATCAGCCCTTGGATCAACCCTTATCGATGGCCTGCATGTCTTTTGAGTGAATCCCCGTGTAAACCCTTAAGCCAATCACAGCCTGTTTAATCCACCGCCTGTTGTGAGCCCTTGGATTGCAGTCAAAGGAACTTGACTCAATCTCAGCCATTGTTTTTGAACGATGCTCTGGAATCTTCCTCTCTTCCTATTTAAAGGCCTCCCATCTCAGCCTTCAAAAGCTTTTGCCACTTTGAGTTTTCTCAGAAAAAGAATAGAGAGAGAAGAGAGAGAGAAGAGAGAAGAGAGAAGTTAGAGAGAGAAACCAAACCCAAGTTAGAAACCCTAACTTCGTCCAAATACTTCTCAAGCCCAAACTACTTACCTCTCCAAAAAAAAACACCATAACCAAATAAACACCATCCTTAGTGTTTTCTTGAGTGTATGAGAGTTCTGGTTGAGAGATCTTGGGTTGATGAAATCCTTGTGTTCATAAATCTTATTTCCAACTTAGACATAGACTCAGATCTTGTTTCTGGTTCAATAGAAATCATAGATCTGTAGTTTTGCATGTCATAATACACTTAGTTGCATTTATTTCTCATCTTGAGAATTTTGTTGTTGATTGTTTTCTGTTAAAACATTTTCTTACTTCAGAATCAACAATAGATGTTTTTCTATTTCTGTTTTTACAAAACTTAACCTGACCTAGTTAGATTCGCACTTGGAGGGTTCTCAATCTCCATAATATTTTCAAAAGTGATTGAGAAAGGTCTTGACCGATTTCTTAAGCAAGATCTCCGTGGAATCTGGGTTATTTTGAAAGGTCAAAAAGGTTCTTGGTTTTGTAAGAAAGAAAAATAACAAACTCACTGCATATAGACTTTATATGTGATTTTTTAGGATTGTCTGTAACTAATAAGTGTGTGTGTGTGCATGCATGTGTTTTAGCACACGATTCACAAACATCTTCACACTACAAACACTGAAAGTGTTGGCTATAAGATTTGGTGAACATAAGTCGACGTAAAGTGCTGAAACAAAGAAGAGTTGACAAACTGAGAGGACTACATCAACAAACAAGATCTGCAGAGAAGTTAAGGACGCCAGAGGGTATAATCATAAACTTGTATAGATTTGTTTTTGTGTGCATGTTAGTTAAATAGGTTGTAACTCACATATTTGTTTTAGTGATTGTTTTTTGTTTTACTCCGTAGAGGGAGTCGTGGATGTTTCCTCAAGGTTGAGGTTTTACCACGTTAAAAATCCTGAGTATTAATATTTCTACATCTTCTCATCTCATTCTGATGTGTGCTGAGTTTAAAACATTTTAAACTGTTTATTAAAACTTGTTATCAAATCTTGTCCATATCTCGTACATATTTTTTGTTAACACATCTTGTGTTCAAAATTGTTTTGATTTAAGTAAAGAGTTTCTTCAACAAACTTTCGGAGTTGCTTAAATAGTTTATTTTCATAAACGGCTTTGGCAACGCTATTTCAATTGTCATTGACTACAAATGAAAAAATAGTTATATAGTTTCAATACCCATTGAATATGACATTTGGGTATTCCCCCTACCCTGAAAAAATATTTTAATGGACAATTGACCCAAAATTTAAACACAATATGTCCATTATATCATTTTGACTATTATATATGAGACTAGTTATAATACTACCAATTTTAATTGATTAAAAAAATGACATAATCTTTTATATCCCCTTATATTTCCTCTCTGTCTCTCTCTCTCTCTCTTAAATTTTGATATATTCTAAAAACATATTTTGAGTTGATTTTTTGTAGGGTACTTGAACATTTCATCCCATCCCAAGAACAAATCATCTCAAAATGATTTTTTCGCTATTTTAAAAAATCGATCAAAATATATTAATTTTTATGTAGCTAAAAAACTGACATATTTTGACTGATTTTTTAAAATAGTAATAAAAATCATTTTGAGATGACTTGTTTTTTTTATTTAGGAGGGGGTAGGATGAAATGTTTAACTAACACCCCCCCAAAAAAAAAAATTACTGAAAATAATTTTTTTAAATATTTTAAAAAATTTGATACGCAATTGATACTTCTCATATATTTCTCCTATATATATTGTGGGGGATTATTTGGCCACACTCGAGGAAGGGAAATGTGTCCATTTGACCCTATTATCGGATTCACTTTAGGGATAAGGATGGTTGGAGCCAACTTGAGCAAATCACGAATTTTGATATAGCTTAAATTGATAACTATCTAAAGTCATGGAGTCCATTACGACTCGGCCTATTTTCTCTTTCTTATAAATGTAACCCTCACCCAAAAGAAAAGGGGCATGTTATATTTGTGATCAATAGAATATTAATAAAGAGGAAACAAGCACCTCATGGATGTAGGCACATTATCGAACCACGTACATACTGGTTTTTTGTGTGATTGTTTACATTATGCTCGACTTAATTTTGTTGAACAAATACTAGCAGGATTTTAACCACCTACAATTAGTGTCTTATTTGTGAAGCAAAGTTCTTTTCTCAACCAAATTAATCCAACAAGCAACCATGTCTCACTCATACAACCAACACCCGCCATCTCATGGAAATCATCGGAATGGCCTAGAAGCCCCCTCGGTTAGGTCTAAGATTCAGCCTAACAGGAGCCTCCACACTCCCAGCTCGCATTATCGCTCACAGGAGGATCAAATCGTTGAGATAAATAAGCTATCATGAGACAACCATATCTCTAGGCTCGTGGATGCCCACGAGCAGCATCTTCGACAATAAGAGGCAGCCACAGGTCACTATAGAGGAACAACTACATTGGGATAAGCAAAAGCATCACGAGTTAGCTCATACCCCTAGACTTTATTCTAGTAAAAATCACAACTAAGGAACGAGTCCACGACGCGATCAAAATTATTCCTACAGAAGCGATTGATGGATGTAAAAGATCGCTACGGTGGTCACCATGGTAAGAATTACCTTTGTAATCTTTTATGAAGAGAGATGGATAATCACCCATCCCATCGATGATCAAGGACTACCAAGGAATTCGCCAAGAGGGCCCTCATCAACCAAATTAATTCTCACTTCTCCCCAAGGATCGAAGACTCTGAGCCTTCTAATAAATTTGCCACCCTCATATTCAAGGTTTATAATTGGAAAAATAATCCCATTGACCATGATCATTAATATCACTAGGCAACGACCCTTTGGAATAACAACTAGTCTCTTATGTTGTAAATGTAGAAATCCCGAGCTCAAAGCTCTGATACCAATTTGTAAATGCACATGCTTTAGGATGATAAAAAAAAATTCTTTCAAAAAATCTTTTTCCAATTTTAATACGCACCAAGTTTGTGAACCAATTTTAATTAAGTCCAATTTTACCTTGTTTAATACTAAACATGCATCTAGATGATTATAGCAAGTAAAATAAACCAAGTCCACAAAAACGTCGGATGTACGAGGAAACCCCTAATGGAAAAAACCTCAGATGACCCAAGCCAGACAATCACTATGATACGGTATTACAAAGGAAGACAGACAGACTTACACAATGATTCGATCCCCACAAGCCTTGACAGTTTTCTTCTCTTTAATCACCCCTCCAGAGTGACCATGTAAAAATACTTCCACGATACTTGTCCACATCACACGAGTCCACGTGCACCTCGGTATACATCGATGCAGCTTTGGTAATCGCCTATAATTAGGAACACGGCCTTCACCGTTTCTTCACCGCAGAACTCCAACGAGACAACTTGTTCAATATGGATGAACAAACTCCAGATTGTGAAAATAGGACCTCTATAGCATATGTATGAAAGCTTGGATCTTTTAAACTATAAGGATGGTTTTAGCTTTGAAATCCTTAGAAACCAAATGCAGAAAAACGTAATTGTTCTAAACTGTGTTTTGGTTTTGCACACCTCAAAATTTTGAGAGAAAAATGCCTTAAATAAAAAAGTTAAGTCGGGAAGTCGTTAGAACGATATCTCTTTGTCGTTTAAACGACTTGCCTATGTCATTAGAATGACTAGTCCATGTCATTTGATCCTCCAAAACATAAGGGAAGAATCTATACGACTCTAAACAGTGTTTATCTCGGATAAAACGAAGTTAAAACCTTTTAAAATCAATTTTAACCTTTTAAAATCATTTATAAACAAAATAACATCCTTGAAAACATTTTTGAGTCCCATAAACATTATGCGTCCATACCTGAGAGTATCTCGAAATGCAGTCTGATATGAAGATGTGAAACGTGCATCAATAAACATGGCATGATATAACCTTGAATCTTGGCCTCTACGTCTTCTAAAATAGCACGTCATATACTATGTCGGAATCATGACAGGTAAAATCTATCTATGACTCAAACAAGTTTTCTCCAGAAATAAGTCAATTACATACAAATTAACTCAATTGGAAATTTTTTTCCTTACATATGTATCGTATCTTCCCTTCTAGTCAAATGGACATTGCACAGAAGTGATTTGAAAAGCTACCACATCGATCCGCAACCAATTTTAAGAAACCCACAGAGGCCTTCACTTCAAGATTCATTACCAATATCACCCACATAAAGAGGTCAAATGCCCTCCTCATGATGAAGAATAATCCTAAAAAGACATTACGCGAGTATCCTCGATGATATTAGGAAACCTACAATGAGGTATAGGACTACTCCGAGAAAATGGTTGTGGCCTCATTTAAATTGGCATGCCAAGTAATTCCACATTGCACCAGTCTCTTACTAAAAGGTGTATAACACTATAAACAACCTAATGTCTCGAATCACGAAGTACACCAAGGTAGAAGACGTGGTCGTGGGAACCCAATAGGATAATGGTTGTCCAAAGGCGAGCAATAATGGAGAAAAGTAGAATACTCCTAGGGGAAAAAGAATAATGGATGATCTAAGGTCAATTATAAAGCAAATTCCATCCAGGCCGACTGTGCCATTAACACTGTTTTTAAACAGATGGTCTATAAAATTTTGCATAAGAATAAGGATAAAATATATTTTAAGTGACCGGGAAAAATTGAAGCAGACCCATTGAAGAGGAACACTGCCCTAAAATATTCATACCACAAGGATCATGGCCACAAAATGAAAAACTAAAAAGACCATAAGTCGCACCTAGAGAAACTTGCCGAGGCAGGATATCTTCTTGACTATATAGAGAAGAAGAACGGGAAGACCCCTGTGGAGCATGATAAAAAACCTGATAACGTCCTGGATGATAACGAAATGGGACATGAGTTCTTGATCATCCATGGCACCTCAAACCCCCCAAATCAGATTCGAGGCAACACAATATTGATGGAACTAAAAATGTTATTGCAGTTATGGAAGCTTTCCAAATTAACCATGCCAAAACCTCAGCTGGAAAACGATGTTGATAATAAGATATGGAATATGCTAAGCATATTGTCTTCACTAAAGAAAACCTAGTTGGACCAAGAACTCCACATTATAACGGGCTATTAATCACTCTCGAAATTGCCAACTGGGATGTGGATAAGTTACTAGTGGACCGAAGGAGATCTTCGGAGGTCATGTGCTTAAAGTTGTTCAACAAACTTAAACTTGAGATGGAGGATATGAAGGAAGCAACCATCCCTTTGGTTGGATTCGTCGAAGGTATGACAAGTGCAGAAATATCGGATCTTTTAAACTATAAGGATGGTTTTAGCTTTGAAATCCTTAGAAAACAAGTGCAAAAAAATGTGACTATTCTAAACGGTATTTTGGTTCTGCACACCTCAAAATTCTGAGAGAAAAATTCATTAAATAAAAAAGTCAAGTTGCCAAGTCGTTAGAACGATATCTCTATGTCATTTGAACGACTTGGCTATGTCTTTAGCATGACTAGTCCACGTTGTTTGAACGGCAATGTGATGTCTTTTGAACAACTGATGATGTCGTTTGATCCTCCAAAACATAGGGGCAGAATCTTTTGGACTCTAAACAGTGTTTATTCAGATAAAATGACGTTAAAACCTTTTAAAATCATTTACAAACAGAATAACATCCTTAAAACATTTTTCGAGTCCCATAAACATTATGCGTTCATGCCTGAGAATATCTCGGAATGCAATCCTATATGAAGACGTGAAACATGCACCAATAAACATGGTATGATCTATCCTTGAATCTTGGCCGCTATGTCTTCTAAAACAACACGTCATAGACTATGTGGGAATTGTGACAAGTAAATCTATCTATGACTCCAACAAGTTTTGTCTAGAAATAAGCCAATTACATACAAATTAACTCAATTGGAAATTTTGTCCTTACAAATCTCCCCATTTGACAAAACCAAAATAGTGAAATGCCTAGGCTGGGTCATCAAGCCGTATAACACTTCCGACGGTGGTGGTGGTGGTGTAAGATGACTCTTGGATGTTAGTCTCCTAGAGAAGTCTCTTCCTCTCCTAGAAAGCCTCTCCCTCTCCCCTAAGCCTTTTTATCTGAATTTTAGTGAATGAATCTAAATACCACCACCTCTACACTTTATAATATTACCAAAATTTCGTGAGTACTTTTCACCCATTTTGAAAAATGACCGAAATACCCCTCCGAGGTGTCAGTTTGGTTCCAAATTGCCCCGTGAACCAAAGTAATCCCCCAGGCAGACTTTTCCAAGTTTTTAAACCTTTTCGGACACTTTGGCGCAATCAAAAAGACTATTCGGATGACATAAAAATAATTTACTTTTCATTCCATTTAAATATAGTCCCGACCCGATTCACACGCACATCCCGACTTAATTACTGTAATTTTCGTATTCACAACTCACGACAATGTATAAAATCATAATCATATGTAAAGTTATAATCATATATATTACTTTTAATCACTAAGTAATATTCAACATGTATCACATATTACTTTATTCACTAGTAATATATAAATCCGGATTAATTTTCAATTATCCCACAATTAAGTCTAATTTATCCCATTTTAAAAGTCATTAAAATATGGGGTGTTACAACCAATATACCACATCAGACATGTAAACTCATGACCAAAAAATAAACCAAAAATCTTTTTGTGTTTTTCAAAAAATATGAAACTAAAAATCTTTTTGTATTTTTCATTAAGACAAAAATAAATGAAAAATATAATACAAAGAGATAAACATGTCATAACACTAGCAATATATCTAACATGAAGCAAAGACTAGCGTATAACAAACATGATCATGCAAGCAATCGTTCATAAGAAATAGCATGTGAAGCATCATGTGCTACCATGTAAGAATCAACCAACCTAGAATTTAGCATCTCCAAAATCGATTTCCTAACCGAAACAGGTGTATACCTAACTCAACGGGTTTTCTGAATCGACGGGACAACACTTAAACTTCCTAGGGTCTTTTCTAAGATCATAGAAAAAACTCCTAAGGTGACCTTTCCTAGCACAATACGAACATGTGTAAACACGAAGAGGTATGGGACCTTTAGGTTGACCTTTTATAACACCCTCGGATGTGGTTGACGCTATAAAACAAACTATGGTTTTGGCTCTAGTAATGGAAGCACTAGAACAAGATAAGCCACTACCATCACTACTCTAGTCATTTAAATCATTTTTCAACTTCAAAATTTTAGACTCAAGAAAAGAATTAGACTCCTCAATTTTAGGGACTCATTCTTCAAATTTTTAATTACCCCTAGAAGGTTATCTCGCTCCCTCTCAATGTGAGCAAACTTATCCCTAAGAGTCTTCTCACGTGCCTTCAATTCATTAATCGAAACGTTTTCTTCAACGACATAAAATCTAGAATTTTTAAAGTCCTCTAATTTTATATCTAAAACAAGGACTCTATTATCACTCTCTTCCTTGGACAATTTCACAGATTTAAAGTTGTCATATAACGCACCAAAGTTCTCACGAATGACATCTCTTTGAATTTGAAACATTTGCAAATATTTAATCATATGTTTAAAATGAGAATTTTCTTCTTCAAGTATTTTAATTCATTTTGGAAACTTCAAATTCAAAAGAACTAATTCGTCAAAAGTTTGAGAATCCATCGAGAGAACATCAAACCAAAGGTGAGAAACAACTAATCACCAATCAAGCACAAAAACAATGATCTACACAATAAATGAATGCAACCCACTATGATACCAATTTGTAAATGTACAAATTCCGAGCTAAAAGCTCTTATACTAATTTGTAAATTACCGTGTGTGTGCTTTAGGATGACAAAATAATATTTCTTTCAAAAAATCTTTTTCCAATTTTGATACGCACCATGTTTGTGAACCAATTTTACTTAAGTTCAATGTTTCTTCTTTAATCCTAAACATGCATCTAGGTGATTAAAGAAAGTAAAATAAACCAAGTCCACAAAAGCAACGCCTGATGTATGAAGAAACCACTAAAGTAAAAAAATCTCAGACGGCCCAAGCCAAACAATCACTATGATACGGTATTACAAAGAAAGATAGATAGACTTACACAAGGACTGGATCCCCACAAGCCTTGGCGTTCTTCTTCTCTTTAATTTCTCCTCCATAGTGCCCACATAGAAATCCTTCCATGACACTAGTCCATAACACACGAGTCCATATGCAACTCGGTATCCACCGATGCAGCTTTGGAAAACTGCCTACGATTAGGAACACAACCTTCGTCATTTCTTCACCGCAAAACTCCAACGAAATAAATTATTGAATATGGATGAACAAACACCAGATGGTGCAAATAAGACCTCTACAGCATATGTATGAAAGCTCATATCTTTTAAACTATAAGGATGGTTTTAGCTTTGAAATTATTAGAAAACAAATGCAGAAAAACATAACTCTTCTAAACTGTATTTTGGTTCTTCACGTCTTGAAATTTTGCGAGAAAAATGCCTTAAATAAAAAAGTTAAGTCAGCAAGTCGTTAGACAGATATCTCTATATCGTTAGAATGACTAGTCAATGTCGTTTTATCCTCTAAACCATAAGGGAAGAATTTATACGACTCTAAACAGTGTTTATCTCAGATAAAACGAAGTTATAACCTTTTAAAATCTATCTTAACATTTTAAAATCATTTATAAACAAAATAACATCTTTAAAAAAATTTCGAGTCCCATAAACATTATGCATTCATACCTGAGAGTATCTCAAAATGCAATCTGAAATGAAGACATGAAACGAGCACCAATAAACAAGGCATGATATATCCTTAGCTTGGCCTCTACGTCTTCTAAAATAGCACGTCATAAACTATGTGGGAATTGTGACAAGTAAAATCTATCCATGACTTAAATAAGTTTTGTCCAGAAATAAGTCAATTACATACAAATTAACTCAATTGGAAATTTTGTCCTTACAAATGTGTCGTATCGTCCCTTCCAGTCAAGGGGTCATTGCACATAAGTGATTTGAAAGGCTACCACATCGATCCGTCACTAGTTTTAAGCAACTCGCAGAAACCTTCACTTCAAGATTCATTACCAATACAACACACCTAAAAAGGTCAGTTGCCCTCCTTATGATGAAGAATAAGCCTAAAACAACCTTACGCGAGTATCCTCGATGATATTAGGAAACCTACAATGAGGTATAGGACTACTCCGAGCAAATGGTTGTGGCCTCACTTAAGATTGGCATGCCGAGCAATTACATATTGCACCAGACTCTTACCAAAAGGTGGATAACACTATAAACAACCTATTGTCTCGAATCAAGAAGTATGCCAAGTTGGAATGGTAGGAACCCAATAGGATAATGGTTGGCCAAAGGCGAGCAATAATGGAGACAAGTAGAATGCTCCTTGGGAAAAAGAATAATGGAGGATCTAAGGTTGATTATAAAGTGAATTCCAGCAAGGCCGACCGTGCCCTCCACATTGTTTTTAAAGAGGTGGTCTATAAAATTTTGTATAAGAATAAGGATAAACCCTATTTTAAGTGATCGGGAAAGATTGAAGTGGACCTGTTGAAGAGGAACACTGCCCTAAGATATTCCAACCACAAGGATCATGGCCACAAAATGAAAAACGAAAAAGCCCATAAGTCTTACCTAGAGAAACTTGCCCAGGCAAGACATCTAGATGACTATATAGAGAAGAAGAATGGGAAGACCCCTGTGAAGCATAATAAAAAAACATGATAACGTCCTGGATGATAACGAGATGGGACATGAGCTCGCGGTCATCCATGGCACCTCAAACCCAAATCACATTTAAGGCAACATAGTAAAGATGGAACTAAATTAACCATGCCAAAACCTCAGCTGGAAAACGATGTTGATAATAAGATATTGACTATGCTAAGCATATTGTCTTCACTAATGAAGACCTAGTTGGACCAAGAACTCCACATCATAACGGTCTAATAATCACTTTTAAAATTGCCAATTGGGATGTGGATAAGTTACTAGTGGACCAGAGGAGATCTTAGAAGGTCATATGCTTAAAGTTATTCAACAAACTTAAACTTAAGATAGAGAATATGAAGTAAGCAACCATCCCTTTGGTTAGATTCGTCGAAGGAATGATAATGTCCCTAGGAAAAGTGGTACTCCCCATACGAATTAGGAACTTATTCAAATTGATATAATTCTTGGTGGAAGACAATAAGTCTCCCTACAATGTGACTCTTGGGCGAGGATGTTTCATGCCATGAAAGTTGTTCCTTCCACCTACCATTAGAAGGTCAAATGATTTACTGATCGGGGAATAATGGAGATACATGGAAACCAGGATACTGCTTAGAAATGCTTTATCACTACCATTAGACCAAAACAGAAAAAATAAAAAATAGAAGGTGGAGAACATAGAGGGAAACACTCCCTTCAAATTATAGCTAAAGTACGAGAGATTTGGGGTAGAAAAAATAAGGGTGGACCTCGCAGATAGAGTCATGGAACTATTACAAGAAGTATTGTCCGATGACTCTCCCCAAAAATGAAATCTATGATTGAAAGCTCACTCACCAATAACAAGAAGGAAGAACTTATCTCTTTTCTCAAAGAAAACAACGATGTGTTTGCATGGCAGTCGTATGATATGCCTGGCATTCACCCTGAAGTAATATGTCAACGGCATCATTTGAACCTGGCATTTTTGCCAATCACACAGAAGGAACTATGAACAGCTCCATATATGGCAAAGGTAGTGGAAAAGGAAGTAAGGAAACTTCTGGAGGCAAGGTCCATAAAAGAATGCCAATTCCCTAAATGGTCTTTAATCTAGTCATGGTAAAAAAGAGCAATGTTAAGTGGAGAGTATGCGTAGACATCACTGACTTAAATAAAACTTTACCCAAGGACAACTTTCCCCTCTTGGATATTGACCAATTAGTTAACGCAACAACCAGCCATGAACGAATAAGCTTCCTAAATGCTTATTTAGGTTATCATCAAATAATTTTATTCGGGATCAGCCAGGAGAAGACCTCATTCATCACTACTCTTGGCGTTTGCTACTACACTGTTATGCCATTTAGGCTAAAAATGAGGATCAACCTACCAATAATTGGTCACCAATATGTTTAATCACCAGTGGGGTAATATCATGGAGGTATACATAGATGACATAATACAAAGGCGAGCATATAATGGATCTAGAGAAGACATTTGAGGTCCTCAGATATTACAAAATGAAGATTAATTCAATAAAGTTCTCTTTTAGAGTCTAGTCCGGGTAAGATTTTTGGTTACCTAGTCAGTCAAAGGTGAATCAAAGAAAATCCCAACCAAATCGAGGCTATAAATAATATTCAACCTCATTTGCCCGTCATACCAAATTTGGGTAATCTAGTTTACCTATATCTCTCGATGTTCGACCATGCAGTCAGGTCAGCCTTGGTCGATGAGAAAGAGGGACACCATGCCCGATCTATTATGTTAGCAATACATTGCTAGACATCGAGAAAAATAACCTCCCGCTCAAAAAACTCGCTTACTCACTAGTGATCACCTCACAAAAGTTCAAGCACTACTTTGAGGATCACTCCATCATAGTAATCACTTCATTTCCATTAAAGGCATTCCTCCGAAAGATCGTCCTCTCTGAATGGATCTCCAAGTCATCCGTGAAACTAAGGAGGATTGATATCCATTATCAACCCATGACTTCTATCAAAGGATAAGTTTTAGCGAACTTCATTACTGAATTCACTGAAGGGCATCAGCCCATCGAAAGGGAACTCACTGATCAAGCGAAGAACCCAATCAAATAAATAATTGTACTTTTTTATATTGATGAATCTTTCAATTCAAAAGGATTAGGGGTTGGGATTATCCTAGTCATTCCAAACGATATTGTGCTCGAGTCAGGGATCAAACTAGGCTTTAAAGCATCTAACAAAAAAGAAAAATATAAGGCTCTTATCGGTGGACTAAATAAGGGTTTATCCTTTGGCGTTAGTCATCTTGAAGTCTATTGTGATTCAAGGATAGTATCTAATCAAGTATCATGAGACTATAATGCTAGCAATGGACACATATTGGCATGCCTCCAGATCGCGCAGGACTTGGTCACCAAATTTGAGTACGTCCAAGTCCAATAATTTCGTCGAGGAAATAATAGCCACGTAGATGCTTTAGCCACTTTGGCTTCAACTATTGACTCCGATCTCAAAAGGACAATCGAAGTGGAATATCTGTCACGACTAAGCATTATGAAACAGAATAGCACCAACCAAGTGCTCATTGTAAAAAAGGCTCCTAACTGGATGGAGTCGATCATTGCATACTTGCTAGAACACAAACTGCCTGCTAATAAAAGTCAAGGCCGACCGATTTCACCTGTCCCCTGAGGGGAAGCTCTATAGACGATCTTTCACTAAGTCGTATCTACAATATGTGCATCCTAATGACATCGACCAGGTCCTCTACGAGATACAAAAGGGGATATTTGGAAGTCATGAAGGAGGAAGATCTTTGGCATTAAAATACATAAAGGACGGATATTGGTGGACTTATATGTAGAAGGATATTGTCTCCTACATGAAGTGCAAGAAATATCAAATGTTCTCGCCAACCTTCCGTTAACCAGCCAGCAACCTCAAGGCCTTAACCATCCCCTAACCTTTTCCACAATATGGGCTAGACATTGTAGGCCCTTTCCCCTTAGATCATGAAAATCGAAAGTACCTCATGGTCTACATGAATTATTTAACTAAATGATTTGAGGAAGAACTATTGGCAAACATAAAAGACGCTAACATGATCAGATTCAATTGGAATAACATTTTGACCGATTTTGGTGTGTCGAGGATGCTAATCACCGATAATGGAACTCAATTCAAGGGTGGTCCATTGAGGAACTTCTACAATAGACGTGACATCAGGGACTACTATAAGTTAGTTACTATCCTCACAACAATGGATAGGCAGATGCCTCTAATAAAACTGTGCTCGACGGAATGAATAAGATATTGAAAAAATAAAAATGTGTTAAAGTGGATAAGTTCCCCCACATCCTCTAAGCATATCAAACAACTCTTATGAGGTCGATCGGATAAACACCCTTTTTTAGCCTATAGAATTGAGGTCATAATACCTCTGGAAGTAGGTATGATGACCTTGAAGACAACTGTGGTCGATCATAATGTGAACGAGAAGTTATTTAGAACTGAGCTCGACCTAGCTAATGAGAGAAGGGAACAATCCTTGATCAGGCTAACATCCTACCAACAACAGTTAATAAAGAAGTGCAACAAAGGTGTCAATCAGAGGAGTATCTAAGTCAGAGACTACATACTAAGGAAAGTCATTGGAAAAGCGAGGAAGCTATGAGACGAAAAACTAGGACCCATTTGGGAAATCCCATTCAAAGTCACCAGAAACGACCTCCAAGGAGCCTACCATTTGGAAATAATGGAGGGTATGGAAACACCTAGGGCTTGGAATGCATCCAACCATAGGAAATTTTATTTCTGATTTTTTAGCTTGTTATGCAGTTTTCATTTTGTCATTTCTAACTTTTTGGATGTTTAAAATTCAATTAATATAATAAGATTTATTATTATCCCAAACGGTAGGCCAATATCATTATAAATATGTTCAATCAAATTACGATCCTCATTTTTATAGCTCATTATGGTTACACCTAACCATGTGTTTAAGGTTACATGTTTTCGTCATTAACAAACACAAAAACATCAAGAATTGCCCAATAAAGACAAAGACCCATTGGGAATACCTAGACACTAAGTAACTCGACTTTGGTAGGTCAAAATCCTGAACGGGTGGATGACGTAGTGACCAGGTGAATTTTCGTTATATCTTGGTTCTAAGCTTAAGGTGGTGGTGAAGGCACTGTCCTTAAAAGTAAGACCAACAAGAACACATTCTTGGCATAAAAAATGGAAAAATGAAAACATGAAATTAACTTAAATTTCATTTAATGTATTCATCAATTATAGAGACAAATAAAGTTGTTTGATTATAAAAATGAATATGAAATTACAAGATGACGAAAGAAGTTGTTTCATCTTCACTGAGTCATCTACTAGATTATGGTAGCCCAACGGCCATCATTAAGTTAGGATGAAATTCATCATCATTATCATGGTCGATAAGATAATTTTTCACCAATTAAATGGGGATAGCATCATTTTGTATCCAATACTCATCACTCCCAAATGGAGGTAGTCAAGTAAAAAGAGAATCCAATTGATACCAATACCAAATTTAGGAATCCCTAGGGATTTTACAAATTGACAGCGCATTTATCTAGCCATGTTTATAAGATGCCTTCTTAGATTCATTCGGGTGTAATGGGTCATCCATACAACCTTCATCAAAATTTGGAACCTAGACTGTACAATGACCCTTCCTGGACTAGTACCCCGAGCTCCTCTCTTAGAGAAACATTATTAGTTTTCAACAAATCTGTAATATTTTTTATATCTCCTAATTCGAATTACAGATTAAAGACCACCTTCTCCAACGTCTCAACCTTTGACCTCAGAGTGGTGAACTCTGTGTCTTTGGCCTTCATTGTAATGTCTTGTTCCTTGGAGTTTTACTAGGCAGAATTGAAGACCATGTATACCTTGTATTATCCCTTACCCATATCTATATTTTCCTTCGCATGATCGGACCTCGTGTCGAGGAGATTGATGAAGTTTACTATAAAGTTCAAATTAAAGAAAAATAAAAATAGTTAGTACGAGAAAAGTTAAAAGTTACAAATATCCAAACATGTGAAGTCATAACTTACCACGAAAAAGAATTTGGGCAGCATGAGAAATATTCCTATCAGAGAACATGCTTTCGACCAAAGCCTGGTCGATCGGGAGATAAGCTCCCCTCAGCAAACCAAGAGCTAGGTCTAGTTTCTTAACTACTAACCCTTCAGTATAGCCCTTACCCTTATTAATTAGGGCATATGTCATCTTCTAGGTGGGAAGGTTGATTATGAGATTGAAGTTGGTATTTTTCTTTTTTATACATTGAGCCCATGTCTTATTGGGGGAATCCTCTAGGGTAACTGGGTTAGGCAAAACCCTCGATCTCCTACTTTTTAGAAGGTCGGGCATTTAGTAAAGTGGGTTCAAGGGGTCCCTCCATCAAGTTTAGGATGTTTCTCCTCTAAGCCATTTCTTCCTTCGAGGTTATGAGGGTGACTGTAAGGATGGTGGAAACACCTAAAAATTCAAACGATCTTGAATTGCTCGAAGATGAAGGGTCATGCTCACCGAGCCCTCCAGGAATTTTATTTCAAAGTTAACTAGCCGAGAAATAAATAATGTAGTGGTGGAAGTGAAAGATAGCAACAACGAGGCCAACCTTGGGAGTTTAACAAAGGCCAAGGGTTATCTCAACATCATGAAAAATCGTAACATCAAAAAAATAAGAAAATGTGGATGGAGAAGAGAGCATATCAAAGTCAAGTTAAACCTATTTCACAACAAAATTATGGGACCAGTATTCTTTATTAGAATCCGATAAAGTTCACTATACGAACTCTCCCAACTATCCTCACCTTCAAGTAATAAAGTCCCTTATTGGATTTTAGCCACATATAACAATAGCAGATTTTGGGAATCCCAAGCATAATCCCATACAATTCATTGATCATGTGGACACCATTGAGGATTCTCCATGTATTAGGAGAACATTGGGTAGGAACCACATCAAAGAATTGGCAAAATTCGAGGAACAATTGGCTAGGGGAGGTCATGCGGACTTCAATAACAAATTGGGAAAATATCCAATGGCCTCCCTTAATATTATAATACTCTAAGGGACCTTCCCATAATTCAACTATCACCCCCTAAGGAATGTAACAATGCCTAAATTCCTCAATCATGTTTTCATTTATAACATAAATCATCTCTACAGTGAAATAATGAGTAACGGAGAAGAAGAAGTTGATTCTTTTCCAAGAGATTTACAAAGAAATGAAAAACAAGATAGAGAAAAGAAAACTTACAGAGACCAAATGGATAAGGATATCTCGTGCCCTTGAAGTTAAAAATGAAGAGTTAATGAGACAAACAGAAGGTGTAAAATTATTAGTGGGCTGTAGAAATTTTTCAGGCACATCTCATAATTTTCTCTCACGTCCCCAAATGGCGATTTTCACTATTGGGAAATAGGATTGACATTTGAAAATGTGGACAAATTTTAGTCCTAAGATAATTGATTAATCATGCATTGAAAAGAAATCAATAACTAGGTTTAAAGATTAAACCCAGGGTTTCAAGAATACAATACCATAGTGAATAATGTTATGATTTGAATGAGGAGAAATATGTTGATGATGGTGTAGATCTTCTTGCCCTTAAAGGACTCCAAAATTCTTCCTAGAAAGCTCTGAACATCCCGAATCTTCTAGCATATGATCCACCCAAATTAAGCATTGGGTGTGGAACTTTTTGAGATAACAACATCATGACAAAATATGAGAGACTTGACATTTTCTCTCCTCACCCGTTCACAAAAATGTGAATAGTTTTTTTCTCTTCCTCTCTAGCCCATCATAATAGATCATTTCTCTAAAACCCTAGCTTACACCAATATAAATAGGTATAGGCCTTGGGCTTTAGCCAAAATGGGCTTCCAGAGAGTTTCGGGCCTAGTATTTGGGCAATGGTCTATACACGGGACCCAAGACAAATTATTAAATTAGCTTCCAAATAAACACTAGGAAATCCCAATTTCAATTACAGTAGTTATTTCCTTTATTTATTTAATTGCGATTAACTCCAATAAATAATCACGATTGTACTCTAATTTAATTATCTCTAAATCACTCAGAATAAAGAGGTTTTATTTACAAAGTTGATTATGGAACATAATATGATTCCCCGCATTAATCTTCCAATACACGTTGTTCAAATCAATTTAATGCTTATCGATTTTAACCAACCTCAAATCAATACCTTGATTCCTAGACTTAACTTATTTTTTAGTCCACCGGGATTATAAAATAATCCACCGATCGGGTTTTATTAGTGTAAAAAAAACATATAAGTATATTAAGGGGGTATCACAATCCAAGATATCTCCTTAACGCATATTCCTTTGAATTATGATCCCAGACCTAGTTACACAACTGTCACTTAATATGCAGGGATCATTTAATCTGATTTAGAATCAGATAGCATCCATATAAATCAAAGTGACATTTGCACAAGCATTCCAATCCTCATAAATCTCGGGATTAAGAATCTATACACCCTTTGAAAATGGTGTGAGATTACCTAAGTATAATAGGACAAACCTTAGACTTAAATCTCACAGGTGATTATTTTCAGTACATTCTTGGATGTACCGATCACAATCCTTAGTCGAACTATCACACAAGTTATCGTACTATCAGATAGGTTTCCATAGTTTGAGATAAACCACTAGGATTATATCACTATTATTATGATAGGATGTCAAACTCCCTATTTAGGTTGTGAATTGTTCAATAGTTCTAGAACCAGAATTCCGATCTCCAATGATCAAACCGAACCCAACTCACCGGAATTCCAATTAACTATGATTGATTGAAATGTCTAAAATATATTTAAATAAATATAAGGCATTCACATAATCATGACACTTATTTCAAAAAGTAGTGACAAACCTTTACCAAAAAGGTAAGTATCGTACATGGTTTTAAATATAAACCCTAAAAATATCCCACTTAATCTTAAAGTCGTGTATCCAACTCCCAACCCGTCTACTAGGTAGTTTGTAACCTATTGGTAGAAGGATTAGCCAGGTTTTATCCCATACAACCTTGGTTATAACCTTATTTCCCACTTTTATAATATTTCAAATTAAGTGAAACCTACACTCAATGTGTTTAACCCTTTTATGGGTTACGGGTTCTCTCGAACTTGTAATTGTACTGCTATGAACATTAGAAGTGTAATAGCTAATTTCTCTTAAAGTAACCTCAACCAAGTTACTTAGGAAGTAACCGATCCATATAACCTCTTCATCTCCCTCCGAAGTGGCAATAACTTTTACCTCCTCGGTGGACTCAGAAATCCAAGATTGTTTCACACTCCTCCAAGTTATAACTCAACCTCCTTGGACTTAGCATACTTATCCTACTAAAAATCTTTTTATTTTAAAGAGTAAGACTATTAGAAAAAAATCTTCTAACCATGCCTTAGGCAAAACATATTTTGGTATATAACACAATATAACATATAAGAGGTTGCCCATCGTTTAAGCATTGGGTATATTCCTCATTCCTTCCATATCATCAAGTGTTTCCACTTATTCCAAATAAAGTGATTCTATATTTGAAAAGAATGTTTTTTCATGGAATCTCGTGCACTAATCTTGTGTATACAATAACGATATAATCGACTTAGGATAAGCCCAACATCCTTTATAATTTATCTAGTGAAAGCTTTATCATAAACATGTGTATGGTCTGTCCTAAGTATTTAATGCAAGCTACCTAGACAACCACACTCCTATATAAATTAATACTCCCACCTCATTTCCGATTAGGAAAATAGAATCCATAAATTATACTAGAAATACAAACATATTTCCATCATGATTCTTATACAAACAAGTATAATCAGGAATTTGACCAAAATCATAAAATTGATTGCTTGATCAAACCGAATAACTGATGGTCTTGATGTTAGCTTAAATACATAAATGGATCTCACAAGCGTACATCAGTTTTCTTCCTCGACTTATTATTATGTAAATTTCAAGATAGTCATTAAAGAATGAAGTCTTAACATAATAAGAATTTTGACAGACTTTAGCATGGTTATCACGAGAAGGTTTTCTCATAGTTAATCCATTTCTTTCTGAGTAAACCCTTTAGCATGACTTGCCTTGAAGGTTTTCACTTTCCCATCCATCTATCTTTTGACTTCTTATAGATCCACTTGCCCCTGATAGGTTTTACCCCATTAATAAGTCTACAAGTCCCAAAACTTGATTCGAATACATTGAATCTCATTTTAGTGTCCATAATCATAAATCAAAGAAAAATTCCTTGTCTTGGAATGCCTCGTTGTACTTCCTGGGACCCGGTTCATGTTTATCAAGAATCTTATTAAAACGATCACCCAAAACACTAACCTTTAGGGATTTCTCCTAATGCTCCAACTATGATGTGGCACCACTTGATATAAAATATAAGTAACATATGTATCCTGATAATTGGTAACACTCCTACTACTATTAAACAGTGTATTATCGATATAAATTTGTATTTCATCATGTACGGGTGGTCTAGAAACATTAGTAATATGATTTTCCTTTTTATCTTGTAAGACTAGCTTACTCCTAGGCACATGGTTTATTATATAATCCTCTTTCAAGAATCGAACATTGATGCAATCAATGACCTTTTTATTCTTAGGAATATGATATAAACTATGAGAGTGTGCCACTCGATGGTAGCTACCCAAATAAAAATTAATTCACCTAATTCAAGAAAAAGTTTTTAAATTTATTATTACAAAAATATTTAACAATCCAAAAGTCTGTGTGACAAAGTATTTACTATATTTTAGAATCTCTTAAGTTTTATATTTTTAATTAAAACAACGATTGTAAAAGATGTTAAAAGATTAAAATAAGCACAAGACCGATTGTATGAAGGAAAACCAACTAACAAGAAAAACCACGAGCCGATAAGAATGATAAATGAAATATTGTAGAGTTTTACAACTAGAAAAAATAAACTTATAACCACATGACACTACAACTGACTAAACACTCTTTCACACATATTCTCCATATAAAGAGACAACACACTACACCAAAAATAGGAATCTGGCACGGTTTAAAATTGTGCCAGATCAAATCTGGCACGGTTTTGAACGGTGCCAGAATCAGGTGTTCCAAAATGGCCATTTTTTTCTGGCACGACTCAAAAGTGTGCCAGATTTGGCCAAACAGGAACACTTCTGGCACACTTTTAAACCGTGCCAGAATTTGATATTTCTGGCACACTTTTGGCACAGTTTTTAACTGTGCCAGATTTAGCAGCGTTTAAAAAAATTTGGCACAGTTCAAAACCATGCCAAAATATGATACACTTTTGCCACGGTTTTGAACTGTGCCAAATTTTCTTATAAAAAGAAAAAAAAATTATTTGAAAGCACAAAAATTCAAAAATTAAAAATATTGCACGTTGTTGATAAACTAATGTACATACAAACTTCAAAATATTACAAGTCTTTAATAGTTCACAGGCCAAAAAAAATTGGGCAGAGTTTCCTCTATTTTCTGGACATTCCAAAACCTGCTAATACAAAACGATGCACAACCACGATCGGTTTTGGTCCACAACCAATGTCTTCAAAACCTTAAGACAAATCTTTCTTCTTCAAAGTAGAAGCAACTTTCTTCGTTTGAAGTTTGAAGAACAACTTTGTTCTGGGACTGAACCTTTAGGCAACCAAAATGCAACGCCTAGGATTTTTGAAATAAACCTATAGATATGTGTATTGGGGTGTTTGCAAAGGGTGTGGTGCATTAAATGAGTTTTAACATATTAAGGAAAAGAAAATACTTAGTCACCAATGAAGATTGTATTTTAATGCAAAATGGGTAAATTTACCTCAATTAGAAACAATGACTCGTAAAACCTCAAAGAAGAGGAGTGAAAAAATGTGCTCTCAAATATATCAAATGTTTTTATCAAAATTATTTTTTCAATGCCCTCACTTTTGGTTTGGAAGAGAAGACATCACCTTAACTTGTAGACTTTCGATTTGGAAAATGTTTAAAGATCCAAATGCTAGGTGTCACTCTCTTAAGGTATCAAATAGTCACATTAAGGTCTAAGTCACCCCAAAACTTATCCTTGACACACTAACCAAGAAGATATTAAAGAGAGATCTTTGCAAAAGTCACTTTCAACGTTGTCAGACACATGAAGCCGCAAGGCCACTGTAATGGGGTTGCATCGTTGCGGTGAACCTGAAGTGTTACAAGTAGAGCATTTGTTCAGGCTCTTTCATGGGGACACAAGCAATCAGCGAAACAATATCACTTATGTGAAGATACCATCACTGCGGTGGAACTGCAACAAAGCAAGTCGCACCCTTTTTAAGAGATTTTGAACTATGAACAAGAAAGTGCTAGCGAAAAGTTTTGCCCCATCGAAGCTGAGGTGAGGCAGGTCATGCATGTGTCTAGATATTTCGTTTAATATTCCTTAGAAGATTTTTAAAATAGTTTTGAGGCAAATCCATGTATGTTTGTTCCTCGCATAAACATCCATACTTAAAATACACAAAGAGATGCAATTCTTTATAAAATGGATTGTCTATATGAAAATTGTATTTTGTAAAATATGACTGTGTGATAATTAATTAAATTTGAAAATTTCAAATTTGGCACACTTATTTAATTAGAGTCTATTTTTAAACCAAATTAATTCATCCCCTAAACATGCAACTACGTATCAAACCAAATAAGATATAGCATGCGACACAAATTTCAGCAAAAATTCCCGAAGGGCAAAACTTTTTATTTCTAGAACTTTGAAAAGTTTACAAAACCATTGACTTACATACCATCTTGATTTTGCCCACAAGAGTAACGCACGGTGTCTTCGTTAAACCTCCAAAGCAATGGCTAGAAATAAATCAGCAATGGTTCAAACGCAGCTATACCACTAGGACACACAGTCTTCAATAAAAAATCAACACGCGGAAGATCCTCAATGACACGCAGTCATAAACTTTGTATAAACTCCCTCCAAAATAGCACGCAGCATTCCGGTTGTAGAGATCTCCCCACAAAGATGAACAAAATCAAAGTGTGTTGTTGAACACCAAAACAATTCACCAAAGCATATGGGATTTTTGTGAATTGAAAACAAAAGGGATGAAAACCCTAAAAGAAGAAGTCAAAAAGAATTCTGCAGATTCGCAATTTTCTGTCTTTCAAAACGCTGGGACTTTGATCAAGGGCGAAAAGTGTGCGCGTGTAAAGTGAACAGTCGTTGTTTTCATTTCGCCAACTCCATACAAAAACCTAAGTTACTATTACACTTGCGAGGCAAGCACGGCGGTAAGTCGGGTATCAAAAATCCACAGAGATGAGTTGCTAGAATTTATAAGGTTTAATATTCCGAAATAAAAGTGTAAAAGGTGATTACAAACTAAAAAGGAAAAGATCCATAAAAGGAAAATGTTAATCTAGGCAATGTATTGAAACTAGATTATGAAAGCGAGTAAAACTATAGGTTGCGTCGAATATCCCTCACCCGAGTTAATTAGTATAAAATGGTTACATGGGTCGACGAGTTATTACGAATGCGTCTCGTTTTGATAGTTAATTGAACCAAGGGTTGTTACGCCCCTAAATTCGCATAAAAGCCTAATAAGATTTTGGCGTCAACAAATATCCCAGAAATTACACGCGAAAGGTCGTAAGCACGGGACATACATGATATGCTCCGTTAAATCTCCTAGGCATAATAACTAGGACAACGCACCCAAAATAGACCCGTAAACTCCATCACCAAAGCAAAGCAACGCGTCAACTCGAGTGAGTTCCATTCAAACACAACCTAATTTAAATTACCTAGAAAGCATCGTAAAAACGTGGTAAATGGAAAGCGGGAAATAAACGCGATAAAACTATACTACAAAGAAAGTAAATCAAAGCATGTAAATCCAATCTAGAAAGCATGTAAATTATACTACAACAATGGAAACAAAGGAAATACAACTATATTAATTGAGAGGATGATGAATAGTCAACTTACACAACAAATGGGGTGTCAAACCAAGTATAAATGAAGAAGAACCATCCAAGAACCCAAACCCTAAACTATTCTATCTTCTCAAACTATCTAAAAACGTTCACCACTGTTTATTACAACAAGTTGGAATTAAATTAAATTAGAAAAGAAAAGAGAAAAGAAAAGAAATGCAAAATATCTGCAGAAAACAAAGCATCGATCGATCGATGATTTGGTCAATCAATCAAGGCTAAATTTTGACAATTTAGAATGGTCGATCGATCGACCAAATCGTCGATCAATTGATCAAGCAGGGGAAGCACACTGCATTGCTGTTTTAGTTTCCAAGCTTTTCTCGTTCGCTGAAATCGCTGTAACCTCTTCATTCGGGATCGGAATCGTGCACCGTTTGTGGCCACGCGAAGCTTGCGAGGAGGGCTACAACTTCCATGTAGATGTTGGGACAAGATCCCAAGCTATGAAAAGGCTAAAATGCCCTTGAACGTGGAGTTGTGTACGAAAATGGAGCGGAATGCATCTGAACTTCACACTTATCATCCAATTACCTACAAAAGCTCAATTAACCCCTGTAAAACATGTTAACGTAGAAATTCGAGATTGTCTAGTTAACGAGCATAAATATAGGGAATAATATACCCGAGGGGACTAAAATGCGTCCGTTCGGAGGATGAAATACGCAATATTTGCGTATTATCACACCCCTTAACTTACACATTGCTAGTCCCTAGCAATGAAATAGGATGCAACAAGAACTACAAGCAAACCAAAAGCAGGAGATAGTACAAAAGTATGATATAAAAGCAAAAGAGATATAAGGCAACTTTTGCGGGCGATTCGATTGCATTTAGCATTTGCAATAAGCCGTTAAACCCCTAGGTTACCCTAGTGGACGAGTGTTGTCTCGTGAAGGTTTTCAGGGATGCTACCCACAAAAATCACATGGTTTCCTCAAAATATGCCCAAACCAACATGCGACAAGCCCAATAACAACGAAAAAGATTTCATACGCATTATTAGCAAAGTGAATGAATTCAAACAAAAGTCCAAAACATTAACATTATAGAATGCACCTCATAGAATTGAAACCTTAAAATGTGGGAGGGGGAGCGAGCACATGCAAAGTGTGATTTGGCAAAAACTTAAATAAATCGAATACTAATTTAAAGCACGCATATATTCAATCCTCACGGGCATTACACTCATCAAGCGAATTCACTCGAAACAGGGAGGTAACACACGGAATATGCGGGCATTAGGAGTAAATGTAAATGTAAATGGAAACTAGGCCGCACACATGTCACAATGAAGAACGCTATATATAAACTGAAAAACTATAATCTCAATGAAAGATACCGCACACTAAAAGAGGTGAAATTTATTTTCACATATTATCAAAACTATTTAAACTTTTAAATTACATCAACCTAAGATCACATAGGACTTGTATAGGGTTGTAATGTAAGTATGGCTAGGGTACGAAGCGAAGGAATGTATGTACGGATTCAAAGTGTTCGGAATGAAAACTCAGGATAATGGGAAAATGCGGACAATATCAAAAAATGGAAAAAAAGTTCCAAAAGCATTAGATATATCATCGGGGAGAGCAATCAAAGCTTATGGAACTATATACAACATATACAAACTTTCTCTTTCTTTTCTTTTCTTCTTTTTCTCACTTTTTTCTTTTGTTTTCTTTTGCTTTTTGCTTTCTCTTTTTCATCTCTTTTTCTTTTCTTTACTTGTCAAACTCTCATATGCCTAAATTATAACCGACATCACAACAACATCATTCAGTCCCAAGTAACATTCCAAACGAAGGTATGGAAAGTGTATGTATGGTATATAACTCCAATTTAGAGTTGGTTATGGGATTTGGGTTATGAAATGAAAGGCTATATTTAGGATCAAAGGGGTTAACGAGGGTAAACATATAAGGTGAGGTCAAGGTCAATATGGGTGATATAACAAAGATGGCCTATGATCATTTCCTAAAGTTTACGCAATTCTCGACTCAAAACAATATATGAAAATCATGCTCAAGTAACACATTTCAGGAATGAACTCAATTAATGAACGATCAATGAAAGAATAAAGAGATTACCAACGAATTCAACGTTTTCAAAGAGGAAAGAATAGTGTATAACACTCGCAAACGAAGAATGGTACAAAGCTTACTTGGTGTAAGTATATACAATGCAACAAAAGATTACCGAGTTATAAAAATCTTAAACCAAATCAATATAGCAATAAAAGTGCATGTGCTCATGGGATTAAAGTTTAATTCATGAAGTTATTCACAATATCAATAATCGAGACTAAAGTCTAATAACTTCTAAAATCGAGAACATGCATCATTGAGTTGTCTATTGGATCGGTCAATTATTGAAATTTATCATCGGAAACAAAGGCAAAATGCCCAATAAAGGAGGGGAAAAAAAATCTTTTTGAAAATTTTAATTTTTCTAAGAAAAGCATACTAAGTAACTAACATGTGAGCAACAACATGGACCAAATAAAGAAATGGATAGAATATCCCACACCCCCTAACTTAAAACTTAACATTGTCCTCAATGTAAATCAAGAACCAAGTTAAAGAGAGGAAAAGAGCGATATTACCCAAAATTGGAGGGATCCCCATAAGAACAAGTCCAAAGAATCTACAAAACAACTTAATACCGAGCATAGTAAAAACAAATAACAAAAAGTTAACTAATTACATTAGACTAAATTAAAAAGGGGAGAAAAGATAAAAAGAAAGAAAGAATAAAAAGCTAACTATATACAACCTACTATTTAGGCTTCACACTAACTATACACTAGAAGCCTAAATAGCTAAGGGTCCACCGTAAAAACGATTTGACTTTGGAGGATAACCGGTGTACCCTCACATACAAGCATGCCTTCCGAAAAATATGAATTCCGTTTTAACAACGGAAGGCATGTGTAAGGTGAAAGAAATGAACCATTGCCAATTAAAAGTTTTGGAGGGACGATGGGGGGTTTGGATTGAACGGGTGACAAAAATAAGTGGGGACCGAGAAAAGCTGAATATCCTCCCAAGGATTTTGAAGTTGGAATGGGAGGCGGCTCACACAAAGGCAAAGATGCGATCGTGGTGGGCGACTCGAGCAAGTACTCCTCATCGTCGATAGGGTTTTCGAAACCGAATCATCGGGTAATTGTTTTGGTGGGGTAATAGAGAATGAAAATGGGGATGAAAGAAATTCAAACTCATGAGATGAATCATCATCGCATGAAGTTTGAGTTTCGAAGGAAATAATATCATTTTCAATGAAATTTTCTTCTTTGGGGGCCAAAGAAGAAATCATTTCATTGCAAATGGATATTACGTCATTATCATCCTCACTTTTAATATCTGTTACGCAATGGGCAAAGTCTAGAATGGCTTGTTCCAAAGTAGGCACAAGTACCTCATTTGGTTCAAAACATTCCTCGACCTCGAAAGTCTCGGAAGCAAAATCGTCGTCGGACTCAAAATATAAATCCAACTCATGTTCCCATGAACGATTTTCTTCCCGATAACGAGTTTCATTTTTCTCATTCTCATACATACGCACACTCTCACCGAATGTCATAGGTCGAGGTGCGGATGCATTAGAATGGGAACTTTGAAAATTACCATCGAACTTAAATGAAAACTCGTTATTATAGGAATTTTGAAAACTATTACAATTCGTTTCAAAATTCCTATTATAAGGAGGTAAAGGCCCAAAATCATTGTCATCATCATCAAAATTCCAATAACCTAAGTTTTGACTTTCGTTATACTCGCCCAAAGTCATATTTGAATTTGTTTTACTTTGGTATGATAAGTATTCACCGAAAGTCATAGGCCTAGAATTTTGAGAATTATAACAAGGATTACCGAAAGAATTGGAATAAGACATGCTTACCCCAAAAATGGCTCGAATGGAGGATTCCACAAAATAAGTGCGCACGGAAAGAATTCGAGCATTTCTAAGTGCTCAAATGTGGAAGTCCTGCAAAATATTAGCAAATAATACAAATAGAAAGAAAATACTATGAAATACTAAATCAAATAAAGTCTAAAACAAACTAGTCCCCGACAACGGCGCCATTTTGATCAAGGGTGAAAAGTGTGCACGTGTAAAGTGCACAGTCGTTGTTTTAGTTTCGCCAACTCAATACAAAAACCTAAGTTACTACTACACTTGCGAGGCAAGCACTGCGGTAAGTCGGGTATCGAATAATCACAGAGACGAGTTGCTAGAATTTATAAGGTTTAATATTCTGAAATAAAAGTGTAAAAGGTGATTACAAACTAAAAAGGAAAAGATGCATAAAAGGGAAATGTTAATCTAGGCAATGTATTGAAACTAGATTATGAAAGCGAGTAAAACTATAGGTTGCGTCGAATATCCCTCACCCGAATTAATTAGTATAAAATGGTTACATGGGTCGACGAGTTATTAAGAATGCGTCTCGTTTCGACAGTTAATTGAACTAAGGGTTGTTACGCCCCTAAATCCGCATAAAAGCCTAATAAGATTTTGGCGTCAACAAATATCCCAGAAATTACGCACGAAAGGTCGTAAGCACGGGACATACATGATATGCCCCGTTAAATCTCCTAGGCATAATAACTAAGACAACGCACCCGAAATAGACCCGTAAACTCCATCACCAAAGCAAAGCAACGCGTCAACTCGAGTGAGTTCCATTCAAACATAACCTAATTTAAATTACCTAGAAAGCATCGTAAAAATGTGGTAAATGGAAAGCAGGAAATAAACGCGATAAAACTATACTAAAAAGCAAGTAAATCAAAGCATGTAAATCTAATCTAGAAAGCATGTAAATTATACTACAACAATGGAAACAAAGGAAATACAACTATATTAATGGAGCGGATGATGAATAGTCAACTTACACAACAAATGGGGTGTCAAACCAAGTATAAATGAAGAAGAACCATCCAAAAACCCAAACCCTAACCTATTCTATCTTCTCAAACTATCTAAAAACGTTCACCACTGTTTATTACAACAAAATTGGTATATATACTAAGTTGGAATTAAATTAGAAAAGAAAAGAGAAAAGAAAAGAAATGCAAAATATCTGCAGAAAACAGAACATCGATCGATCGATGATTTGGTCGATCGATCGATCAAGGCCAAATTTCGGCAATTTAGAATGGTCGATCGATCGACCAAATCATCGATCGATCGATCAAGCAGGGGCAGCACACTGCATTGCTTTTTTGGTTTCCAAGCTTTTCTCGTTCGGTGAAATCGCCGTAACTTCTTCATTCGGGATCGGAATCGCGCACCGTTTGCGGCCACGTGAAGCTTGCAAGGAGGGATACAACTTCCATGTAGATGTTGGGCCAAGTGACCAAGCTATGAAAAGACTAAAATGCCCTTGAACGTGCAGTTGTGTACGAAAATGGAGCAGAATGCATCCGAACTTCACATTTAGCATCTAATTACCTACAAACGCTCAATTAACCCCTGCAAAACATGTTAACGTAGAAATCCGAGGTTGCCTGGTTAACGAGCATAAATATATGGAATAAGATACCCGAGGGGACTAAAATGCGTCTGTTCGGTGGATGAAATCCGCAATATTGCGTATTATCACACTTCTTAATGAAAACAAAACCATTTAATGAGTATTTATAGAAAATCGTGTTGCCTCGATCATTAGAACAAAAATGGGATCTCGCTCGAACGAAGTACACGTGTTGTTCAAATGACATCGCGCGACAGCTCAATGTCGCTTGAACGACCTGAGCATCAAAATCGAGGAACGCTACAGGACTTAGAAAAATTACTCATTCTCAAATTTTGACGAAAAAGTCCTCTCCAACACTTCGAAAATATTTTGGCAAAATATCCCAATGCTCTAAGTGCAAAGTTAAGGTATTTAAAACTTAACCTTACCAAAGTAAATTTTGCGGAGTCTTTTTTATGAAGAACCTTGAATATTTGGATCCGTCTTGATGTAGATTGCTCTTAAACTTCTTCGACGGTTGTGACGGTATACGACATAATTAATTATGATGGACATTTATAAAAATATGTCCTTACAAATCTTCCCCTATGTCTATGCCGGAACATACATAAAAACATCTGAATTATCAAATACCAAAATTTCCTATACAAATCTACCCTCCCATAAATCTCAAAACTGAAAAGGTATAAATTTGCAAGATCTCAAACTTTTCTGTAAAAATCTTCATCAAATCTCAAATCTTTACTCATCAGGGTGTGCAATATAATGATCATCAATATTTGTACCTACACACATGAGATAAAGAAAAAACCTTCGTGATGTATCGAGCTTGAAATGATAAAAGAATAAATTAAATCTCCCCCATACTCCAAAAACTCCCCCATAACATGATAATTCTTTATCCCTCTTTTTATGATGTCCCCAAATAGACAGATAAGAAGAAACAAACTAAACATGGAGTGTTACGACAAAAGCATAGCAAACATGAATCAAACTACGCGCATGCAAAGGTAAATCTCAAAAACTTTCAGAAACTATTTTTTATTTTTCAAATTTTTCGTACAAAAGATGAGATACCAAAAATCACACCATGGATTTATACTAAAACAACCAAGTCATGGAAACGGAATGTATGGGTGTGAACACATTCGATAGGTAAATCAACTCAATCAATCATATGTGCATGATGAATACTTGTACCCCTAACGAATGAACATAAAAAATATCCTTAGGTGTAAAATTATTGAATTTAGATGACATCGTCTTATGTAAATCAATAAATTAAAGTCAAAGTGATTTCCACACCAATAACGTTCAAAACAATTCAACGCTTTTTCAAGACTTTTAAGGACTTGCAAACCCGTTTTAAATTCCATCCAAACTCCCTCATGCATATTTTCTTTTAGAGGTAATCTAAATTCTCAAACATTGGAGAATTGGTGCAAAAACCTAATGGCCCCTTTTTGGCATGAATTTCTTTTTATTACCTTTAAATTTTTTTCGGGCTCTTTTAACCTCTTTGGACCCCGGATAATAAAATTCCTCAATTTTTATGGTCCAATTTAAACGGTGGCTTAATCGCAAAGGATAGATGAGAACCTTTCGTAGCCCTTCACCATTTTCAAATAAAGCACACAAACTCAGAAATGGCTCTTACATGTACTACTTTCCTGTCAAGTTTTATCGCGCTTGGTTCGTTTTTAAATACAGGATTGAAGTGAAAATACCCAATCAACATGTGATAATACAAGCACAATATTCTAACAAATCCGTGCATGTGTGCAATAAAGGAAATCATGAGTCAAGCATGTAGGAAGTAACACTTAATTACATCTCAATGACTCTAAGCATTATAAAGCATAAAGATGACTTGATATATTGTTTTAAAACACTATCAAATAGTCACATGGATAGATGGAATGAAATTGTGACTTGGTCATCCTAAGTGTTTATCCATAAACGGTGCAAATAAAATACAAAAATCTTTTTGGATTTTCTCGTAAATTTTATCAAAATAAATTCTTTTTGTATTTTTTAAAAAATTTCAAAAGCAAAAATTTATACAAAAAGTACATGTCACAACGCTAGCAAACATAAATATCATGAAACAAAAAAAATTAGCCTATGACAAACATGCGAACACAATCATCTATATGATATGGCAAGAGAAGAATCATGTGCAAGCAAACGAGAATCAACTTATCTAAAATCTAATGCCTCTAAAAGTGATTTCCTAACCCAAATTGATGTGAAACGTCATGTGGGGGATTTAGGAACCAAGGGAACACTGGACATAAACTTCCTAGGATTTTTTCCAAAATCAAAATAAAAACGCCTATGGTGACCTTTCCTACCACAATGTGAACATGGGTAAACGGGAGGAATGTTACCTATAGTGTGATCTTTTCTAACGTCCTTGGGATTAATTGATCCTCTAAAACAAATAATGGTTTTGGCTTTAGCACTAGAAGCATGAGAACAAGATGAGACATTACCATCACTATCAAACCTACTTGAATCGTTTAAATCGTTTTTCAACTTCAAACTTTTTTATTCAAGAAAAGAATTAGACTCTTCCAATTTAAGGGAAGCCCTTTTCAAATTATCAACAATTCCTAAAAGGGTATCTCTCTCCCCCTCAATTAAAGAAAACTTTTCCCTAAGAGTCTCTTCACGTGCCACAAACTCATTGATTAAAATACTTTTGTCCTCTTTGGCACAAACACAAACCATCGAATTTTTAAGGTCCTCTAATTCTTCTTCTAAAAATAGGACCCTATCATCACTCTCCTTCTTGGACAATTTTAAAGCAACAAAGTCATGGTCCAAGGCAACAAATTTCTCATTATAAAAATCTCTTTCATTTTGAACCGTTTGCAAAAGATCCATATCGCGGATTTAAAACGAGAATTTTTTTTTTCAAAAAATCAATTCTTTTAGCAAACGTCAAATTCAAATTATTTATATCATCAAAACTATGACTCGTGTCATCAAAGGGGGGCATCCTATTACATAAATGCTCCATAGGAAAAATTGCGATTTTTCACAAAACTGGTTTTTCAAAAAAATCAATATCACACAATTTTGCGAAAAATAGGAATACACAATAAAATAGTGTAACCTGCTCTGATACCAATTTGTAAAAGTGGTGATCATTTAAATATGCTCTCATACCAATTTGTAAAATATGACAATGGTGAGAAGTCAAATTGTATCAAAAAAATAAATCCTTAAAAAATCAGGATCACGCGATAAATTAGCGTAACTCGCTATGATACCAACTTGTAAAATATGACTATCTGATAATTGATTAAATTTGCAAATTTCTAATTTGGCACACTTATTTAATTAGAGTCTATTTTTAAACGAAATTAATTCAGCCCCTAAACATGCAACTACGTATCAAACCAAATAAGATATAGCATGCGACACAAATTTCAGGAAAAATCCCCGAAGGGAAAAACCTTTTATTTCTAGAACTTTGAAAAGTTTACAAGACCATTGACTTACATACCATCTTGATTTCGCCCACAAGAGTAACGCACGATGTCTTCGTCAAACCTCCAAAGCAACGGCTAGAAATAAATCAGCAATGGTTCACACGCAGCTATACCACCAGGACACGCAGTCCAGACACGCAGAAGATCCTCAATGACACGCAGTCAAAAACTTTGTAGAAACTCCCTCCACAATAGCACACAACATTCCGGTTGTAGAGATCTCCCCACAAAGATGAACAAAGGCAAAGTGTGTTCTTGAACACCAAAACAATTCACCAAAGTATATGGGATTTTTATGAATTGAAAACAAAAGGGATGAAAACCCTAAAAGAAGAAGTCAAAAAGAATTTTGCAGATTCGCAGTTTTCTGTCTTTCAAAACACTGGGACTTCTTAATGAAAACGAAACCATTTAATGAGTATTTATAGAAAATCACGTCGCCTCAGTCGTTAGAACAAAAATGGGATCTCGCTCGAACGAAGTACACGTGTCGTTCAAACGACATCGCACGTCATCTCAATGTCGCTCGAACGAGATGAGATCTCGCTTGAATAACCTGAGCGTCAAAATCGAGGAATGTTACAGGACTTAGAAAAATTACTCATTCTCAAATTTTGACGAAAAAGTTCGGTCCAACACTTAGAAAATATTTTGAAAAAATATCCCAAAGCTCTAAGTGCAAAGTTAAGGTATTTAAAACATAACCTTACCAAAGTAAACTTTACAGAGTCTTTTTGATGAAGAACCTTGATATATTCGGATCCGTTTTGATGTAGATTGCTCTTGAACTTCTTCGACGATTGTAACGGTATACGACATAATTAATTATGGCGGACATTTATAAAAATATTTCCTTACATATTATCATATGTATTTGACAAAATTACAAAACCAAGGTTAATCAAAAAGATTTTACAATTTATAAAAATGGATTAATCAAGGTGAATCTAAGTCCACTATATATTATACCTTTTCTAAGTGGTGTACTTGAGGTTTGGTATTGAGTGAATTCGGTTTGTTGATGATGATTTTCAGTGACCTCTTGGACAAAACTCAAAACATATATTGGTCAAGGAATTCAGACAATCTATCCTATAGAGCACATCGAGTATACGATACCCTTACAATCTCCCCTTAGTCGAATTCCAAGACAACATAAATTGGAAAAAAATTACAAGTAAATAAATAAAATTATACCATTTTATGGCTTTCCTCGCTAAGGGAAAATACAAAAATAGAAAATCACATTTTTTGTAAGTAACTAATCACGTCAATAAACACAATCCATCTTCAAGGATATCTTGTTCAAACTTTCCTGTCACAAACTAGAAAATTCATCAAGGTGCCAATGTGAAGAAATATGATAAGTAAATACGATAAATATGGACATGCAAATATAGCATTGTGAACATGAACATCATATATATCTAAAATACCCCCCCCCCCCCCCCCCCCCCACACACACACACACACAATTATACAACCCCTCTCGATAAACATGATATAGCAATGAATAACTCTAAGCAACCCACTATGCATGGATAACTATACTCCCCCTATCTATAAACTTCTCCCCCTTTTCTCATGAATAGCGACAAAGGAAAGAACTAAGAGCATAGTAGGATCAAGTTCTCGAAGTATTTTATAATATTAAAACATGATAATTAAACCAAAAAAATACAAGAATCATATAGTGAGTGAATAACCAACATGTTAGTCTTTGCAAGGTATAATCATGAGATTAAAGGCCTAAGATCAATAAATTAAAACACACATGGGAAGACAAAATATATCACATAAAGATATACGAAATGCTAAAATATGATAAGCATTCAAAAGTTCAAGTGTTTATAAAGTTACAATAAATATGATCAATTTGAATCAAAATCCAATTACTCTAAACTAAACACAAAACAAAACAAATGACATCACTTTTTCTTTCTTTTTATCATCCCAAAAACACATAAATCAATACGCTCGCTATTAGCATTTTTTAAGGCATCCCTAACATTTTGCACATGCATATTAAACTATTGTTGAGTGTCATTTTAAAAGGAAGATTTCATCAGATCAAACAATGATAGAAAACTAAAAACTAGTTGAGTAGATATCCGAGAGACGATGGAATCCAACTCATTTTCAATTAGAGGGTGAGAATTAGATGCTCATGATGTAGGACGAGGAGGTGGTGGGTGAGAGACGTGTGATGGTATAGTGGGGTCATTAAGGTCGCTAAGTTGAGCAATTAACTTAAAATAAGAATGAATTGTCAATGTTGACTTCGACTTTTCCTCAACTTAACTCGAAAGAAAACAAACTCCATACTCCAAAAGCAGACGGATGATCAAACGACCGTTAGGAAAAGCATGAACTTTGAAATTATCCTTGGTGTGATAAAAAATCCAATCCAAGATTAAGTCACACAAACACATATTAACACATGAACTAATGGCATACAACAATAATGCACGTTTGGCGGTTACGTTGTGAGAGTGGTATGTGGGAAAAATATAAGAACAAACAATCATATTTAGGATGTATAAGTCTTTAGCAAGATAAATATGTGAAAACATCCTACCATTTCATTCTTAATTGTTATCTTATCCACTTGGAAGAAATTTGGAACTTTAAAGTGTTATCTTATCCACTTAGAAGAAAGTTTTACTTGAATTCCCCTCACTTTGGTAGAAATAATTCATTTGTCTTTGTAATTCCTACCAACCTCAAGTGTGGAATAGAAATATCTCACCATATTGGGGTAACATGGTTCGGTTTGAGAGAAAATACCAAACCAATCTCTATTATCCAAAAACTCATCTAGATGTGTGTTGGAAAAAAAATCTAAATTTATTGACCTTTCCCGATGCACGAAACGTGTGGAGAAGAGTTCGTCAAATCCGGAGTGTTTGGTCGAGGCCAAGGCACGTGAGCTTGGTTTAGGAGCCATGAGATAGCCTGTAATCACATACTAAGACACAAGCATATAAATCTTATGAGATATGGAAATGAAATCCAAGGATCCTATACTAAAACTATAAGTAGACAAACCCTAGAAATGTAAAGCATAAGCCATACACACTAAAAACTACTCAAGAGATTCAATCCGAACTCAAGATAAGTAGAAACTTATCAATTTTGGAGAAGATTTAAACAACTTCTATCAAAATAACTATAACTAAGCCCTCACTTTAAACAGCAGTAAATCATAAAACTTAAAAGACATCCAAGATGCTAAAAATGGTGGAAAGCAAGGGATTTCTTTAGAATGTAAGAGTGGTTTTAAGAGAAATATGGGCAAAAGAATAAAACAACCCTATTTCGGGGTTTTATCATTCCCAGGCACCGTCACTGCACCGAACAAGCTCTCGCAAGCCGAGCCAACATCTCTACAACAAAGCTTCGATGATAGATGTTGCACTAACTTCCAGCGATTAAAAGTTGTGTAGAAACAACACAAATAAAAAGTAAATGCACATATAGATTCTTAGTTATAACGCATGTACACTTTAACCCCTAAAATGTCATTTTGAATTAACAAACAAGCTATAAAAGAACATACAATGGTTCTTTCTTATGTCAAATAATCTACAAAAAGAATAATTTTAGCTTTCAATTACCTAAGGTCAAATTAAAGCCATAAAAGGTAGAGTGATTTCAAAGACAACTCGTGATACAAAGTGAATAAAATTAACACTAACCCATAAAATTGAAGAACGAAGATTAATGATTGAACACACTTTTGAGATATTTTGACTTTATACAATAAAGAGAAAGCCTCATTTTTCCTTGAAAATAAATAACATTTTAACCATTTTTCTCCCTCAAATAGTGATTTTTGATTAAAACATTTTTAAGTCTCATATCCTTGATGTTACTCAATTTTTGGGTAGATAAAAATCTTTGAGACATAGCTTTTGATTAAAAAACTCATTTAGCAGTTTTTGCTCATTCATTACAAGGCATAAGAAACTACTTTTAATTTTTCAAATATAGTTCTCATAACCCAAAGTTGCATCCCTTACCACATAATCACTCATGATTCTGAATGTATATATATAAATATTTTCAACTCCAATCATGATGATAAAAACTATCATACATAAAATGATTAACAATGACACCCTTTCATCAAAACATCACATAAAACTTTTAATTTCCGATAGAAGTAGAAAACAAATCCCTTAATTATGATTTTTTGTGGAAATGCTCAAGTTTATTGTGTAGTGTAAAAGTGCATGAGTTATGACAAATACTCTAAAAAAGCAAGATCAATTTACAAAGGAAATTTAAGCTATAAATTTTAAGCATGGAGTATTAAAACCATAAATAGAACCATTAGTAAAATAATTAAGCATGTAGGTTTGCATTTAAGTTTATGAGATAAAATAATACCTAACAAGCATAGAAGACGAATATTGTATGTTATCGCCTAAAACTACTACACTGATTTGATCTTAGAATGAGTATAATAATTACAAGCTATAACAGATAAAGAGATTGCTAATCTAGAGTAAGCGACATAAAGAGATTGCTAATCTAGAGTAAGCAGCATAAAGAGATGAGATAAAAAGAATGAAACCAGATTTATGAGGTTTGACCCAAGGATGTGAATATATCCACAGGTGCAAATGTTGATTGTATTTATTCAATGGGAAAAATCCATGGATGAAGGTTGGATACAAGATCTTAAGTTCTCTCTAAACTTTACAACATAACGGTAAGGTAAAATATCTCGATCCCCTTAATGTGAAGGTGTGCTTGTTATTTATAGATTGTTAAAAGAGAGAGAATAAAGAGTGATATGTGTCGTGACTTTATAGGCTAGGAAGGTACACACTTTACATGCAAGTGCGAGAATAATCATAAAGTTTGTTATGAGCACATGGGGAATATTTTCATATCTCGTGTGTGCACTGCTGATGTTATCCAATCACACAGTAAATGCTTGCTTAAACGGAGTTACTTGATGGTGTTAACCAACTTTAATATAATTGAGCTAAATTAACTAGCTGTGATTCTATGGCCGACCCGATTGGTTTGATCAACCAGACTAATAACTGAGACAACCTATATTTTTGTGAGTAATGAGTTCATGTGTCATCTTTTGACTGGTCTATGAGCCCAAACCATATTCATGGTATATCAAAACCCCCTAAGACTTTGCTCACGATTGAAGATTGCAACAGATTCTCTGAAGCATTGTGTCTTCTGGGTATGCACTCAGAATATTGAGTGAGTGAAGTGTTAAATGCGGAATATCATCGGGTCATGTTCTGGTCTAATTATAATCCTTATCGACTAAAGAAAAACATCGACTTAGCCTCAGACTAGAAAAAATAACTTGTAACGTTTTTAACTCTTTGGTTAGGGACTACCATATATTGATCATTGATGGAAGCATCTAGTGTTCTAAAAGGCACGTCTAGGCTCCGCCTGGGCGCGCCTAGTCTTGAGGCTTGGGAGAAACGCTCCGCCTTAAGCCTTTTATTCCTTATTCTTAGCAAAAGGCTTAAGGCGCAATTTTTTTTAAAACAAAAATGCTTTAGTGAAACGATATCGCCTTTTAAAGATTTTTCTAAAAAAACCGAGTCAATATCTCATTCAAAACAATCAAAAGACAAATGGTATCCCAAACCTCTCTGCCTCTCAACCAAAAAAATGCGCATTTTTTCTTTCTTTCTTTTGTTATTATTTAAAAAAATTGTATTTTAGTTTGCATATAGGCACACATATTTTAAGGTATATACCATTTTAGTATTTTTAATAGCCTTGTTATACTTTAAAATGTTAAAATATATTTAAAAAGGCCTAAATGCCTTTTCACGCCTTTTGACACCTAAGGCCCGCCTGGGCTTCTAAGGCTTAAGGCTTGGCCTCCATGCCTCGATCACGCCCCACATTTTTTAGAACCTTGGCAGAGTCAGATTCATAATGGCGCGTGTGCATGGGGCAGTGTGTGCATTATTCCAAGGAGTCAGTTGTGCTGCTAACATATGACATCAGCCTTTTATTAAAAGTAATAACTACCACCTTTAAATAAGCATAAAGGATAAATACCAAATCATTTTAACCTTCCACATCCACACACCTTCGCATTTTAGAGAGAAAGAGACTTTATTATTCAACTCCTTCTTCTTCAGGATACCGTTTCCAACATTCTACCATTTTTAACTATTTCTCTGCTTGAAAAACTCTTTTTCGGTGGGGATTTCAGTTTTCAAGCGTTCGCTACTAGAGTTTAAGCGATTTATGAGTCGACTGTTGCAATTTTAGGGTCCCAAGTACGCATTTTTGGTTATGTGGATCTTTTAGGTTTTTCTTCTAAAACTTCTGCGATTTCCTTGTGATTTCTTTTTGTTATTGATATTTGTTGTCGAGTTTGAGTGTTGTTGTCATTTGATTGCTCAATTATACGTCTCAGAAGGCCATTGAGTTGGTTGGCCTAGGGTTTTCCAATTTAGGGCTTTTTAGGTATTTTAGGTTTTTTTTAACCCAAATCCTTTTTTTCGACATCAAATAGCTCCTAAACCTTCGTTTCTCTCCTGAACCAAACCTTCATGAGTGAAATTTCTTAGGTTGAGAGGGTGTTGAAGCTCATTCACGAACTTGAGAATCTTTGTCCTTATTATCACAAGGCTAGGAGACCAATTCCATTATAAACCATTTATCCTGAAGATGAATTAGACCATTCGAAATTTACCCATAGGGTTCCCTCCTCAGAAGGGTATGTCCCACAGCCTCCAGATGTGGAGTGCATTAGGTTTAAGTTTGCAAGACCTGTAGGCGGTGAAGAATTTGACTACCAACCTAGTAGTGGAAACTCTATTAATACTGCTTCCAAAGTGCTTGTGGTTGACCTTATGTCATCTGAAATAGAGGTTATATCTAGCGCCCCACCTAAACCTATGGATTCACTTGTTGTGCCTCCTTCTTAGTATACTACTTTTGGGAGTTTGACTGACTCGTGTGACCCTAAAAACACAAAGGCCAGGTACCATGCTTATTAAATTAGTGAGGATTAGATAAACGACTTGAAAGATCCCCAGTAGTGACGAGAGAGCTTATGATCGAGGTGATGTCGATGAAATTTTCTTTCCAATATGGGCACTTCAAGTCGTATTTATTCTACGCCTTCACCCTATTATAAGGTCGATCTTAAAGGGTTATGGGGTTCCTCCAAATTAACTTCGCCATACTCCTATAGAATGTTTTTAGGAGCAATGGTGTTTTGGCAGTCGCGCACTATCTTTGACCTTTATGGGGACATTTTTAGATTTGTAATTGGCATAAAGGATAATGCCAAGTCTCCTGGGTATTACAACTTTTCTCCCGAGAAGTCACAATTAAGGATGGTAAAGGTTATTTAGATGAGCAACCGCAGTTGGAAGAACTAATAAGTGTTCTTGAAGAATAACTAGGAAATTTACCTTCACGAGAGAGTTAGGACCAATCATGTCCCCTACGAGTGGTGTGGGCCTAAAAAAATTGGTATTTGTTTTTTCTATGCTTGGTTTTTGATTACCTTTTAATTGATTATATGATAATACTTTTTGTCCAACCTTTTCAGTGAAGAAAGCTCCATTGTTGCCCTATGTGCTAAAGGACTTACTTAAAGACTTTTGTGTGCCAGACCCCTTAAAACTCAAAGATCTCTTCTATGTGTCCTAGTTCATAAACCTTGGGTACCACATTCCTCCAGATGATGTTCCTCCTCAAGAGATATTAGTTTCATTGGTAGCAAAAGGCCCAATTGAAATCGATTAGGGGGTTGAGGTTGAGGTCGAGGTCGAGGTAGTTAAGAAAATTTTGCTATTTATATGAGGTCGTCTTCCATTATGCATTGTATTGTGGTTAATTATTGAGTTTTTCTGTAGATTTCACTCCCACCACTTTAAGTTTCATCACAAAACCATCTTGCGAAATGGCACCTTGGTAGGTTGGCCATATCACTATAGATCCTCTCGTTGAAATAAACTTGAGCATGAGGCAAAAAAGAGAGCAAGTGATGAGGCTAAGGCTAAAAAAAGTGATGCTCAAAAGAGGGCAGACTCCGAAGATAGGAAACAGGCCCAGATTAATGCTTGAAAGAAGGATGCCGCTAATATTTTTACTAACCAAGGAAAAATATAAGAGGAAATCCCCCATGCCTTTTGATCTTCTAAATATTGGAGACAAGAGGCCAATCTAGGGTATGACTAGTCTAAGTGAACCTGAGCACCAAAGGGTAAATGAGCCCAGGCCAGCAGGATCCATCGTGGATAGGATGCAAATCGGAGGGCGTCATTCTCGTCAACTCGTCCATGAAGAAAGGTTATCCTACTAATATGGTGAAGTGGAGGACTTTAAGTTTGACCCCCAATAATCATGTCACCTCCGAGTATCTACAAACGAATTCGGACTCCATTTTCTAATTTTTTTTACAATGCTACGGACTTACTTGGCTATTATAGGCACAGGCTAGATTTTGAATTTTTAAGGGGTTTCGATCCTCATGCTCTGTAGAAATTGGTTTGGCATCGTCTATTCATGGTAAGTTCTCTAAGTTTGTGCTCATCTAGCTATATAAAATATTTTTCTACTTACTGATCCCATTGTCTTTTTTTTCACAGTGCAATAGCTGCCACTATCCTCAGGGAGTAAGCTATGACAAACCATCAAGCATATAAGGAGCACAGAGAGACCATTAAATTACTCAATCAGTAGAACACCAAGATGAAAGATAACCTAAAATTTTACTGATGAGCTACATAAGACATGTCGTGAGCTTCAAAGAGAAGGGAGACCAGTTGGTCACGAAGACCTCAGCTCTTAGCATAGTTGAGGAGGAAAGTAAGAATTAGAAGGATCAGGCTAGCACTAATGACATTAAACTTCAGATCTTTAAAGAGGCACTTAAAAAGGCCAACGAAGAGATTGCCACGACTAATAATGAGTGCATCAAGGCTAATGAGGATCTCACCGATGCCAAAAAATCTCTTGTTAAGGCCGAGGAGACTGGAGCTACCAAATTTAAAACTTTTGTAGATTATAACATGAAGATAGTATATTTCTTCCTTGAGGGTTATGAAGAACTGAAAAATAGGTTCATGAAAAATTTCCTTGGCATAGCAGATGTCGTAGCAAATGGAAAGGTGATGATGATGAATACAAAGCTTTGGCAACTGATAATGAGATAAAGGTGGATATGCCCATTGAGGAGGATGAGGAGAATGGTCAAGCCGAATAGACTGTTGTTAATGAGACCACTCTTTCCCTAGCCCAAAGGTTTCCCAAGACACTGCCATGATCAACGTTATTACTTCCAATGCCCTTCAAGCCACTCCAAGAAATAAGGCGGCTCATGCGACTTAAGAGCTCTTACACTTATCTTTTTATGAAGCTCTCTTGATTTGTTCTTCCTCATACATGTATTTTGATCGTATATTATACTGAACATCTATTATTTTGCTTGATTATAATTAAAATAAAGTATTATTTAACTTTCTGGTCTGTATGCATGTATGTATTGCTCATTGTGTGATCTTCTGCAAGTTAGTTTCCTCGGCCAAGTTATTAGCCTTCACATGTGATCAAGTATTTTTGCAAAAAATATTTTTTTAACAAGTAAATACAGTCGGATCTTGTTGACCTCCCAGTTAGTTCTAGTCTTATGGTCTCATGGTGAGATCTTATCCATCTTCCATGTTGACATACTAGATGTTTAATGTTGAGATAGTCCTACTAGTGCTTTAACCTTATGATCATGTGGTCGGATCTTGTTGACCTGATTTGCCTTACTAGCTACCAGTTTTGGACGAACCTGAGTTATCCCGACTTAAGATCTACCATTGCTTTGTCAGCTTACTAGTCATATGGACGGATCTTGTCATTCTTACCACATGTTAGCATTTGTTTCCAGAGTCAACCAAATGTACCATGATCTATCCTTATGTTAGTTAATTGTGGTCGGATCTTGTCAGCCATATGACTGCACTAGATTTCCCAAATTTGGCTAAACTTATTGATGGTGACCTGTCCAAGACGAGGCTAGGGATGTTCGCGGTCCGGTCCGGTTTTGGGGTATTTTTGGGACCGGGCCGCATTAATCGGTTCTAAAAAATTACGGACCGAGACCGGACCGGAATTATCGGCCTCGGTCCTATTCAGTTTTCAAACGGTCCGTGTTCGGTCTCGGTCCTATTCGGTCCATACCAATAAAAAAAATCACATTTTTTATTATTAAAAACAACACTTTTTTTATAAAACTACATTTTTTATTAAAAAACAGCACATGTAAAATTGCATTAAAAAACAGCATATGTTTTTTTATTAAAAACTGCATTAAAACAGCTATTTGTAAAAAACAGTTATTTTTCTTTTAAAAAAAACAGCACTTTTCTTTTAAAAAACAGCACACTATTTAAAAAAAACAGCACACTATTTTAAAAAAGCAACACTATTTTAAAAAAAACAGCACACTATTTTTTTAAAACAGCACACTATTGTTATATCCACGAAAAATAACAAAGAACTAATACCCACATACAAAAATGTGTCCACCACATAATTAATACAACCCATAACAAAGTATCATGTTTAACTAAAGTATTACAAATTCAACAAATTCTTCAAATATCCAACGCATCCATGCCGCCACGCCACGCATTAAACTTCTCCACTTGTAGTTCCCAACAACTCTACAAATTATTAAAAACAAGTTTATCAATAATAGAATTTAAACAATCAAATAAGATGCAATATCACAAAATAACAATTTGTTACCCGAATCAAGTTTCTCTAGTTGTTGAATGTCATCCAACGAATCTCGAATATTTTTTGGTTTTATTGAGGAGCGTAGCCAATTTTGACCACAAACAAGTGCTTCCACCGAAAAGGGTCAAGAATACGACCTCCCGTGCTAAATGCGGATTCGGAAGCTACGATAGACACGAGAATAGCTAATATATCACGAGCAACAAGAGAGAGGATTGGATATCTATTTTGATTATTTTTCCACCAATTAAGAATATCAAAATCTATACTATCCATCTCACATGTTTCCAACAAATATTTTTCAACTTCCGACTTAGCGCCGAAGTTATCTTCCGCTTCCAAATGTTTTTTATATTGCGATAACAAAAACGCACACCCATCCATATCATCATCATCATCATCATCATCATCATTAAGCACGACAAAAGTTGGTGTTGGAGTTATATTGCTTGAATTTGTACTAGAAGAACTATTTCCATGGTACCAATCAAAAAGTCGAACTAAAGTCTCTCTTACCTTTCTAGTCAAGTCTATTGCCAAAACAAACCCATGCAACTCTCCAAAAAAGCATTCAGCATACTTCAACTTATATCTAGGATTAAGAACCACCGCAACAAACAAAAGAAAGTTTATTTTTTCGACATTCCAATACTTGTCAAATTTTAATTGCATGCTCGCCGCCATAGTAGACAAAAAAGAATCTCCATTATTTCTCAAAGATATCAACTTGCTTTGAATCATTATAAGCTCGTGGAAAAAGGCATTTGAGATGACATATAAAGTTTCGAAAAATTTCAAAGTTGCATGATAAAATATTGAAAGAAATTGGACAAAACTTCTCACCTTATCCCAATCCTCACTATTTGGCGAACCCAATTTTCGTGCCCCCACCCCTCTCCCTCCAATATCATCATCATTTTCATCTTCCTCACCAATATATTTTTTGTATTGTTCATCATCCTCATCCATTCTCTCAAAGACTTTCTCAAATTTTAAAGCGGACTCCAACATCATGTAAGTCGAGTTCCATCTAGTTGGTACATCTAGGCATAATAGACTTTTTGATTCTATTTTTACCTTTTCAACATATTTCTTGAAATTATCCTACCTAGATGGAGAAGACTTAACATATTTCACGACCCTCCTCACCTTCGCAATTGACTCATCAAATCCCCTCAAACCATCACCTATAATTAGATTTAAATATGTGCACAACACCTCATATGCAAATGCTCATGCTCTAATACGGTGCCTTTGTAATTTTTTGTTTTCTTTTTAAATGATGAACAGTACCGTTATTAGAGCTAGCATTATCAACCGTGATTGTAAAAATACCTTTAATTCCCCAATTAATTAAATAATCCTCAACAACCATCTCAAGTTCCTCACCCTTGTGACTTTTAACTTGACAAAAGTTAAGTATTTTTTTGTGAAGCTTCCAATTCTTGTCAACAAAGTGGGCCGTAAGACATATGATTTATTTTTTGAATTGATGTCCATGTATAGGTTGTAAGACAAACCCTTTGCCCTTTCAATGCAACTTTTAACTCCTTTTTTATTTTTTTATAAAGATTGATGCAATCTCGCGCAATCGTGGTACGACTCGGTATAATTAACCTCGGTTGCGCGAGTGCCATGAATCTCCTAAAATCTTCATTCTCAACAAACTTAAATGGAAGCTAATCAATCATCAACATTTCCACAAGTCCTTGCCTACAAGCAAGGTTCTAAAAAACGCGTGGCATGATCGAGGCGTGGAGGCCAAGCCTTAAGCCTTAGAAGCCTAGACGGGCCTTAGGCGTAAAAAGACGTGAAAAGGCGTTTAGGTCTTTTAATATATTTTAATATTTTTTAACAATAACAAGGCTATTAAAATACTAAAATTGTACATATCATAAAAATATGTGTGAATGTTTGCAAATTAAAATACTATTTGATTATTTTAGATGAGATAATGGTCCGGTTTGTAAAAAAATCTTAAGGCGGGGCGTTTCTCCCAAGCCTCGGGCCTTGGCGTGCCTTGGAGGAGCCTAGGCGGGTTTTTTAGAACAGTGCCTACAAGCTTCGGCGTTAAACGATATGGGTAAAATATTTAAACTTGGACCATTTCCCCCATCATATTTCTTTGGAATAAAAGATAGTTTTTGTTTTCCATTTTTGTTGTCATCCAAAGCATCCAAACACACTTTTTTATACTTTTGACACGAGGGAGTATGGCATAATAAATTTTTAGTCCCATTTTTTTTAGCATCACAAGCATATGTAATACCACAATAGTTACATGATGCCCTAGGATTTTTTTTATCATTGTTTCTAGTGAAATGATCCCATACCGAAGACCCATTTTTCCTAGGGGGCTTGGCATCGAGGTCAATTGGTCCATGCACGGTAGCATTGATGGACTTTGGATCATCAACCTACAAGTTCACAATAACAGAAAAAGATTCAAAAATTAATAATATATTTAAAACAATATATCTCCATAAAAAAAAAATTATCCTTACCTTTGATTTTGTTTGTGGTTCCTCCATAAAAAAGGTATTATTCAACCTACAATCAAAATAAAAATTTCAATTGACATTTCAATATTTCAACATTTCGGTTGACTCAATTTACCATTCCATACAATACAATATGACTCAATTTCATTACATAAAAATTAACACTCTGTTATGGAGAGAAAGACAAGAAAATCACACAAATCATCACAAAATATCCAAATCATACAAATATATTTCTTTGTGCATCCAAACAGAAACATCACTCAAATCAAAAGTCTCCAAATCATCCAACCATCCAAAGCATCCAAATCAAAATTCTATAATCAAAACTCTAAAAGAAAATTACACAAATCATCACACAAATCAAAACTCTATAATGAATATTAAAGAAAAAGAATGAGGTATTATTGTATTTTGATTATTGCATTTTCTGTGATTTAGGGATTATTGCATTTTCTGTGATTTTTTTTGTACCCATTTTTGCACCCAATCAAGTGTTTTTGTCTCTGAAAATGTAAGGAGAAATATAAAGATTTTTGCACCTGTAATGCGAGCGAGATGGGGTTTGCCGCCAGCCACTGATTACTGCGTAGGCGAGGGAGTGGGGGTTTGTCGTCGGCTACTGGATGGGGGTTTGCCGCCAGCGTAGGCGAGCGAGTGGGGCTACTGCAGACTTGCAGTAATGGGATGGGGGTTTCGGTTGCTGCCTCTTAGGATTTCCTTTCTTAGATATGAGAGAAAGAGAGACGTATGTAATGTATTATGTATGTTTTATTATGTTAGCAGCGTGGGTGCATGTGTAGATAGATATTAGAGTGTTAGTAGTGTGCGTGTGTGAGTGAAGTGGTGCGTGCGTGTGTGGGAATTTAAAAATATATATATATATATATAAAATGAAAGCGGTCCGGTCCTGTCCAAAACCGTTTTTTATAATCCAGGACTGAGACCGACCCGAATTATGTGGTCCTGTATATTTTGGACCGAATTAAAACCGAATTAAAAATAACCCGCAAAAGCATGTTCGGTTCGGTTCGGTTTTTTTGGTCCATTCGGCCTATTCAGGTTCGTGCACACCCCTAGACGAGGCCATTCATGAAGTGTGGTTTTAATTAGATATTCTGATATGCTCAGCTTTGAGATGTCTTAGGTCTTAGACACCTCTCACATAGAAGAAACATACATTGAATAATGAAGAAAAGCTTGAACTGACAACATATGTGGGGGGGAAATTTTAATTCTCATTCATCATTGAAGATTGATTATAAGGAAATGAAAAATTGTTTACACGATTGATTTTTTTCTCTTCAAGACTAGAATTTGCTCAACATCACTGATAATACCTCGTTAGATGTTTCGCATTCCATGGCTTCTTGAACTTCTCACCCTCTAAGCTTTTGATTAGATAAGTCCCAGGTCGTACGACTGTAGATATTCAGTATGGTCTATGCTAATTCAGTTACAGCGTATTCCCTTTTTGGATAAACTTCTTCAGTACATAGTCTCCTTCCTTTAAGATGCTCGATTTTACCCCTTTATGTAAAACTGAGTCGTCTTCTATTGGTAGGCTGACACCCGAAGTGTCGCGTGTTCCCTGACTTCCTCTACTAGATCCAGATTAAGTCTTATCATCAAGTAACTCTTTGATGATTGGGAGTTGAGTATCCTATAATTGGGCAACCCAATCTCCATGGTCACCACCACTTCTATGCCACACGCCAACATAAATGGAGCCTCTCTAATTGCAGTCCTTGGAGTGATTATGTAGTCCCAAAGTATACTATGGAGTTCATTAATCCATTTCCCTTTGGCTTAATCAAGTCTCTTATCCATCCCTTCAAGAAGTTTTATGTTGGTAAACTTATTTTGCCCATTGCACTGGGGGTAAGCAAGAGGAGAATTCAGCTTCCTCATCTTCAAACGAATGTAATAGTCCATGAATTGCTCGTTGTCAAATTAGGTACCATGATATGATATGAAGGCATATGGAATTCCATATCTAAAAATAACATTTTCCATATGAGATGGAAAAGTTTGGCATATGTCATTTCCACAAACGGTTCAGCTTCCACCCACTTCGTAAAGTAGTCTACTACCATAACCAGATAGAGGAATCTCTCTTTTATCTTCAATAGCGGGCTGGCCAAATCCATACCCCATATCACAAAGGTCCAAGGCAAAGTGATCAGAGCTAGCTCTTCCCCTAGGCTCTTGTGCATGATAGCATAATGCGGGCACTTATCACACCTTCTCACGTAGTTGGAATAATATTCCTTCATAGTGGGCCAATAATATCTCGGAGTTTCCATCCTCTTGATAAGTGATCGACCTATTCAGTGGGCTATGCACAAGCCCTCATGGACTTCTCTGATCATCTTTGGCACTTCCATGAGATGGGCATATAAGCTTGTATATTATAAATCCCCTTATAAACAGAACTCCTCCTTCTAGCACGTATCTCGCTGCCTTGTAATGGAGTCTCCTTGCCTCTTTTAGATCCTACGGTACTACGCTGATCACCAAATATGATCTAATAAGGTCCATACAGAATGCACCTATATTCAACTCCATGATGATCACATATTCTCCTTCAATGTTACACTGAAGCAAGATCTCTACAAGCATTATTCTTTGAATTTCATCTCTTTTAGCTGATGTCAAATGAGCAAGAGTATCTCCTCGAGCATTCTCAACTCTTAGGATTCTTACCATCTCTATGGTTGTGAACCTTGACCATAATGTTTTCACCTTCACTAAGTACGTTGCCATAAATTCCTCTTTTGCACTATAAATTCTCAATTTTGGTTCACCACTAACTAAGAGTCGCTGTGATCCGACACCTTTTCGACACCCAATGATAATTCCAATCCCAATCCTGCTACCAGAGCTTCATATTCTGCATCATTATTAGATGTCTCAAAGTTGAACCTGAGGGCACAGTAAAGGTCTACACCGTCAGATGTGTTAATGATTAGCCCTACTCTACTGTTGATGGCGCATGATGGCCTCTTTAAAAAAAATTCCACATGGGAGGGTCCTTTTTAAAACTGCCTTTAACTATAAAACCATCCTTAAATAACTTTTTCATCAGCTCAAGGGCACGAGCTCTTTCTTCTTGACGAGCTGATGACTCTAGCTGGTCATTGCTCTAATAAATTGGATTTTTTGCTATTTGCTCGGTTGTTTGCTATTCGAAAGTGAACTCTGCTTTAAAGTCAACCATTGATTGGACCTTAATCATTATCTTGGGCTCATATAATATGTCATACTCTCCTAGTTCTATGGCCCAAGCCATCAATTTACCTGATTTCTCAGGCTTATGAATAGCTTATGAATAGCTTATCGTAGAGGAAGTTTTTTATAAATGATAATCGTATATGCCTGGAAATACAATTTCATCCTCCATGATGCATCAATTAAAGCCAACACTAACTTCTTCAGCCTAGGGTACCAAATTTTAGCTCTACGGTATGCCTTGATAGTATAGTATACAGGCTTTTATACTACATCTTCTTATCGCACTAATGTCGAGATGACTGCTAACTCTGACACTACCAGGTACAATTATAACTTATCACCAAGGATTATCCTTGAAAATAATGGCATCCCATGTACCTCTTCAATTCCAAAAAAGCTTTGTCATAATTTTCATTCCACTCATATGTATTTCTATACACCTTAAAGAATGGGAGAAATCTATAAGTGGCTCTCAAAATAAAACGGTTCAGTGATTTTACTCGTCCCATCAATTTTTGTCCTTTTTTTTACTTTTGGGAGGTTGCATGTTAATCAGTGCTTGAATTTTGTCCAAATTAACCTCTATAACCCTCTCGTTGATTATGAAGTCGAGGAAATTTCCTTCCTTAAATTCGAAGACACACTTTGTTGGATTCAACTTTATTTGTTCCCTTAAACGGAGCTAATATGTTTTACCTAAAATTAGTACACTGATTTGTAACTAGCAAGAGTATATATATTATAAGCTATAATAGATAAAGAGATATAAAGCGCAATAGTGCCAATCTAGAGTAAGCGATAGAAAGAGATGAGAGAAAGAGAATGAAACCTGGTTTACGTGGTTCGGCCTAAGGAAGTACCTACATCCACTTGTGCAAGTGTTGATTATACTGATTCAATGGGCAAAATACATGAATGAAGGTTGGATACAAGCTCTCAAGTTCACTTTATACTTTGAGAGTATTACGATAAGGTAAAATATCTCAATCCCCTTAATTTCAGGAAGTTATTTATAGGTTGTTAGAAGAGAAAGAATAGAGAGTGACAAGTGTCATTTCTTTATAGATTAGGAAGGTACACACTTTACATGCAACTGGGAGGATAATTATAAAGTTTATTACGAGAACATGGGGAGAATATTTTCATATCTCCCCTATGTGTGCGCACTACTGATGTTATCCAATCACAAAATACATGCTTGATTAAACGGTGATACTTAATGGTGGTAATCGCCTTTGAGCTAAACTAGTTGGCTATGATGATGTGGATGACTAGATTGGATGGGTCGACCAGACTAATAACTACGACAACCTTATTATTGTGAGTAATGATTCCACGTGTCCTATTCTGACTGGTCCATAAGTCCAAACCATATTCACGGTATAACATTGCACAAGGCGAAAAAACTAAAGATATGAACAAACCAAATATCATAACTAAATAAATAAAAGTAGTGATAAGGAGAAATCAAGATGCCTATCCAAAAAGAGTAAACCAAACATTCTAAGACACCTAAATAAAAATAATCTTATTTCTTTTTCAACAAGGTCCAAAACTTAGCACGTTTTTCTAGGGATTCTAGTTCTCCTCTATCAATAACTTGTTTCGAAACCCTATCCAAATCATTAGTAATTATTCTTATTGGAGAGGTTATCTAAGTTTTAGATAGTGTATTATCTTAGATGAAATATAACCTAAAATTGGTAATACAACTGGTATCAAATAGTGTCTCCAAGTTTTAGGTGTAAAAACATAGGTATACATCCTTTTTGTGTGCAATGGATGGAAGTTCAACCCTACGACCTCTTCCATTTGATGGTAGAAATTATTCCTATTCAAAAGCCTATATGACAGTATATTATCGATATCAGGTTGTATTCATCATGTATGGGTGGTCTAGAAATATTAGTAATATGATTTTCCTTTTTATCTTGTGAGACTAGCCTCTTTTAAGAATCGGACATTTATACAATCAATGACCTTATTATACTTGGGAATATGATCTAAACTATGAGAGTGTGACTTTCGATGATAGCTACCCAAATAAAAATTAATTCACCCAATTCAAGAAAAAGGTTTGTTAATTTATTATTACAAAAGGGTTTAACAATCCAAAAGTCTATGTGACAAAGTATTTTACTATTTTTTATAATCTATCAAGTTTTATCTTCTTAATTAATACAATGATTCTAAAAGATGCAAAAATAGTCTAATAAGCACAATACCATATGTACAAGGGAGAAGCCCACTAACGAGGAAAACTTTGGGCTGATAAGAATGACAAATGTACTTGGTAGAGTTTTACAACTAGAACAAATTGACTTACAACCTCATGATGCTACAACCAACTAGACATTATTTCCCACCATATTCTTTATATAGAGCGCCAACTGTTAGAGTACGTTACACAATCGCTACCGATTTTGGTTCGCAACTAATGTCTTTGAACCCTCTGGCCAAATTTTTCTTCTTCAAAGCAAAAGCAACTTTCATTGTTTAAAGTTTGAAGAAAAAATTTATTCCGGGATCGAACCTTTAAGCAACCAAAATTCTATACCTAGGATTTTTTTATGAATCCTATAGATATTTGTGTGTTGCGATGTCTACAAAGGGTGTGGTGTTTTAAATCTCAAAAATGATTTTTTTCAAGCCATGAAAGAGAAAATATTTACTCTTTAATAAAGATTAGATTTGAATACAAGACGAGTAAATATACCTCTATCAAAAATAATGGCTTGTAAGAACTCAAAGAGAAGGACTGGAAAAATGTGCTCTCAAATATATTAGATGTTTTGATCAGAAAAATATTTTTTCAAAGGTCTCACTTTTGATTTGGAAGAGAAGACAACACCTTGAATTATAGCCTTTTAATTTTAAAAATGTTTAAAGGTCCAAATGCTAGGTGTCACTCTCCTAAGGTGTCAAGTAGTCATATCAAGGTCTAAGTCACCCAAAACGTTATCCTTGACACATGAACCAAGAAGATATTAAAGAAAGATCTTATGCAAAAGTCCCTTTCGGCGCTAGCAGATGCATGTCATCGCAAGGTCTCTACAGTGGGCTACTGCGTTGCTGTGATGAACCTGATGCGATACGAGTCATGCATTTGTTTAGACTGTTTGTATATGGACACAAACAGCCAGAGAGATAGTTCCATTGCATTAAGGAGACCATTATTGTGACGAAATTGCGATGGAGCAAGTCGAGCCTTTATTCAGATATTTCAAAATATGAACAAGAAAGTGCTAGCAAAAAGTTTCACTACAACAAGGTAAGCCAACGTTGCAGCGAAGCTGAGGCGAGGCCGGTCGTGTATGTGTCCAGATATTTTGTCTAGCTTGCCTTAGAATATTTTCAAATTAGTTTTAAGGCAAACTATAAGTATGTTTATTTCTCTCATGAACATCCATACATAAAATACACAAAGAGATGAAATTCCTTATAAAATAAGTTTGTCTATATGAAAAGCATATTTGCATGTGTATTTAACAAAATTACAAAGCTAAGGTTAATTTAAAAGATTTTTTAATTTATGAAAATAGATTAACTAAGGTGAATATAAGTTTGCCAAGTCTTATATCTTTTCCTAAGTTATGTACTTGATGTTCAGTGTTGAGTGAATCCAATTGTTGATGAAGCTTTTTGATGAGCTCTTGGACGAAGACTCAAATATGTTTTGGTCAAGGAATTCAAACAATCTATTATATGGAGCACATCGAGTATACTATATTATTACAAACTACCTCATAACCTTTGGGGATAACCAACAAAGAGACATACCTCTGGCCTTAATTTTAACTTCCTTGTCTCCTTCCGCAGCACGAGTGTCAGGCAAACCCAAATCTGAACATGCCCTAGAATGACATTTTCCCCACTCCAATGTTCAATGGGAGTTGAAGAGACCGATTAAGAACAAACTAAATATAGAATGTATATCGTCGTCTCTTATGTAAAATACCAATATGAATGTTGTTGTCCTAAATAACTAGCCATGGACTTTATCATATCTAAAAGAGCCTTATTCCTTCTTATCCTCTACACCAATGTGAAATGGAATACCCAGTGTAGACAAATGGGATAGAATTAAACACCTTCGATATGTGGTCCATTAACTCTCTCAAGTGGTAAACACCCATATAATTAGATCGTAGAGTTTGGATTAGTTTACCTCACCCATGTCCACTTTATTCTTATTCACTTTAAACTAATAAAAGTCTTCAGACGTATGGTGTATAGAGTAAACATTTCCATACCTTCTAGTGGTCACTTATTAATTAATAAAGAACTAAAAAACACCTTTGACCGAATAGTCACTGAACCACATTAATCGAAATGAACTATATCCAACATATCTTTGGCTCTTCAGCTTTATTCGGGAAGGGTACTTAGTCATTTTACCTTATAAATGGGATTCAAGACTAGAAGCGCCTCCACTTCCAATGAACTCAATTATCCATTTTCAAACCAATATTCGAATTCCTTTTAGAACAAAATAGCCCAAGCCCAAGCGCAAGTGCTAAAATTGTGTGTAGTTTCATAAGGAAACTTTATCTTTAATGATTGTCCATTAACATTATTCATATCAGTATTTAGCAGTATTGGTGAGATAGACCTTATAATGTATAAATTATTTTCGAATGTGCCAGAATAGATAAAAGATATTCAATTTTGATGAAAAAAATAATCGAATATTTGTTCTTAGCCAATTTAGAAATCCAAATCAACTTTTCTAAACCAAGTACATTAAATAATTACTTACATTAACTTTACGTCTACACCATACTATAAAAATATTTGCTACTGTTTTTATTGTTAACTTATTCTAATTGCCCGTAATTTAGAACATCTCTCTTTTTTGAATCAAAATTTAGTAAACCCCTACAAAACTCTACAAGTAAACACTACTAGAAAAATAACAATTAAGGACAGCTAATTTGTTGTCCCAAAAGCTAATTTGATGTCCCCAATAATATTTAGGACAGTCATAAGGACAGCAAGAGTTATCATAATAGATGGACATCATAAAAGGCTAAAATGACAGCAATTGCAGTCCTTTTTGTTCCGTCCTTTTAAATCCATATATTATTACATATTTATAAGGACATATGTTATTGTCCTTTAAACCGAAGTATTAGGGACAGAAGTAGCTATCCCAAATATATTTTGGTGCATAAAATGTGGCGCCAAATGAATATTTTAAAAGACAGTTGTAGCTGTCCTAAAAGATATATATAACTTATTTTGAAAATACATTACAAGGTAGCGTATCTAGTTGGTATCTAACATATAAAACTGTAGATGAATATAAACAATTTAAAAAAACATGTAATATAGAAAGATTCACTCATTTAATAAAAGAATCATTTATAGGATCAAATAGACTTTTACATTTAACAGAAAGATAAACAGATGCACTAAGAAATCTAGAACAATTACAAATATGTAGGTTAGAATATATAGGAGATTATACTAGAAAATTTGTAGAATATTGGATGCAAACTGGACGAACAACGGATACTGACTTATTATATAGATATATACAAAAAAAATACCAGGTAATATAGGAGGAAAAATTTGGAAAAATTGAAAAGAACATATAAGAACAAAAAGAGACTGCTCTATAGGAACTAGAATAAAAACTGTATATGATACATTAAAATCTGAATGTAAGAAACTAAAAGAAGGAAAAGAAATTAAAAATAATAATATTATACTTGTTAATAAATAGATTTACCACTGCAATATGGATGTGATAATAAACGAATAATAACTAATAAAAACAAAACTAAAAAGAAATATAAAACATATAAAAATTATCGTATAAGACCTAGTAAAACTTATAAAAAACATTATAAATATAAAAGAAAACGACCATGGCATAAAAAACGTAATATACATCAAGATAATAAAGAAACAAAAAAAGATAATCATAATAAAAGAGTAACTAATTATAAATATTTTATATGCGGAGACCTTAATCATATTAGACCTAATTGTCCTTATAGATATAAAAATAATAATATATCAAAAAATTTAGAAAAAATAAATATATTAGATAACATTAAAGATGATTTAGGAGACACGGTAGAATTATAAAGTATATATGACGAGTATGAAGAAATAGATAACATTAGCGTATATAGTATAGAATCAATAGAATCAGAAGACGATAACATAGAAACTCTAGAAAATAGTTTAGAAGAATTAAAAAATTTATATAATATAGAAGAATGTGAATATAAACTTAAACAATATATGTTTATTAAAGAAAAATATATAAATTATTCTAAAGAAATGTATTTATGTGAAATATGTATAAAATGTTATGAAGAAATAAAAAACAACCTAATGAACAAATAAATAATATAAATAGATCAGCACTAATAACCTTCCCAATACAATTAAAATTTAATAATAAAATGATAGACACAACAGCAATATTAGATACAGGAGCAACAAAAAACATAATACACGAAGAATTAGTAGAAAAAGAAAACGCAAAAGACTTAAATTGCCCTAGTTATAAACACCAATTTAACAAATAAGCAATCCCTATAACACAATGTATACAAAATATACCTATATATATAAACAAAGAACAATTCATATTACCGCAAACCTATATAACAAAAATAAAAAGTCATCAACCGTTTATATTAGGTTTAAATTGTATTCAATCTCTAACTGGAGGATTTATGTATACACCAACACGAATACAATTATTTAAAAAAGGAACACATATTATACCTAATAATCAATAAAATAATAATATAGAAAAACATGAAAACACATTAATCCTTAATAATAATATCATATTAGAAACAATAGAAGATTTAAATATAAAAAATAAAGAAGTAGATAACGAAAATATGGACGAAAGTTATTTATGTGAATACTTACAACAAATAAAAGATAGCCAAACACAAAAAATAGACTTTAATAAAATAAATAACACAATGTTTAAAAACACAAAATTAGAATTAGAAGACTTACTAAGATTAGCAGAAAAAACTGAAATAATAGGAGAAACCCCACGAAAACATTAGAATAAAAATAAATTAGAAGCAAAATTAAATATAATTAACCCTGGCCTAACTATAAAAATAAAAGATATAGCCTGTGAAATAATTGACCAAGAAGAATTTAAAATACAAATAAGAGAACTTTTAAACTTAGGAGTAATACAAAAAAGCACCTGTAGACACAGAAATCATGCAGAATTAAAAAGAGGTAAAGCACGTATGGTAATTAATTATAAAAGATTAAATGATAATACCTATGACGATAGTTATAAAATTCCCAACAAAGATGAACTATTTAATAAAATTCAGAATAAAAAATATTTTTCTAAATTTGACTGTAAATCTGGCTTTTGACAAATAAAAGTGAATAAAGATGCAATAGAATTGACTGCTTTTACTTGACTTGGAAGACATTTTGAATGGTTAGTCATGCCGACCTCAAATATTTCAAAATAAAATGGACACTATATTTAAAAAACACTCAGATTTTTGTATAGTATATATAGATGATATTTTTGTATTTAGTAATACTAAACAGGAACATAGAAATCATTTACAAATTGTTTTTAAAGAATTTATAAATCAGTAAAAAGATGCAATTAGAAAAGCAAGAAATAGAATTCCTAGGATTATTCATAAAAGGAGGTAAAATAGAATTACATGAACATATAGTAAAAAAAGGTATTAGAATTCCCAGATAAATTAGAAGAAACTAAAAAACTACAAGCATTTTAAGGTTTATTAAATTATTGTAGATCTTTTATTCCAAATTTATCTAAACTAATAGGACCTTTATATAGTAAATTAGGAAAAAATGGAAAAAAATACTTTAATAATGAAGACATAAAACCAGGACAAAAAATAAAATAAATAGTTAGTAAATTAGAACCTTTATACTTACGTATAGAAAGCAGTTATAAAATTATACAAACAAACGCATCAGCAATAGGATGGGCAGGAATTTTGCTACAAAAACCAACTAAAATAGTAATAAAAATGAAGAAGTAATTTATAAATATTGTTCAAGTAATTTTAATGAGGCACAAAGTAGGTTACCATCCACTAATTTAGAGATATTAGGCGTAATAAATACAATAGAAAGATTTCAATTATTCTTAGGAAAAGAATTATTAATTAGAACAGACTGTGATAATAGAGTAAAACACTTTAATAAAACAAACCAAAGTAAATCAACTACAAAAAGATGGCTTAATTTTATTGATAATATTACAGGAAAAGGCTTTACACCATAATTTGAACATATAAAAGGTAAAGAGAATTAATTAGCTGATATTTTGTCACGATTAATCACTAACTCTTCTTAAATTTTGCAGATTTCTCATCCAGACTCTTCATCAGGCATAAAAGGAAACACTAACCAATTATTTACTGTTCTTAATGAGAAGCAAAATTTTAGGTCAAAAGTACAGGTGACAAAAGAACAACAGAAGATCCTTGACAACCTTTGGTTCAACCATGAATACAATAAAGGATCGTTTATACATACTATGAACTATCTTAATACTTACTTTTTTAACCTCACACACCATGTTCACACTTTAAAAGCACGAGCAAAATCTTATAATATTTCTGATAATAAACAAAAACTTGTCGAAGAACATAATACCATAATAAAACACTATAAAATAGTAAATATTAAAAAATAAAATATTGAAAAGAAATTAGAACAAGTATCATTATATAGTAATAGTAACTTTTTATCTTCTTTTGACCCCTAATATAAGTTTATATTATGTACTAAAGTTGAAACTATTTTACCAGAAGCAATAGCAGATAAAATATTTATGTTTGCACACGAAAAAGATAATACAAATTGGGTAGCAATACAAAACTATTTTCATTTTAACCTAGCCCCTGTAGGATGCACATATAGATATGAAAAAATATATATACATTCTCAAAATAAATCTGACACTGTAATTTTATTAGAAATAGATTATAGACTTTTTGAAAATTTTGTTATTAGTAGCCCTAATAAAATATTTCCAAACAATACACGCATAAAAATAGAAGTAATTATAAGTCTCTTATTAGAATTTGGCATGATAGCCAGTATATTAATTCCTCCTCCCTATAATAGAATAAATGATAATTTACCAAAAGAATTATTAGATGCATTTGTAGAACAACAATGGGGAACCACACTACCTCACGTTTTACTAATCATAGATAGCATACCACCATAATGGATAGGCATGGGACAAATTATCCATAGCATGCACACTATTTTAATTGAACATAGAAAAGATAAAATTTCTAATTATTTTGTTCAATGTACAGATGACGATTCCTATTTACAAGGACAAGATGCAATAGAAGAATTAATAACAATACATAAAGTAAATAAAATTATGAATGAAATTCCTACTGACCCTTGGTATATGATTAAAGAAACATTTAATATACAAATTTTTATTCCAAAACACCCTTTTAGTATTAATCTAAAATATTTTAATAAGGCTTTAAAACCATCAGAAGTTAAAGATGCACTAGATCGAGAAAAAATATCTCCCTATCCATATTGCAATTATACACTCACATATTCAGATAATGACTCCGTTGACTCAGTAACCAGGCACAATATTGACAACATGATGGAACTATAGAAGAAAAAATCATTAACCAAGAAGCACAAATGACGCTAGCCCTGACTACTCACTGACGCCAGCTACAACAGACAAATAGAATGACGCATGCAATGACACAACCAAAACCACAACAAAAAGGCTGACGCAAATAATTACGCAATCAAGATAGTGACTGACAGAGACAACAAACGGATGTAAATAAAGGAACGCGAGATTTATTCATTCACGAGGCTCCACTATTCCTTAGTGTATACCTTTTGAAAAACTAAAAACAAAACAAAAATGTCACTTTCATTCTTATCTTTTACTTCTCTCCGTTAAGAAAAATTTCACATCCGAATCTTCTCTCCCGCTATAAAATGAGAACTCTCTTCCGTTATCAAACACACCTACATCTATAGCAACCAAACTCTTTCTCTCTCTCTCTCAAACCTCCGATCAAATCTCCGATCAATTTTTCAGCACTGTAATAATATCCAGTAGCAATAGTAGTTGTAAATCATCTTGTAATTGTAAATTTTCTATAACTTGTAATTTATTTTATGGCTTGTAATCTAGTTATCAAATCTCCGATCAATTTTTCAGCACTGTAATAATATCCAGTAGCAATAGTAGTTGTAAATCATCTTGTAATTGTAAATTTTCTATAACTTGTAATTTATTTTATGGCTTGTAATCTAGTTTATCTCTTGTAAATTAATAGCATGTAATCGCATGTTTCATTCTCAGTAATAAAATTTAAAGTTTTTATTATATCTTTCGGGTTAACCACTCTGAGTACTTAGATAATATTCTTATTATGTTTTGATATATCATTAAATGATCCTTGAGGATTTGTTTTTATGGAAAATATTGACATGAATAACTGATTGAACTCTATAATGAATGTAAATTTTTAAACTTTACGGTGTCCTGTATGTTTCCATTGTCGTCGTTGTTGCCGTTGTGTTGGCGTTTTTAGGCTTGATTGGGTTGCTACAGTAACCTGTAGTACTGTGGACTTGAGGAATTATTTATAATTTACTGTTCACTTATATATATATATATATATATATATATATATATATTATAATCAACCTAAATTCAATCTCTAATATAATAACATTAAATTAAAATACAAAAACGCAAAGACATTGTACCAAAATTTAACCTTAAATATAATAACAAAACCAAATAGTATCTTATCACACTTCAAAAAATAAACACCACCACATACTTTCAAATTGTCATTTCCACTTCTAAATCAATTACATTAATACATAGTCAAGCATGGTTATCGATAGTATCAACTGCGACTGTTGTTGCTGGTGGTAGTGGGATGCTCGCCTCTCGTATCATACGAGCGATTTCAAGCCTAGCTTCTGCTAGAGTTTCTCTCTTGGCCCTCGCGACTCTTTCTTGTATTTCATTTTCTAAATCGGCACGCACCATATCAATTTCTTCTTGATGACGATTCTCCCGTGTCTCCACCTCTTCTCGATAATGAGTATCTTAATCATTGGCCTCCTTCTCTACTCGAGCAATCTCACTATGATAATAATTAGATGATGTGGTTGAACATGAAGAAGTTTATTTAATGCATACTCCCATACACAATGCTCGTCCATGTTCGTTAGGTCCTATCACGTCCTCAAATATAACATCCCTCACTTCAATCCAATTTTATTGATCAAATGGCAGCACATCCAATTATCTTTTAATCATTTCCTACAAATTTAGAAAAAACATATAGCACAATCAACCTCTTTTCGTAAATGAAACTTGCAAATATCCACCAAAATAAAATTTTTAATGTAACTAAGTCATTTGGATTGCAATTATCAATATAATTATACCTCTCTACTAGTCGCTCCATCATCGACATCGTATGTGATATCCTTTTTCTTACTTGTCCATATCCAAACACTCAAATTGTCGATGGGCTCCTATTTTGACTTCATCTAATTTATATATAAATAGAAAACATGTTAATAAAATCCTAAAAGAACATAAATATAATCATAGTTTAGTAGAACATATATATAATTATACTAAAGTAAGAACATATACTAACTTTTTGCTTTATTATGGCAATTGAAGTTCTCCCAATTCTAGGGTGGGAACAAAGATAAGCACGGTTAATAATATTCCTATTTGCCACTTGTTGCAAGTGAAAATAAATAATGTTAATGGCATTTCAAGTTACTTGGTACTGTATACTCTCCTCACCAATTCAATATATTAATTTTAGAAAATTTTGACAGAGTCTTCTTTGTTTTTACATGTAATCCATCATGTTTAATCATCAACATAACATCAATAATTAAAAAAATAACATGCAAAATTTCGTCTACCAATTCAATGTAATACCTTTTGTTGTTTCTTGACCCCACTGTTTCACTAAGATTTTCCATTGATTCAAGCTGACTTGAGGGGGTGTCGTCGCTAAACGCTCCGCATCCGTGTTCAATTTTGTATAATACTTCTTCTTGGTCTCATACTTAAAGGATCCCCATTGAATTCCAAGCTTACGACAACATATGTTTCGGTAATTGTCTGGCGCATTTGGGTTAATCTACATTAGTTAGAAATACTAATAATTTTTAATATTTGATTTTACTAATACGAGATTAATTTAATATTACCTGCACTGTTCCCAAGTAAATTCGAGCTTTCGTTGATTCGCTTTTGTCCAAGAAGGAAAGATCAAAGGAAACAAATTCCTTTGACGTGCATAATAACCAAGTTGACTCGCCAACTTCGTCGCATATGGTTCAATTGGTTGGCAATCTTCATCCTAACCAAGTATCTTTTTCTAACCATTACCCCCACTCATTCCATTATTTGGCACTCCCTCTAACTTTCCTCTTACGAGAGGATGTGCTATTGGTATCACCTGTTCAAAAGTAATGAGCAAGCATATATAAAAATTTACAAAATTATGATGTATAGATATCTTTTAATATATACCATCATGTGAGATGCCCTGTAAGTCATTTGTCATTCCACAGGAGGGTGTACCATCGATACTTCTTGTTCAAAAAATAGTATGCTTCTTGTAAATGATAGTTCCATAAGTAAAGAAGTAGCAACAAATCAAGGCCAAGAGTAGATATAAGGGGCGAAAAAAACAATATCTGATTGGACAAAATCTTAAATTATTGTAGAGTCATTCAATTTTCATGACTGCATCTACAATATACAAAAACTAATAGTTTGAGAACGAAATAACTAGACAAAAGGAACTTCTGTCACAACCATATATTCATTAAAAATGAGTACATGCTTCCTAGTCACAAACATATCTATGGAGGGGCAGCTGTACATTTTGCAATATGTGGCCCGTGACTGTTATAACCATCGGGGACAAAGGATTGAAAACATCGTCGCATCAATTTGGGGGTTGAATCGGTGCAAGGTTTCGGCCACCCAAAACAAGTTCATCGTCGTGGGGTGTGACACTTATGGCCGCATCACCAATTATCTAAAATATGACCAATTTTTTTGTAGTAGGTATAGTTCTGGATGTTTCAGCATGGATTCTGTCACAAATGGGTCTTTCTCGAGTGTTGGGTGTTTTAACTTCATCTAATTTACAAATATAATCCAATTCCTGTATATACAACCAGCCAATTCTTGTCGCGAGCCTTTAATTCACCACCAAATTCAAACAACTGATCCAATTTAGCAATCAAATCATCATAGTCGTTGAACTTAGCAAGGTCCATAGACCTACCAAGCAGCCGTGTTGAAAAATCATCATAGACTTAATGCTTAGTTGTTTATTATACACAAAGCAAAAGATACATCTGTATAAAGAGGAGGGTTGTATTTCTTCTTCTCAATCATTAATTCAATAGATTAAACCATACTGACCACATTAGTAGAGCCCACAATTTTATAGCCTGATGATTCTTTATTGGTTGCAATTTCTTGACACAATCTATAGGTGGAGTTGGACGCATTAAGTCACCAATCATATATTCAAAGATAACATAAACTATAATGTATTAAATGATTTCAAAGAATTTTATCTGAGTAACAAATTAGAAAGTGCAATGCACTTGCCAGGAATTGTTAGTCAAAAGCGTTAAATAGATAATCAAGTAACATATTAGAAAGTGCTTGATAAGAAGAGAATAAATCATTTTTCATACAAACAATCACTCAAATATAGTATGATTTTGATTGACAATTAGTAATTAAAGCAAAACAACTAGTCTAATAAGCTTACATGCTAAAAGTTCAGCTAAGATCGAAATAGATTGTTAATGGGATTGATGATTGCATGACAGAGTGGAGGTGGATTAGTTGAGTATGCTATGGCTAACAAGAGCTTAACAGTTCCTAGTACAGTTGAAGCATCAGCTACTGATGGAGCGGGATTACCAGTTGCCGCTCTTACAGCCCACTAGGTCCTCACCCAAGTTATCGGAATTAAGCTCGACAAAGTGGGCCCCAAGCCAATATCCTTGTCACTGCCGCTTCAGGTGGTGTGGGCCACTATGCAGTTCAGCTGTCAAAGCTAGGAAACACCCATGTGATAGCCACATGTGGGGCCCGCAATATCAACTTCGTGGAGAGCCTCGGGGCAGACGAGGTTCTTAACTACAAGACCCCAGACGGAGCAGCCCTGAAAAGCCCATCGGGCAAGAAATACGATATTGTGGTTCATTGTGCCACGGGTATTCCATGGTCCACCTTTGAGTCCAATTTAGGCCCAAATGGGAAGATCATAGATATAACTCCTGGACCTAGTGCCTTTTTCACTTTTGCTATGAAGAAACTCACTTTCTCTAAGAAGAAACTGATCCCACTGATTGTAACCCCCAAGGGTGAGAACCTGAGTTATCTTGTAAAGTTGGTGGCTGAAAGGAAGCTTATGACAGTAATTGACTCGAAATATCCTCTGAGCAATGCTTAAGATGCTTGGGCTAAAAGCATCGATGGCCATGCTACCGAAAAAATCATTGTTGAGCCTTCTAAATAATTTGAACTCGAACTAAGATCTTGTCAACTGAAATGTGGAATACTTCGGAGCAATGCTAAGGGTATGGATACATGGCACCCTATAGTGCCAAGTAGACTATACGTTGGGAAAACATTTAGTCAAGATATTTTGGTTTGCAGTTTGCTTAAAACACATATAATTATTATTTGCTTAAATTATTTTGGGTATTAAACAATTAGTATTAGAGTACCTAAGTTGTTGTAGATATGCTCGACATTGAGCATATCCAGATATTTTATAACATATTCGCTTCATTTTTCAATTACCTTATTATACTTTTCTTCTCTTCACAATAAAGATCAAAATAAAGAGGTGTTCGGGATTTAAATATATAGGATTCTAATGTACCATAAAAGTGAATGTGGCATCTATAATGCATACTCGGGAAGGGAGAGAGTATTTTGTAGCAATTCTTATAACCATATTTTATCATAATGAGAGGAACGTTTATATTTTTTATGTTAAAAAAATTACTTAACAAATAAAAACATCTCGCATTACTCTGCTTTTAATCCAATTTAAATTGAAAAAATCTCAAACACGGTCAAGCATGAGTAAGTAATTTACAACTGTTAATTCAAACTCTTAAGTTGTGAAGATTTGAACTGGTGAGCTATTAGATTGTGTTTTAATCAGATCTAGTAGGAACATGGGTGGTATATACTTAGTCTAAAACAACAACTGGAATAAGAGGTTCTTAAACTTTTTGGTCCTATTGTGGGGAATCAAACCCAATTTCGAGTTGCGAATCCGTCGGCGTGGGGTTTTGAATCATGAGATAATATTTGATATTTCCTGAATATATAAGCCCAACACTAATGTCGCTCAATCGAATTGAGGCGGTGTTTTTTGATAATCAGGAAAGAGAGAAAATTTCCTTCCTATTTTCCAACTGCAAAGAGAAAATAATCAGGGGAAAGAAAGTTGTCTTAACATTATCCCTTCCTATTTTTGGTTAGAGGTAGACAAATATCACACCTAAACTCTATGTAATTAATGTCGGTTGTGTTGTTGTATAAAACTACTGGGGTGTCAACAAACCATTTTTTAAGCCAACTATAAGAGAGCTCTCCCTTGCTTATGCATATGATTTTTTGTTTCTATTGGAAACCCAAATTTCTCATAGTAAGTTGGGCAAATTATTTCATATTAAAAGTTCCTATCTATTGAATACTAAAAGTTCTGATCCACTGAAATAACATGAATAAGATTCTCATTATTATTCCTGAAGAAGAAGAAGAAGAGATCAAAGGCATACGATCAAGCCTTTATACGGCTCTCGATCTAAAAAGGGTATATGTTTGAAAAAATATGTCCTTTTGTGACCTAAAATAACACACGAAATAAATATCTAAAGCATATAGGCATTTAACTAATTATTCATATCAATATAACTGTTTTAATTGATTAAATAGGATCATAGAGCGATCAAGTGACAGGACTAAAGAGATGGGGGTAATGTATACGGGAATTAGTCTTATTTTCAAGTGCAATATTTGAACTCCTCGAGAAGTAAAAATTTATGTACCTGAATCTGATATAGGGGGTGATGCATGTGCCGCTCCGCTAGTAGACGAGGATCTAATCATACTGAATCTGTTACAAAAAAATAATATATATGATTAGTTATCGTATTAATAAAAAATGTGATAAAACATAACAAATCATATGATAAAAATAAGAGAAACATGTGTCATAATGCTTACATATAAATTTACAACTTATCAACCCTCATTGTTCGTTCATATTATCCTCACAATCATCAACATCAGGCATAGATGTATCAATTACGGATCCATCTACATCTTGTCTCAAACAAGATACATTTTGATCATGTTTCAACTTTTGCACACTAAACGGTTCAAATGGATGCATTTTTAATTCTTCTTCTATGGTTGAATAACTATCAAAGCTATCTTTAGGCTTCATTTGAACAACTACATGACAATCTGGTTCCAAATGGCCTTGCACGTACCACACGTGTTCTGCTTCGGATGCAGAGATAAAAGGCTCCTCGCTCGATCAATTATCTTTGTACAATAAGTGGGTGAAATTTACTAATGTAAAGTTGAACTCATCTACTTGTTTCCCCAAACAATTTTTTATCCAATTGCATTTGAATAGTACAAACTTTTAGCCATTAAAATATTGAATTTTAATAATGTCAGTCAGTTGTCCATAGAAAGTAACATCCCCAGACAAAGGATTAGAGTCTTTTCGACTAGCATGGCTCTTTTTTCTGCTTTTAAAATAACTCCACTATTCTGAGTTTTCTGGTGAATATCAACTTCTTTTGTTCGAAATCTAAACCCATGAATAATATATGACCTGCAGCTTAACGAATCCTCCAGAAGACCCAATGCCAAACTCAATATTTCGCTAGATAATTCGATATCTTTTGATTATCCATCCACCTAATATTTCAATAAATAAGAAAACCACGATATGGAAATATAATTAGAATACTAAGAATGAATAAACATACTTACATAATCCTTAAACCACGTGTGTAAATGTACATTGTGAAGGCGTTGCACAAAATGATGTTGTGAAACGTGAGGATATTGTTTTGTAAGTTCAACAATGTGTTTTTTGAAAATATCATATGTGTGTCAAGTTAGAAAGGGAATTCAATAATGCATTTTATATAAAAATTACTTATGGCTAATATATAACTTACTCAATAAATGGCGCAACTGCATCATTATTAGCAAGCACATATCGATGCGATTGTATACGAGTTACTGAATCAAGCCAGAATTTTCGGCCTTGCCTCACACCACGCCCAAGGTCACTAGCTCTATCATCATTTCTAGAAGGCCGGTTAGACTTAGTTTCCACATCTTCAGCCATATATCTCAAGCAAAAAGTGGTGCATTCTTCCATAATAACAGATTTAGCAATTGAGGCCTCGGGATGAGCACGATTGTGCACAAAGAGTTTTAGAGCATGCAAATACCTTTCAATTGGATACACCTAACGGTATATTACTGCACTAGCAATTACTAACTCATCAGCCAAATGTAGTGGCAAGTTCTCCATCACATCAAAGAATCACAGAGGGAATATTTTCTCAAGAGTGAAAAGTGTAAGAGCCATGCGATCTTCCAATTTTTTAACATCAACTAAAGTATTTGTACTTGAGCACAACACTGAAAAACAGTTGCTTAGTTCAATTAATACTTTGACAACATGTTTCGGCAGTACCCTCCATAGTGCTATTGAAAGTAATTATTGCATTAAAATGTGATTGTCATGGCTCGTTAGTCCCCATATACTTCGCTCTTGAGGGTGAACACATCTCGAAATATTCGATGAATAGCCATCTGGTACTTTAACATCCTACAACACTTTTAGAAAAATATCATTCTCTTTGTTGCTCATTGTAAACTCCGTTGGAGCTATGTACTCCAATTTTTTCCCGCGTGTTTGGGGATGTAGTGGTCATCTAATCCGCATCTCTTGCAGGTCTTTTCGGGCCTTCAAATTGCCTTTGGTTTTATCTTTAATGCCCAATAATGTAAATAAGATATTGTCACACATATTTTTTTCAATATGCATAACATCAAGATTGTGGCGGATCAAATTATGCTCCCAATATGGCAATTCAAAAAAGATACTTTTCTTTTTCCAATTTAATCTCGTCTTCGGCACCACATCTTTTGTTGTCTTCGCAAGATCTTTTTCTAATTTTTCTCTTTTCCTCTTTCTAAAAACATCTTCCTTCTTGTATTCAGTTTCAATGTCAGCTCATTTAACTATTGCAAAACTTGTCATCCTGATAATTTCAACGGAGGTGGTTTGAAATCAATATTGCCATTAAAAGTTGTTTTCTCTTTTAGAAACCTATAGGGCAGAGGTAAGAATAGACGATGACCCCAATAACAATACTTTTTACCACTCTTTAATTGAGTCGCTTGATGATCTTTGTTACAACAAGGACAAGCAAATTCACCTTTCGTGCTCCATCCCAATAGCATGGCATATGCCAAGAAATCATTAATTGTCCATAACAACGCTGCATGCAATAGAAAAAATTGTTTGCTTGATACATCATAAGTAGTCACTCCATCACTCCATAACTCTTTTAGCTCATCAATCAATGGTTGTAAAAATACATCAATCTTATCACCAAGACCTTTTGGCGCACCAATAACAATCGATAAAATTAGATTTTGTTGCTTCATACACAACCATGGGCTCACGTTCAAAGGCATGAGTACAACCAGCCAAGTACTGTGAGCAACGCTCATATTACCAAAAGGATTGAATACGTCAGTTGCTAGCCCAAGTCTAACATTACGACTATCACTCACAAAAGATGGATTATGATCATCAAATGATTTCCAAGCACGAGAATCAACCAGATGCCTTTGCACACCATCATCAATACGATCCTCGCTGTGCCATTTCATTAGTAAATAAGTATGTGATGACCAAAACAATCTTTGCAATCTTGGTTTTAAAGGAAAATACCTTACCGTTTTAGCAGTTACTTTTGTACTTTAATTACTCTGTTACGCTTGATCAACATCAATGCCCACATTTGATTTATATCTGGAAGCCCCACAAATTACACACTTCTCTAAAGTCGCATTTTCATCTCGAAATAGCATACAACTGTTAGGGCAAGCATCCCATGTTTTATACTTGAATCCCAAATCAGAAGTGATCATGTTATCCTGATAAAAGGATTTTAGAATTCGGGCATTAGGGAATGTCTTCTCCAATAGTTTTAGCAACATTATGAAAGAACTATTTATCCATCCATTAGTTGATTTAAGTGCAAGAGTTTAACTACAAATGAGATTTCAGTAATACCCTCTGGACAATTTTCATACAACTTTCTTTTCACATCTTTTAGGATTTTGAAATATTTTGGCAAGTCACCAATAGGCACCACATCTTCTACTCCATGTCCATCACTACATGAATTTGCATGCGTTTGTGGAACTCCTATTCTCTCTTGAACCATTGCAATCATATTTTCCCCCAAGCTCTATTCATATGATATATCATCAAGTGACACATCATTACCAAAATTACATATATTATCCTCTGATGCATTGACCAACTCCCCATGATAAATCCAATCCTTATAATTCCTGTCAAAACCATGCATCTCTATGTGACCCTTCACAGAGTGTAGGTTGTAGTAGACTCGGTTTACACATTTACAACATGGGAATTTGATGCATGACGATTGCATATTTTTATTCCTATATGCAAAGGTAATAAACCTTTCAACCCCATCTATGTATTCTTTTGAATTCCAATCACGTGATTCGATCCAACTTTTATCCATATCAACTCCTAAGATGTAATTCGATAAATAACAAAAATATATTAGCATACATATACAAGATATACAATTTAAACATAACAAGTGTGCACGCATATACATATACAAGATATAGAGACTTACTCTGACACAATATTAAAGGAAACATCGTTTGAGCAATGTGTAAGGCTTATATATTGTAGTGATGAGCCTCCTTGATAGTGGTTTCAACTAAGAGACACGTACACTTAGTAGGTAGTGTTTTAAGTGTCATTGTAGGACATTGTGTTCTAAACATGCCAAAACACATGTTGACTTGCTAATTAAGAGTAACATTTTATTATTTTGGACATGTTCAGACACGTTGGGGATATGCTTACACACGTTGTGTATCGAGATAAAGATTTTTAAATGTCGAGGTGCTTAATTCATGAAATCAAAGTGTAGACATTATCTGTGTATATGATTTTTGTACTTATAAAAAAATTCCATTAACTTATGTTATGATGTGTTTCCAATAGATATTTGTGTTTTGATGTCAATATAAATTATCAAATCAGTGATGTCAATATAAACCATTCTAAATTCACTATGATCAAATTCTCCCCACTATTTATGTAAGCGTTCTTTTTTTACTAATTGTGACTTCATGGTGAGATTCAGTGCATGTGGATCCCCTAATTTCACTGAATAATCCCATAAACCACGAGGCAATAAATTCACACAATTGCAGAAGCAGGAGGAACAAATATACATGTGTGTGTGTGTGTCTAGAGAGAGAACAATATGAGATACTCATTAACAGTACCAAAAATGACAAACAGGTAGAGTAAACTAAAGACACAATGGCAACCAAAAAGACCAATTAACACAAACACAATGAAAACATGGATTTTTTTTGTCAAAATCAAAATGTATTATTACATGTATATACATACATGTGCAAATATACATATAGTCATAACAATCAAAATCTGATCTTTACTGCACTTCTTCAATTTCAACTCCAACTACACACATAGTGTGCACGCAGACATATATACATAATCAATCAATTCATTAATGAGAACATACACGCGCGCGTTTGACGATTAATTATAATTCTAGATTTCTCTATAAACCTTTATTTCTCATTTTATTCTAAAGTTTCAGTGATAAATCTCATCTTTATTTCATTTCTACCCTTCCAAATACAATGCCACACACACACACAAAAAAACATACATGCGATTATTTCTAAATCTAAATCATTCCACAAGCCTCTATTTTCTCATTCTAAAACATCTTATCTTCATCATCACATTTTCAGACATACATATATATAATTCTAAAACTACATCATAAAAAAGAAACTTGCAAACTCCTAAGGCTCGGACTTATAAAAAATCAATTTCTGAAACAGCATGAAAGCAAAAGGGCTTGTCACAATAAATTTGCAATGTATCATTCATAACTGATTTGTAATGTAGTTCATAATTTATGAAGCTAAATGACTTTGGACACAAAATCAGTCTATAATCAAACACAAAATCTTTGCACACAAAATCATCATTCTATAATCAAACACAAAATCAGTTCTATAATAAAAAACAAAATCAGTTATATAATCAAACACAAAATCAAATAAAAAATCAGTTCTATATGAGCAAGCCCACATACCTTTATTCTTCAAGAGTTTATTCTTCAGGAGAGAACCCGACGAGTTTCATAAGAGAGAGAGAGAGAGAGAGAGAGAGAGAGAGAGTTATCACGGTTCCACCGTTCGAAGGTTTCACGGTTTCACGATAGAGAGAGGGAGAGAACAGAGAAGCCGTATAGGGTTTGGGTATAGGGTTTGGCTTTGATCGGGTGAGGAGAGGAGAGAGAAGTGGGTGAGTAGGTTATTTGATCGAAGAGGGAATGAAAAAATAATATCGGGGATGGAGGGAAAAAGAGGGAATAGAAAATTTTAAAGGACAGCTATTTGTTGTCCTATTAGAGGACTTATAAAGGACAGTAAATATTTGATGTCCCCAAAACTATTATAAAGGACGCTTAAAAAATTAGTTGTCTTTTATAATAGATCTAAAAGGAGAACTATAATTTAATGTCCCTTATATATTGTTTTAAAGGACAGCTTAAAAGTTGTCCCTAATATCGGTGTCCTTAATTGTCATTTTTTTGCAGTGAAATAAAGACAAAAAATCACCAAAAGAATGCAAACACCAATTTTGTTTCTCAAAATATCACTTATATATATATTACTAAAGCTCATAACTTGTATATACATATACTATTAAGAAAAATCAATATATATTCACCAAATCTGGAGTTTTTTTTTTTATTAAAACCCCTAATACTATATGTTGATGTAAAAAATTAGATGGCTTCTAATTATTTAATCACAGATAAATTGAAATAAGACAAAGAATTTTTAAAGTGGTTCAGCCTTATAAAAATGGCCTACGTCCACTGTTTCTGTTCTCGATATGTGGATCTATCAAGAAATTCTGGTCCCCTTGAATGAGGATGATACAATGTATTTATAGCCCTTAGGTTGTACATGTGAAAGGGTAAACAATTAATGCCCCTTAAGCGTATACGTCTGTATGATAAGCATTCAATGAATAGTCAAACTGTTGATAATTTGGCAATTAATGCTATGGTCGAGATGCAGCTCGAACCGCCTTAGTTACTCGTCATTCAGAAGTTCCTCGGAGCAGTGGAGTTCCTCGGAGCAATGAAGTTCTTCGGAGTACACCTGTTACTCGGAGCGTCTGACTTGATCGGGGAAGTAAAGTTCCTCGTTGATAAAGTAATTATAGAAATGTGCCATGTAGACTGACACGTGTCTTCCTGTGATTCATCCACGTCAGCATATTAATTTTGGTATCAACAGAAGCCCCCAATGTTTCATAGTTCGAAATTTGAGGAGTATGGAACATTCTTTCTCGGAATATGGAAATATTAAAGTGGTCCTCCTGATTTTTAGGAGCATTTCCTTCGTATTTATTTTTCCTTCCACATTCGCAGAATTCGTCTTTTTGAATTTTTATAAACGCTTTGAACTTCGCGCATTTTTTGTCCTTTTAGCCGCCGGTAGCGTAATATTTTCTTTTTTGTAATCATTTACTTCACCGTTTCCCAAGGCAAAGTATTTAAACGTCATAGACAATCTCATCGTCTTCTACCTTTTCCAATTTCTGTTTTCGAGTTTTCCATTGTCTATCTCTCTCTTGTGCATTCATCTTTTCCTCCGTTCGTTGTCAACAGATCCCCTTTTTTCTGTAAGATCTTCTTCCTTCTTCTTCATTTCTTTTATTCATCATGGTTAATCTTATTGAATCTCTTGAGAAATTTCGTTCTGACTTTTCTATCCCTTCTTGGGTAACTCTGGATGAGCTTTCTGAGCCTTCAGATTATTTTCTCTTGGCTGAGGGACATTGGTTCCCCAGCCTCTTTATTGCTGAGTGTGGATTTTCTTTTCCACCCAGCTCCTTATGTTTAGAATTTTGTCAGTACTTCGATGTCGTCCCTGCAAAAATAGCCCCCATCACATGGAGAATAGTTAATGGGGTGCATAAGTTAAATCAAACTCATGGAACTCGCATAGGAATTCCTGAGATTATGTTTTGCTATAAATGGGCAGTTTTAGATAATACTTTTTACTTAAAAACCAGATTTTTGAATAGGGCTTTAGTAGTCAACCTCCCTGATGCCAATAGGGATTATTTTGAACATGGGGTTGTTATTAAAAATTGGCAACATGCCCCTTTAGTTGGAGATGAAGTATACCAAGGTCCCAGATGCCCTCCCTATGGCAATGGGATAGGTTATTTTCATTTTATTTTATTTATGAAATTATGCTTTCATTATGTTTGATAAAATGTGATTAATATTTCAATGTGCATTTATTTGCAGTTGATAGCAAGAGAAAAGCTCCAAAAGAAGCAGAAGTTAATATAAAGCACTTGAAACTTATCTGGGGCTTGCATCAAAAGTTGCAGACGAGCACATTAGGTCTGCTTCATATTTGTTGCAGTATAAGAGCTATACATCCTCTTTTACTGCTCGCCCTGTGATCAGCACTAGTGAACCAGCGCCAGTTCTTGAGGATTCTTCTCCAGAATCTCACATTCCCTTGAGCCAGAAAATGGGTAAAATAAGAGTTCCTGCTATCTTCGAGAAGGATGCCTCTGCTAGAGAGGCAAAAAGAAATAAGCCTGATGTCCCAGAGAGGACAAAGAAAGTAGATGTTGCTCCTTCTGGTGCACCCAAGAAGGCTGTCGAGAAGCCCCCAGTGGCTTCAAGCAAAAGTGATACTCCCAAGGAAGTAATCACCATATCCCCGACCAAGATTTCTTCCTTGGTTGAAGCTGTTGCAGTGCCCCCGAGGAGGCTGAAGAAAAGCTCCTCGGACAATTTGGCTGAAACTATCCCCCAGCTCCCAGTTAGTGGTGCTGGTGTTCCTACTATTATTCCCCCGAGCTCTGCTATGAGCTCGGTGAAGACTTGGATCATTCCCGAGATCCAAGGAATTGAAGAGAATCTTCCTCGGGATATGCTTACATCTCTGGCTACTCGCCACATTTCTTTAGTAAGTTTCTCTTGTTCTGCACTTTACTTTCTTCCCTTATTACATATATTTCTGTACTGACTTGTCGTTATTTCCTTTTTCAGTTGGTGAGTTGCTTCAATACCATTGTAAAGAAAGATGAAGCAATCAAGGCTTCTAGCTCCTCGTCCGGTGTAGAGGATGCATTAATGGGTTTGGCCCAATCCTTGAAGGATTCCCGTCAAAAGTATGACGAGGACAAGGCTGATTGGGAGAAGAAACTGGCCTTGATCGAAGCAGAGAAGGCTCAGATGGCTGAAGTCTCCAAAGGGTTGGAGAGTAAAGTGAAAAATTTGGAAGGGAAGAACAAAGAGCTTGTCGAGAAGCTCAATAATTTTGGTGAGCTTGAGAACAAGCTTAAGATGACTGAGGAAGAATTAACCTTTCTGCGAGAGGTAAATCGCCAGAAGGAGGAGGTGGAAGGCAAATTGAAGGCCACTGAGGAACTTCTATCCGAGAAGCTCTCCTCGGAGAAGGTGAAAAGAAAAATGGCAGTGAAGAAGTCCTTCAGCACTGGCTGGGACAAAGGATGGAATAAGGGGGTAGCGGCAATGATGTCCCAGGTAGAGTATGGTAGCCTCAAATACTTCAGAGATGGTTGGGTTGCTGCTCTACAGGAATTAAAGGTTGAGGAAGGATCTGAATTGTTTCAACAACATCTTCCTGGTCCCCCTCCAAATATTGAAGATGAAGAAGAGGACGAAGCTTCCTCCGAGGAGTCCTCCATGGTTGTGGGTGATCAAATCCTTGCCCCACAACCTATCCAGTCATCCAACGAGGAGCTACCATCTTTGCCTGCTCCATCTGAACAACCTCCTTCTAGTGTCAACCAACTTTTTGTTCCCACCGAGCAACCTAGCTCCTCATCCCAGCCTCTCGAGAAAGTCTTGGGAGACAAGGAAAAGGTGTGAAGTTGTTCGGTATTTGTTTTATTTTCTTTTGTCATATGTACTCTGAACTTTGTACTCTTCTTCTTATGATGTAATAAAATTTGCCTTTTTTGATCATCTATGTTGTTGACACCTTGTCTGCACTCTTATTAACTCTTTCCCTCTCCTTTTTATTAGTTTATGGCCAGAATGGAATTGCTGTCTGTTCATGACACAACTCTGCTCAGACAATGCAATGAATATTTTAAAGCTGGTCATACTGACTTGAACAAGTGCCAAATTGTAGACATCCTTGGCCAAGATGTTTCAGAACAAGCAGTTGAGGCCTATCAATACTTGAAATGTCTTCTTGATCGTGTTGTATCCAATAATGTGGCTTATTACGAAATGATTAAAGACTTACAAGGTACTCTTAATGAACTTCAGTAGCAGTACAAAGAATCCTCAGCTCTTTTGCACGAAGGGTATGAAAAGAAATACCAACAACTCAGTGCTGAGAAAGGCTATGACAAGGTACTTGCTGGTTATGAAGTGAGAGAGAGGACGTTGAAGACAGAGGTTGAAGAGCACGGGCAAATCGCTGAGCTGCTGGAGCAAGAGAATAATAATCTACAAAAAGAACTAGCTCAGCTGAGGTCTGTTGCTTCTTCTTCAAATGCCTTGGTACCTATTACCGACGAAGGATTTTCCTTTTTAGAATTTGAGAACGCCAAATTGCGAGAAGAATTAGAAACTTTGAGAAGAGCTGGCCCTGTTACTGCTGTTCGGGGATGAGGAAGAGATTCTCGGGGTCGAGCAAGAGTTGCTCTGAGTGCTGTCGAGGAACAAGGTACTCCACCTGCTTGGGGACGACCAAGAGTTCTTCGTCCTACCATTGAAGAAGCTCGTACTCAAGCAGCATTGGAAAACCAAGCATTCCAGTTGGTGGCAAAAAATCAGGCCTTGTTTGAAATATCCAAGAAAGTCCAAAGTCTGGAGGAGCAACTTGCTACACAGAAGTCTGCCTTGGAGCATAAGGATATTTTTTCCAGAAGCCTTCACGAGCAATTAGAAAGACTAACTTTCCAATTCCATAAACAACCTCGTGAATTCTGGATGGCAGGCTACAACGAAGCCCTCTATCATCTGGATGCTCGTATTGAGAATGCTAACAATGAAGGCTACAAACAGGGATGGTTGAATGCTTTGGGTGTACTGAAACTAGAGCAAGGTCATTATTTATGGAATTACCATGCCCCTGGGCTACTCGATCTACCAGTTCCGCCTTTCAAACTTGACATGAGTTGGATCCCTGCTCGGGCCATTCCTCGGTGCTTGATCTCAAAGTACCTTGGAGACTATAACCTTCATTCACAGGCAGAATTATCTCATCCCAAGCATCTATTAGCTACACCTTCTGTCATGAACATCAGAATGCTTCAAGACCCTAACTTCATTAATTCTCCCCTTTGCTTAGAAGATCCTCCTGCTGGTGAGGAGCCTGTTTCAAAAGCACAAGGAAAGAGACCAATAGAATAGGGTTCTTAATGTAATAGTTGTTTATACATTTCATAATCAATGTATTCATTTTTGTACTTCATTTTTAATGAAATACATATAATTTTATTTGCAAATGTTGATTGCCATTGTCTTGCAGTTGTAAAATACTTTTCATTTATGTATGTATCTTTGTTAAAAAGATAATATAATTTTATCGATCAACTATAGTTGATTAAAACCTGTTGTCGACTAACTTAACTTTGTAATAATCATTTGACTAAAAATCATGATGTTTTGTTTCTCGTCCAAGTAAAAATTTAACTTGGTCTCAATCTCAATTGTCAAGATTTTTTATTTTCAACCAATATAACTTGGTGAATTTTTTCTTTTCCAGTGTTGGTACTTTTTGGAAAATATATATTTCTTCCTAACCAACCGGAGTTGGCATTTTTTAGGAATATTTTTGCCTCCTAACCAAAGGAGTATGGTTTCCTAACCAACCGGAGCTGGCATTTTTAGGAATATTTTTGCCTCCTAACCAAAGGAGTATGGTTTCCTAACCAATCGGAGCTGGCATTTTTAGGAATGTCGTTCCCTAACCAAAACGAGTTGGCATTTTTAGGGATATTTTTGCCTCCTAACCAAAACGAGTTGGCATTTTTAGGAGTATGGTTTCCTAACCAACCGAGGTTGGCATTTTTAGGAATGTCGTTCCCTAACCAAAACGAGTTGGCATTTTTAGGGATATTTTTGCCTCCTAACCAAAACGAGTTGGCATTTTTAGGAGTATGGTTTCCTAACCAACCGAGGTTGGCATTTTTAGGAATGTCGTTTTTACTACTGAGAAGTGTAGTGTGTAGCACTAGTATTCCCCGAAAAACTTTCAATAAAAGGAGAGAGGCTGGCAAAATATCATCATTTTATTCATACTGATGGAACTGCTTTACATTTTACATCACTGATAGTATTTGCGTAGGTGTTCAGCATTCCATGCATTCTTAAACTCTTCTCCTTCTAAGGTTGCTATTCCGTAAGTTCCTGGTCGAACAACTTCTGTAACTCGGTATGGTCCATGCCAGTTTGCCTCCAACTTGTTGTGCTTCTGAATGACTTTCTTTAGCACGTAATCTCCTTCTTTTAGGTCGCACTTCTTCACCCTCTTATTGTAGAACAGAGCTGTTCGTTGTTGGTAAGCTGCATTTCTGATAGCTGCTTCTTCTCTAACTTCCTCGAGCATGTCCAAATCCAATCTTCTCATTAAGTCGCTGACTGGGGAGTTGAAATTCAGCACTCTGTGTGTTGGGAGACCCAACTCGACAGGTATTACAGCCTCACTTCCAAATGCTAGCATATATGGGGATTCTCCAGTTGCTGCTCGGGGAGTAGTACGATAAGCCCACAGTACTGACTGTAACTCGTTAATCTAATTTGCTTTAGCCTCACTTAGCCTTTTCTTCAAACCATTTAGCAATGTCCTATTCGTCACTTCAGTCTGTCCATTACTTTGGGGATGACCTGGTGCTGAATGGAGCTTCAAAATGTTGGACTGATGGCAATAGGCAGCGAATTCCTCATTATCAAATTGTGTTCCATGGTCAGTGATGAATGCATTAGGAAGACCATACCTGCAAATGATGTTTTTCCAGACAAACTGATATACCTTCTCGTAGGTCATGTCGACAAGAGGCTCAGCTTCTACCCACTTAGTAAAATAATCCACTGTGACGACGAGGTATTTAAACCTTCCCCTGGTCGTTGGCAGTGGTCCGACCAAATCTATTCCCCACATGGAAAATGGCCAAAGGGAAGTGATAGGCGTCAACAATGCTTGTGGAGTTCTTCGGATGGAGGAAAAACGTTGGCACTTGTAACATTTCTTGGCATAGGCTATACAATCAGTCCTCATCGTTGGCCAGTAGTATCCCTGTGTCATTACCCTTTATAAAAGAGTACGACCTGCTACATGAGCTCCACAGGACCCTTCATGGATCTTTTCAATCAATTCTTTCACCTCGAAGGGATGTACACATCTTTGCAATCCTGCCATGATTCCTCGTCTGTACAAAACGCCATTAGTTAGTACATACCGAGCAACCTTAAACTTCAATTTCTTTACAGCGACCTTATCCACCGGTAATTCTCCCTCCTCAATATATGCCCTGATGGGATCCATCCAAGATGGTCCTAAGTCAAGGGTGATAAAATTCATCGTCAGGTCTTCATCTATGCTCTGACTTTCTAACACTTCAATTGGTATCGTTCTTCGCAGCTCGGTACGAGTAGCTGATGCTAGTCGGGCCAAAGCGTCTGCTCTTGCATTCTCCGTTCTCGGTATTCTGATCAACTGAATAGCAACAAATTCTGATACCAACTCCATCACCTTTGCATGATACTTGATCATTAATTCTCCTTTGGCTGCATATGTTCCCAACATCTGATTCACAATTAATTATGAATCACTGAAGACCATCACTTGTTGCGCTTCCATAGTTTTTGCCAAATTAAGACTTGCTATCATGGCCTCATACTCAGCCTCATTATTGTAAGCTTTGAATTTAAATCGCAGTGCATATTCCATGTCAACCTCGTCTGGGATGTTCAAAACGATCCCTGCTCCACAGCCTGTAGTACAAGATGAGCCATCTACATATAACTTCCAGATAGGCAACTCGTCATCTAAATTCTGATCTGACAGAGTTCCTCGGTGAAATATTTGTTGCTTCTTTTCACCATCCCCTGAGTTTTCTTGTTCTTCGTCGACCATCTTTTCTTGCCCTTTTACCAACCTAAGTTGGTCTGAGCTCGAATTTAATGATCCTGTCACATCCACTTGCCCTTTTACCAAACTAAGTTGGTCTGAGCCAGTGTCTGTTGATCCTGTAACATCCACTTGCCCTTTTACCAAGCTAAGTTGGTCTGAGCCAGTGTTTGTTGATCCTGTAACATCCACAGGTTGATCAATGAGCTGCTTTTGCTCCTCGGGGGTATCAGGATAGGTGAATTCTGCTATAAAATCTGCTATTGCTTGCCCTTTAAGCGATGACCTGGGTTTATAAATTATATCATATTCACCGAGCTCTATTGCCCAATACATCAATCTCCCTGATTTTTCTGGCTTATGAAGGGCTTGTCTCAATGGCATGTCGGTGTATACGACTATGGTATGGGCCTGGAAATATGGCCTCATTCTCCTACTTGCCTCAATTAGCGCCAGTGCCAATTTTTCCAGCTTTGGATACCTGATCTCTGCTCCTCGGAAGGCCTTACTTGTGTAATAAATTGGCTTTTGCACTCCATTCTCCATTCTGATCAATGCTGAGCTAACTGCATTCTCTGATACTGCCAGATACAAGTATAATTTTTCTCCCATCACTGGCCTGAACAACAGAGGAGGTGCTCCCAAATACTTCTTCAGGTCTTGAAAGGCCTTCTCACATTCATCATTCCACTTGAAAGTTTTTCGGAGTGTTTTAAAGAATGGGAGGCATCTATCAGTTGCTCGGGATACAAATTGGTTGAGCGCTGCTACTCGTCCTGTAAGACTTTGCACTTCTTTCTTCGTCGTTGGAGATCGCAGCCCTAAAAGAGCTTTGATCTTTTCTGGATTTGCTTCAATGCCTCTCTGATTGACGATGTACCCGAGGAATATGCACTTCATCGGGTTCAGCTTCATTTGGTATTTATCTAGTTGATCAAAGGTCTGACCTAAGTCAACTAGATGATCGACAACTTTCTTACTCTTTGTCAGCATATCATCGATATAGACTTCCATATTGCAACTGATTTGTTAGGCAAAGACCTTGTTCATCAGCCGCTGGTATGTCGCACCTGCATTTTTCAAACCAAAAGGCCTAACATTATAACAATAAGTTCCCCTAGGGGTAATAAAAGAAGTATTCTCCCTGTCTTCAGGTTTCATCTTGATCTGGTTGTAACCAGAGTAAGCATCCATGAAGTTGAGTAGCTCGTGTCCCGAGGTAGCATCCACCAGTTGATCAATTCGGGGCAATGGAAAGTGATCATTTGGTCATGCCTTGTTGAGATCGGTGAAATCAACACACATTCTCCATTTATTGTTTTTCTTCTTTACCATCACCACATTTGCTAACCAGTCTGGGTATTTAACATCTTTAATGAATTGAGCTTTCTGGAGTTTCTCGACCTCCTCTTGTATAGCTTGATTCTTCTCGGGACTAAATACTCTTCTTCTCTGTTTTACAGGCTTGATCTCCTTATTCACATTGAGTTCATGACATAAGAAGTTTGGATTTATTCCAGACATATCTTCATGACTCCATGCAAAAGTTTTCTTTCTACTTCTCAGGAAAGTTATTAACTCCTGTTTTATTGAGGCATCCAACGACGAACCTATTTGAGTTGTTCGTTCAGGGTGCTCATCATCCAGAATGACATTCTCTGTAGCTTCCACCACCTGTCCTTTTACAAGTTGAGATTCATCTCTAGGATCCAGTGTTTCAATTTCTGTACCTTCATCCACTTGATAGGTAGTAGTCTTTTTCCTCGACTCCTCCAATTCCTCTTGTTCGGCAGATGAATAATAGCATTCTCGAGCTACTTTTTGATCACCTTTCACAACTCCCACTCCAAAGTTTGTTGGGAATTTTAAGCACTGATGTAGTGTAGACGGAACTGCTTCAAACTTCTTTAATCCAACCCTTCCCATAATGATGTTGTAAGCTGACTGAACATTCTTATCCATCACAAAGAAGCGTATTCTTTCTATTCGACAAGCAAGCCATGTACCAATGAATATATCCAACTTGATCGTCCCAAGTGAAAAAACTTTCTCGCCAGCAAAACCAAGGAGAGGTCTGTGATAAGGCTCCAGTTGAGATAACTTTAGATTTAAGCTATCGAAGCACGAATAGAACATGATGTCTGCCGAGCTACCATTATCTACCAGAACTCTTGAAATCATTACTTCTTTCATCCTCATTTTGATCACCAAAGGATCATCGTGAGGGTATAGGACACCTGCGAGGTCATTTTTTGAAAACCAATGACCAGCTTCTCTTTGTTTACCTTTCTCGGGCGATCCTCCTCAGCCAAATTTATCTGTTGAATATATGAACAAGCTTGAGCCTCACAGAGGTAAGCTTTTCTTTCTGCAGTAAGATCTCCTCCTCCTGCGTCTCCACATGTAATAACATTACAATCAAATGTTCCAAAACGTATTGAAAATACCTCGCGTTCTGGTTGCCTTGGCCTTTTGGGAAGATCGGGGTCATCCTCTATATCATCTTCATGATCTCTTTTCCTGTTCTCCTCTGCCCGACGAGGAGATCTAGATCTTTCTCTTATTCGGTCGTTATTTCTTCGATCAACATACTTTGTCAATTTTCCTCGTCTGATGAGTGTTTCTATCTCGTTTTGAAGAGCTATGCAATTTTTAATCATATGGCCATGATCTTTATGAAACTCGCAATATTTTTCCCTGTTCCTTCTGTCAGGGTCTGCCTTCATCTTCTTTAGCCATTTTAACTCCTCGTTATTCTTGATTTCTTCCAAGACGTGGTTGATACCCATCTTCAAAGGAGTATAATTATCAAATTTCTTCAAGACTTCCCATAACGACTTATTTTTGGATTATTTGTCACCACCATTGCCCTTATGCTCTTTCTTATTAGCTTTGTCGACTTCCACCTTGGTTTCTTTATCCATATTCTTCTTCGCAGCCATAGCCTCCTTGGCATTCATGATTTTGGCTGCTTTTGCCATCAACTCTGACATGGTTGTAGGTGGCTCTTTAGCCAAAGTGTAATACAACTTTTTGGACAATAGCCCACTCATCAAGGCGGTGATTGCTGTCTTCTCTTCATAATCTATGACTTCCAGCTTCTCGTTATTGAAACGAGTTATGTAATCTCTAGTACTCTCACCAGCTTTTTGTCTAACACTTAACAAATGCGCTACTCGTTTTACTGGCTTTGCCCCAAAATAGAAATTCCCAATGAATAACTCGGCCAGTTGAAAGAAAGTTGAAATCTTACCCCGAGGAAGATTATTGTACCATATCTGGGCAGATCCAGTAAGAGTTCCCGAGAATGCTCTAAATCTCATCTCGTCGGGGACAGCATAGATGTCGGCAGCAGCTTGATATTGCTCTATGTGAAGAACCGGATCTGTCTTTCCATCATATTTGGGGGTCACAACAGGTGCTTTGAACTTTGATGGTGTGGGAAAATCCACAATGGCTTGGACAAAAGGCATCCCTTGAACAAAAGTTCGTTGCAGTGGGTTCCTCGCCTTAGCCATTTCTCCTAATCTATCCTCCAGTCTCTGAATGGAGCCTTTCCACGCGTCATTTCCTTCCTCGGGCCTATTGGTTTGAGCAATTGATCGAGCTGATGTGGCTTCCTGAGATTTATCTTGACGAGTAGCTGGTCGTGATTGTGCTGATCCTTCTCTTAGATTTGATGGTTGTCAAAAACTTCTCGACATGGCCTTAGGTGGATTCCTATTCTTCCTGGGTCCTAATCGATTTAAAGGAGACACCTTGCTCAATCTTTCCAGGGCACTGGTCCTCTCTGGAGAGAGGGTGATACGTTGTTCAGTATCTGTGGCCTTTATTGATGAAGTTCTTCCAGGTTGATAAGAGAAATCATCAGATTCCTCATTATGATATGAATCAGTACGCCTGGAATGTGAAGAACGTAAATAGGTTTGCCTTTGACCACTTCGCTGTCCTGAATGGGCTGGTGCACCGCCATGAAGGGTTTGAATGAGTTGCCGCATGGTTTCTTGCATGGCGGTCTGGCCCTGGGCCAAATTTGTCATTATTCCAGCCAGATCTGGAACGGCTGAAGGTGCAGAGGGATTCGGAGGGTTTCCAGCGTTTCGATTGCTGGATTCAGGATTATCAGCCATTGATGATGACTTATTTTAGGTGAAAAATGATACTACCAGTCGCTTCCCACAGACGGCGTCAATCTGTTGATGTAAAAAATTAGATGGCCTCTAATTATTTAATCACAGATAAATTGAAATAAGACAAAGAATTTTTAAAGTGGTTCAGCCTTATAAGAATGGTCTACGTCCACTGTTTCTGTTATTGCCAAATGTTTAGGAATTCTCGATATGTGGATCTATCAAGAAATTCTGGTCCCCTTGAATGAGGATGATACAATGTATTTATAGCCCTTAGGCTGTACATGTGAAAGGGTAAACAATTAATGCCCCTTAAGCGTATACGTCTTTATGATAAGCATTCAATGAATAGTTGAACTGTTGATTATCTGGCAATTAATGCTATGGTCGAGATGCAGCTCGGACCGCCTTAGTTACTCGTCATTCAGAAGTTCCTCGGAGCAGTGGAGTTCCTCGGAGCAATGAAGTTCCTCGGAGTACACCTGTTACTCGGAGCGTCTGACTTGATCGGGGAAGTAAAGTTCCTCGTTGCTAAAGTAATTGTAGAAATGTGCCATGTAGACTGACACGTGTCTTCCTGTGATTCATCCACGTCAGCATATTAATTTTGGTATCAACACTATATACACATCATTGAGAGGGAAAGAGGTGGATAAAAACACAAAGAGAATTCTTATAAACAACATTCCAAAAAATCACAAAAAGCACCTAATTCAACCAAATTCCCCAAGCCAAAACATTAATTCTAATCTAACCAAAACCCTAGATTCTAATATAAATATACAAATAAATATAAAATTAAGAACACTTATGAATAGTAAAATATAGATAGATCGAGAAGGTAGAATACCGTAAGAGATAAGGATACATAATGAGTTGACGTGGGTGGTGGTTGTACTGGTAAAGGTTAGATATAATAATTGGTCGTTAATTTTCTAGTGTATGATCGTGGGATAGAGGTAGAGACATAGAGAGACACAAACTTCTCAAATTTATATAGAAATATAAAGAGAATTCAACATCAAATCTATATTACAGAAGGCTCTTCAGTGAGAATAAATGTAGAGTGTCATTTTTTCAATGATAAATAAAAGATGTTAGGTTACATTTTATAAAGATACATAATTTAAAAGGTCCTTTAAGTGAGATTAAATCTACAATGTGTATTTTTTAGATAAAAGTAAAATCTTTGATGATGGGGAGAGGCTGAAGAAGAAAAGGGGATGTGGGATTTCAATTAGGTAGTAAAGGGAAATGGTTAATTTGTCATTCTTTTAGTTAAAAGGGATACAATAGTTTAAATGAGAGCATCTCAGTTTAGCCACATTTAGAAGTAGTATAAATATAAATATCATGAATAACCTACCACCGGACCAATCCCCCTCCTTGCATCGCAATCCGGTAATTACATTTTGGAATGTATTAACAACAAATTTGTGATATTAATATTTAAAAAAAATTGAACACTAATGACTGTATTTAGAATTTATCATCCCAACAAGTTCATTCCATATTTATAAAGCCCAACCGCCCCTATTTGGAATATAATCCCAATACACATCCACTATCAGATTATAAATAATAACACGTACTATGGCTAATTCTCTCTTACATATATTTGCCTATAATCTCGACCCCCGTTTTCTTTACCTCTTTGTTTAAAAAACATTGGTTATTTGTCTACAGCGTCGTATAGAAAGAGAAAAAAACTATTTTTGAGGTTTCAAAAAATACTTGATCTAAACAATTCAATAGGTTTTCCCTTTCTCACTTGTTAGATTTTCTTTCTCATTTCCCTTCTTTCTCCCTAGAAAATTTGGAGGAAACTTAAAGGTGAAGTTTCCAAAATGAAATACAATTTTCTCCTTTTTATTTTTTTCTTGGTTGTGATTCCAAAATAAAAAACTTGCCCTTGTTTTTATTATTCTTCTTTTATAGGGATGAAGCGATTACAGGATGGTGGATTTGGTAACTCTAAATTTAAACGTCCATTTGGTACATCTCCTGGAGAATTGTATTTTTTCTCTTTTATACGTTTTGTTTGCCAGGTTTATTTGATTTATGAGTTAGGTTTTGGTTGATTTGGTTACATGCAAGTGTTTATTGTTTTTCCCCTTGTTTGGTATGTGGTGATTATGGTTGTAGTCATATTCATATGATTAGGATTAATAGATATCATAAGGTGTTAGTTTTATATTGGAATATCATGAATTTTCAAAACTTATACGTTAATTGATTGGATGTTTGAGTTGTTGTATAGAAAAAAAATTGGATTAGAATATGTTGATGCCCTTTTTACCATAACCATAAATTATTATTTATAAATTAGGGAGGAAGAATGCCTAAAAATAAAAAAGTAAAATCTTGATCCTTGGGCTTGATTTTCTTTAAAAAAAAAAACTTTCCCCTTCAAAAAATAATGAGACAAACATACCTCAACTAACCCAAATAGGTCTTTGCCTTTTCCAAAATAATGAAAAATACATTATCCATGGTATCATTACTAGGAAAAAGGAGATTGTGAGATGAAAATATGTAATCATTTTAGGGAACACTTGGATAGAATAAAGAGTGAGAGCTTGATGTGTAGTTCACTGTAGTTGTGGTATGGGTTTTGATTTATTGATGCTGGACTTTTGTCTTTGATTCTATAATTAAATGAAATTTATTTATTTTTGTGATGAAGCTACGGGCAACCATAAATCACTAGAGAAGTAGGAGGTGGAGGGAAAGGTCGGAGAGGAAATGGAGTGGAAGTAGGAGATGGAAGTGGTGCCACCGCTATTGCACTCAATATCTCCCAACCCTCATTACGACCCTATATTCCCCCAACCCCACCCTGTGATGTTGAAAAATATATCATATAACCCTCTACAAAGATTATCATCACCCTAAAACTTTTACATATCCAACCTTCGCTGTTCAAATAGACTATCCCCTCTCAACTCTTCCAATCGACCGACATCTTAAACCCTTGCTTACAATATGACTACCATCACTCCATTTGTTGTGATCGATAACTTCACCCATGTTTCAAAACCTCTTACTCCCAAATCCCTATCCACTAACCCAACAAAGTTCATAATTTCCTTCTCTTTACAAGCCAAATTGAGGCACTAACTCATATGTGAAGCATGAGGGATGAGGTTTATTATTGTAATTTTTTTATACATATTCTTAAAGGATTCTAGAATAATGATTCATGGTTAAGGACTTCTATCTCATGGCATCATCATATTCAAGAACATTCTATATCATTCCCTTATATTCTTTATAAAAAGTATCCTCTTATGTGAGACACTACATTTTGTTTTAGAGAGAAAATTATATGCGAATGAATGATCTTTCATTATTTCTTCTAGTTTCTAGTGTGTGTGTGTGTGTGTGTGTGTGTGTGTGTGTGTAAGTATTTGTTGCTTATACATCAAAATAAGTGGTTCTCTTAGGATAGCGATAAGTGGACAATTGGGAGTCGAAGCACGGCCACACGTCGATCCATGAGAAACTTGAATCACAAGAATAAGGAGATAACTCGATTCAGCATTGACACTAAGAGGTATTTCCCGCACCACTCAATAATAAGGGTGTTATCCAAGGATCTTCGTCATGGAAAATGATACAACATGCATCGCTTCAACCCTATAATTCGCTGATAATTTGCAGTTGTGGAAGAATGTGTAATAGATCGACCTTACAATTGATTCATAATTTTACCGGACGTTTAACGTTGTCGATCTTACTCATTTTTACGTGACCCATCCCCCTCTTATTCCGTTTCCTCTGTCCACTTTTGTCCCGTCAATGTATGGAGGGGAGATAGTTGACTTACCCATAAGTTCATGCACCCATTTCCTCATCCAACGTTGACTCAAGTTAGAGGACATGATTCACCACATTTACTTAAACTTATATCACTATTCACTGCATCAAAATAACTAAACAATCATGGTTTTAAACCATGCCAGTTTAGAGTGCGCCAAAAATTCAAAACGGTTTACAATCGTGCCAAATTAAAGTCAAATCGTGCTAAAAGCGAGACTCTGGTCCCCCCTCTTAACTAATTTGTCACACTTTGAGAAAAATTTTAAACTATGACAATTTGTGCCATGTGTCACAATCTTTTCCATCCACTTGGTAGTCTCTTAAGTGTCCACATGTAATTATAAGAGTTTCCCACATATCCAAATAACATTTTGCCATGTGGAATCTTTTTGAATCTGTGAAAAATGCTACTGCCACATCAGTGAGCAGAGTTTTCATATCTGTGACAAATACTATCATTGGATCTGTAAGGAGAGTAACCAAATCTATGAAAAGATATTACATGTAGGACTCAATGAAAAGAGGAATGGACGTGGACGGAATATCAATGATAGCTTCTACAACCAAACCATTTAGCTTGATGGAGATTTTCAGAGGTCAACGGAGGTTGACGAATATGTGAGAGAGATGGAAAAAGTTTATATGTTATGGAGTTTCGTGAGAGCAGTATGTGTTTTGGGAGTGAATTTTGGTTTAATATTTTCAATGGTGTAAAAAGAAAGGGGGAAAAATTGGACTATTTTGCACGGCCTAAAATCATGTCATATTTGGCTCATTATGAAACTGTGCCCAATTTGCTATTAGCAGTGTTAAAGTTAAGCACGGTTTTGAACAGAGCCAATTTGAAATGCACTAAGTGTTACAATTTTGTTCTGTTGGTGTAGTGATTACCAGATTTATGTGGTCTCTTTTTAGGGTGAGAGTGATGCAAGATCAAGAGCGTTGAAGGTTATTATTACACTTTTAATTATATATTATTTTAAGGGACCCTAGAATGATGATGTCATAGTTGAGGTAAAATCCTATTTATTTTTCCTTGTACCCCATATAAGTCGAAGAGGACACTACACTTTATTTAAGAGTTGTGGTATATGGGAATAAATGAGAACTTTCATTATATCTTCATTGTATGTGTGTGTGAGAGTATATGCTACATATACATCAGAAACAAATCAAATATCGATTATTTTAGAGGAAATCAAAGGTTTTGATTTTGACCCCGAGCCTAGGAGACAGAAGAAATTTGCGTACACATAACGGACATACGTTGGACATCAAAACTTTACAAACATTCCATTATACGTGGTCTTAACTTACAAAATTCTTTATTTTAGACATGTCTCTAGCACTTCTTGAATGCAAGCGTTATAAAAAAAATTGATATTAAGATATAAATTATTTTTGTATGCAGGAGAAACATAGAGGAAGCCAAAATAACATATTATCATAATGAAAGTATGACAATGGAAGCTTTTATTAGTTAATTTTAATTAGCTAATTTTCTTCAAAAAAATAAGTTTTAGGAAATGTCAACAGACTTTGACTTACTAATTTCACTAATGGAAGTATTCATTACTAATTTTTTACCTTGGGAAATGAAATAATGTTGGTAAAAAATAATGGCCATGGCTAATTTACTACGATGTTAGTAACAGATAATGACCGACTAATTTCACTACATTGTTAGTAATGGACAATGGTTGTGACTCATTTCACTACATTGTTAGTATCGAATATTTTCCATGATCAATTTAGTAACAAAAATTTCCCATTAGAAAATTTTCCAAATATTTTCATTTTTTCCCTAAAATTTCACGTGGGGAGTCCGCCCTGCCCCTAACCTAATGTGGGTCCTCCCCTATTGTGGGATGAGAATAGTAAAGATCTTAATAAAAGTATATAATATAATGCATTATTACATTTCCATATACCTTAACTTGTATACATACCTTCCTTATGAATGTGATTGTTTATATAATAAAGATAATTAAAATTATAAGTTTTAAGTTTTACATTTGAACTAAATGATATTATACTTACTAGTCAAAATAAAATATAATTGTCTATTATTATTGTCATTTGTATAGATTTTATTTACAGTAAACTAAATATAAAATATAAATATCTTTAGGGATAATTAATGGCTAGTCCCATTTATTGCGTCAAATATACATCAAATCCCATTGACTTTTTATTAATGCACCAAGTCCTTTTTCATTATAAATTACATATATTTAGACAAATGTACCCTCATTTACATTGTGGCAATTTCTGCCACATGTCACAGTCTTTTCCATCCACTTTTTAATCTCTTAAGTGTCCACGATTACTTATAAGAGTTTCCCACATATCGAAATAACATTTTGTCATATGGAATCTTTTCGGATCTGTGACAAATGCTACTCCCAAATCAGTGAGCAGAGGTTCTATATCTGTGACAAATACTATCAATAAATCTGTGAGGAGATTCACTGGATCTATATAAAGAGATTGCAAGTAGGACTTAACGAAAAGAGGAGTGTGCATGCATGGAATATCCAGCACATCTTCTACAGCCAAAACAGCTAGCTCGATGGAGGTGTTCAGAGGTCGACGAAGGTTGACGAATATGTGAGAGGGATAGAAATTTTTTTGTATGGGTTGATGGAGTTTCGTGAGAGAGGGATGTGTTTTGGGAGTGAGTTTTGGTCTAATATTGTCAATGGTGTAAAAAGAGAGGGGGCAAAATAGGACAATTTTTGCACGGCCTAAAATCATGTCAAATTTGGCCCATTATGAAACTGTGCCAAATTCGTTATTAGCAATGCTAAAGTTTAGCGCGGTTTTGAACCGTGCCAATTTGAAATGTACGAAGTGTCATAATTTTGTTCATTTGGTGTAGTGATTACTAGATATATGTGGTCTCTTTTTAGGGTGAGAGTGATGCAAGATCACAAGTGTTGAAGGTTATTATTACACTTTTAATTATATATTGTTTTAAGGAACCCTAGAATAATGATGCCATGGTTGAGGTGAAATCCTCTCCATTTTGCCTTGTACCCTATATAATTCGAAGAGGACACTACACATTATTTTAGAGTTATGGTATATGGGAATGAATGAGAACTATCTTTCATTATATCTTCATCGTGTGTGCGCGAGAGAGTATTTGCTACATATACATCAGAAACAAACCAAATATCAATTATTTTAGAGGAAATCAAAGGTATTGATTTTGACCCCGAGCCTAAGAGACAGAAGAAATTTGCATACATATATCGGACACATGTTGGACATCAAAACTTTACAAACATTCTATGATATATGATACTTTTTTCACGTGTTCTTAACTTACACAATTCTTTGTTTTAGACATGCCTCTAACACTTCTTGAATGCAAGCATTATAAAAAATTTGATATTGAGTTATAATTTCTTTTTGTATGCGGTAGAAACATAATTGATAGAGGAAGGCAAAATAACATAGTATCATAATGAAAGTCTGACGATGGAAACTTTTATTAATTAATTTTCATTAGTTAATATTCATAAAAAACAAATTTCAGGAACTGCTAACGGACTTTGACTCACTAATTTCACCTATGGAAGTATCCATTACTAATTTTTTTCCTAGAAAATGAAATAATATTGGTAACAAACAATGGCTATGACTAATTTGCTACGCTATTAGTAACGGATAATGACTGGCTAATTTCACTACGTTGTTAGTAATGTACAATTAGTTGTGACTAATTTCACTACATTATTACTATCAAATATTTTCCATGACCAATTTAGTAACAAAAATTTCCCATTAGAAAATTTTCCAAATATTTTCATTTTATCCCTAAAATTTCACGAGGGGAGTCCGCCCTACCCCTAGCCTAATGTGGGTCCTCCCTTAGTGTGGGATGAGAATAATAAAGATCTTAATAAATTTATATAATATAATGCATTATTACATTTCCATTTACCATAACTTGTATACATACCTTCCTTATCAATGTAATTGTTTCAATACTAGAGCTAATTAAAATTATTAAGTTTTACATTTTAACTAAGTGATATTATATTTAATAGTAAAAAAAATATTCTTATTCATTACTATTGTTATTTGTATAGATTTATTTTCCAATAAACTAAAGTAAAATATAAAAATCTTTAGGGATAATTCAAGGCTAGTCTCATTTATTGGGTCAAAGATGCATCAAATCTCATTGACTTTTTTTTAATGCACCGAGTCCTTTTTCATTATAAATTACATATATTTAGACAAATTTACCCTCATTTATACTGTGATAATTTATGCCACATGTCACAATCTTTTCCATCCACTTGTTAATCACTTAAGTTTCAACGTGTACTTATAAGAGTTTCCCACATATCGAAATAACATTTTTCTATGTGGAATCTTTTCGGATCTGGGACAAATGCTATTGCCAGATTCGTGGGCAGAGTTTCCATATCTGTGACAAATACTATCATTGGATTTGTGAGGAGAGTCACCGGATCTATGAAAAGAGATTACATGTAGGACTCAACGAAAAGAGGAATGAACGTGGATGAAATATCCACGACAAATTCTTCAGCCAAAACGGCTAGATTGATGGAGGTTTTCAGAGGTCGACGGAGGTTGATGAATATGTGAGAGAGATGGAAATTTTTGGTACGGGTTAATGGAGTTTCATGAGACTGGGATGTGTTTTGGGAGCGAATTATAGTCTAATTTTGTCAATAATGTAAAAAGAGAGGGGGCGAAATAGGACTATTTTGCACGACCTAAAACTCAACTCAACTCAACAAAGCCTTTTTCCAATTATTGGGGGTCGGCTACATGAATCCTATTTTTCATTCCATTCTGTCCAGTGCAATATCTTCGATTAAACCACATGATATCATGTCCTTTTTTATAATATCCCACCAAGTTAATTTAGGCCTACCTCTACCCCTTGAGTTACCATCAATACTAACTAAATCACTCTTCCTTACAGGAGCATCCATTGGTCTACGCTTGACGTGTCCAAACCATCTAAGTCGATTTTCTCTCAATTTATCTTCTATAGGAGCTACTTTTACCGTTTCACGAATTTGTTCATTTTTAATTTTATCCTTTCGAGTTTTACCACAAATCCATCTTAGCATTCGCATCTCCGCCACACTCATTTTCTGCACATTTTGTTTCTTGGTTGCCCAACACTCTGTCCCATATAACATGGCGGGTCTAATGGTCGTCCTATAAAATTTTCCTTTTAACTTCAAAGGTATACGCCTATCACACAGAACGTCGGTCGCACTTCTCCACTTAACCCATCCTGCTCTAATCCTATGCGTAACATCATCACTAATATCTCCATCTTTTTGTATAATCGATCCTAAATAACGAAAATGATCATTTCTAGGTATTTCTTGACCCTCTAATTTCACCGCATCTCCATTTGTCCTCTTATTACTACTAAAATTACACTCCACATATTCTGTTTTAGTTCTGCTTATTTTAAATCCTCTTGTTTCTAAAGTTTCTCTCCACAATTCCAACCTAGCATTTATCCCCATCTTAGTCTCATCGACTAAAACAATATCATCTGCAAATAGCATACACCATGGCACCTCATCTTGTACTTGTCCAGTCAACTCATCCATAACAAGAGCAAAGAGATAAGGACTTAATGTTGAACCTTGGTGTAGCCCTACCGTAATTGAAAATTCACTACTTTCTCCAGCTGATGTTCTTACTGTAGTCATCGCACCATCATACATATCCTTGATCACGTCAATATATCTGCGAGTCACTCATCTTTTATGTAGAACCCACCATATTATATCTCTGGGTATCCTATCATACGCCTTCTCCAAATCTATAAAAATCATATGAAGATCCTTCTTTTTCTCTCTATACCTCTCCATTAATCTCCTCAATAAATAGATTGCTTCCATTGTTGACCTCCCAGGCATAAACCCAAATTGATTCTCAGATACTGTTGTCTTCAATCTCAATCTATATTCAATCACTCTCTCCCAAAGTTTCATTGTATGACTCATTAACTTAATACCACGATAATTTGAACAACTTTGTATGTCCCCTTTATTTTTATAAATAGGTACTAAAATACTTTTTCTCCATTCATCGGGCATCCTATTAGTCATTAAAATTCTATTAAATATTTTGTAAGCAATGATACTCCATCCTCCCCTAAGCACTTTCAAACCTCAATAGGAATACCATCTGGTCCTAAAGCCTTCCCTGTTTTCATCTTTTTTAGAGCAATCCTGACCTCTGTTGTCCTAATTCTACGAAAAAATATATTTTCTCGAGTCTCCCTAAGTTCCTCTATATCTAATCTACTCCCATTATATCCATTTAATAACCTCTCAAAGTAGTTTTTCCATCTTTCCATAATTTCATCATCTTTGACTAGGACTCTCGAATCATCACTTTTGATGCACTTAACGTTATTAAAATCTTTTGTTTTCCTATCCCTAAGTTTAGCAAGCTTATAAATACTTTTTTCCCCTTCTTGTGTTCCTAATTTTGTATAAAGATCATCATACGCTTTTAACTTAGCATCTCTTACCACTTTCTTAACTTCCTTTTTAGCCCATTTATATTTCTCAAAATTCTCTTCATTTCTATTTGTTTGCCATGTTTTAAAGCACTCCCTTTTAATTTTTACTATATTATGTACTTCTTAATTCCACCACCAAGTTTCTTTAGACTGTGGCCCTTTGCCTTTTGATTCTCCAAGAATTTATTTTGATATTCTCCTAATGCATGTGGCCATCTTATTCCACATTATGTTAGTTTCTTCTTCACAACTCCATTTTGCTTCATTTAATACTTTATCTTTAAATAGTTCTAATTTCTCTCCTTTTAAATTCCACCACCTAGTTCGTGGGTTAATCTTCACTTTTCGCACTCGTGATTGATTTTTAATATTTATATCCAACACCATTATCCTATGTTGTGAGGTTAAGCTCTCTCCCAGGATAACCTTACAATCTTTACACGTTAATCGGTCTCCTTTCCTAGTAATAAAAAAATCTATTTGACTCTTATGTGTTCCACTTTTATAAGTTATTAAGTGTTCAAGCCTCTTTTTAAAACATGTATTTACTAGTACAAAATCATAAGCCATCGCAAAATCTAAGATAGACTCTCCCCCGTCGTTCCTATCTCCAAAACCATGTCCTCCATGCACTATCTCATATCCTACACGATCTTCTCCTACATGGCCATTAAAATCTCCACCTATATAGATTTTCTCACCTAGGGGTATTTCTTGAATTAGTTCATCCATTTGTTCCCAAAATTGTACTTTAGTGTGCTCATCTAATCCTACTTGAGGTGCATAAGCACTAACAATATTAATTATGTTTTCACCTAATACCAATTTTACAAGTATAAGTCTATCACCTTTCCTAATAACGGTTACGATATCTTCCTTAAAGTTTTTATCTACTATTATTCCAACTCCGTTCTTATTTCTATGTTATCCTGTATAATATAATTTAAATCCTGTATTTTCTATTTCTCTAGCTTTCTCACCGACCCATTTAGTTTCTTGTAAACAAGCTATGTTAACTTTTCTTCTTATCATGGTATCTACTAACTCCATCCCTTTTCCTGTCATAGTCCCTATGTTCCAAGTCGCTAACCTAAGTCTAGTATCCTGGACTAGCTTCTTTACTCGCACACGTCCAGCTTGCTACAGGAACCCTTGCGTATTTATCGTCGCATCCGGGCGCAGATGCGACGCCCCTTGCATATTTTTCGAGACACCCGGTGGCAGGCGCAACGCCCCTTGCCTATTTTTTGAGACACCCGGTGGCAGGCGCAACGCATCGCTTAAGGGAAATGCCCTAGCATTAGCACGTATATTCATAGCATTTTCACGACCTAAACTCGTGTCAAAATTTGCCCATTATGAAGTTGTGCCGAATTCGCTATTGGTGGTGCTAAAGTTTAACACGATTTTGTACCGTGCCAATTTAAAACGCAAGAAGTGTTGCAATTTTATTCTTTTGCTGTAGTGATTACCAGATATATGTGGTCTCTTTTTAGGGTGAGAGTGATGAAAGATCACGAGCGTTGAAGTTTAATATTACACCTTTCATTATATATTGTTTTAAGGACCCTACAATGATGATGTCATGGTTGAGGTAAAATCCTCTCCATTTTGCCTTGTAACCTATATAAGTCGAAGAGGACACTACACTTTATTTTAGAGTTGTGGTATATTGGAATGAATGAAAACTATCTTTCATTATATCTTCATTGTGTGTGTGAGAGAGAGTATCTACGACATATACATCAGAAACAAACAAAGTATTTATTATTTTAGAGGGAATCAAAGGTATTGATTTTAACGCCGAGCCTAGTTGACAGAAGAAATTTGCGTACACATATCGGATACATGTTGGACATCAAAACTTTACAAACATTCTATGATATATTATAATTTTTTCACGTGTTCTTAACTTAAAAAATTCTTTGTTTTAGACACGCCTCTAGCACTTCTTGAATTCAAGCGTTATAAAACATTTGATATTAGGATATAATTTCTTTTTGGATGCGGTAAAAAAATAATTGATAGAGGAAGCCAAAATAACATATTATTATAATGAAAGTATGACGATGGAAGCTTTTATTAGTTAATTTTCATGAAAAAAAAATTAGGAACTGCTAACGGACTTTGACTTTCTAATTTCACTAATGGAATTATCCATTACTAATTTTTTACCAGGGCAATGAAATAATGTTGGTAACAAATAATGGCCATGACTAATTTACTACGTTGTTAGTAACGAATGATGACCGACTAATTTCACTATGTTGTTAGTAATGGACAATGGTTGTGACTAATTTCACTACATTGTTAGTATCGGATATTTTCCATGACCTATTTACTAACAAAATTTTCCCATTAGAAAATTTTCCAAATATTTTCATCTTTTCCCTAAAATTTCAAGAGGGGAGACCGCCCTGCCCCTATCCTAATGCGGGTCCTCCCCCAGTGTGGGATGAGAATAGTAAAGATCTTAATAAATATATATAATATAATTCATTATTACATTTCCATATACCTTAACTTGTATACATACCTCTCTTATTAATTTAATTGTTTATATACTAGAGCTAATTAAAGTATAAGTTTTAAGTTTCACATTTTAACTAAATGATATTATATTTACTAGTCAAAATAAAATATTCTTGTTCATTATTATTATTATATATATATATTTTATTTCCCGTAAACTAAATATAAAATATAAATATGTTGGGGGATAATTCAAGGCTAGTCCCATTTATTTTGTCAACGATACATCAAATCTCATTGATTTTTTTTTAATGCACCAAGTCATTTTTCATTATAAATTACATATATTTAGACAAATGTACCCTCATTTATACTGTGACAATTTGTGCCACGTGTCGCAATCTTTTCCATCCACTTGTTAATCTCTTAAGTGTCCACGTGTACTTATAAGAGTTTCACACATATCGAAATAACATTTTTCCATGTGGAATATTTTCAGATCTGTGACAAATGCTACTGCTATATCAGTGTGTGGAGTTTCCATATCTATGATAATTACTATCATTGGATTTGTGAGGAGAGTCACCGGATCTATGAAAAGATATTACATGTAGGACTCAACGAAAAGAGGAGTGGGCGTGGACTGAATATCCATGATAACTTCTACAGCAAAAACAGCTAGCTCGATGGAGCTTTTCAGAGGTCGACAGAGGTTGACGAATATGTGAGAGAGGTGGAAAATGTTTGTATGGGTTGATTGAGTTTCGTGAGAGCGGGATGTGTTTTGGGAATGAATTTTGGTCTAGTATTGTGAATGGCGTAACGAGAGAGGGGGGAAATAGGACTATTTTTGCACGACCTAAACTCGATGTCAAATTTGGCCCATTATGAAACTGTGCGAAATTTGATATTAGTAGTGCTACAATTTAGCACGATTTTGAACCGTGCCAATTTGAAAGACACAAAGTGTTACAATTTTGTTCTTTTGTTGTAGTGATTATAAGATATATGTGGTCTCTTTTTAGGGTGAGAGTGATGCAATACCACGAACATTGAAGATTATTATTACACGTTTCATTATATATTATTTTAAGGGACCATAGAATGATGATGTCATAGTTGAGGTTCCCAGTGTAAGTCGAAGAGGACACTACACTTTAATTTAGAGTTGTTGTATATGGGAATGAATGAGAACTATCTTTCATTATATATTCATTGTGTGTGTGAGAGAGAGAGTATCTGCTACTTATACATCAGAAACAAACCAAATATCCTTGGAGGCAGAAGAAATTTGCGTACACATATCGGACACACGTTGGACATCGAAACTTTATAAACATTCTATGATATATGATACATTTTTCACGTGTTTTTAACTTAAAAAATTCTTTGTTTTAGACACGCCTCTAGCACTTCTTAAATGCAAGCGTTATAAAAACTTTGATACTAAGATATAATTTATTTTTGTATGCGGTAGAAATATAATTGATAGAGGAAGCCAAAACAACATATTATCATAATGAAAGTATGACGATGGAAGCTTTTATTAGTTAATTTTCATCAAAAAAACAAATTTTAGGAACAGCTAACGGTCTTTGACTGGCTAATTTCACTAACGGAAGCATCCATTACTAATTTTTTACCAGGGCAATGAAATAATGTGGGTAACAAACAATCGCCATGACTAATTTACTATGTTGCTAGTAACGGATATGACCGACTAACTTCACTACTTTGTTATTAATGGACAATGGTTGTGAGTAATTTCACTACATTGTTAGTATCAGATATTTACCATGACTTATTTAACAAAAAATTCCACTTAGAAAAATTTCCAAATATTTTCATTTTTTCCTTAAAATTTCAAGAGAGGGGTTCGCCCTGCCCCTAGCCTAAGGTGGGTCCTCCCCTAGTGTGGGATGAAAATATTAAAGATCTAAATAAATGTATATAATATAATGCATTATTACATTTCCATATACCTTAACTTGTATACATACCTTCCTTATTAATGTAATTCATTATATACTAGAGCTAATTAAAATATAAGTTTTAAGTTTTACACTTTAACTAAATGATATTAAATTTACTAGTCAAAATAAAATATTCTTGTTCATTATTATTATATATATAGATTTTATTTCAAGTAAACTAAATATAAAATATAAATATCTTTACGGATAATTCAAGGCTACTCCCAATTATTGGGCCAAATATGCATCAAATCCCAATGACTTTTTTAATGCACCAAGTCCATTTTCATTATAAATTACATGTATTTAGACAAATATACCATCATTTATACTCTGACAATTTGTGCCATGTGTCACAATCTTTTCCATCCACCTGTTAATCTCTTAAGTGTCCACGTGTACTTATAAGATTTTCCCACATATCGAAATAACATTTAGCCATGTGGAATCTTTTTGGATATGTGACAAATGCTACTACTAGATCAGTGAGCAGAGTTTCTATATCTGTGACAAATACTATTATTGGATCTGTGAGGAGAGTCACCGGATCTATGAAAAGAGATTGCATGTAGGACTCAACAAAAAGTGGAGTGGACGTGGACGGAATATCCATGACAACTTCTACAGCCAAAACGTCTAGTTCGATGGAGGTTTTCAGAGGTTGACGGAGGTTAACGAATATGTGAGAGAGATGGAAAATTTTTGTATGGGTTGATGGAGTTTCGTGAGAGCGGGATGTGTTTTGGGAGTGAATTTTGGTCTAATATTGTCAATGGTGTAAAAAAAGAGGGGGCAAAATAGTACTATTTTTGCACAACCGAAATCGTGTCAAATTCGGCCCATTATGAAACTGTGACAATCTGAATATAATTATGATAAATTATGTTTAAATCATGATTAGATTATGTGATATGGATAATATGTTATTAGAATATATATAATGTTAAGTCATTATATTTAGTCTAATCCTAGCGTCATAAAGTATGAAATATTGAAATAGTTACAAATGTGAAATTTTGAAGTTTTCAGTAGGAATGTTCATGTTTAAGACTAGTTTTGACCTTTATGACATAACAACTGACTTGAGGTATAAACTAGATATTTGTATATATATGAGTTAGGTTTGTAACACAACAAACGGTCCATCGAACAGACATCCAAGTGGGAAGATATTGTCTTTTTACGAACAGGGGCTAAAGTAGTCATTTAGCCTTAAATGATATTTTATTTTATATGATGCCACATGTTATAAATTGATTGGTTGGAGGTGGATGTTGGTTTGTCCGACTTAAACCCTTGAGATATCCTCCTTTCTTCAGCAAACTCAGTTTGGGAGAGTTTTAAGTTGAGGAAAAACAATTGTGAGGGTTAGGAAGAAGAAAGTGAGGAGAAACATTCAAAAAAATTCATAGAAAATTACGTAAAAGCCCATAAGATAATTCCAACCATGAATCTTGTTATTTTTCTTGCATTTATGATTTATATGATATAAATCCTTGATTGTTTATTGACCTTTCATGATTGGGTGCATATGTATGGATATATGCAAGTTTAAGTTAAGTTGAAAGTACAAAACCCTAAAATTGCTTTGTTTAGAAACTTTGTTTATTCAAACTTACATATCTTTTTGTATACTTACTGGAATTGATTGATTCTAATTGGAGATTAACCTGGACTCATGTATGTATGACATATTCTAAAATCATGTGAAAATACCAAGAAATGAGTCTTTGGTGAGAGTTTGAAGTTCGGGTATGAAATCTACCCTAAGGGTGAAAGTATACCCGCCACGTGTTCGGTGTTTTGCTTGACATAGCAAAACGAACCTTAAAAATTATGAAACTTTAATTTTGTATTTCTCAATATGTTTACTGATGTTGGGTGAATATCATAGAAATTTATGATGTATAAAAATTATGAAAATTCCTGGAAGTTGAATGAATGAAAAAAGAGCATATAGGGCAGATTTGTTATGTGGTAAAGAAATGGGCATATCTTGCCCTAGGAAAATTGAAATATCGCACCGTATTTTGTATTGGAATCCTAATATGATAAGGATTTAATTACCAAGAATAAATGAATGTATATTTGGTCTATGATTTGGATATGTTAAATATATTAACATGGATTTGGATGGAACTTCACTTGTGACAAATGATTTGAATGGAATCATGTGATGCTTATGGATTGAATTATGTTTAAATCATTCTTTGGATTATTGATATTATTATGATGATACTAATATTTTAAAAATGATAGGAAGGGAAGAAGAGCTAATTGAACAAGTACCAGATAAAGGCAAGGGAAAAGCCAGTTAAACTATCAAGGTGAGTGTACTTATGATTGTTTCATATATACAAATATATGAATATAGCTCTAAGAGCAGGATTTGTTCGAATACTTTGGTATTCAGGATTTGTTTGGATATTAAAATATCCAGGATTATTTGGGTCTTATGATCCAGGATTTGATATTGCCAATGGGCAGAATTATTTGGGTCTTATGATCCAGGATTTGATATTGCCAATGGGCAGGATTATTTGGGTCTTATGATCCAGGATTTGATATTGCCAATTGGCAGAATTATTTGGATCTTATGATCCAGGATTTGTTATTGCCAATGGGCAGGATTGTTCGAATTTTATATCCACATATTCGATATATAATTGTCATCCTATTGCAGGGAAGAAGTACCTCACTAAGCTTAATGCTTACAGTTTATATTTTAACAATTTCAGGTTTGTACGCTGCCAGCTAGGATACTATATGACCCGTAACTTTGAGAGTTGCACCGTTAGAAGAGTTGGGGTTTAAGTATGGAGATTTTATCATTATCACATTGAAGATTTTAATATACTCACACATTGTATTATTGAGTTAGCATGGATTGAGTTGATCATAGTTAATCATAGTATTGTATAATCTTTAATTATGACTCTGGTGTTGACTTCGTTATGGCACAAGAACAATATTATGTTCATTATGCATAAAAATATTGATAAATGAATTAAATTTTTCAATGGGCTCGAGATTATGATCCAATTATTGTAATAACAATTGATTAGTATGGATATTGGGTTTGGTGTGTGACAATTAATGGTATCAGAGCGTGGTTATTAATTCTGGAAGTGTGTGACGGTTAGATGGCAGTATTGAGTTGATTTGATATTTATGAATTATTTATGTACTAACCAATAATTTAGTATTATAAACTGTTTATATTGGTTATTAGAACTTTGTTGTATTACTGATAATTCCAGATGGAACCTGGGAATGGACAACATAGAGAAGAGGGAGCAGCTTCTCGTACAGACAATACTGAAGTAGAGCAGAGCGTTGCTGGAAGGGCTAGAGAGCAAGAGCAGCCTATAGAGATGAAAATAATAGCACAGGAAATATTGAGGATGGCAGAACAACAGGAAAGAAATATGGCATTAATGGCAGAGCAACAGGCTAGATATCTAGAATCAAAGAATGTGGCCAGGATTGAGAAAGAGGCAAGGAAGTAAATAAAGGATTCCATGAATGAGAAGTTTTTGAAGTTGAACCCTCCACAATATTCAGGGTCAGTTGAACCTACGGAAGCTGAGATGTGGGTCAGGGATATAGAAACTATATTTGCAGTTATGAAGGTTCCAGATAACCAGAAAGTGAATCTAGCAGTGTTTAAGCTGAAAGGAGAGGCCAAATATTGGTGGGAAGCCAGCAACCACTTGGTGCCCAGGATGGAAGGTACTGATTTTATTACTTGGGCTGAATTTATTAAAGATTTGTATGTTAAGTATCTCCCTAAAGTTTATAGGAGGGAGAAGTTGAGGGAATTTATAAATTTGACGCAAGGAAAAATGTCTGTGAGGGAGTATGAGGCTAAATTTACTACTTTGTCTAGATTTGCTACTAAGTATGTGGAGAATGAAGAAGATAAATGTAGTAAGTTTCAAGATGGACTTATTTGGCCTATGCAAAATAGAGTGTCCACTTATGAGTTAGAAGATTATGCTTCTCTGGTAAACAAAGACACGATAGCAGAAAGGCAAATAAACCAAGGGGTGACGAGTAGAGAGAGTTTTAAGAAAAGTAGATTTGATGCCTTTAAGTCTAAGGGAGGTGAGGGTGGAAGTGTTAAAATGGAACCTCATAAATTTTAGAGAGGTGGTGGAGATAGTGGTAGAGGTCAGGGCAGATTTGGCAGAGATACTAGGGGTGGAGAATCTTCTAGTCTGGTTAGGAGGTTAGGAAAAGGTGAGATACCGGTGAGAGTTATTACGTGTTTCTTTTGTAAAGAGGTGGGGCATTATAAATCCGAGTGTCCTAAGCTTAAGGGATTGAAATGCTATCATTGTCATCAAGTGGGGCATATTAAGAAGAATTATTCGCAGTTGGCAGAGACTCCAGCAGCACCTAGTGAAGCAGCAAGCAGGGTGTTATCTTCAGGACGTGCAGTGAAAAGTATGGGCAGAGGACAAGCTAGTAGTTCCAGGCCAGGTGGACGAGTCTTTACAATGAAAGAAGCTCAGATTACTCCAGATGTGGTGACAGGTACACTTTCTGTTACTGATAGAAGTGCTTATGTTTTGATTGATCCTGGTTCCACACATTTTTTTGTGTCCTATGCTTTTGTTGTATGCCTGAATAGATCATGTACTCGTTTAGATGTGGGGTTGGGTATTTATATGCCTATGGGGGATATGGTTGTAGCTGAATATGCTTTTCGTGATTGTGTTTTGACTGTGGGGTCTAGAGATACAGTTATAGATATACGTCCATTGGATATTTCTGATTTTGATATAATTCTGGGAATGGATTGGTTATCTAAATATCATGCATATATGGATTGCTTCTGTAAGGAAGTTATTTTTAATATGTATGGTGAGCCTGAATTTAAATTTGTGGGGGAAAGAAAAATTGTTCCCAGTTGCATCATTTCTGCTATTCAGATGAGGAAATTATTGAGTAAGGGTTGTGAGGGTTTTATTGCATATGTTCTTGACACTAGGAAGGGGGCTTTACAGTTAGTTGATGTTCCTATTGTACGGGATTTTCCAGAAGTGTTTCCTAGTGAGTTGCACGGGTTACCTCCAGAAAGAGAGGTTGAATTTAGTATTGAATTAGCACCGGGGACAGAACCTATTTCAATGGCACCGTATAGAATGGCACCTATTGAATTAAAAGAACTTAAGATCCAGTTGCAGGATTTACTTGATAGGGGGTTTATACAACCCAGTGTATCTCCATGGGGTGCACCAGTTTTATTTGTGAAAAAGAGAGATGGTACTATGCGTTTGTGTATTGATTATAGGCAACTGAATAAAGCTACAATTAAGAACAAATATCCTTTACCTCGTATAGATGATTTTTTTGATCAGTTACAGGGTGCTAAAGTGTTTTCAAAGATAGACTTACGATCAGGGTATCATCAGTTGAGGGTGAAGGAGAGTGATATTTCTAAAACTGCTTTTTGCACTCGGTATGGTCATTTTGAGTTTTTGGTGATGCCTTTTGGGGTGACTAATGCTCCAGCTGTATTTATGGATCTTATGAACCGGGTACTGCATCCTTTTGTTAATTCATTTGTGATAGTTTTTATTGATGATATTCTGATTTATTCACGTGATATGGTTGAACATGAAAAGCATCTCAGAACTATTTTGAATGTGTTAAAAGATAAGCAATTGTGTGCTAAGTTTAGCAAATGTGAATTTTGGCTATCAAAAGTTATATTTTTAGGCCATGTTATTTCTAGAGATGGTATATGTGTTGATCCCAATAAGGTAGAAGTTATTATAAATTGGGAGAGGCCCAATAATATGACTGGGGTGAGGAGTTTTCTGGGTTTAGCTGGGCATTATAGAAGGTTTATTAAGGAATTTTCTTCGATTGCCTTGCCGATGACTAAACTAACCCGGAAAGATGTTAAGTTTGAATGGAATTTTGATTACGAAAATAGTTTTGATGAATTGAAAAAGAGGTTGGTAACTGCACCTGTTCTTACTATTCCGCATGGTGGAGATAGTTTTGTTATTTATACCGATGCTTTACACCAGGGGTTGGGTTGTGTTTTTATGCAGCATGGTAAGGTTATTGCTTATGCTTCTAGGTTGTTGCGTACACATGAACGTAATTATCCTACACATGATTTGGAACTTGCTGCTATTGTGTTTGCTTTGAAATTATGGCATCATTATCTATATGGTGAGGTATGTGAAATTTTTACTGACCATCAAAGCCTTAAGTATTTATTTACTCAAAATGAGTTGAATTTGAGACAGAGGCGATGGATGGAGTTAATTAAAGACTATGATTGTACAATTCACTACCACCCAGGGAAGGCAAATGTAGTTGCAGATGCTCTAAGTAGAAAGGCTTTTGGCAGGTTATCTTGTATTCGGTGTGCTAGAGTCTCCCACATCATGGAGTTGAGATTGATGGGAGTAGAATTGAAGCTAGCCGATGGGGACAGGCTCTTTGCTCATGTAAGCTTGAGGCCTTTGTTAGCTACCCATATTCCTGATTTGCAAAGTCAAGATCCTTTTCTTGAGAAGAAACGACAAGATGTCCGAGATGGTAAGTCTGAAGATTTTTGTATTGTGAATGATGGCACTTTATTGTATAAGCAGCGATTATGTGTGCCTAATGTGTGTGGATTAAAAGAGGAAATTTTAGATGAGGCTCATAATTCCATTTATACTATGCATCCTAGTAGCACTAAAATGTATAGGGATTTAAAGGAGCATTATTGGTGGAATAATATGAAGAAGGAAATAGCTGATTTTATTGCGAGGTGCCTTATATGTCAGCAAGTGAAAGTGGAGCATCAGAAACCTACTGGTCTGCTTCAGCCATTGTCAATACCGGAATGGAAATGGGATCATGTAACGATGGATTTTGTGGTTGGGCTTCCTCAATCTCAGAAGGGGTCAGATTCGATTTGGGCAGTGGTGGATAGATTGACGAAGTTCACTCATTTTCTAGCAGTCAAGACTACATACCCAATTGATAGGTATGCTAGATTGTATGTTAATGAAATTATTCAATTGCATGGAGCACCGGTATCTATTGTTTCAGATAGGGACCCTACTTTTACATTCAGATTTTGGGATAGCTTGCAGTATGCTATGGGTACTAACATGAAGTTTAGTACGACTTTTCATCCTCAGACAGATGGGCAGTCTGAAAGGACAATACATATTTTGGAAGATATTCTTAGAGCTTGTGTGCTCGATTTTAAAGGAAATTGGGATGAATATTTGCCCTTGATAGAATTTGCATATAACAATAGTTTTCAATATACTATTGGTATGGCACCATATTAAGCATTGTATGGTAGACGGTGTCGTACACCCGTATGCTGGGGTGAAGTTGGTGAAAGGAAGATAGAGGGTCCAGAGTTGATTGAAGTTACCACTGAAAAAGTGAAGATTATTCGAGATAGAATGAGAACGGCTCAAAGCAGATAGAAAAGTTATGCAGATAAGCGACGGAAAGATTTAGAATTTCAGAAGGGGGATTATGTGTTTCTTCGGATATCTCCATGGAAATGAGTTATGAGGTTTGGAAAGAAAGGTAAATTAAGTCCACGCTACATTGGACCTTATGAAATTCTTGAGAAATTCGGGATGGTTGCCTACAAGCTAGCATTACCACAGCAGTTAGCTCGACTACATGATATTTTCCATGTTTCTATGTTAATAAAGTATGTAGCAGATCCTTCACATGTATTGGTGGAATAACCTATTGCGTTGAAAGAAAATTTGAGCTTGAGGAAGAACTACTTGCAATCGTCGATAGGAAAGAACAAATATTGAGATCAAAAGTGATCCCACTCGTCAAAGTTATGTGGAGAAGGAATTCCATGGAAGAAGCTACATGGGAGAGTGAGTATATCATGAATATGCATTATCCGTATTTGTTTGATTCAGACAACCAAGGTATGTCAATTTCGGGGACGAAATTTCCTAACAGGGGGAGAATTGGACAACCCGAATATAATTATGATAAATTATGTTTAAATCATGCTTAGATTATGTGATATGGATAATATATTGTTAGTATATATAATGTTAAGTCATTATATTTAGTCTAATCCTAGCGTCATAAAGTATGAAATATTGAATTAATTATAAATGTGAAATTTTGATGTTTTCGATAGGAATGTTCATGTTTAAGACTAGTTTTGACCTTTATGACATAATAATTGACTTGAGGTATAAACTAGATATTTGTAGATATATGAGTTAGGTTTGTAACACAATAAACGGTCCATCGAACAGACATCCGAGTGGGAAGATATTGTCTTTTTAAGAACAGGGGCTAAAATAGTCATTTAGCCTTAAATGATATTTTGTTTTATATGATGCCACATGTTATAAATTGATTGGTTGGAGGTGGAGGTTGTTTTGGCCGACTTAAACCCTTGAGATATCCTCCTTTCTTCAGCAAACTCAGTTTGGGAGAGTTTTAAGTTGAGGAAAAACAATTGTGAGGGTTAGGAAGAAGAAAGTGAGGAGAAACATTCAAAAAAATTCATAGAAAAATACGTAAAAGCCCCTAAGGTAATTCCAACCATGAATCTTGTTATTTTTCTAGCATTTATGATTTATATGATATAAATCCTTGATTTTTTATTGACCTTTCACGATTGGGTGCATATGTATGGATATACGCAAGTTTAAGTTAAGTTGAATGTACAAAATCCTAAAATTGCTTTGTTTAGAAACTTTGTTTATTCAAACTTCCATATATTTTTTTATACTTACTGGAATTGATTGATTCCAATTGGAGATTAACCTGGACTCATATATGTATGACATATTCGAAAATCATGTGAAAATACCAATAAATGAGTCTTTGGTGAGAGTTTGAAGTTCGGGTATGAAATCTGCCCTAAGGGTGAAAGTATGCCCGCCATGTGTTCGGTGTTTTGCTTGACATAGTAAACGAACCTTAAAAATTATGAAAATTTAATTTTATATTGCTCAATATGTTTTCTGATGTTGGGTGAAATATTATAGAAATTTATGATGCATAAAAATGATGAAAATTCCTGGAAGTTTGTAAGGACATAATTCTCATGTCCGTTATCTTACAGTTTTGTATGTCATACGCCGCTACATTCGGCTACATCTGGCACGTCTCTACACGATCGCTCACGACGGCCTCTATCCGAATTCCAAGCATCAAGCATTCAACAACTCCTAAATGTGTCCCTCATCTGCCGCAACGACTTCACGTTCCTTGATTTTAGGCACGGAATGCAAGTGGAACGCAAGGGAAGTCAAAACAGTGAAAAAATGCTTGATAGGGAAGTTCAAGGGCATTTTCGTAATTTCACATCCATAGTCCGGAGGTCTGGTCAACTTGAAAGTTGAAGATCTCGCCGCAACGAAGATACTGTAAGAAACGGCACCTCAATCCGAGCTACGATGAAAAAGTTATGACCTTTTGAAGTTGGAGAAAATTCCTTGAAGAATGCTGTTTTTTTTTAACCTCATACCAGGATGGGAACACCAAACCGGTTCGGTGTACCCCAGATGGGGTTCGGTGTACCTGTATGCTGATAAGTTTTTAAGAGTTTTAACAAAGCGGGATTCTTCATATTTTTTCCTATAAATACCAACTTCGGGGGAGTTGTTTTGCAAGACTTTAGAAGACGTTTTTGAGAGTCCAAATACATCTAGTCTTCATATTTTTGAGTCCCAAGACTCATGTTTTGATTCACACAATTCTTCCAAACCTTTGTGAATCCTTTAAGCAACCCAAGAACACAACTTTGGTTTGTTCAACCCTTGTGGAGGAGACCGTTCTTCTTCTTCATTGCAGTCCTACTGGAAAGGGATAATTCCAGCCGCGACTACAGAATCCGATACCCGAGGGTAATTCTTAGTCAATCTGTATTTCATTGTAATCCGATTGTAAACCGTATTTTACAAATTATAGTGATATACAAATGGTTTTGCCCCTGTGGGGGATTTTTCCTTAAACTTTGTGTGTTGAATATCTTGCGCATGATTTCATATTGTTTCAATCACACCTAGTTGCATGCTTAGGGTTAATTTGGGTTAAAATTGGTGTTTATTATATTATTTCTTATTTGAACGCAAGCGCCAACTCTTTCAAATTGGTATCAGAGCGGGTTACGCTAATTTATCGCGTGATCCTGATTTTCAACGTTTTTTTTGTGATACAATTTGACTTCTCACGTCGTCAAATTGGTATCAGAGCGGGTTACGCTAATTTATTGCGTGATCCTGATTTTTCAAGGATTTACTTCCTGATTTCCGCAAAATCGTGTAATATTGATTATTTTTTTGAAAAATCAATTTTGTGAAAAATCGCAATTTTTCAATGGAACGCCCGTTTAATGAGGAGCCTATTTTTGAAAAGGTTCACGACCAAGCTAAAAATTTAAAAAGTTTGAATTTGAAACTTTGCAAAAGAATTAAAGTTTTGGAAAAAGAAAATTCTCGTTTTAAAATTAAGATTGAATATTTGCAAGAGTTCCAAACTCAAAGTGGTATTTGTCGTGAGCACTTTGGTAATTTGTGTATTGATTTTGATTCTTTGAAAATTGCCAAAAAGGAGAGTGATGATAGGGTCCTATTTTTAGAAAAGGAATTGGAGGACCTTAAAAATTCGATGGTTTGTGTTTGTGCCAAAGATGAAAGAAATATTTTAATCAATGAGTTTGTGGCACGTGAAGAGACTCTTAGGGAAAAGTTTGCTTTAATTGAGGGGGAGAGGGATACCCTTTTAGAAATTGTTGAAAATTTGAAAAAGCAATCCCTGTCTTGGGAAGAGTCTAATTTGTTGCTTGAATCAAATATTTTGAAGATGAAAAATGATTTAAACGATTCAAGTAGGTTTGATTGTGATGGTAATGGCTCATCTTGTTCTCATGCTTCTAGTGCTAAAGCCAAAACCATTATTTGTTTTAGAGGGTCAATCAATCCCAAGGACATTAGAAAAGATCACACTTTAGGTAACATTCCTTCCGTTTACACATGTTCACATTGTGGTAGGAAAGGTCACCTTAGGAGATTTTGTTTTGATCTTGGAAGAGGTCCTAGGAATTCGAAGTCTAGTGTTTTGTTGGTTTCCAAAACCCCTTGTCGACGTGTTTTATCCATTTGGGTTAGGAAATCACTTTTGGATACACTAGATTTTAAACAAGTTGATTCTCATTTGCTTGCACATGATTCTTCTCTTGCAATATCATATAGATGATTGTGTTTGCATGTTTGTCATACACTAGTTGTGGTTTCATGATTTATATTTGCTAGTGTTATGACATGTACCTTTTGTATATATTTTATTTTGAAAATTTTTGAGAAAAGCACAAAAAGATTTTATTTTGATAATATTTTTGAAAAATTCAAAAAGAGATTTGCCTTTTATGGATGAGCATTTAAGATAGCCAAGTCACAACTTCATTTCATATATCCATGTGACTGTTTGATAGAGATTTGAGAGGCTACATCATTTCATCCATGTGCTTAACATTGATTGGAGTCCTTGAGATGTAATTAGTGATATTTCCTACATGCTTGACTCCTATATCCTTTATTGCACACATGCACGGCTATATTTGATTATTGCACTTGTCAATCTCATGTTGGCTTAAGTGTTTCCATCTCAATCCTGTCTATACAATGTATAAAATGCGATAAAACTTGACAAGATTGGATTGCATGTAAAAACCGTTTTGGTGAGACTGTGTGATAATTTGCATAACGGAGAGGGGCTGCGAAAGTTGATTCTTATCCTTTGCGCAAAAGCCACCGTTAAAAAAAAGGACCTAAAAAATGGAGGAATTGTAATATCCGAGGTCCTAAGAGGTTAAAAGAGCCCGAAAAAAGTTAAAGGCAATAAAAAGCAATACCTGCCAAATATGGGCCATTTAGGTTTCACGCAATTCTCCAAAGTTTGAGAATTTAGTATACCTCTATTCAAAATATAAATCTGAGGGAGTTTGGTTGGAGATTGATAACGGGTTTGCACTTCCTTGAAAGTCCTGAAAAAGCATGAAAATCATTTTGGACGTTATTGGTGTAGAAATCACTTTGAGCTTTGATTTGTAGATTTGATATAGTCAATGTCTTATATTTCCTATCTCTTACACCAAAGGAAGCATTTGAGTTCATTCGTTAGGAATATCCAATATTCATCGTGCACATATGTCATGTTTGTATGCTTTGATTTTCCTATCGAATTTTGATCACACACATTCTTTTACGCTATCACCGACTTGGTTGTTTTATGTTCATTCATGGTGTGATTTTATACCGTGACACCCCGATTTTGCTTGTTTGATTCATTCTTCTTATTTGTCTATTTGGGGACATCATAAAAAGGGGGAGAAAGAATTATCATTTTATGGGGGAGTTTGAATTTTGGGGGAGTTTTGAGATTTGACTTATGCTTATCATATATTGGTATCTATGTTTATCTCATTTCAAACTCGATACGTCACTTGGTATTTTTTTTTTCTCATGTGTGTAGGTACTACAATGATGATCTCTGAATTGCACACCCTGATGAGAAAAGATTTGAGATTCCTGAACATTTGAAGAACAAACGATGAAGACTATTCATTTGTACCTTTTCCAGTTTTGGGTTCATGGGAGGGTAGATTTGTATAGGCAATTTCATATTTGATAATTCGGATTTTTTTATGTATGTACCGGCATAGACATAGGGGGAGATTTGTAAGGACATAATTCTCATGTCCGTTATCTTACAGTTTTGTATGTCATACGCCGCTACATTCGGCTACATCTGGCACGTCTCTACACGATCGCTCACGACGGCCTCTATCCGAATTCCAAGCATCAAGCATTCAACAACTCCTAAATGTGTCCCTCATCTGCCGCAACGATTTCACGTTCCTTGATTTTAGGCACGGAATGCAAGTGGAACGCAAGGGAAGTCAAAACAGTGAAAAAAGGCTTGATAGGGAAGTTCAAGGGCATTTTCGTAATTTCACATCCATAGTCCGGAGGTCTGGTCAACTTGAAAGTTGAAGATCTCGCCGCAACGAAGATACTGTAAGAAACGGCACCTCAATCCGAGCTACGATGAAAAAGTTATGACCTTTTGAAGTTGGAGAAAATTCCTTGAAGAATGCTGTTTTTTTTTTAACCTCATACCAGGATGGGAACACCAAACCGGTTCGGTGTACCCCAGATGGGGTTCGGTGTACCTGTACGCTGATAAGTTTTTAAGAGTTTTAACAAAGCGGGATTCTTCATATTTTTTCCTATAAATACCAACTTCGGGGGAGTTGTTTTGCAAGACTTTAGAAGACGTTTTTGAGAGTCCAAATACATCTAGTCTTCATATTTTTGAGTCCCAAGACTCATGTTTTGATTCACACAATTCTTCCAAACCTTTGTGAATCCTTTAAGCAACCCAAGAACACAACTTTGGTTTGTTCAACCCTTGTGGAGGAGACCGTTCTTCTTCTTCATTGCAGTCCTACTGGAAAGGGATAATTCCAGCCGCGACTACAGAATCCGATACCCGAGGGTAATTCTTAGTCAATCTGTATTTCATTGTAATCCGATTGTAAACCGTATTTTACAAATTATAGTGATATACAAATGGTTTTGCCCCTGTGGGGGATTTTTCCTTAAACTTTGTGTGTTGAATATCTTGCGCATGATTTCATATTGTTTCAATCACACCTAGTTGCATGCTTAGGGTTAATTTGGGTTAAAATTGGTGTTTATTATATTATTTCTTATTTGAACGCAAGCGCCAACTCTTTCAAAGTTGAATGAACGATAAAAGAGCCTATAGGGCAGATTTGTTATGTGGTAAAGAAATGGGCATATCTTGCCCTAGGAAACTTGAAATATCGCACCGTCTTTTGTATTGGAATCCTAATATGAAAAGGATTGAATTACCAAGAATTAATGAATGTATATTTGGTCTATGATTTGGACATGTTAAATATATTAATATGGATTTGGATGGAACTTCACTTGTGATAAATGATTTGAATGGAATCATATGATGCTTATGGACTGAATTATGTTTAAATCATTCTATGGATTATTGATATTATTATAATGATACTAATATTTTAAGAATGATAGGAAGGGAAGAAGGGCTAATTAAACAAGTACCAGATGAAGGCAAGGGAAAAGTCAGTTAAACTATCAAGGTGAGTGTACTTATGATTGTTTCATATATACAAATATATGAATATATCTCTAAGAGCAGGATTTGTTCGAATACTTCGGTATTCAGGATTTGTTTGGATATTAAAATATCCAGGATTGTTTGGATCTTATGATCTAGGATTTGATATTGCCAATGGGCAGAATTATTTGGGTCTTATGATCCAGGATTTGATATTGCCAATGGGCAGAATTATTTGGGTCTTATGACCCAGGATTTGTTATTGCCAATTGGCTGAATTATTTGGGTCTTATGATCCAGGATTTGTTATTGCCAATGGGCAGAACTGTTGGATCTTATGATCCAGGATTTGTTATTGCCAATGGGCAGGATTGTTCGAATTTTATATCCACATATTCTATATAGAATTATCATCCTATTGCAGGGAAGGAGTACCTCACTAAGCTTAATGCTTACGATTTATATTTTAACATTTTCAGGTTTGTACGCTACCAGTTAGGATACTATAAGACCCGTAACTTTGAGAGTTGCACCGTTATAAGAGCTGGGGTTTAAGTATGGAGATTTTATCATTGTCACACTGAAGATTTTAATATACTCACACATTGTATATGTTGAGTTAGCATGGATTGAGTTGATCATAGTTAATCATAGTATTGTATAATCTCTAATTATGACTCTGATGTTGACTTCGTTATGGCACAAGAACAATATTATGTTCATTATGCAGAAAAATATTGATAAATGAATAAAAAATTTCAATGGGCTCGAGATTATGATCCAATTATTCTAATAACAAATGATTAGTATGGATATTGGGTTTGGTGTGTGACAGAAACTGTGCCCAAATGCCCTATTATCAGTGCTTAAGTTAAGCATAATTATGAACTGTGCCAATTTGAAACGAACGAAGAATTACAATTTTGTTCTTTTGGTGTAGTGATTACCAGATATATGTGGTCACTTTTTAGGGTGAGAGTGATGCAAGATCACGAGCGTTGAAGGTTATTATTACACCTATAATTATATATTGTTTTAAGGAACCCTAGAATGACGATGTCATGGTTGAGTTAAAATCCTCTCCATTTTTCCGTGTACCCTATATAAGTCGAAGAGGACACTACACTTTATTTAGAGTTGTGGTATATGAGAATGAATGAAAACTATCGTTAATTATATCTTCATTGTGTGTGTGAGAGAGAGTATCTGCTACATATACATCAGAAACAAACCAAATATCTATTATTTTAGAGGGAATCAAAGGTATTGATTTGTGTACGCATATCAGACACATGTTGGATATTCAAACCTTATAAACATTCTATGATATATGATCCTTTTTTCACGTGTTCTTAACTTACAAAATTCTTTGTTTTGGACATGCCTCTAGCACTTCTTGAATGCAAGAGTAATAAAAAATTTGATATTGAGATATAATTTCTTTTTGTATACGGTAGAAACATAGTTGATAGAGGAAGCCAAAATAACATATTATCGTAATGAAAGTATGACGATGGAAGCTTTTATTGGTTAATTTTCATCAAAAAACAAATTTTAGGAACTACTAACGGACTTTGACTTACTAATTTCACTAATGGAAGTATCCATTACTAATTTTTTACGAGGGAAATGAAATAATGTTAGTAACAAACAATGGCCATGACTAATTTACTACCTTGTTAGTAATGGAGAATGACCGACTAATTTCACTACGTTGTTAGTCATGGACAATGGTTGTGACTAATTTCACTACATTATTAATATTGGATATTTTCCATGACCAATTTAGTAACAAAAATTTCCCATCAGAAATTTTTCCAAATATTATCATTTTTCCATAAAATTTCACGAGAGGAGTCTGCCCTGCCCCTAGCCTAATGTGGGTCCCCGCCTGGTGTGGGATGAGAATTGTAAAGATATAAATAAATGTATATAATGTAATGCATTATTATATTTGAATATACCTTAACTTATATACACACCTTCCTTATTAATGTAATTGTTTATATATTAGAGCTAATTAAAATTATAAGTTTTAAGTTTTACATTTTAACTACATGATATTATATTTACTAGTCAAAATAAAATATTCTTGTTTATTATTATTGTTATATATAGATAGATTTTATTTCCAGTAAACTAAATATAAATATAAATATCTTTAGGGATAATTCAAGGCTAGTCCCATTTATTGAGTCAAAGATGCATAAAATCCCATTGACATTTTTTTAATGCACCAAGTCCTCTCTACCTCCACCCCACCCCACCCCACCCCATCGGAGACTTACCGAAAACAGCCCACCGAACAATCTCGTAGAGGCTACCGAAATTCTCGCGCAGAGTGTTTATCTCTCCTCGTGTCACTTTCTCTCTCTTCGTATATTTCTTTTTTTTTCTAGTTCGCTCCAGCGGGACCATCGCCCGAGCTAAAGAATAATAATTTTTACCAAAAAAATGAGGTTTTACAAAAATAATAAAATTTATATGTTTCGATTTTTTCGTCAAAAAATATCGAGTATGGGTGTTGTTTGGTAGATCTTGACGAGTAGATTCCAAATATATAAATTTTGTGAATTTTGGATTTGTAAATTTGAAGTTATGAACTTTTAAAGATTTGATGGGTTTTTTTACAAAAAATGAGGTAACAACTGTCAAACATATTTTTGGGGTGCATTTATCATTTTGATGTACTAAATTGGTAAAATAAAACTTTTGACACCATTAACTTGTGACACCCCACCTAATAAAATACCGGGCGATCACTCCTATATCAAATTAAAACAGGAGTCGCATATGGATCATTCTTAGCATCACTGTCGAAAATCCATTTTAATTACTAATAACCTATTAAGCTGGCGTCAAAATTTTACTTAGCTACTTTTTTTAACAACTACAATTAAAACATTCACACAGTTTATGTAAATGAAACTGAAATGAAATAAGATAACCAAACACTCGGTTCAAATATGATACAACCATATCGAATGCCGCACTAAAAAGCAGGAAAAGAATAAATAAATGCAGTTGGGTTTTTAGCCCGAATGTGTATATAACACCTCCTATCTAGATTACAAGAATAGAAGTGTCTATCAAGAACCTGCATGCATCCACAACTGCTGCAGCAGACGTCTGACTCGAAAGAAGTGTCATCCAGGCATCCCTGTGTCTGGACACCTATATATGTATAATATATAGCAAGAGAGGAAAATATAGAAACGGGTCAGAGCCCGAGCTGTGAAAATATTTTGCAAGTGCATAAATGCTTTATTTTTAGAAAAATGTTTTATCTCATATTTAAATTGGTATCACACTCCCATGAGATACCCCTCACCTCTCTTCTAATAGTGCACACCTAATGCACTTATCTAGAATATTCTAGTTAAGCTACCCCGCCTAACTAATCTAATTCACCCGTCTACTAGAAACCTCAACAACCCAAGTACTAAGGGCTAAACTTCTCTCCATTCTCAACACTGCGCTAAGTTCATGCGTGGTGTGTCTCGCGAAGCGAAATCCAAACAAGGAACCCCCCCCCCCCCCCCGATACACAACTACTTGGCAGGGTTAATGGTAGAGATCCATTAGACCCGTAGTACAAAATGAATATATAAATATACTTATATAAGAATATACATATTATATTCATTCTTATATACATCTTACAGTATACATTCGAATCTATCTCCCGGACTGAGGTTTATTCTCTTTTCATCTTTATAATACACATCCGGATCTATCTCCCGGACTGAGGTGTATTATATACTTGTCTTTATAAGACACATACGGATCTAACTCCCGGACTGAGGTGTATTCTATATTCATTTTTATCTCTTTATTCTCATTAGAGATTTATATTAAATTGTTCTCATACACAAGTAATATACCATGGACACATGCATACAAACCATCCCAACGAGCTATAACTCGAGGATGCGGTCTCATAGTGCCGATCCAAAAATCCGGCTTTACTCATATACCACGGTACCAGCCGGAATCCTCAACAGTCCTGGTAAACAAATACACAACGGTGGAGGCGGTCAGTTTCCCCCTGCAAGTGGAGTTACACACATCTCATTCGAACGCGGGACGATAAAGACCTGGGAACTATACTCTCCCTGCTCCTCGATCCAGGGCATTCACCCACATCGCGCAACCTCCCTGGATCGCACTAGAGAAATATATATAATTTGGTTGTTCCAACCCTATACTCAAAGGAGAAGCCTGTGGAAAGCAGCCTCTAAATGCCACATATATCATCACATACAAATATATATATGTATTTATATCATATCATATATATACTTCAATCACGTAGTATATATATACTATATATTCCGCCTCGAATATACATAAATGGCCATAATTTCCAATCACATCTAGCGATGACCAATAATCCCAACGATTCTCTCAAATAATCATAATCATGCATTCACATACGCATGATACTATACCCAAAGTATTTCCTTACTTTGATAAATAATACATACCTTATTCCCATATAAGGATTTATTGGATATCTCCAATTATACCACCTCACACTAAGTGAATATATATCTATATTCCCAATTTCATCCTAATCACCTCATAGGATTTACCCAACAGTAATCGATATAACTATGCTTTCTATACGTATAATTATATAGGCCTGAATGCCCACTGAAAAATTCCAGGGATTATTCTTTCCCGTACAACTTTAAATTTAGTAGGTCGTGGATTCCATTTCCACAAATCCAAGGATTATATATTTTCCATATAATCAATTAGAGGTCCCCACCATATATTAGGAACCCCAACATTCTAGTTCCTCAACTTATCTATTTTCCTCAAAAATATAATTTAAGGGTTACACATTAAAACCCTCACCTTGCCCTCCTAAATTTCCTCAATTGGAGGACTATTTACTCCTAAAATATCCCTTATGTCATCACATAAATAACCTCGAATCAATTAGAATTAGAATCCAACCCATCCAATTATCCCTAGGAAAAATTGTCAAATTTCCTGAAGGGTCGATCGATCGACCCATGGCCCTCGATCGATCGATGGTTCGATCGATCGATCCCCCATGCTCGATCGATCGATCATGGCGGACAACTTCTTCTCCGAGAAGCTGTTTCAGGCATTAAAGCTTCTCCCAAGCTTTTGTCGCCTCTCCCGACATCCTACAACCTCAACCAACAACAAATACACATATAATAAGGGTTCTAAACGTCCTAGAACCCGAAATCACCAATTAATTTCGATTAAATCCTAAGTTTCTCAAATTAGGAAACTATTGGGGTTAATTCATTTTAACTCCCGAAAACCCGTTTTATCCACGAAAACCCAACCCAAAATCTTTAGGGTTTGTTATTTACTATCTATGATATGAGATATTTATGCTCAAAAGTAAATAAAGCAAGTAAACACTTGCCTCGTGGATTAAATACGACGATTCCGAGTCGAATCCCACGGAGGTTGGCCGGAATCTCCCCTTTTCTCCTCTTTTCTCCCCTCCTCTCTCTCTCCTCTTTCTTTTCTCTCTTTTCTTTCTCTTCTCTCCCCCTTTCCCTCTTTATATAGGGAGAAATAAGGGTTTTAACCCTTAAAACCCAACAACGACTCGTTTACTCAATTACGTGTTACTTTTACTCTAAAATTACCCGAAACTCAATTTCGATAATCGAACACTCTTTTTCGACTATCTCGGCCATTCCGAGACTCACTGCGCAGTCAAAATTTCCATCCGAGGTACTTGACCGCAACTCACTAATTTAACCCCACATGACTTAATGCGGGTTTTCCAATTGAAATATTACCTCTTGTCGCTTTACTCAACGGCGACATATAATTAAAGTACCTCGACACATTTACTTAACCCCAAATGTAAATATTTCACCCATCGACCATCATCAAATCCTTGAAAATCCCAGAAATTACTATTCCGGGAAATTCCCCAAATTTCCAATTTATACCCAATTATGGAATTTAATTATCCCCAAAAGTGCGGGTTGTTATATACTTCCCCCCTTACAATGGAATTTCGTCCTCGAAATTCAGATATAACCTACACCACCATCCTAGGATTACAAATTGCACTACGTCTTAGTACCCCCAAAATCAAAAGGTATTAACACGATGGTCCTTTTCCATATTCCACCTATATCAAGTAGGGGTGTGCAAGAAAACCGACCGAATCGAAAACCGAACCGAATCGGCCTGAACCGACTAGAAATCGGCGGTTTTTTTAGCCCGATTCGATTTGCGATTTAAGGATTTAAAAAACCGACAATATCGGTTCGGTTGTCGGTTTAGACAAATAAAAAACCGATTTGAACCGAACCTAACCGACATCAATATTATATATTAAAAAACTTTAAATATCTTTTATTTTTATATCCAAAAACCATTAACTAACCTCCAAAATTGACCAAAACCGAAAACCGACCTATAAAAAACCGACCAAAACTGAAAATCGGTTAAAATCGAACCGAAACCGAAACAGAAGTGAACCGAAACCGACGGTTTTTTTCATCGTCGGTTCGGTTTCGGTCTGATTTTTTCTAAAACCGAATCGATCGATTCGATCTAAATTACGGTCCAAAACCGAACCGAACCGACCCGTGCACACCCCTATATCAAGGTGTACTCAAACATAATAGCTTCACCACAAACTCATCCAAATCTCTATATGCTAACTCACATCATCACCGCGTTACTCCGATTGCTTCTCTTACTGCCGATAAGGGAAACGAGTCTATAACTACTGCTTTACATATCGCAAAGTTGTTACTCTTGCTAACAAGTGTCCGCTCATCCACTGTAGGATAAATGATTTCCTTTACAAGGAAACTCTACTAAGACTTGACTACTTCCGATAGTCTCGTTGCTTATCTTGGGCACATCGTTCCATCCAACACACTCCAAATCCATCGTAACTGCCTTACAGCATAAACTTCAACTTTATATACCAAGCCTTTTTAATTTCAGGCAGTATATAAAACCAACTCCCTAAGGTGCCCATACACCTTTTTAATCCGTGCACATCTGCACAACCATTGTAAACGTTCGACACGCAACGCTCTCTCTAAATAAGGGCCTCCTTTTCTCGGTGTAATACTCACACATGGGTCCTCCAAACCCGGTGCCACTAACTCCACTGGCTTTACTGCCCAAAAATCCTAAGTTCGAGGCGTTCCTACCTACATGAAATAGTACTACCCTAAATATCCCTAGTGCCCAAGGCCTTTCTCAACTTTCGACATTTGCTTGGTTTCATGCGTGGGACGTCTCGCAAAGTGAAATCCAGATAAGGAACCCTCCCGTTACACTACTCCCTCACGGGATCGGTCATTGATATATAACGGCTTAAGGCATCCCAACGGGACGTCCTAAATCCTACCTCGCTAACCTACTAACACTCTTCTACCACTAACATCCAATCAATCGGGCGACCATCTCTATCGAGATGTTACGATCATCTTACCCAAAACATTACTTCTTCCAAAATTTGCCTTTTCCTTAAGGCCTGGCCATAAGCCTCAAATCAATTCTTTCACCTTTCCTCGCCTACATACTTGCGGTGAGGAAAAAATTTTAGTGCTTTTTCCATAGCACAATATTTTCATAAGTATACCATAATCACATGGCTCACAGTCTATAGTGTTTCATCCACACTATATGACTTTTCCACAAAATTGACATCCTTGCATCCTATAACATCTCTTCACTCCCGACATCGTTAAGGTTTATGTGCGGAGCATCTCGCAAAGCGAAATCCAAACAAGGAACTCCTCCAACACACTACTACTTAACTTTGTCAGTCGTGGAGGTCCGTTAACCTCAAATGTGCAACCGGAATAACCCTATCCCCTTTAAACAAAAGGTGGTCTGAACTCCTATCTCTAACTAAGAGTCTCACCACCAAGCTCTCTTACTACACTCAGTCTCTGTGCAATCAATAATGAGCTTAAACTTACAGCTCAATAATAATCATGTGGGCCTTAAATCATATCTATAAGGTCGCCACTCACTCAAATCATAATAATGAAACATCTGCTCATTGAAGTTCCATTTACCCATAACAATAATGGCAAACTCAACCTGTATCCAGGTGAGATATCGCAACAACAACTAGTTCCACCCTGGAACCGCGGACACGATAGTCTTGCAATCTTTAGCCTACTATCGCTCCGATAATACCATAATAAAATATACTCTCAATATTACCATACTCATATGATACATATAAAACGAGTATCACAAGACAGATATATATTCAAAATATCAACACCCGCCTTTATGGCGAATGAAGGAAATAAAACTCCGCTACCGCGGAAAACACATAGGCTTACAGTATATAAGGTTATCGAGACCGCCACAAAACTCAAATTACACACACGAGTCTAGGGCCAACGAACACCACAACTTTATCTAGCCATGCCACTTATACCTCTTCATGCTGAGGTTAACCTCATAACAACAACTTCACCTTTATCTACACCAAATTGTTCTTGGACCTGGTACACTTGTCCTAACTAAACCAAAAATATCTTAACTCTATGCCCCATCTAGGCACCCTAATCTTGTCCTTTACTCCTATCGGGAAAGAACTAACCGTGTGGCTCCGCACTCCACATCACTATTTTTATCACTGTCCTTCCTGACCATGATAAAGTTATCAGCACCATCTGACTCTATAACCTCGCTCTTTACAATCATCTTACTAGTCCTCTTAACTTCTTCGTTAAAAGGAAACTCCACTACCGGTTTTAACAGCCCTATTTCAACCAGTTCCCCGAGTGGATGTCCACCAATGGGGCATATGAACACACCCACATTATCCGTAAGTGTTAGCAACACTTTTCTAATGAGCCCGTCGTTCCTTTGAAGGACTCTCTCTTCATTGTACCTTCCTCACCTCGGTACAAGGTTCATTTCTCCATATCACCCTTTATCCACTGTCAGTCTCTGGTCGATCCTTATGTGAATAACTCATAACTGCATTCCCTTCCTAATTAACCAAAGGAACTCGCGGTTAAAACCGTCCGTAAAATTACTCTATGAGAAAAACATCCTGCTCCCCCATATGTGGTGACCATCATTATCACCCTTCAATATTGCTCCAGTGAGCAAAAGATTTTCCTCAAATTTTCACGTCTGGGTATTTCCATACCCCGCTTTAAGCCCAAGCTCTCGAGACTTCTACTTTCACTGGGTAGTGCTACACCTACTTTGCACAACCTAACTTCAACGTATGGTCCTTATCAAAGACCCCTTTCGATCCCTTAGCTTCGTAGGGTGATTCAGCTTTAGTATCGCTCTCTACTATAGCAGTACTAGGATACCCATAACCACTATACTTTAGTAGTCGTTGCAACAATCCTTAATAATTGCCATAAGGGGAGTGACCTCTACGGCGATCCTACCTCCCAACTTCTACTAGTTGCCCCAGCTAGGACCCGCCTCCTGTTTCCCTCATCACGGCCTTCCTCGGTCGCCCTTCCTCGATCAGCACACGAATCGCAGGCGAGCACGCAAAAGATTTCCATAATCTCATACTATGGCAGGAGAACGAAATCTCATAAGAGGAATTTAACAATCCTAATCATAAGGCTCTATAACAAATCGAGAGAAACGCTGAAAGCATAGTACGTTCGCACAGATTCCTAAGGACACTAGAACCTGATGCTCTGATACCATCTGTGACACCCCGCCTAATAAAATACCGGGCGATCACTCCTATATCAAATTAAAACAGGAGTCGCATATGGATCATGCTTAGCATCACTGTCGAAAATCCATTTTAATTACTAATAACCTATTAGGCTGGCGTCAAAATTTTACTTCGCTACTCTTTTTAAACAACTACAATTAAAACATTCACACAGTTTATGTAAATAAAACTGAAATGAAATAAGACAATCGAACACTCGGTTCAAATATGATACAACCATATCGAATGCCACACTAAAAGGTGGGAAAAGAATAAATAAATGCAGTTGGGTTATTAGCCCGAATGTGTATACAATACCTCCTATCTAGATTACAAGAATAGAAGCGTCTATCAAGAATCTGCATGCATCCACAGCTACTACAGCAGGCGTATGAATCGAAAGAAGTGCTATCCAGGCGTTCATGTGCTTAGACACCTATATATATAATATATAGTAAGAGAGGAAAATATAGAAATGGGTTAGAGCCCGAGTTGTGAAAATATTTTCCAAGTGTATAAATGCTTTGTTTTTAGAAAAAGGTTTTATCTCATATTTAAATTGGTATCGCACTCCCGTGAGATACCCTCACCTCTCTTCTAATAGTGCACACCTAATGCACTTATCTAGAACATTCTAGTTAAGCTACCCCGCCTAACTAATCTAATTCACCCGTCTACTAGAAACCTCTACAACCCAAGTATTAAGGGCTAAACTTCTCTCCATTCTCAACATTGCGCTAAGTTCGTGCGTGGGGTGTCTCGCGAAGCGAAATCCAAACAAGGAACCCCCTGATACACTACTACTTGGTAGGGTTAATGGTAGAGATCCATTAGACCCGTAGTACAAAATGAATATATAAATATACTTATATAAGAATATACATATTATATTCATTCTTAAATACATCTTACACTATACATCCGGATCTATCTCCCGGACTGAGGTTTATTCTCTTTTCATATTTACAATACACATCCGGATCTATCTCTCGGACTGAGGTGTATTATATACTTGTCTTTATAAGACACATCTGGTTCTAACTCCCGGACTGAGGTGTATTCTATATTCATTTTTATCTCTTTATTCTCATTAGAGATTTATATTACATTGTTCTCATACACATGTAATATACCATGCACACATGCATACAAACCATCCCAACGAGCTATAACTCGAGGATGCGGTCTCATAGTGCCGATCCAAATATCCGGCTTTACTCATATACCACGGTACCAGTCGGAATCCTCAACAGTCCTTGTAAACAAATACACAACGGTGGAGGCGGTCAGTTTCCCCCTGCAAGTGGAGTTACACACATCTCATTCGAACGCGGGACGATAAAGACCTGGGAACTATACTCTCCCTGCTCCTAGAGCCAGGGCATTCACCCACATCGTGCAACCTCCCTGGATCGCACTAGAGAAATATATATAATTTGGTTGTTCCAACCCTATACTCAAAGGAGAAGCCCGTGGAAAGCAGCCTCTAAATGCCACATAAATCATCACATACAAATATATATGTATTTATATCATATCATATATATACTTTAATCACGTAGTATATATATACTATATATTCCTCCTTGAATATATATAAATGGCCATAATTGCCAATCACATCTAGCGATGACCAATAATCCCAAAGATTCTCTCAAATAATCATAATCATGCATTCACATACGCATGATACTATACCTAAAGTATTTCCTTACTTTAATAAATAATACATACCTTATTCCCATATAAGGATTTATTGGATATCTCCAATTATACCACCTCACACTAAGTGAATATATATCTATATTCCCAATTTCATCCTAATCACCTCATAGGATTTACCCAACAGTAATCGATATAATTATGCTTTCTATACGTATAATTATATAGGCCTGAATGCCCACTGAAAAATTCCAGGGATTATTCTTTCCCGGACAACTTTAAATTTAGTAGGTCGTGGATTCCATTTCCACAAATTCAAGGATTATATCTTGTCCATATAATCAATTAGAGGTCCCCACCATATATTAGGAACCCCAACATTATAGTTCCTCAACTTATCTATTTTCCTCAAAAATATAATTTAAGGGTTACACGTTAAAACCCTCACCTTACTCTCCTAAATTTCCTCAATTGGAGGACTATTTACTCCTAAACGATGCCTTATGTCATCACATAAATAACCTCGAATCAATTAGAATTAGAATCCAACCAATCCAATTATCCCTAGGAAAAATTGTCAAATTTCCTGAAGGGTCGATCGATTGACCCATGGCCCTCGATCGATCGATGGTTCGATCGATCGATCCCCCACGCTCGATCGATCGATCATGGCGAACAACTTCTTCTCCGAGAAGCTGTTTCGGCCATTAAAGCTTATCCCAAGCTTTTGTCGCCTCTCCCGACATCCTACAACCTCAACCAACAACAAATACACATATAATAAGGGTTCTAAACGTCCTTGAACCCAAAATCACCAATTAATTTCGATTAAATCCTAAGTTTCTCAAATTAGGAAACTGTTGGGGTTTATTCATTTAACTCCCGAAAACCCGTTTTATCCACGAAAATCCAACCCAAAATCTTTAGGGTTTGTTATTTACCAACTATGATATGAGATATTCATGCTGACAAGTAAATAAAGCAAGTAAACACTTGCCTCGTGGATAAAATACGACGATCCTGAGTTGAATCCCACGGAGGTTGGCCGGAATCTCCCCTTTTCTCCTATTTTCTCTCCTCCTCTCTCTCTCCTCTTTCTTTTCTCTCATTTCTTTCTCTTCTCTCCCCCTTTCCCTCTTTATATAGGGAGAAATAAGGGTTTTAACCCTTAAAACCCAAAAACGACTCGTTTACTCAATTACAAGTTACTTTTACTCTAAAATTACCCGAAACTCAATTTTGACAATCGGACACTCTTTGCCAACTATCTCGGCCATTCCGAGACTCACCGCGCAGTCAAAATTTCCATTTGAGGTACTTGACCGTAACTCACTAATTTAACCCCACACGACTTAATGCGGGTTTTCCAATTGAAATCTGACCTCTTATCGCTTTACTCAACGGCGACATATAATTAAAATACCTCGACACATTTACTTAACCCCAAAAATAAATATTTCACCCATCGACAAACATCAAATCCTTGAAAATCCCAGAAATTACTATTTCGGGAAATTCCTCAAATTTCCAATTTACACCCAATTATGGAATTTAATTATCCCCAAAGGTGCGGGTTGTTACACAACTCAGTCAAAAAATTTCTTGCTATTACCACATATCTTTATTGGCCTATTTTTGACTCTTCAACATTATGTATTCTACCATTTTAGGATTGTTGTGTCGATTTGTTAACCTTGACTGTCAGATTTGCTTCACACATGTTTAGTGACTTTAGTTTTAACATGTGGTTTTTTTAATAATTCCATGCATGTACAACAAAATTCACTTTCTATGAGAAAGTGAAGGATGAAGGGGATAATTATTCACTATAATTTATGGTGGATTGGGGCATGAAGAATCACTTTTCCTAAGGTTTTATTTGCCCCCGCTACAAGAGTTTGTTATCGGGCTTTAGGCAAATTACCTCCAAGATACAACAATCCAATGGAATCTTTAGTTAGCAATCCAAAAGAATTCCCACCAACACTCAGTGAAACTGATTGAACAAATTGATAAATAAGACAAAAAATTAGAGAATGATCTCACAAAAAGGATTATTAAAAATGGTTGGATCATATCCTTTTATAGACCCATGGTGTATTTTCATGGATAGACATTATACTAATAGTCATGTTGGTTCATTAATAGACATATTTTAGAGGTTATGTCTATTTATGAATTGGCACATATTTAAGGGACATACTTATTCATGAATTGACACATTCTTTCCCATATTATTTATTTTCTCTATTATTTTCTGCATAATATTCATAATATGACAATTTATCCAAAAATCCCCCACTAGATTGTAATATTTCGTCAATTTATTCATTGATATACTCATGAATACAAGAAGGTATCTTTCGATTTAAACCTTCAATTAGTGAGCGCATTTCAAAGTGAAAACAAAGACATAGGTGTGTTATGTATTAAACCTTGTCTTAGTATATTAACACCGGAAATACATCACATATGAGATATCTCAGCTTCTGTGAGATGTCATTATATAAGTTAGCACTATTATGGCCTTGTGTTATATCTTGATCTCATGAACATTTACAAGAGCAATCCCATACTCTGGCTAGAAGCGGCACCACTTCTTATGTTCATAAGTTTTATACATGTCTTTGCTACTTTAGACATAAATTCCAGATTTTAATTCATTATGAGTTTATAACTCATCCTCGATTCGTATTAATTTGCACTGACATCCTCGAAGGGACAATATAAAGTTTAAGTTCACAAACGATCACATATCAGTAACTTGTTTTTACCCATTAAACTTTGGAAAAGTGGTAGTTCTATTACAAAGTTGGGTTACCATTACTGGTGATTTTTAAAAGAAGGGTTTCAGCCCCATTCCACTAGATTTATTGTTTACTAAATATCTTTAGATTCCTTTAGTCAAAGTAACATAAACAATATCAATAACGCCATTTTTATTAAGCATTTGGCATATGTCTTTACATGTCTATTTTACAAAATATGTATACTCTCGACAAAGTATCATTATCACATTACAAAGAAATAGACAACACCCGTTGTGGCCGCAATAATATATCTCACAATTATTTTATTTCCTTTACTTACACAACCAAATAATATATGTTCATAGGCCACGTTCCTATCCTTGACAATAACCGTTGTCTTTAGATAGGCATACCCATGTATCCAAAATTAATGATATGGTCATCGACAAAGAACATAACCTCTACCATTATTATCATTTATAAGAATAAACTTGACTTTTCTCATTTTCATACAAATATATTATTCTTCCATAATTTTCATATACATTGGTGTTTTTATTGGTTGGTATCCGACTAACATCTTGGCATCCTATTGTTTTAATAGGAAATTTCTTATAACAACACTTGCACCAAATTATTCAAATACCTTATCTACATAATAAATTACATCATATGATGTATCTTATTAAAAATCAATTGCTCATTGTAATTTCATACCACGGGCACGTCATGTTAGTGAAAATTTTCGTAATATCATGCTAGTGAAAATTTTTGTACATATATGTTGAGTGAGTTCACATTGTCCTTCTAAGACACAATTGTCTTATTTAACTTCAATCTCATAAAAACAATAAAGTTTTTAATGAATTATGATTATATTTTACCATATTTAAAGCAGTCATTAAACTGCTCGATTCTGAATCTCATTATCAAAATTCAGTGACTATATTTATAATAACTCTTTGTACAAAGACAAATTTAATAACTTGATTGTCCCCTCACATATTTTGATATTGATAATTTGAAATTTATGATTTTTTTCATAAATAATTTGTCGCCGCATCGAATACTAATAACATCAACAATATCTAAAGTATATCTCTCATATAACTCAATGTTTAATTTTCATAAAAAAATTATTACTGCGTCGAATACCAATAACATCAACAATGTCTAAAGTATATCTCTCATATAACTCATTGTTTAATACGATATCAAAACATGGGCATGTCGCAATACTAATGCAACAATCAACAAACTTAACACACATTTATCATAACTCATTGTTTAATAAAATATCAAAACATGTACATGTCGCAATACTAATGCAATAATCAATAAACTTATCACCCATTTATTATATCTATTTTTTCTTCCACTTTTATCTAAATATCACAGTATTACCAAAAATCCCCACTAGAATGCAATATTTCTTCAAGATATGTGTATGACAACATCAAGACATATAGTATTATGCTCTATTTTTGACACGCGAATTATTATAATAGAGCATGTAATACAATATTACAATCGTCTCTAAGTAGTTTAATGACAATTAAAACATATTCTTTTGAACAATATAATTTTCAATAATTTTAATTGTTATTTCAATATCTCTTTCTAACTATTTTCAATCATTTTCATATAAATGTAAAATGATTTCATTGTTTAATTTTGTTTAACATTTTAATACCAAAGAGATAAAAAATAAAAAAAAATCAACTAAATTTCCCAAGGGGTCCACCATACGAATCACGTGGTTATTTATTACCACATCTACTTGATGTGAAGACAAAAGACAATACTACAATCTGTTTATTTATTTACTTTTTTATAACAATTGCCAACTTGCTAACTTGCCATCATAGTAAAAAAAAAAACTTCTTTAACAATACGGTTCAACCAGTGGACAATCAATTGCCAACTTGCCATCATAGCAAGTTAAAAAAAACTTCCTGTCATAGTACGATCCTTTCAACCAATGGAAAATTCAATGGCTTCACTACAACAATTCTTACATTTAGCTGCGAATTTCTTAGCTACAAAGAAAAATTCGTAGCAAAAACACATTTTTTGCCACGAAAATTATTTCGTGGAGAAAAATATTACATTTAGACACGAAATTCAGATTTTCGTTGACAATAAGTGACAATATATTGGTGCCAATATTTTCGCGAAAATAAAAATTATTTAGGAATGAAATATGAATTATTGGCAACGAAATTTTTCATAGCAAATACTTTTATGTTTTGCAACGAAATATTTTTTTTGTGGTGTAAAGTGTTAAAACATTTCGCAACGAAATATTTTGTAGCGGAATATTCTAGTTTCTAAAAGCACTTTTAATATCACCCAATATCAAAATCTCCCAAGTCAGCTACTTACCCGATCGTCCCTCCAAATACAGCACGAAACCCTATTTATCTTTTCTCTCCAACTTCGATCGCCACTTCCGTCTTTCTCTCGGCTTACCGAAAGTAAGTAAAATCCAATTTTATGTTTTATAAGTTATGTTAGAGGTGATATGTATGTTTATTAGTATTATGTTTTGAGATGACCACTTCCGGCATATACCATGTTTTGCTTCCCAATTTTTAGGATTTTTTTGGCTCCCTAATTATTTAGGATTTTATCAGGTGAAATCTAGTGTGGGTTGTTGGCTCTCGTCTCCCACTCTCACGAACTGTCGGCCACCATCGGTACCTCTCTCTTAACTATCTCATTCTCTTTCTTTATTGGTGTAAATGTTTATAAGAGATCTTGATTTTTCTCTATTTTTGTGTTGGTTTTAAGAAACTCAGTTTTTGGGGTTTGAATCACTGACTTGGGGTTTGAGAACAAAAAATGAAATAGCGATTGGGAGAGAAGAGAGGGAGGTGCATACAGAGAGGGTTTGAATCGCTGAGTTGGAGATTTTTAGTGTTTTGATTCTCACAAAAAATAGTTTTAGGAACTTTTTCAAGATGTAATATTACCATGGATTATAAGATTTTTGTTTTTCAGCTGATCATGTAGGTAAAAGAAGACTTGAAATATCTATTCTGTGGAAGAGGAATTCATATACGTGTTGATTACAATGCTCAAGACCCAAAATATGCGTAAGTTTCTTCAAGGTGATGACTTTGCAATTTTTTCTTAAAGCTAATTTTCTTATTTCTCTTTGTTATGTCTTTATGCATTCTGAAGTAGACTAAAATAGTCTTAATATTTAATTATACCTTTATTAGGTTGACCAAGTTATTCAAAAATATTAGTAAAGCGTTCTTTTGAAACAATAGTGTTATAATCTTATAAGAGATGCTATTGCTTTGTTGGTAACTGAGCATATGCAATGGGATATGAAAAGATGAAAGATTAGTCTCATATGTGGGAAAGTAATGGCGGGTTTGTCTAGATGAGTTAATCATTGCAGAAAAAAAAATTATAGGAAAAGATAGGATAGAGAAAGAGGGGTCAATTATGATTAAGAGGAAGTGAACATAAATATCATGTATACTTTTCTTTTTTAAATCACTTTGAAAGGAAAAAAATATAGATCATACATCTAGCAAAAATTTTAAGTCAATCGAGGCGAGTTCACCTTTATTATATTTAAGGTATTAATTTTTTTAAGTGTGGTTTTAAAAAGTTATGTTCCAGATGCATTTGTGCATGTTATTCTCACATGTCTCTAAACAAAGAACCTACTAAGAGATTCTGTAAAAAAAAAGCAGTGACGAGGAAGTAGAAAGAGAAAGAAGATGAGAACTCGAATTTTGGTGCCAAAATATACCTCAGTCTTAGTGGTTTGTTTTTTACCATGTTCCAATTTCTTTTTCAATTAAGTTTGTATATACGTATTTTAAATCTAATGATATTTTTATTAATTGGGTAATAAACATATTTTTTTACAAGTAGCAAGAGTCTTATACACACCATCTTACCTGTCATCTCAGTATGGTATGCTTTCAAACCTACTGCTTCGTATATTTTATGGAGTCCCAAATTGATTGAAATATGATGAACATCATGAACCTATGTTTTTTATTATCTATATGCTCATTATTACCATATAAGATGTTAGGCGGAACTACAGTATTACCAATCTATATGCCATTTTGATTAAAACTTGTGAGTTTTCTTACCATATAAGATGATGATTTAGTGAATGGGATTGTGTTTGAGTTGATAATACTATATTTTTTGTAAGTAATTTTTTGTGCAAAGTAACTTGCTACTACTACTAAAGTTATTTTTCCAATCAATAGAACCTATCATCCTTCCCTTCACATATAAAAAAAATATAAAACATGAGCGGTATAACAAAATGATAATTAGTAGGTTCTCCCCCCTTTTGTCACGGTTGAGCAAAGGGTAAAAAAAAATAATGTGATGGAAATTAAGTACCAAACCACTAAAATATACCCAACGCAATATAGGGTGAAAACAAACAAAAAATGAAATGGACTTGAATAAACATCAACCAATAAAAATAAGCAAGTCCAACATAATCAAATTCACCTATGCAATCCCACTAAATATTCTAAACAATAAATTGACAAAAGTCGAGGCTAAAATAAACTAAGCTAATCTAAGGGATAAGACAGTAATTGCTCGAGACTTAGTTAAAATCTATGTAATCTCTAATCAAGGTTGTGCTCAACAAAATGATTGATCCATCTGGAAACAAATTAAGACGAGAAACAGTAAAACGCCATTGAAACATAAGAGAAATCTCGATTTCTCAAAGACAATGATCAGGTTTGTGGGAAAAGTACGAGGTGCGGACAGCAAGATCCTTTGATGTGTGAAATCGATCTCGCCTGGGTAAGATATCATAGTAAGATATCACAGTGCCATCCTCTTTAGAAAAAAGCTTGGACTCATCGTCCGAATCAATCTAGTCTGGATTAGAATATTCCTCAACACCAAAATAATTATCTTCTAATTCTTCGTCATTAACTAGAATGACTAATAAATCTCGATTTTCCAAAGAAACTAAAGCATCATGAATAGCTAGTTGTTCCCTATATATTGTGAAGATTTCATGAGGTGTCATAGAAGGAAAACATGATTAGGAGGGTCTTTATCATCACTCGAACCGGAGCTAGGGACAAAAAGATGTGCATCAACCTTGTTGCAAATAACTTTGGCAGTGTCATCATCAAATCATGACGAGTATAGAGATAAATGAAAAGAACCAACGTCAAAAGATAAAAAATTTGGAGCATATCCCTCATACTAAGGATTCATCACTAGAATAATTGGCCATGAATGAGAGAAAAATTATATGACAATAAAGAAGGAATAATATAGAAGTGCATGTTCAACTAAATGATTAGTATGGCCTAAAAAGAGTTCCATTATGAGTAGGATAAACTAGGATGATTGAGTCCTAAAGAAAATAGAATCCGACATTAGTTGGGAGAGAAGGTGATGAATTATCGGAGGATTTTACGTTATATCCCACGATCGTGCTATTTTGCTGTCGCTGCCATGTTACAGATGCACTTGACGCGCTAATATTGATCGCTATCATTGGGTCCACTCTAAGGAGACATAGAGCAACCATGGAGTGAAGTAGTTTGGAAGGGAGCCTTAAAGGGAATGAGAAATTTATTTTCTTTATGTGATAAACTCAATTAATCAATAAAGTAATTATTACTAATTTTGAAATATGATTAAGAATTTATCTAGGGGTAAAAATAGTGAGAAATTAATAATGAAAACAGTTTGAAGATTTGTTCATTCCGACACTTTCTGGTTTAACTGGTTTAACACAAGACTTGGTCCTATTCTCTCTACATTGATATGCCCTTCTCATTCAAGTTTTTTTCAAGGCAGGTGTATTCAAGATAATATTCTTCTCGTCCAAGAAATGTTCCAAATGATTGACAGAAAGAGATATGGCAACGATGTTGTTCTAAAATTGGATCTTTAAAAACCTATGACAGTGTTTCCTGGGATTTCCTCATCAAAACTCTTAGAGCTTTTGGTTTTTTAGAAATTTTCATTGGCATCATTTATAGACGTGTCTCTTCTCCTTGGTTCTCTATAATGATCAATGGTAAGGTGAATGGTTTCTTCAAATCCTATAGAGGTCTCAGACAAGGGGATCTCCTATCCCCAAGTCATTTTGTTTTATTTATAGAATCTCTTACTAGGAGTATACATAAAAGCATGGAAAAAGGTTCTCCTAATCATTCTCTCATTCGAGAAGAATTCATTTTATTAGTAGTTTAAGTTATGCAAATGATTTTATAATCTTCTCAAATAGTTTCAAACAAAGTTTAAAGAACCTTAGGAAATTTCTATCTAAATTTAAACTCCACTCAGGGCAGGTTCTAAGTTCTGATTCACAGTTAGAGAAAAGACTAGTCATTAAAGAAGGGATACTATGACTGAGGAAACTGGATTTAAATATGAAAAAAGTCCTTCAAAATACTCGGGAAACCCTATGATCAAAGGCGATCCTAAATCTTATCACTCTAAAGGCACTATCAGCAATGTGGCTATAAAATTCACAGTTTGCAATCAATATTTCTAAGCATAGCTAGTAGACTGGCCTTAATCAAATCAGTCTTAAGCTCAAAACCTTTATATCTCTTTTTTTCTCTAAGGCTTCCTAAGAAAATAGTGTGGATGTTAGAGAAATTATTTAGTTCATTTCTATGGGAGTGAATAAGGACTATGGGAAGAAATATCATTGGGTAAAATGGGCTAATATATGTCTCCCTACTGCAGAAGGTGGTTTGGTGGTTAGGAACATTTCACAAATAGTCCAGGCCTCTCATCTAAAGCTAGCATGGAGATTCAAGATAGGAGATTCATTACGGGCTCAGTTTGTGAGGTCAAAATACCCAAGGATTCAGCCTATGTTGGGATCAATGACTTTCAAGAGAATTTGCTCAGCTTAAAGTTGATTAATGGACCATTATCACAAAATCAAAGGGGATTTCATTTGGAAAGACTCTAGCGCTGGTATATTATTTTTCATCTAGTTATGAAGTGGTCAGATCTTCTGAAATGCCATCAATTTGCTATAAGTTCATTTGGGAACATTTCATTCCTCTTAAAATTTCTCTATTTACTTGGAAGATCTTGTCCAATTGTGTGCCTATTGACTCAAACATTCAAAAAGTTTGTGTATACACAGCCTTTATATGTGCCTACTGTTACAACCATATAAAATCCTCTTCTTATTTGTTTACAATAGGTCCAGCAGCTGATCAAGTATGGAAATTAGTTGGCGCTCCTATTGGTTATGCTTTTTTTCCTCAATCTACTAAGCAGGCTCTTATTAAATGGTGGATGCATTCAGGGAATTCAGAAATCTCTAAATGTATTCGCAAAATTCTACCTCTATGTACTTTATGGGAAATCTGGATGAGAAGAAATAAGGCCATATTTGAAGGTAAAAAATGAATGGCAGACTCATATTTTTACATGGCATCTCTAGAGTGAAAGACATATTTCATTCATTTTCCTTTAAAGGTTCTCCATATTCCTTCCCACAGGAGACATTCAACCTTTTCAATCTTAAGCCTAAAAGTAATTCAAATCTAGCCTGTTCTCTGTTGTATTGGAATAAGCCTCAAATTCATCCAATGAAATTAAACACAGATGATTCTTGTGATGTTCATGGAGATATGGGAATAGGTTCTATTTTGATAGATCATCAATGTAAATTCATTTGGGATATGTCATCATTTTACAAGGAAAGGACAAACAATTTGGCAAAGGCTTATGCTATAAGAGATGGCATTCTTCAATGTATTAAGAAGGGATTATTGAAAGTTGAAGTCGAATGAGATTCAAAATTGCTTATTGATTGTCTAGATTTAAAATGTTTGAAGATTCTTTAGAGAATAAGACTAGTGGTAAAGGCGATTATTTCCATGAAAGATAAAATCAACATTTTCTATTCTCATTTCTTTATAGCACACTGATATATTGCGATGGACTTACTTGGGCCAGAATTGCCAGTACGAAGATTTGCGAAAGCTGCAGAACCCTCTAATTTTAACATTTTGTACGTGATTAGTCAAAATGCAGAGCCTTAACGAGATATTAGTGATAATGCAGGGCCTAGACAAAATTGAGCAGACTTTGTTGATTATTTCTTTCGCTTATCTTTCTCAGTTTCTTTTACGATGATTTAAACATTTAATTTATATCAAAATGCTTCCCCTGGTGATAGCTTTTCCTAGAATGGAAACAATGTTGATTTGGGGACAGCGTGTGGAAAGTATTTTCGTGTGTCATGCCTTAGCATTGTTGATCCGGTGAAAATCTTTTATTGTTCTTATTTGTCTACCTATATTTGAAAATTTTGTTTTACTGGATGAGGCTGCACAAGACAATACAAGAAATCCTCGTTGCTTGAGTTCTCTTTGGAATTTTGAGTTTGACCAGGGATAATAGTTGTATTTACAGTACCAATTTTGAGTTGCATTTTTTATTTCAAACATGTTCGGTTACGCACTTGCCAATGTTTTAGCTTTGTCACGGATTACTTCTGAGGTGCTTCTGTACTACAGCGGTGTTTAATGTGATACATTAAACACAATATTCGTGAGAAATTTCAATCAATATCTTTGTATTGCACATATTTGGCATACTTAATGTTAAGGTTGCTGAAATTTTCTGTCCAACTTGAAGGTTGTTAAGGCTGTTGAAATTTTGTGCTCATGAGGTATTCAATGATTTGAATGATTTATTTGTTGTTCAATTAGTGTTTGTGTCTGTTCATGAGGTATAGCAGCATTTTCAAAGTCTATGAGGTATAGCAGCGGTATATATGACCGTTATGCGTGTGTGTTTATTGTTCAGTGTATAGCAGCAACTATACATTGTCATGTATATATGGATCAGTAACAGCTATACAATGTACAGCAGCACCTATGCAATGTCGTGTATATATCTTTTTGGTCCTATTGTCATGTATATATGACCATCATTTGGTATTGTCGTGTATATATGACCATCATTTGGTATTTTCTTGTATATATGACCATGATTTGGTATTTTCTTGTATATATGACCATGATTGGGTGTTATTGTGTAGCGGCAACTATCTGTTATAATAGCAACAACTATTATAACAGTGGGTGGTGGCAGCAAGTGTGCACTCAGTGTGTAAATTACATTTATAGCAATGTTATGTTGTTTGGAATGGTTGATATTATCCACATTGAGATTAAGAATTGTTTCGACTCATATTTGGCCTTTTTTGCCGGTATATTAGGCTTTTTGACACACTCTGGATCAAACGTGTCACGGGCGACCCATTAGAGATGAAATTTCCGTTACTAATTAAGTATAAAATTTCAGGAGAGATTCAACCTTGATTTGGATGATCATGCAAAGGAGTGTTTGGAAGAGCTAATGAAAGGGAGAAGTAGGAGTCAATGGAGAAATCTTCGTAGAGTGTATAAAAAATATGGATTAGTAGAGGAAGCTCGAGAAAATGTCCCTGCTGGTGTGACCAAGGATAATTGGCTTAGTCTATGCGATCTTTATGAAAGTCCAAGATATTAGGTTTGAACTATTATTGATCTTGTAACTTGTAAATATTTTTTTATTAAAATATGTGTATTTATAATGTTAGAAAAATTACTGCAGAGACAATGTATTATAAATCAATATAGCAAGTCTAAACATATTGTGAAGCATAATCAAGGGTCAAAAGCATTTGTGGTGGTGTGCCATGAACTGGTAATATATCTACTTGTTTTGGTGTGTCAATTGAGAATTTTATTTTGCAAGTATAATTATTAATTGTTTGTTGTTTAATAGTGGAGTAAAGAGTGAACGGTCAAGAGCCTAATATGATCAAGTTTTATAAAGAAATGCATTGCAAAGATGAAAAGTGGAAATCTCCCGAAGCCAAAACGCTCTATGTAAGTCTTATGAATTTTATTTTGAATTTACCCTGCTGTTGCGGAATTACAAACCAATAAACACTGTTGGTTTGTAATTCCTTTGGTAATATTCTCTTCGATATAAAAATTACACATAGTGCATTATGCTTTACTATTTTAAAATTATTGTCTTTAAGTGGCTTAAAAATTATAGACATCTTGGCAGTTTGGCCAAACCTGTAATCCTTTTTATTTTATTTTCTTTGAAAATGATGAAACGCCTAGTATTCGAATCAATATCCGTGGATGGTACCATGATGAGCTCAGATGAGATAGCAGATAAAGTTCTTGGCACAATTCCAAGATATATTAATGGTCTTGGATATGGTCCCAAAAGAAAGGATTCTAGAATTAATATAATGCGATTGAGGAATGCCGAATTAGAAGAGGCACTTGAGCAGTCTATGAAAGTTCAAGAAGATTTGATGGATCGTCTGCAAGCTCGTGAGGTAAAGGCAATAATTCAACAAAAAGATTCAGTGGCACAAAAGGCCGCTTTTGAGACTCAACGTGCAATGCTAGATGTTAATCTAATGACAAGTGGAGTCCAATAATTCATGAACTTTTGACATTTGACGTTTGACGTTTGTAAATGAAATCTGAGACTCCTAACTCCTTTAACTAGTTTAAGTTATTTTTTTGTACCATGGATATTTGTCGTTCGTAAGGGGATGAGCTCTGAGACTTCTACGCTCTTTAACCAGTGTTTAGGTGACTTGACAATGTATGTGTTAATGTGGATTTTGTTTATGATGATTTAATTATTTTGTGGATTTTAACGAATGTGTTTTTTTAGATGGTAATTTGGCGGTATACATTAATCTATGTTTTAGTAGTTAAATATGCAATTGATAAATAAAAGTGTTGTTTAAGATTTTATAATTTATTATTGAAAAATTAATGATTAAGAATCATTCTTCAACAATTAAATTTAGTAGCCAATAGATCTTGAGGGAAGGTACAAATTTCGTAATTAAAAGTTCCTAACACTAGTTTACCGATAGAATTGGCAACGAAATGAAGACATTTAGCAACGAGACGTTGAACAATTAGCTACAAAACAAATTGTAAATTTTGTAGCTAAAAGCTTATAACACACTTTGCATATAGAATTGGCAACGAAATGAAGATATTTAACAACGAAATGTTGAACAATTAGCTATGAAACAAATTGTAGCCTAAATATGATAATTGTCCATGAAACAAATTTCGTGGCAAATGACCTACATAATTCGCAATGAAAATTAATTTTGTGGCCATATACATTCAGCGACGGGCCTTTGGCCACGAACTCACTACGAAATACTTTTCGTTGCAAAAAACTATTAGCAATGAAATATCAACTTTTTGCTACGAAAAATTTCGCAGTTAATTATAAGAATTGTTGTAGTGCTTTAATAGTTAAAATGAAAAGACAATTTTTATGTAAAGTTAGTTTATACGTAACGATTTTGACCGTTTAAAAAAACTAACTTTTCAAACAATATAAATGGATTACTATATCAATTTTAAGCACCAAAAAAAGATTATTCGGCATGAGAAAATATATCAAATGACAGATATAATTCAAATATCAAGTGATTAAGGTGAAGAATCTCTCATGGTGTCAAATTCGAAATTGGATTATGATCCAATTTGCCATGGAGAGATGAATATATGTCGACCGCGTCTAGTAAAAATATATACCCGACTTCAATACCAACATCCAATATCCCCGCTAATGCAGTATTAGAAGAACGTAATGTAATTTCAAACTTTTATCGATATGAAAATATTCTTTACGAGGCCAAGGCCGAGGCAATCGGCTGGTTACTAGTGCTAGAACACGTGATCAATCTTTAAAATGAGCGACTCACTAGACTCAAAAAATTATACGACGAAGTTTGGCAAAAGGCTCACCCATATTAAAGGATTATAATGATGGACTCCATTAGTATCTTTATTTCTTTTTATGTTGGATAGCGATTTATTGTAATAGCATTTGTTGAAAACATATTATTTCTATTAGAGGAATTCACTCTTTAAATATAACTGCATTTATATTTTTTATGTGAATTACCAAAATTCAACAAATTCAAAGCCATATAAATATTTAAATTTATAAAACATACACATGTTATATCACTCAAACAAAATCAAGATCGTCTCCTTCCTTTATATCTTATAACCATATCAGATGTTATAAATAAAGTTGTGTAATGCGTACCATTGAAAAGACATTCAATAAATCATGTGCTGAAATTTCCAAATCACAAATTTCATACCAAAAATTCTTAATCATCCCTTGAAGAACATAAAATATTATTATTTAGATTGTTGTGTGATTCACCGCTCGAAAATTCCTCATTCTTCTTGGTCTCGAAAATAAAACCTTAAGATTGAAAGGGGCAATTATTCACTATAATCTGTGGTGGATTGAGGCGTGAAGAATCACTTTTCTTAAGGTTTTATTTTCCCCCACTACAAGAGTTTACTATCGGAGTTTTAGGCAAATTACCTCCAAGATACAACAATCCAATGGAATCTTTAGTTAGCAATCCTAAAGGATTCCCACCAACACTCGGTGAAATTGATTGAATAAATTGATAAATAAGACAGAAAATTAGAGAATGATCTCACAAAAAGGATTACTAAAAATGGTTGGATCATATCCTTTTATAGACCCATTATGTCTTTTCATGGATAGACATTATACTAATAGTCATGTTGGTTCATTAATAGACATATTTTAAAGGATATGTCTATTTATGAATTGAAACACATTTAAGGGATAGACTTATTCATGAATTGACACATCATTTCCCATATTATTTATTTTCTCTTTTATTTTCTGCATAATATTCATAATATTACAATTTTTCCAACAAAGGAAATTTTACACAGTCGAGATGATTATCAAACATTCTTGAAGTGTCTTTATATTTATATCACGAAAATAATTATAAAGTCTGGTATGTGCTAAGTTGTCCATGCTAAGTATTTTTGAGCATTTGGTTTGGCATTTGTGGATTCAAAAGTTAGAGTGATCATTTCAATTTATTTTATTAAAATTTTTATATCTTTCAATTATTCACGTCTCCAACCAATTGACATTGTTTCTTATATGGATAGATATAGCACGCGTGTTTTAAAGTTGTTAATAAATTAAAAAACTTATAAATAACTCTATGTTTTCAAATGTATAGTGTGTATTGTCTAATAAATAATGCATTAAACAAGGATTTGGTCCCATATTTAAGAATGAATTAGACAAAAAAAAAACTATGTTTTTCTTTGGTTTTATGTCCAAGGGACCCATGTATCTTTTTTTCATAAGTCCTATTTTAAATAATTACACAAATCTATTAGATATAAATTTTTACCTTCTCCCTAAGAGACCCTATAATCACCCATTCCTCTGTACTCCCTCCTTATCTCTCCCCCTCTCTCTCTTTGATACACAGAGGTATTCGTTCTCGTTAACTGTTGCACCCACCATCGACGAGTTAGATCAATGTCGCCTCTATTAATAGAGATCCCCCAAACCTCTATCTCTATCTCTCTTATTATTTTCAACTATCGATTTATAGATATAAAATATTTTAATTGCCTAATATGCTTTCACTCCCCATTTTTTGTAAGAGGTAACAATCCTACTGGTATTTAGTTAAAACAATTAAAGTCGAACAAGATAAAAACATGCCCAATCGCAAAAGAATAAGATTCCATGGTGTTGCTTATCTCTTTATGGATCATATCCTGATTACAAAGATTACATGTCCCTTTTCCCAATGGTGAGGGTTACATATATAGAGAACAAAAGGAGGTCGAGACGTGTGGGATTTCGTAGCCTTAGACAGCTGTCAGAAATTGATCGACTAAATCTAATTTTGAGATTTTCGTTGATCAGCTCCAACCATCCTTATCTCCTTAAAGTGTCATTATTGAGAGGACTATTGAAAACGTGTCCCCTTATTAGGTATGGTCAAATAATCCCCTCACAATTACCCCCAAAGATTTGCAGTTGGTTAGGGTACAAAGTGTAATACCCCATATTTTTATGCTATATTAATTTGGGGATTTATTAAATTTAATGTGAGTTAATTATTTAATATAAATCCGGAAATTAATTATGTTATAATTATTAACGTGATGTAAGTTAGTAATTATGGAAAATTTGTTGGATATTACTAATGAGCAAAGTAATATATAATATTGGTTATATTAAATGTCACGAGTGAATAAAATGATAATTTTGGAAATTTGAGTCGGGACGCGCCCATATCGCGTCGGGACTAAATATTGATAAATAAAAGTGAATATATTATAAGTTACTCGTATGGTCGTTTTGAGTGCGCCAACGCGTCCGGAAAGGTCGAGATAGTCAGAAAAGTGTACCCTGGGTTTAGTTTGGGTCTCGGGGTGTTTTTAGGCCTATTTACACCCCGGGAGGGCATTTTGGACATTTCGCATTTTTGGGTAATTAAACCCACGAAAATTCAAGGGATATATCAGATGTCTAAGGTTTCCTTCTAGGGTTAGAACAACCAAAGACAAGTGACGGCCATAGGAGAGGAAAGGAGAAAGCTTCCAAAGCAATCCAAGGCCCAAAAATCCATCCATTTGCACCGCCACCACCACCAACGCGTAGATCGCTCGACGGAAAATGCAACCACACCAAAATCATCCGCAAATCAGAACACCAAAAATCCCAGGCAAGTGTTTATCTTGCTTATTTCATTGATGCATCACTCATGTTAGTCTAGGAATGACTAGGATGAGTTTTATGGAAGAAAAAACCAAATTTGAGGTAGGAAATCGAATGTAGTAATAGTTTAAATGTTATTATGGAAACCCCTTCACATGTAGAGGATTAAACTACGAAATTTTGATGTTTTAGGAGAAGAAAATTCTGGAAAAGACAGATTAGAGCCATGTTAAAGAGATTTCTAGGGTTCTTGAGATTTACATGAATTTTGGCCTGTTAATCCATGATTAGTGACGGAAATTTACATGCTTTACGTAGGAAATACATAATATGATGTTATAATGTTAGTAGTACAAATTTTTGGGCGTTTGGGAATGAAAAGTTTGGATTTGGATGGAGATATATGAGAAAACCCGTAACTGATAACTGCAGAATTCGCCATACCTGCTTGATCGATCGATCGAGCCTAGAGCTTCGATCGATCGAAGGTTCGATCGATCGAGCCCCAGACCTCGATCGATCGACCCCTTCTGGCAGACACATATTTTCTCCTTTTTAAATTAGTTGAAATCAATTTAATGAGAAACAATCCTTGGACACCCTTATTAAAATGTTTTGGGAGATAAAGATGATCAGTATGATTTATTAATGATTAAGAGACCTTTAATGTAGGGCGAAATTTATATTTTTGGAGTGTTTATATCTAAGGGACGATGGGATTTTGTAGTAGAGGGAGAGATTACGTAAAATGTTTACGATGGAAAACAGATGAATACCTACTGAATTTTACACTTGGGAGGATAAAGTCCACGAGTGTTACGTAGTAAGTTGGATTAATCCCTCGAATTAAAGTTAGAGACGAACAGTTATACGTGATAACAAATGATGGGAAAATAAGGATCAATGTCGTGATCATGGGATTAGAGATGTACCTAAATTAATATGATAAAAGTAGTATGTTTATATGACTGTGTGTATGCATATATTATATACGTGTGAAAATCATTCCCACGCTACTTGTTATCCCTGAGGTTACCGCGCTGGGACAGTCTTATCTCGATGGGACCTTTATGGGGGATATTGACTTGTACCCTAGAAGATAGATATCCTTGGTACAGGCTATCGAATTGATAGTTCAGACGGTCCTAAGAGACGCGGGCATTTGCCATCCTCTTAGAGACTTGGAATCTATGCTTCGCCTCAATATTGTTTGTGTATGTGTTAATACAGTTCGAGAGTGATTCCGAATTTGTATTTCCCTTAGTACAAGTGATACGGGGATTGGATAGTAGAGTACGCCCGCACCATAGTTTTTTTATGTGGGGCGCTGTTACAATATATATATTATACGAGTATTTAATATATATATATATATATATATATATATATATATATATATATATATATATATATATATATATGAAAGTCTAAAATTTGGAACTGCCTACTGTGATATGGTAAGTAAGACATGTTTGATGACTCAAATTGGAAATACTTGTTTTGAAAAAGTATAATATGACACTGGAAAACTTTATTAATAAATAAAGTTAAAATGAGAGCCTTGTTATTAAATGAAATTTTCTCTTTAAACAAATATATTGTTCAGTTTTAAATCTTATGAGTAACCTAAGATAAGTTAAACCATTGGGAAGTTTAGTGCGGTATAAAATAAGATAATCCGTTGGAAAGGTTAGTACGATAGGCGTGCACACTAGAAGAGAGGTGAGAATTTCTCAAGAGAGTGCCGCACTAATATGTTGTTGCATTGGCCTGTAAACATTTTAAATACTTGCTAAACGAATTTTAAATCATCTACACTATCGGGCTCTGACCCGTTTCTATTTATCTTTCTCTCTTGTATATATATGTATATATTACAGGTGCCCAGCCACATGGGCGTCTTGCGTAGGATCCTTTGGAAGGAACGCGCTGCAGCTTAGGTGGGAGTTGCAGGCCTTTTGCTTAGACGGCTTCATTTATTTGACTCCACTCCTAGTATATTCATTTAGTGGGGCATGTGTCGCCCTTTCCATTATTCAGTTGTTTATTTTGGACATTGTGGTTCAGTTATTTCTAGTATTGTCACTTTGAGATTTACTATTGTCTGGATGTTTTACTTTAAGTTATTAATGTTGGGATTTAGTTGTTGAATGTTTAAATTTTTTTTTTGGGAGTATATGTTCCAGGTTTATTGTGGTGTGATTCTTTAATATTGAAATGTTGTTAATAATTAAATCTTTATTTTTTATAAAAAATTTGGAAAGTAATGTTTAAAAATGGTTTTGACACTTAGCTTAATTAATTAGGGTGTTTAAATTGGAAAAGTTATTTTTCGATAGTGATGCTGAGAATGAACCAACTGTTCACCTTGATTTAATTTAATAAAGGAGTGATCGCCCGGTATTTAATTAGGCGGGGTGTCACACAAAGGTCTTCTCGTCCTCCAAATAGAGTCCTGATCGCGATTGGTAGTGAAATGTGCTCATCTATAGGTGCTATGTTCAGAGGATCCTAACAGTTTTGTTTTAACGTTGTAAACTTATTTTATTTATCTAGTTAAACTTTGAGGCCATGTGAATAATTTGTTCCAACATTTTTAAAGGAATGCTAGTAAAAATATAGTAACCATCATAAGAGCCAATTCTATATAACGGGCCTCCATTTGGGGCCATTCCATCAAATGATGAGATCTGTATCGAAAGTTGTTCCACCCCACTTACTCTCTTCAAGCCTTCGGTTTGGTCCACTGCCCATTCATTTTCCTCTTCAAGTGTATTCCAGAGCTCCATTGTACTCCTTAATACTACAAGTTCATCTCACTCTCTCCCCATTTCTTACAAATTCTTATTGAAATCATCAATTTTTCTTCATTATCCCTATGTAACGATGATTTACGTTATAAATGAGAACAAAATTTAGAACTTTTGGCATCGATGTATCTAAAGTGGGTAACAATTGAGATATGGGATGATCCGATTGATTATCATAATATCGAAGGGGTCCATTGGTTGTTCTCCCAGTTCATTGTAGAGGTTGGCATCACTTTTTCCCTAAATCCACTTTTTTTTTTAGTTTTATTAGTTCTTTGACATGGACCTTATCCAATGTTCTCTTAACACATAGAGATTTGTAAATGGTGTCCATAAGATCAACGAACTATATGGGCCCAAGCTTGGAATCCTTGAAATTTGCTATTGTTACATGTAGTTTAAATCCAATGAAGTAATCTACTATTTGATAGTGAGGAAGGCTGATAGAGACCTCATGGTAAACCTACTGGATTCAAATAAGGACTATTAGTCTCGGAATTTTGTGATAAAGGACTGGGAGGATTTGCCGACCCCAGAGGGTGGTAAACCCTATAGGGGACCTAGCTTTCCCAAAGGGGGTTATGAAATAGGTATAGTTTAATTCTAATATGTTTTCTTATCCGACCATACTTTGTATAACTTTTATGATATTTTAGTATTTGCTTATGGAGATAGCAAGAAAAAAAGAGCCTGATTAGAGACACGTTGGTTTCTTTTAGCTGAAGAAATCTTGATCTCTCAAGTAACCTTTGACGGCTTCTGAACACCCAAGGTCGCCTTCACTACTCTTGTCTTATACATCTTCCATTGCATCCGACGTTGCCCGACTAGTTGACAGGGAACCAAAAATCCCTAAAGGACTTGACGAGCAAGGTTCTGAGTTTGTGAGCACATCTAACTCGTTTGGGTTTGTTGATATATCTTCCATCCCTATAGTTACCCCTACCAATATTAAAAAAGGAATGCCATCGAGAAGAAGAATCCCAAACTTGATGGAGGGGGACCTTGCCCCCAGTTCACCAATTGCATAACATCCCAAGAGGAATGAGATCGGGGGTCATCTGACCCTGTTAACTTAGGGTATTCCCTCTATAAGATGTAGGCTCCACCTGAGAAAAAGGGCAAGATCAATTATGGTCTTTGAATATATATGCCCATACAGAATATGGTGGATGCCCCTAACAAGGGGAAGGGCCCTGCTGGAGGGTCTATAGACAAGCAACCTGATTTGGCTTTTGGTTTACTAAGGGGTGCTTGTCTCTATGTCGACTAGGCTTTGGTCGGAAGCTTGCCTACTGGTAGGCTCGATGGCACGCGCGTTGTCGGGATCAAAGTAATAAATTAATTAAGACTCAAATCAAATCATTTCTCGGCAACGACACCATTTTGATAGGGCAAAAATCGAGCTTGGTGTAAATACGCTTATCGTTATCATCAATTTTGCACCCTAATACAAAAATCTAAACTTTAACTACACATGTTTTACATGTATAGCGGCGAGTTCGGGCATCGAATCCACGGGGGAATGTTGTTTAAAATTTAATTGATTTATTACTTTTAAAAGAAAGTTTAAAAGATGATTTTTTGGTTTCCAATGTTTTAACACTACAATTATTCTAGGCGAATAGTTAAACTAAAATAATTCACAACTGTAAAAAACATGGGTTGAGAATTAAATATTGCACTTCGGAACACGTAGCATAAATAATTACATGGTTAGTCACGTTTAAAATGCGATTAATACTCGTTTGAATAATTATTTAAATCCGGAGTGTCACTTTCCAAATTTTCATAAAAGTCCAAATAGGAGTTTGGTATCAACAAGAATACCAAAATTACACAGGCATTGTTGCAAATATGGTGTATACGTGATATACCCCATTAAGGTCCTTATGTGTATTTTCGAAAATAATCAACTCGTTAAAAATTGGTCTATTCCATCATACCATAGCGAAGCAACTACACACCCAAAATGAGTTCAGTAATATCAACCTGATTAAAATTACCTAGAAATCATTTTCAAATAATAAAGTAAAACAATGTGTAAGAGAGTGATTTTTAAAAGGAAGAAAAGTACTTTTTAAAGCGAGTAACTAATTATGAAACCAATTTAATAAATGAACATAAAAAAATTAAGGCGAGATTTTAATTAGTTAATAAAACTAAATTACAAAATAAGACTACAAACTAAATTGCAGCTACTCGTACAAATTCTGTCTAAGAATGGGTCTATCAAATATGATCTCCTGTGTCCCCTTTTATAGGTGAAGAATTCTGGTGGGGCAAAAATAGGAATACACAAATATAGGCAAGTAGGTGACTGCGTCTCGTGGGTAGGTTGGCAAAGTGAAACAAAACAAAAGAGTGAAAAGCAAAAGTGGGAGAATAGTTAAAAACAGAAAAAAGAATAAATAAAAGAAACAATAAACAACAATATGCAGAAATCGTAGGAAAGCAGAACAACATGGGGGGAAAGGAAGATGGTTAATAAATTAAAAAAAGAATAAAAGAATAAAAAAAAAGGAAAAGATAAAGAAATAAATAAACGAATCTCGGATAAAAGAACGAAAAGAAAGGACAACAAAATGAAAAAATACACACGGGGCTGGAGAGGGCAGAAGGACGAGCATGCATAGTGCGAGATGGAAGGGGGAGGCTGAGACTACGCCATGTGGCATGCCCTGGGCCGCTGATCGCGCCGCCACGTGGTGCGCTGCAGGCCTTTCGATTAGTGTCACAAATTCGGAATAAAAATGGGGCTGAAGAGTTTTGAACTCTTGACCCTTTCCTCAACCAAAACAATGCATACCACAGGGCCAAACAACCCCTTGAGAATTAAGTTGCACCAACAAATATATATATATACTATGAATACAACCCAAGTTTCTCTAATTACAATTAAACCCTCAAATCTTCATAACTTCTTCATACGACCTCTGATCAATCACTACACCAAAAATGCTAATCTGGCACGCTGAAGGAAGGAGATTCTGGCACAGTTTAAAATCGTGCCAGAATCTGGCACGGTTTAAGCATAATCTGGCACAGGTTAAAACCGTGCCAAAATTTGGCACGGGTTAAAACCGTGCCAAATATGGGTACATTTCATTAAAAAAATAACACCCCAAAATTTCAAGCGGGGACCGAAATTTCAAGAGGGACTAAATCATTCTAACCTAAGTCTCTTTCTCTATCTCTCTCTCTCTTACCCCACGCTACCGGCCTCCTCCACGATCCACACTACCCAAGAGTCCACACTACCCACGCTACCCATCATCGCTGCCTATCGACTCCTCCAAGAGTCCATACTCTCCGGCGCCACGCTGCCCATCATCCACGAACTGTCATCATCCACCATTTGCACGAACGGCTATCATCCACCATCTGCACGACCGAAGAAATCGCACAAAATAGGTATACCTTGAACCCATCTCAAGAGCGAAGAAATCTTGAACCTTGAACCCATCTCAAGAGCGAAGAAATCGCACAGCAACAATGTCATCATCCACAGTGGTGTTGTCAGTGGGACGTCGGTGAGTGAAATTTTCCCCAAATAATTTCATTAGTTGTTATTGTTTCATTAAATCTGAAATTATTTTTAGTTCATAATTTTAAAGTTTAATAGTTTTTATTTGTTATTTTTGCTGTAATTATTGCTGAAATTTTTAGTAATTATTGCTGAAATTAGTTGTTGTAATTGCCATTGTTGCTGAAATTAGTTGTTAAATGTTGCTCAAATTGTTGCTGAAATAAAATTATTAGTTATTTTTTTGAGTATGCTAAAATTAGTTGCTGAATGAAATTATTGTAATTTGAGTATACTGAAATTATTGTCTATTTGTAACATCTCTTATGTCTGGCCCATACAAAATGATGGTATAACTGATAAATGATATAATAGTTATAAATGATATAACAGTTATAACTGTATAACTGTTAGATGTATTTTGTTATAACTGATATAACAGTTATAACTGATCTAACATGTTATAACTGATATAGCATGGTATGTTGGGTCTCTCATGGTATGTTGTTTTTACTGCTACCTTATGGATGATTCGAAAAGCTATAAATGTATTTTGTTTTAACATAATAAACTCCAATCCTCAGTTGATTGCATAAAAAACACAAATTATGCTAAAGAAATAGTCCAAGCTTATGGGGAAACAAACAACCAGGTGAGGCATGTGGAGAACACACTTATTAATTGGAAATCCCCTTGCGCATGTTAATTAAAGATCATTACATATAGGAGCTCAAATGGAAACTTGGGACTAAACTTGGGACTTATTAGTGTACCTATATAGGTAGTGTACCTATATAGGTTATTTTGACATTTATTTGCTTTATTTGCAGTTACCAATCTTATGCACCCTTTTTTGCACTTCAAAAGCCTAACAATGGTGCCCGGGGTTCTAGAGATACTAATATTCCATTTTATCTTTTAGTTTTTGCCCCATGATAAGTAATTTCTAACTAATTTGACATGTATTTTATTCTTTCACTTGTTATTAACCTACAAGATGTTCTGTAATTTAACATGTATTTTGTTGGGACAATATTGTGTTATGCATACTAGACGGACAGTAAAAAACATTCCCAAGTATGCTCCATCACAGTTCTACATTGCAATGTGTTTCCTCGGATCAAGGAGAAAAAGATAATGTCCCTAAAACCTTTTGTTGAACGCCTTCGGTAAGTTTAAGGATGTTATTCAGAATGTTATGTTTTCAATTTAGTACATTTTTTAAAAGTTCAAGTTTGTGTTAGTTTTTTAATCTATTTTTCATCTCATGGCTTGAAATCATCGTAACTGCAATTGTATATCATAATGTGTCCATACATTTTTCAGATTCTTAGCTCCGGAGTGGAAATGAGAGAAGGAATAAGGTTTGTAGTTACACTACTAAAGATGGTAGTTTGGTCTTCTGTAAGTTGTTTCTTAAATAATCCCACAATATGATTAATAACGTCTTGATTATTCTCCCAAGTATTACCCTCTTCATCTTTAATGGAGTGAATCCTAAGCTTTTAGTGCTTGGTTTTAACACTAGCCTGGCCATTACCAAACTTACCTCATCTCTGTTGTTACATCAAGTTTATATTGTCCCCTATAGCCTGGCCATTACCAAACTTACCTCATCTTTGGTTTGGTTTATTTGTATTTCAATATGAGTTGAAATTGATAGATTATGTATATGAATTGACTTCTACTATGAATCGTTCATAAACCCCTTGAATATATGCGTAAATATTTAGAGAATGGGATCAAATTGATTAAGATTGAATTTTTAGGGTTCTTGATACAGAATTGGGTTTGTAGATAAGGGGTGAAAACTCGAACCAGCCCCCAAACGACCCCGTAAGAGGCACGAACACCTCGCACGGGACCAATGTAACTCGTAGGAACTGACCGCGTAGTCCCGGGACTCCCGATTTGAGAGTATGACGATAATTTGCAAAAATCACACTTAGACTTGAAAACAGGCCGTTAAGGGGTGAAAACCCGAACCAACCCCCAAACAACCCCGTAGGAGGCACGAACACCTCGCACGGGACCAATGTAACTCGTAGGAACTGACCGCGTAGTCCCGGGTCTTCCGGTTTGAGAGTATGACGATAATTTGCAAAAATCACACTTAGACTTGAAAACAGGCCGTTAAGGGGTGAAAACCAAAACCAGCCCCCAAACGACCCCGTAGGAGGCACGAACACCTCGCACGGGACCAATGTAACTTGTAGCAACTGACCGCGTAGTCCCGGGACTCCTGGTATGAGAGTATGACCCGAATTTGCAAAAATCACACTTAGACATGAAAACAGGCCGTTAAGGGGTGAAAACCTGAACCAGCCCCCAAACGACCCCGTAGGAGGCACGAACACCTCACACGGGACCAATGTAACTTGCAGCAACTGACCGCGTAGTCCCGGGACTCTCGGTTTGAGAGTATGATCCGAATTTGCAAAAATCACACTTAGAGTTGAAAACAGGCCGTTAAGGGGTGAAAACCCGAACCAGCCCCCAAACGACCCCGTAGGAGGCACGAACACCTCGTAGGGGACCAATGTAACTTGTAGGAACTGACCGCGTAGTCCCGGGACTCCCGGTATGAGAGTATGACGATAATTTGCAAAAATCACACTTAGACTTGAAAACAGGCCGTTAAGGGGTGAAAACCCGAACCAGCCCCCAAACGACCCCGTAAGAGGCACGAACACCTCGCACGGGACCAATGTAACTCGTAGGAACTGATCGCGTAGTCCCGGGACTCCCGGTTTGAGAGTATGACGATAATTTGCAAAAATCACACTTAGACTTGAAAACAGGCCGTTAAGGGGTGAAAACCCGAACCAGCCCCAAACAACCCCGTAAGAGGCACGAACACCTCGCACGGGACCAATGTAACTCGTAGGAACTGACCGCGTAGTCTCGGGTCTTTCGGTTTGAGAGTATGACGATAATTTGCAAAAATCACACTTAGACTTGAAAACAGGCCGTTAAGGGGTGAAAACAAAAACCAGCCCCCAAACGACCCCGTAGGAGGCACGAACACCTCGCACGGGACCAATGTAACTTGTAGCAACTGACCGCGTAGTCCCGGGACTCCTGGTATGAAAGTATGACCCGAATTTGCAAAAATCACACTTAGACATGAAAACAGGCCGTTAAGGGGTGAAAACCTGAACCAGCCCCCAAACGACCCCGTAGGAGGCATGAACACCTCACACGGGACCAATGTAACTTGCAGCAACTGACCGCGTAGTCCCGGGACTCTCGGTTTGAGAGTATGACCCGAATTTGCAAAAATCACACTTAAAGTTGAAAACAGGCCGTTAAGGGGTGAAAACCCGAACCAGCCCCCAAACGACCCCGTTGGAGGCACGAACACCTCGTAGGGGACCAATGTAACTTGTAGGAACTGACCGCGTAGTCCCGGGTCTCCCGGTTTGAGAGTATGACGATAATTTGCAAAAATCACACTTAGACTTGAAAACAGGTCGTTAAGGGATGAAAACCCCAACCAGCCCCCAAACGATCTCGTAGGAGGCACGAACACCTCGCACGGGACCAATGTAACTTGTAGGGACTGACCGCGTACTCCCGGGACTCCCGGTTTGAGAGTATGGAGATAATTTGCAAAAATCACACTTAGACTTGAAAACAGGCCGTTAAGGGGTGAAAACCTAAAACAGCCCCCAAACGACCTCGTAGGGGGCACGAACACCTCGCACGGGACCAATGTAACTCGTAGGAACTGACCGCGTAGTCCCGAGACTTCCGGTTTGAGAGTATGACGATAATATGCAAAAATCACACTTAGACTTGAAAACAGGCCGTTAAGGGGTGAAAATCAAAACCAGCCCCCAAACGACCCCGTAGGAGGCACGAACACCTCGCACGGGACCAATGTAACTTGTAGCAACTGGCCGCGTAGTCCCGGGTCTCCCGGTTTGAGAGTATGACCCGAATTTGCAAAAATCACACTTAGACATGAAAACAGGTCGTTAAGGGGTGAAAACCCGAACCAGCCCCCAAACAACCCCGTAGGAGGCACGAACACCTCACACGGGACCAATGTAACTTGTAGCAATTGACCGCGTAGTCCCGGGACTCTCGGTTTGAGAGTATGACCCGAATTTGCAAAAATCACACTTAGAGTTGAAAACAGGCCGTTAAGGGGTGAAAACCCGAACAAACCCCCAAATGACCCCATAGGAGGCACGAACACCTCGTAGGGGACCAATGCAACTTGTAGGAACTGACCGCGTAGTCCCGGGACTTCCGGTATGAGAGTATGACGATAATTTGCAAAAATCACACTTAGACTTGAAAACAGGCCGTTAAGGGGTGAAAACCCGAACCAGCCCCCAAACGACCTCGTAGGAGGCACGAACACCTCGCACGGGACCAATGTAACTTGTAGGAACTGACCGCGTAGTCCCGGGACTCCCGGTTTGAGAATATGACGATAATTTGCAAAAATCACACTTAGACTTGAAAACAGGTCGTTAAGGGGTGAAAACCCGAACCAGCCCCCAAACGACCCCGTAGGAGGCATAAACACCTCGCACGGGATCAATGTAACTTGTAGGAAATGACCGCGTAGTCGTATATGTAATTTTTCTTCTTGTATATGCAATTTTTTTGCTTGAATATTTTTTTAAAAATGACTTGGTTACTAATATTGTATCTTTTTTGTGTCTTATTTTTTTTGTAGGATGACATTCAATCGTTTGCTTTTATCCACTTGGAACGCACGAAGAAGTCAATGCTTTACAACAGGGGGATTGTGTATTTAGTGTCGTTAATATTCAGGATTCTATTTTTTGTGTTATGGCTGAGCAGGCTTCCGTAGTTTTATGGTTTATTTTTATGGTCGTGCTGGCTATAGTAGTTTTATTGTTGACTTTTATGGCCGTGCGGGCTTTATATGGGCAGATTTTATGTTAGCAGGTTTTGGAATGCTAAAAAAATAGGGGAAACTCTGCCCAATTTTTTTTTTATATGAGACCTATTAACTCTTGTAATTTTTTGAAGTTATTGTCGACTTTTATGGTCAAGTGTTGGTTTATATTGGTATTATCTCTTGTAATTTTTTGAAGTTTGTATGCACATTAGTTTATCTACAACCTGCGATATTCATAATTTGTGAATTTTCTTGATTTTGTTTTTGCAAATAATAAATATTTTTCCTACCGAATTTGGAATTTGCAGATTTTCCAGATTTGGTTCCTATTATTATTTTTTTAATCAACTGAAAAATATGGCACGGTTTTAAACCGTGCCAAAACCATGCCAATGCATAAAAATGAGAACGCTTATAAAACAATCTGGCACGATTTATAACCGTGCCAAAAGCGTTCCAGAAAATAGATAATTTGGCACGGTTTTGGCGTGTGCCAAAAACGTGCCAGATTTAACATCTGGCACTGTTTAAAAGCGTGCCAAAAGCGTGCCAGATTAAAAAACTGGCACAGTTTAAAAGCGTGCCAAAAGCGTGCCAGATTGGAAAATCTGGCACGGTTTTAAACCGCGCCAGAAAATCTGGCACGCCTGATTCTGGCACGGTTTTGAACCGTGCCAGATTGCGTCTGGCACGGTTTTAAACCGTGCCAGTTTCCTGTTTTTGGTGTAGTGAATGTACCTCAAAAACTGAAGTGACCCATATTTCGGGACCAATAATATTTTAGCAATGTCGGGTCATAGGGTTTGACTTAGGGTTTGACTTGGGGAATTGACTTTGACTTTCTTTTATTTTCGAACATTGCATAATCATAACTTCTTCGTTTGAGCTCAAATTTACACGTTATTTAAACCCAGGCATTTATTGATTTGAGGCCTACAACTTCTGTAATTTATCCGAGTTCGAAATTGGTCATTTGAATTTACTATTTTGCTCTTAAAGGTGCATATGTAACTCTTCTCTACCCAAATTGCATCCAGACTTCGTCCTTAGCATTATAAACCCTGTAAATACTGATATAGACCCTACACAAATGATTAGCAAATAATAATGACGATTATATGATAAATGAGTATAAAACGTGAGTTTAACGAGCATGGAATTGCGTTATTGTATAGTAAAAAGGAGAATAAAATGCAATATTTAACACAAATCACTCGTCTCCTATGCTGCCAAAACTCTTCTCTTGGTGAGTGTTGATTTCATTTGATTGGATCTTTGTAACTCTGAATCTTTTCTTTTGCACTGACCATTTCCCTTTGCCCTTATTCTGCAGTTTGTGTTAGACTTCGTCAATCTCCTCGGCATGCGAGCTAATGATCAAGTAAATGGGAATGTTGACTTAGGGAAAGTATTGAAGGAGGTAAAAAATACTTTAATGTTGCCCAAAATAAGACTAAGGAACATGACGCTATGATGAAGGCCAAAGACTTGGTGCTCGCCACTCGGAGGTCGAAGGCCGAGAAACTTGAGAAAGATCATAAATAGTCTATCTAATCCTAGGCGGCGGTGCTGGAGGCAAAGGAAAATGATTTCGATAATGGTTGAGACAAGGCATTTGCACTCGCCCAAAAGCAGTTGGACTTCGTTTGTTATTCCTTTGTCAAGAAAGGATGGAATGAGGCTTTAGCAAAGGCCAAATTTCTGGCCAAGTTTGAGTTATTCGTTCAGTATTCTCCCGAAACTCCTCCTAACTTGGAGGAAGAGGATGGAAAAGAGGACACCGAGCAGTAGAAGGGGGCTAATGATTAAAACACGGCTATCATCCATTAGGACCCGATTACCTAGAACCTCCACAATGAGTTATAGTCTTGATTTGTGGTTCCCGGCTCCACATACTAGGTTACCATAGATCGGACCATAAATCATGCATTTACTTGAAAGAAAAACTATTACCATGTCCTTTTCTTTAAGACCAAGGAAAAATTGGGCACGTGGCTATAAAACTTCTAACTACTTGTAGTGAGAATACTTATCTTTCGACTATTTCACTACTATCGAGGAATATGAACTTTCTTAACCCAAACCATTATACTTGAGACTTAGCCTTATCCTCTTACTTCCCTTTCGTGGAAGAGGTAAAGCTCTTCTCAACAACTAACACCATCCCTTGGCTACCGACAATGATCACTCTCGAATTACAAAATGAATTCGGGTTTCCCCACCATATCTAATCCAAAGAATCCCTTGCTCAATTAATGATGAAGATCATTTCAAAAACATGATTCTTACTTAATCGTTATCAACCAACATATGTGTTAACGAATTTTCATCAATCAATTATTTACAATTAAATATGCACATATAAAACTTCCCCTCTAGGGGGACCGAACTCATGTAACACTCAATTTAAAATAATTGCCATATATTTTAAAATGTTGTGATTAAAACCATTCGATGGGGGGCCAGACACGTTGACACAAGGAGTCAATCACATCACAATTTTAAAACATTGATGAGAATAGAGGATTAAATAAGTTTATTATCCCCTTAAGTTATAACAATGTCCAATTACATTTTCAGTCCTTGAAACTTATTCCAGTTAAAAATATAAGACTAAAACAATGAGAAAAGGCTGAATTTATTTTGAAAATCTTAAAATCATGATTGAAAAAATTAATTTTCAATTTAAAAGAGAGAATTAGTTCGACTAAATTTTAAAGTGGCTTCCCTCTACAGAAAATTAAAAACTAATTCCGTTGGACATTATATTTCCCTTATGAAGTGAGATTTCTTATTCAGAGCTTAAATCACCCCATCTTGAACCAGGCAAATTTTCATATTTCGTTATGTTACCAAACAATCCTAGTAAATTTTGTCCAACATAATGAATAGCCGGTGTCTTTTGGTCCCATGATTAGTAATAGTGATTGCGTTAGGGAGGATATCATTAATTCCGTCTAAGAGTATACCATCGGTTCATTCCTTGAATCTGAATTCGCTTGTGAAGAACTTCCCCGTTGGGGGACCGAATTCACTCATATTCAATTATTGGAACTATCACTTAAGAATATCAAGAATACCGATGCCCTAATTAAATCCATTCGTTGGGGGACTAAACTAACTGAAGGAAGGAATTAATCATCACAAATCTCAAAATACCAATAGAGACCGTGGGGTTTATGTCGAAACCCACCCACTTAATATAAACTTGATGGTATTTTGAAAAATAGTTCATTCAATTCTAAATGCCCGATATAAATCCTTGGTAATATCCCAATTTACCTGTTCAAATTAAATTACCCGATTTCACTATCTTAATTTTTCAAAAATAAAATCTTTTTTAAAATAAAATAAATCTCGAAGATCAAAATTTAATCTATACCTTTAAATTAATTACCTGATTAAATTCACTCTATAAAAGAATAAATAAAATAGATTTTCTAGAAAAATCATGATCTAGGTGGGTATCAAAATCAAATTCATGTTGTCCATAAAATTGGGTTTTCCTAATTAACTAATTAATTAGCACGCAAAAATGCAACATAATAATAAAGAGAAGACATGCAAATGTAAAATAATTACATAAAAAATAAAACAATAAGGATAAATATGCCCCTATCCATTATGGCCAAAGAGTAAAACTCCTTACAGAGTTCATCTTGTGTTCAACTTGAAGAATAATAGACTCTTAAACCTTTGGACAAAAGATGTTTTTGATCACGAATAACTTATTGTAGAAGACTTTTTGGCGGAAAGAACCATTTGTGAATAAGATAATGCCTCGAAGAAGAATCCTAGTGCAAAAAGAATTCTGGAGAAAATTGAAGAACCAACAAAAAGATCCACCGCCCAAAATGACACTAGAATGCTTGCATGAGGCTGCTATAACGCCATGTACAACCACAATAGTGGTTGTTGCACAGGGGCTCCAACGCTTCTTTTCTTTTCCTTATTATTCTTTATTGTCTTATGTAATCTTTCTTTCTTTAGGCAACTTATTGTAAACACTATGAACGAATTCCAAAACAATGCAGAGCCCAGGGAACATCTCCAAGATCAAATCTAAATATAATTCGAAAATAAAAAATTACATCCCCTCGTTTTCTCCTCTAAATACAACAATTAAAATGCAATATAAATCCCTAATTATTACAACAAAATCGAATATAGGAGAAGAAAAATAGCTATAGATAACCATCATAGGTTTCAATCACAAAATGCATTCTCATAACTGTTGTGGAAGTGATATAATCATTCACATCCTAAGAAGCCATATTAGTACAAAATACATATATTCAAGCACATATTTCTTAACATGCAACCTCTACGTTTGATCGTTGGATAACATGGACCTTTTAAAAAAATTGATCAATAAAAAATCGAGAGCTCTGATACCAATTATTGGGAAATCGGGATTGACATTTGAAAATTCATAAAAAATTTAGCCATAAGATCTTTGATTAATCATGCATTGAAAAGAAATTAAGAACTTTGTTTAAAGATTAAACCTAGGATTTCAATAATACAATACCATATCGAATCATGTGGTGATTCCTATGAGGAGAAACATGTCAATGATGGTGTAGATCTTGATGCCCTTTAAGGTCTCTAAAAACCTTTTTAGAAAGCTCTGAACATCTCGAATCTTCTAGCATATGTGTGGGCACTTTTGGAAATGACACGATGGTGAAATATTAGATAATTGTCCTTCTCTCTTCTCACCCTTTCAAAAAACATGAATAGTTTTTGTCCTCTTCCTATCTAACCCTACATAATGTATCATTCCCCTAAAACCCTAGCTTACACCAATATAAAAAGGTATAAGCAATGGGCTTTCCAGATAGTTTCGAACCTACTACTTGAGCAATGGACTATACAAGGGGCGCAAGACAAATAATTAAATTAACTTCCACATAAATACACGAAAATCCCAATTATAATTACTGTAATTATTTTTTTTCTTTATTTAATCGTGATTAACTCCACTAAATAATCACGATTACACTATAATTTAGTTATCTCCAAATCACTCGAAATAAATATGCCTTATTTACAAAGGTGATTATGACACATAATATGATTCCCCACGTTAAGATTACGATACTCGTTGGTCAAATCAGTTTACTGCTAATCAATTTTAACCAACCTCTAATTAATTCCTTGATTCTCAGACTTAACTTTTTTGCTAGTCCATCGGGACTATAAAATAATGCACCGACTGGGTTTTAATGGTGGAAACAGTACATATAAGTCTATCAAAGGGGTATCACAATATGAAATATCTCATGGACACGGATTACTCCGAATTATAGTCTCAGGCCTAGTCACACAACTGTTACCTAATGTGCGGGGATCATTTGATCCGATTTAAAATCACACTGCACCCAGAGCAATGAAAGTAACATATGCGCAAGCATTCCCATCCCCATAACTATCAGGATTAAGAATATATGAACCATTTTCAAATGGTGTGAGATTACCTAAGTTTAATTAAGATAACCATTAGACTTAAATATCATGGGTGATCCTGTTCAATACACTCCTGGATGTACCGGTCATAATCCTCTGTCGAACTATCGCACAAGTTCTTAAACCATCAGATATGTTCCCATAGTTTGAGATAGACCACTAGTATTGTACTGTAATCATTTTAATAGGATGCCAACTCCGTATCGAGGTTGTGAACTATTTAATAGTACTAGAATCCAAATTTCGATCCCTCGTAATCAAGCTAAACCCCGAAATTCCTACTATGTATAATTGACCGACATGTTTACAATATATTTAAATAAAAAATATAAGGTATTCTCATAGCCATGATTCTTATTTCAAAATAAAATGGAACACCTTTATCAAAAAGGTAAATATCATACATGGTTTTAAGAATAAAACCTCAACATGCACACGCAACTGCCTTTTGGGCAACCTGCTACACATGTACCAGCGTACCCCTGAAACACTGGGGGCAGATTACTTACATACCCGCTGAAGAATCACAGGCAAAATAAAGAAGTTTAAATTTTAAACATACGTATTAACATCTTTCGACCATAGCACTTATGGACAGGGCTAGTAATTTTTGACATGTTAACCCGTTTATGGTAATAATCCAAAATAACTCAAAAATGACACAATTAGCTTGTATATATTTAAGAGTACTCAAAACTTGAATTCAAATAAAAATTAACACACCCTGAAAATGACACGATTAACCAAAATTTCCACCCCTACCTATGGATGACTAAGATTCACCAGTGTACGATTGAGGTCCAATCTCAAGAGCAAACAAACCTCTACGGCCCAAACCAGTTGCAAAGCTTTAAAGGCAATTATGGGGGATTATTTGACCACACTCATGGAAGGGAAACATGTCTATTTGACCCTACCAACGACCTCACTTTAGGAGATAAGGATGTTTGGATCCAACCTTCGTAAATATCAAATTTAGTTATAGCCGATTATATCGGATAACTATTTAAAGTCATATAGTCCATCACGGCTCGACCTATTTTCTATTTCTTATAAATGTAACCCTCACGTTAGGAAAAAAAAGCATGTAATCTTTGTAATCAAGAGACGATTACTAAAGTAGAGAGAAAAACCTCGTGGATGTAGGCATATTATCGAACCACGCACATATTGTTTTTGTGTAATAGGGTATGTCTATATTTTGCTCGACTTTATTTGTGTTGAATAAATACTAGTCAATATGCTCCCATATTAATCCATTTAAGGGTTCATACCCCTTAATTTTTATTTCCTCAAGTTAGTTTACTACACCAAAAAAGGGTTTTTGTCACTTTTCACCCGCAAAGGGTTGTCGCGTTAAAAAATCTTGAGAAAGAAACACGGAGCTGTTGTCAAGGTCTTTGACAATGACACGACCGTGACAACTTCTTGTCACGATTGTGTCACGATAAAAAAACTTGACAAAGATGTTGTCACAGTCGTGTAAGGGTCAAAGACCATGACAACAAACAAATGTTGTCACGGTCTTTAACCCTGACACGATCGTGATAACAAACAGAAATTAAAACCCTAACTAGCACAAACCTGTTTCAGCCATTCCAACAAAACCCTCTCTCTCGCTCAAACAATTCAGGCAATTTCTCTCGATACCAAATCAACAAAACCCACTTATTGTTGTTCTCAAATCGATTTATTCCAATCGATTTCAAGGTTCCAATTGATTTCAACGGACGATTCCAATTGATTTCAAGGTTCCAATCAATTCAAGGGGCCATTTGAACAATTTTTTGCTAGAGTTTTCTTTATATCCTTTTAAAACTAAGAAGAAGGATTTTCGCTAGAGTTTTTGCAATACATCTTCCCTGGGTACGTTGTTTGTGTTTTTTCCCTAAATTTTTAGTACCTATGGTTTGTTTGCAATCATATACTCTTTACATTGAGCATATTAAAGTATGTGTGCATTGTGTATATTGAGCATACCCGGGTACCTAGAGTTTTTTTTCTTCCTAAATTCTCAGTACCTATTATTTCTTATGCAAGGGTTGTGAATTCATATTTGTGTTGATTGATAAATTCAAGCCACTGTGCATTTTGTGTGTTTTTTTACTCAATGCTTGTGGATTGATATATGTGTTGATTATTGTTAAATTTACTGAGAATTTTTGTGTTTGAGCAAATTCTTCACGGAGATTGAAAATTATTATTATAAAAATGGGGAAAAGGTTTGATTCAAATACATTTTTGGGTTTAATTTTCCCAATTCTGTTATGTTGCTTTAATATAAAGGGTTACTTGAACATATTATGGCAAAATATAACAAGAACTCTCAATTTATATTTTTCAAATTTGACATTAGGTATAGGCTTAACTATTGAGCATGTGTTTTTTTACCTACAAACTATAAAAAAAAATATCAAAAAAATATTATTTCCTTCATGATTAAGCCATGGTGACCTATTTATATTTTTCCCCCAATGGAGGTGGTGGTTGGTGGTCTCCCTGTTTTGGGGTTTTTTAGGATTATTACATTATAATTATATTTAATTATAATAAACATGACTTCATTTATAAAAATAGAGTCAAAGAACAAACATCACATTCCAACCCCAAGTTCTTCCTCGCCTCTGTAATCGTTGATAGTCCGTTTCGAGCACCAACAAATATCCACATACGTGTAATCCACCCCCTACATGAATTGAAGTTTGTATAACTCATTTTAAATATTCAAACCTATTTGATTGGTTGATTCCGATGGCGATATTGTTTCATATTTTCGTTTTTATTGTTTGTTAGGTTTTACTATAGAGAGATGCTTGAATGTCATGAACACAATATTAAAATTTCTATGGTTGGGTGTGTGTGTATATATATATGTATGTGTGTGTGTGTGTGTGTGTGTGTGTGTGTGTGTGTGTTAGTTATTAATCCTAATAACATTTGCACTATGAATGGAGAGGAAAAACATTTCAGATCTATATATGAGTGTTTTTTTATTAGTGTAACTAAACAATTTGATCAATATTATATGATCCAAAATAGGAATGTTAAACCATTTGGTATATGGAGTATTCTACAACCTGCAAGCACCCATAAGGTTAAAGATAAACATTGTATTTGGTCTTCTGGATCACATTTCATGTTCAATCTTTAATCCTATATGGCTTGTGAGGGAATTTTGATTTCACAATTACGTTTACAATTACACTTAATTTTATTTGAATTAATATTAAAACTATTTTGATTCGAATCAAATCCCAACATATTCATGTTTAGTTTAGAGTTTTAATGAGCATGTAATTCGAATTCATTTCGATAGGTATCAACTCATGTTTTGGAGGTAGCAATTCCTTTAGTATGAAAATGTTTGTAGAAACTATTCTGCAAACCTCCACTAAATTCATACAGGATTGATAATGTAACCAAATTCAATTGAGGAACCCAAGCTTGGAATCACGGGGGCAGTTTTATCAGTAAAATCGCGGGGAATGGTGAAACTAGAAAACCAACACAGTGTCACATTTAATAAATATGCTAGCACAAAATGAGCCGTAGAATTACTGAAAAATGAAATGTGAAACAATTCTTAGTTTGGTTTATGATATGGATTTGCATTCTTCTAATGTCGTTAATTTGGTTTATTAAATATGTCAAACTAATTCATTATTTATATTTCTAAATCATTTTCTTATATATATGTTTCTACTAATAACAAATTTTGCAGGAAATGTCTTCATCAGGGCATCAGGAAAGCGGAGGCGAGGAAGACTTGTCTAGAACTAGCCCCTTAAAATGGGTCAAGTTAGGGATCTTAATGGAGAAAAAGATGGCCTTACAATCTAAGGCCTTGGATTTGCTCAAGACGATTATTGGGACCGAGTACATTGACTGGAGGAAGGTGCCCTATGAGCTTAATATGTCCATTTGGGGGGCATTACAGGTACTTTCTTGATCGAATAATATTTATATTTTATTTTATAATTTAAATACTACTAACTCACTTTCCTTTTGTTTTGTATTTGGTTAATAGGAACAATTCGACTTGCCCCTACAAGCATGCGACTCTACGTTGGAACAACTGAGAAATCTATGGAAAACGTGGAAGAAAAATATGCATGTACGGTATTTTGCCCGGGACCGTAAGCCTGTCTTACGATGTAGGGACACGGTACCCGAGAAGGAGCCAATCTTATTGGCAAGCTGACAATAGTTTGTCGATAATGAGATATCAGACAAGGAATTGTTCTCTCGTGAACTGGGGAGGACAAATCAGGCCAAGAAGGTCGACGTGCACTACTCCGGATGTACATCTTACGCCGAGGTGGAGCATACGATGGTAAGTTTTAAATGTTATTTTATTTTAGTTTTATTTTATTCTATTTAGTGATAATTATATATTAATTCAATCATTTTGAAATATTTTATTTCAGGAAATGGGGAGTGGTCCTAGGGGTAAGCAATAAGGCTCGATGCTTATGTGGCAATTCGAACGAAGAAAGGGAAGGATAAAGAGGTGAATCCAACCGTGGCCGCCACTATTGTAAGTTATAATTTTAATTACGTTATTAAAATAAAAATTTATAATCACATACTTTTTTGTATTAATTCATCTAATCGTGAATTTTTTTGTTATTTTAGGAAAAACTCAAAGTAGTCCATAGCTCGCAGAGTGATGCTGACAAGGTATCTCTTAGTACGGACGTACTTAGCCAAGTGCTCGAGCGGGATCACAAGGGCCCTACTCGGGAGGCGAGCTCTTGAATGGGGAAGTCGAGCCTCACCGGGATTGTGTTGAGCAACACTAGACTGGCATACAAGGTGGACGAGTTACAGAGCAACAACGACGAGAAGTTTGAGAACCAGGAGAAAACATTGAATAAAATATTTTCGTTTGTCAAGCATGCTCTTCAACCCTGAGATGGGTCCAACTCAGGGAAGGGCAAGTAGAATGTTGTGGATGAGGGGATCACTGTTCCATCTTTCTCACCGATACCCCCTTGTCTCCATATGACATATTCGCCACCCCACCCATATCCCCCTCATCCCAACTAAGCCATTTATAATTGGTTGGGATAAAGTGTATTTAGTAGACTTACGGGGAGGCGATAGAATAGCCAGGGGGTGAGGGACCCGAATATACGCCCATATTCCTTGGTGCATAACCGTCAGTTGTAACCACTCGAGGCTCACGTGATTCACGTCTGGTAGGAAAGAGAACGAAGCCGTGTAGTTGAACAAATAATGCGACATACAGACTATTGAGGGTTGTGTTAATTCTTATGTAGTATGGCCTAGATTTCGCCTTCAAGTTGATAATGAATGAATAATATGTAATAATTTGATTATTATTCATTTAGTGTTAGATTATCATGAATATTGAATGTTATTTAGTGTTTGATAATGAATGGATATTGTATGACCTAGTTTCTTATTTATATTTGTTTAGTGTTTGATTATTAAGGTTTTTGAATGTTGGTTGCTCTTATATATTGAGACAATATGTCGTATATTTGCTGTTACAGGTGACAATATATTGCTGGGCAGTGGCAGTGGCCATATTGCCCAACAGTTTTTTTTATACTGCTGCCAAGATTTGTCATGGACTTTGACCGTGACAAGACCATGAAAAGGATAAATTATCACGAACTTTGATCGTGACATTTCCTTGTTTTTTTACGTTGTCAAGGATAAATTATTACGTTGTCACCCCGTACCATGTCACGGACTTTCCAAGATTTTTTATCGTGACATGTCCGTAACAAGGTCAAACTTATCACGAACTTTGACCGCGATATGTCCGTGACAAATTTGTTATCACTCCGGGCTATGTCACGATCTTTGACCGTGACAAGGTTGACTTGTCAAAGTTTTTGACCGTGACAAGTGGCCAGTTTTGGTGTAGTGGTTAGCATGTGGTGATTGAGTTTGCATGCATGCTTTTCAAGGATGTCGTCTTAGTTTATTTACTATTGACATTACTTGGAGATTTAGTCCTAAAGTCGTGAACTTTTCTAAATGTTAAAAGATAACACGTGATGTACGTAATGATATTGTCACCTCTTATAATAGTTGTCACACCGTCCTTTTTTGCCATGACTTGAAACGTAATAGTACCTCCGTTGCAAATTAAAAGTTCTAATATATTTTTTATATGGATTAAGTATACACTCAATCAATGGATAACACCAACATTTAAAAAAAATAATTGTAACAAATGCCAAATGCCATGAAAGAAAAAGTGTAGGGGTTAAACTAAATTTCTAAAGGGCTCGTTTGGTTGTCCCAAAATTGTAAATTGAATCATTAATAAATTGATTCATTTACAAATTGACCCATTAATTGTGTTTGGTTTCATTAATGAAAGGATTCATTAAGGGCCCGTTTGGTTGTCCCAAAATTGTAAATTGGATCATTAATAAATTGATTCATTTAGGCCCCATTTGGTTGTCCCAAAATTGTAAATTGGATCATTAATAAATTGTTCCATTTACAAATTGACTCATTAATTGTGTTTGGTTTCATTAATGAAAGAATTCATTAATTGTCCCATTTTAGCTCATGTGTAAAATCTGAAATTGGATCATTTCACAAAAAACGTGAAATGAATCCATCTGAAATAGGAGTCACATAAAGTGTATGTCCCCTCTCCCTCCCCCTCCTCCTTTCCCTCTCTCTTTCCCTCCCCCTCTCTCTCTTGATTTGTTTTTATCTTGTTTTCATAGAACCTTAACATCAATTTTAAATTACCAAACATTGTGTAAAATTGGATTTAACTCATTTCAAATTCATTCATTTACAATTCGCTAATTCACAATGAACCAATTTATATAATCAAACAATTTGCGAAACCAAACTGGGCCTTACAAATTGACCCATTAATTGTGTTTGGTTTCATTAATGAAAGGATTATTAATTGTTCCATTTTCGCTCATGTACAAAATCTGAAATTGGATCATTTCACAAAAAAGGTGAAATGAATCTATTTGAAATAGGAGTCACATAAAGTGCATGTCCCCCCTCCCTCTCCCTCTCCCCCTCCCTCTCTCTTTCCCTCCCCCCTATCTTTTGATTTGTTTTTATCTTTTTTTCATAGAACCTTAACATCAATTTCAAATTACCAAACACTGTGTAAAATTGAATTTAACTCATTTCAAATTCACCCATTTACAATTCGCTAATTCACAATGAACAAATTTACATAATCAAATAATTTGCGTAATCAAACTGGGCCTAATTGTCTCATTTTAGCTCATGTACAAAATCTGAAATTTCATCATTTCACAAAAAAAGTGAAATGAATCCATTTGAAATAGGAATCACATAAAGTGCATGTCCTTCTCCCTCTCCCTCTCCCCCTCCGCCTCTCCCTCTCTCTTTCCCTCCCCCTCTATCGTTTGATTTGTTTTTATCTTTTTTTCATAGAACCATAACATCAATTTCAAATTACCAAATATTGTGTAAAATTGGATTTAACTCATTTCAAATTCACTCATTTACAATTCATTAATTCACAATGAACCAATTTACATAATCAAACAATTTGCACGATGTGAGTCAAAAAATAAATGAAGAGATGCAAAAACCAAATTAATAAAATATGGTAAATCATCCTCGTACTCATCCTCAGCCATAAACTCCCTGTTGACGGAAAGCTTAGTTGAAACCTCCCCATTCGTTGCCATACCTGATCCAACATATATTTCTCCGATTGTTGGGATCTATCTATCTCTCTCTATATAAGAATGTACGGATTCGAAGCTCTTACCTTTAACATTCATGGAGGTTATCTGGAAGCTATCGTTAGGGGCCACAGATCTGGGTTGCTCACGGCTGCTGATTACAACAATTTGTGCCAGTGTGAAACCCTAGATGACATTAAGATGCATTTATCCGCCACCGAATATGGTCCTTATCTTCAGAACGGTTAGTTCTTCACGTATATTAAATTCTGAAACATTGTTTTGTTTTACTTTCTATGCGTCATCTGATTTTGTGTTTGTATGATTTGAAGTGAAAAAACTGTCCAATTTGGAAATCACTTGAAATTTTATGCATCTTTTACATCAAATTTAGCCGATTCAATTTTAGCTGTCTAGTTAGGTGCAATTATGTCTAGTTAGGTGGAACATTAATGATTTCGGGTCATATCATGTTAAGGGATTGTTTGATGATAACTTGTTCTACCAGTTAAAACCCTTAACGGTTAAGATTCATTGATTTAAGTAAACAATATATACACACTAGGGTTGTATATTTTAACGTGCTCATAGCAAATTTTATAAACGAGACCTTTACATTGACGAATATGTCTATTTGGGTTTGTTAATGGGTGCGTGTGTCGATCTTATATGATACAAAATGCTTTATTATCTTAATGAGGTGAACACGACACACCCATTAAGATAATGGGTCGAGTTTGAGTATTGTTTTCTCACCCAATGAGACCCGGATACAACTCGACATGATGTGTTACTCATGGCCAATTCTAAAATTCATCTATGACTATTTTTTCATTTCTGGCTAAACTTCCTGAGTTGGGTATTAATTGTTTGTCGTACTGTGCTTGCAGAACCTTCCCCTTTGCATACAACTACCATTGTGGAGAAATGCACTCTTAAACTGGTCGATGAGTATAAGCAAATGTTATGTCAATCCACAGAGCCTATGACAACCTTCTTGGAGTATATCACGTATGTGGAACAATATCTTCTTGAAAGCTTTTGTTATGTTATATATTATATGGTTGGGGTCTAACTACTCTAGGATCTGTACTAATAGAAAAAAAGAAGAGAAGATTTACTCTAGGATCTCACCTTCCTCTACTCGTGGTTTTGTATTTTGTGATTTGAGTTCGGGTGATAGGTGGTGGGCTATCAACGACAATAAGAATGGTACTAGAGAGAGAGAGAGGATGAACTGGAGCAAGGTCCTTATAATTTTGAAGTTTGAACTGCAGTGGCAACGGATGTATTACTATCATGCTAGTAATGAGGCCAGCTATATACCGAATTTTACTTGGTGGGCTGGGGGGGGGGGGGATGAACATCATAATAACAAACCATTATTATTAAGAAAAAATACAAAATTTGTAAGTGTAACATGTTAACATAAAAGTTAGACTTGAATAATGATCGAGTGAAATAGGGACACAAAAAAATCCTTAATACCGAGTGTTGATACCAAAATTAGTATGCTGACGTGGACGAATAATAAGAAGACACGTGTCAATCTACGTGGCACAATAGCAACGAGGAAGATCATTCCCCCGACCAACATACTTTGCTCCGAGCAACAGGTGTACTCCGAGGAACACCAGCCCTCCGAGGAACTCCAATGCTCCGAGGAACTCTTGGACGACGAGCAACTAAGGCGGTTCGAGCTGCATCTCGACCGCAGCATTAATTGCCAGATAATCAACAGTTCAACTATTCATTAAATGCTTATCATCTTGACGCACACGTTTGAAGAGCATTAAATGAATTACCCTTTCATATGCGTATCATTTAATGTAATACCCTTTCATGTACAGCCTAAGGGCTATAAATACCTTGTATCACCCTCATTCAAGGGGACTGGAATTTCTTGATAGCACTTGTAATCGAGAATTCCCAAACACTCAGCAATAACATAACAGTGGACGTAGGCCATTCATATAAGGCTGAACCACTTTAAAATCTTTTGTCTCATCTATTTATCTGTGATTAAATAATTAGAGGAATCTAATTTTTTACATCAACAGATTGGCGCCGTCTGTGGGAAACGACTGTTGTTATCGTTTTTCACCAAGAATCATTCATCATCAATGGCAGATAACCCAGAATCTAGCAATCGAAACGCTGGAAATGCTGGAAATCCTCCAAATCCCTCTGCACCTCCAGATCTGGCCGGGATTATGACGAATCTGGCTCAAGGACAAACCGCCATGCAGGAGACAATGCGGCAACTCATACAAACCCTTCATGGCGGCGCACCTGCACATTCAGGACAGCGAAGTGGTCAGAGGCAAACCAATTTACTTTCTTCACGATCCAGGCGTACTGAGCCCTATTATAATGAGGAATCAGATGACTTCTCTTATCAACCTGGGCAAACTTCATCTATAAGGGCCACAGATACTGATCAACGTATTACTCTCTCTCTAGAGAGGATCAGTGCCATGGAAAGATTGAGCAGGGCATCTCCTTTCAGTCGATTAGGCCCTAGGAGGAATAGGAGTCCACCTAAGACCGTGTCGAGGAGTTTTCGACAACCATCAGATCTAAGAGAAGGATCAGCACAATCACGACCAGTAGCTCGTCAAGATAGATCTCAGGAGGCTACTTCAGAACGATCAATTGCTCGAACCAATAGACCCGAGGAAGGAAATGAAGCGTGGAAAGGATCCCTTCAGCGGTTGGAGGATAGATTGGGAGAAATGGCTAAGGCGAAGAATCCCCTACAACGAACTTTTGTTCAAGGGACACCTTTTGTCCAGGCCATTGTGGATTTTCCTACACCGTCAAAGTTTAAAGCCCCTGTGGTGACCCCCAAATACGATGGAAAGACAGATCCTGTTCTTCACATAGAGCAATATCAAGCTGCTGCCAACATCTATGCTGTCCCCAACGAGATGAGATGCAGAGCATTCTCGGGAACTCTTACTGGCTCTGCCCAGATATGGTACAACAATCTTCCTCGGGGTAAGATTTCAACTTTCTTTCAATTGGCCGAGTTGTTCATCGGCAATTTCTGTTTTGGAGCAAAGCCAGTAAAATGGGTAGCACACTTGTTAAGTGTTAGACAAAAATCTGGTGAGAGTACTAGAGATTACATAACTCGTTTCAATAACGAGAAGCTGGAAGTCATAGATTACGAGGAGAAGACAGCAATCACCGCCTTGATGAGTGGGTTGTTGCCTAATAAGTTGTATTACACCTTGGCGAAAGATCCACCTAAAACTATGTCAGATTTGATGGCAAAAGCGGCCAAAATCATGAATGCCGAGGAAGCTATGGCTGCAAAGAAGAATATGGATAAAGACACCAAGGTGGAAGTCGACAAGTCTAAAAATAAAGAGCATAAGGGCAATGGCGGTGACAAGCGTTCCAGAAATAATAAGTCATCATGGGAAGTCCTGAAGAAATTCGATAATTATACTCCCTTGAAAATGGGTATTAATCATGTCTTGGAAGAAATCAAGAATAGCGAGGAGGTAAAGTGGCCGAAGAAACTGAGGTCAGACCCTGATGCGAGGAACAGGGATAAATATTGCGAGTTCCACAAAGATCATGGCCATATGACTAAAAATTGCATAGCTCTTCAGAACGAGATCGAAACGCTCATCCGAAGAGGAAAGCTAGCAAAGTATGTTGATCGGGGAGGCGAAAGAAGAAATAATGACCGAACTAGAGAAAGGTCCAGATATCCTCGTCGAGCAGAGGAGAAAAAGAAAAGGGAGCATGAAGATGATGCCAAGGATGACTCCGATCTTCCCAAGAAACCAAGGCAGCCAGAACGAGAGGTATTTTCCATACGTTTTGGGTCATTTGGTTGTAATGTTATTACAGGAGGAGATGCAGGAGGAGATCTTATTGCAGAAAGAAAAGCTTACCTCGGAGAGGCACAAGCTTGCTCGTACATTTAGCGAATAAATTTGGCCGAGGAGGACCGTCCGAGGAAGGTAAACAAAGATAAGCTGGTTATTGGCTTTTCAAAAAATGACATGGCGGGTGTTCTTTAGCCTCACGACGACCCTTTGGTGATCAAAATGAGGATGAAAGAAGTAGTGATTTCAAGGGTGCTGGTAGACAATGGCAGTTCGGCAGACATCATGTACTATTCATGCTTTGACAGTTTAAATTTGAAATTATCTCAATTGGAACCTTATCACAGACCTCTTCTGGGTTTCGCTGGCGAGAAAGTTTTTCCACTTGGGACGATCAAGTTGGATATATTCATCGGAACTTGGCCTGCTTGTCGAACAGAGAGAATACGCTTCTTTGTGATGGATAAGAATGTGCAGTCAGCTTACAACATCATCATGGGAAGAGTTGGTTTGAAGAAGTTCGAAGCAGTTCCATCTACAGTACATCAGTGTTTAAAATTCCCTATAAATTTCGGAGTGGGAGTTGTGAAAGGTGATCAGAAAGTAGCTCGGGAATGCTATTATTCATCTGCCGAGCAAGAGGAGCTTGAAGAGTCAAGGAAAAAGACTACTACCTACCAGGTGGAGGAAGGTACAGAAATTGAAACACTTGATCCCAGAGATGAATCCCAACTTGTAAAAGGACAGGTGGTGGAATCTACAAAAAATGTTATTCTGGACGACGAGCATCCCGAACGAGTAACCCAGATAGGTTCATCGTTAGATGCTTCAATAAAACAGGAGTTGTTAACTTTCTTGAGGAACAAAAAGAAAACTTTTGCGTGGAGTCATGAAGACATGCCAGGAATAAATCCAAACTTCTTATGTCATGAGCTCAATGTGAATAAGGAGATCAAGCCCGTAAAACAGAGAAGAAGGGTATTTAGCCCCTAGAAGAATCAAGCTATACAAGAGGAGGTCGATAAGCTCCAGAAAGCTCAATTCATTGAAGATGTGAAGTATCCAGACGGGTTAGCAAACGTGGTGATGGTGAAGAAGAAAAACAATAAATGGAGAATGTGTGTTGATTTCACTGATCTCAACAAGGCATGCCCAAAGGATCATTTTCCACTACCCAGAATTGATCAACTAGTGGATGCTACCTCGGGATACGAGCTACTCAGCTTCATGGATGCTTACTCTGGCTACAACCAGATCAAAATGAAACCTAAAGACAGGGAAAGTACTTCTTTTATTACCCCTAGGGGAACTTATTGCTATAATGTTATGCCTTTTGGTTTGAAAAATGCAGGAGCGACATACCAGCGGCTGATGAACAAGGTTTTCACCGAACAAATCAGTTGCAACATGGAAGTCTATGTCGATGATATGCTGACGAAGAGCAAGAAAGCTGCTGATCATCTAGTTGACTTAGCTCAGACCTTTGATCAACTGGATAAATACCAAATGAAGCTCAACCCGACGAAGTGTACATTTGGAGTACGAGAAGGTATGTTCCTCGGATACATCGTCAACCAGCGAGGTATTGAGGCAAATCCAGAAAAGATCAAAGCTCTTTTAGGGCTGCGATCTCCAACGACGAAGAAAGAAGTGCAGAGTCTTACAGGACGAGTTGCAGCGCTCAACAGATTTGTATCCCGAGCAACTGATAGATGCCTTCCATTCTTCAAAACACTTCGAAAAACTTTCGAGTGGAATGAGGAATGTGAAAAAGCCTTTCAAGACTTGAAAAAATATTTGGGAGCACCTCCACTATTGTCCAGGCCAGTAATGGGAGAAAAGTTATACTTATACCTGGCAGTATCAGAGAATGCAATCAGCTCGGCATTGATCAGAATGGAGAATGGAATCCAGAAGCCAATTTATTACACAAGTAAGGCTTTCCGAGGTGCAGAGATCAGGTACCCAAAGCTGGAAAAATTGGCATTGGCATTAATTGAGGCAAGTAGAAGAATGAGGCCATATTTCCAGGCCCATACCATCGTCGTATATACCGACATGCCATTGCGACAAGCCCTTCATAAGCCAGAAAAATCAGGGAGACTGATGTATTGGGCAATAGAGCTCGGTGAATATGATATTGTGTATGAACCTAGATCATCACTAAAAGGGCAAGCCGTAGCAGATTTTATAGCAGAATTTACTTATCCTGATACCCCCGAGGAGCAAAAGTTGCTCGCTGATCAACCTGTGGATGTTACAGGATCAACAAACACGAGCCCAGACCAGCTACGGTTGGCAAAAGGACGAGTGGATGTTAAAAAATCAACAGTCATAAGCTCAGACCAACTCCGGTTGGTAAAAGAGCTTGTGGATGTAGAAAGATCATCAACTTCGAACTCAGACCAACTCCGGTTGGTAAAAGAGCGAGAAGAGATGGTCGACAAGGAGCGAAAAGTACCAGGGGAGGATGGAATGAAACAACAAATATTTCACCGAGGAACTTTGTCAGATAAGAAATTTGAAGACGAGTTACCTACATGGAGATTATATGTAGATGGGTCATCCTGTACAGCAGGTTGTGGAGCAGGGATTGTCTTGAACACTCCGGATGAGATTGACGTAGAATACGCCCTGCGATTCCAAATCAAAGCTTCCAATAATGAGGCGGAGTATGAGGCCATGATAGCAGGTCTTAATTTAGCAAAGATTATGGAAGCACAACAAGTGATGATATTCAGTGATTCTCAATTAATTGTGAATCAGATAATGGGGACATATGCAGTTAAAGGAGAATTTATGGTCAAGTATCATGCAAAGGTGATGGAGTTGTTGACAGAGTTTGATGCCATTCAATTGATCAGAATACCAAGAATTGAAAATGCACGAGCAGACGCACTGGCCCGACTAGCATCAGCTACTCGTACCGAGTTGCGGAGAACGATACCAATTGAAGTACTAGAAAGTCGAAGTATAGATGAAGACCTGACGATGAATATTATCACCCTTGATTTAGGGCCATCCTGGATGGATCCCATCAGGGTATACATTGAGGATGGAGAACTGCCGGAGGATAAGCTCGCTGCTAAGAAATTGAAGTATAAAGCTGCTCGGTATGTACTAACTAATGGTATTTTGTATAGACGAGGAATTATGGCAGGTTTGCAAAGATGTGTACATCCTTCCGAGGTGAAAGAATTGATTGAAGAGATCCATGAAGGGTCTTGTGGAGCCCATGTAGCAGGTCGGACACTTTTGCAAAGGGTGATGACGCCAGGATACTACTGGCCGACGATGAGGGCTGATTCCATAGCCTATGCTAAGAAATGTGACAAGTGCCAACGTTTTTCCTCCATCCGACGAACGCCACAAGCGTTGTTGACACCCATAACTTCCCCTTGGCCATTTGCCATGTGGGGAATTGATTTGGTTGGACCACTGCCGACAATCCGAGGAAGATTCAAGTACCTCGTCGTCGCAGTGGATTATTTTACTAAGTGGGTAGAACCTGAGCCCCTTATTGATATGACGTACGAGAAGGTATACCAGTTCGTTTGGAAGAATATCATCTGTCGATATGGTCTCCCTCATGCCTTCGTCACAGACCATGGAACACAGTTTGATAACGAGGAGTTTGCCGCCTATTGTCATCAGTCGAACATTTTGAAGGTCCATTCAGCACCAGGCCATCCTCAAAGCAATGGGCAGACTGAAGTGACGAACAGAACACTACTAAACGGTTTGAAGAAAAGGCTAAGTGAGGCCAAAGCTAATTGGATTAATGAGCTACAATCAGTATTGTGGGCTTACCGAACAACTCCCCGAGCAGCAACTGAAGAATCACCATATATGCTAGCATTTGGAAGTGAGGCTGTAATACCTGCCGAGTTGGGTCTTCCAACAGACAGAGTACTGAATTTCAATTCCCCAGTCAGCGATTTGATGAGAAGGTTAGATTTGGACATGCTCGAGGAGGTTAGAGAAGAGGCAGCCATTAGGAATGCTGCTTACCAACGACGAACAACCCTGTTCTACAACAAGAGAGTGAAAAAATGCGACTTAAAAGAAGGAGATTACGTGCTAAAGAAGGTCATTCAGAAGCACAATAAATTGGAAGCAAACTGGCATGGACCTTATCGAGTTACAGAAGTTGTTCGACCAGGAACTTACCGAATAGCAACTCTAGAAGGAGAGGAATTCAAGAATGCTTGGAATGCTGAACACCTACGCACGTATTATCAGTGATGTAAAATGTAAAGCAGTTCCATCAATATGAATAAAACGAAGATGTTTCACCATTTTTCTCTCCTTTGTTTGAAAGTTTTTCGGGGAATACTAGTGTGGTACACTACATTGCTCGACAGCAAAAAGAAGACGATAGTTCATACACTAGCGTGACCAACTCCGGTTGGTAAAATAACTAGTGGACACTGATAGTTCGAACTCAGTTGTCATCTTATGGTGATCGGAAGGTAAAACTATTCCAGAAAATACAAAATATTCCAAACTGAACCAAGTATGGTTGGTCGGGGATTAAAACCCACTAACTGTAGTTGGTCGACGAGGATAAATTATCGACCTTGGTTGGTCGGACACATTTTATGAAAAAATTTACCAAGTATGATTAGTCGAGGATAAATTCTCACTAACTGTAGTTGGTCGACAAGCTTAACTTAACAATCTTAGTTGGTTGGAAGAATTTTTAACATTTTTATACTCATTACTTTATTATTAAGTGATCGAGCAACATTACTGATATTTGTAACTTTTTATTACTAAGTTGGTCGATGAACCACACAATATTGTTATGCAAGCACAATTATAAAGTGTTTGACAAATACAAAAGAATTGCAATACAAATTTGCAAACAAAAATGAAAGTCTTTCATTGAATTCAAAATAAATTACAGAAGTTTATTACATTGATATTAAACTGTGTACTAACTATTACATTGAGATCCCTACTCTATTGGTTTCTTTCCTTTAGCTTTTGAAATAGGGTCCTCGCCAGCAGGTGGATCGTTTAAAGTCTGAGGAGAGTTGATAAAATTCAAGTCCTTCAGCATTCTGACATTCATTATTGAAGGTGTGTCCAATAGATGCTCGGGACGAGATACCTCGATCTGAGAATGAAGACTGTAGTCATCGAGGTATTGTGCAATTAAGCTCCGAGGAATGGCACGAGCTGGGATCCATTCCTTATCCAAATTGAACGGTGTCACAGGCAAGTCAAGTACCCCAGGATCATAATAGTCCCACAAGTAATGTCCATGTTCAAGTTTCAACACGCATAAGGCATTCAACCAGCCTTGTTTATAGCCCTCATTATTGGCGTTCTGGATACGAGCATCTAAATGGCATAGTGCCTCGTTGTAACCAGCCATCCAAAATTCCCTGGGCTGTTTATGGAATTGGAAAGTTAGTCTCTCCAACTGCTCGTGAAGGTTTTTGGCAAAAATGTCGTTATTCTCTAAAGCAGACTTCGTCGCAGTATGTTGACCCTCCAAAGTTAGGATTTTCTTGGACATTTCAGACAAATCCCGATCTTTCGCATTCAATTGGAACGCTTGAGTTTCCAACGTTGATCGAGTGCGAGCTCCTTCAACATTACGACTAAGAGCTCTTGATCCTCCCCGAGCAGGACGAGAACTTGGTTCCTCGATGACATTCTGAGCAGCTCTTCCTCGACCGCGAGAACCTCTTCCTCGTCCCCGAGCAGCAGCAGAAGTACCAGACCTTCTCAAGGTATCCAACTCTTGCCTTAATTTGGCATTCTCAACCTCTAAGAATGAGAATCCTTCATCGGTGACCGGTACCAAGGCAGTGGAAGATGAAGCTGCAGACTTATACTTTGCCAACTCTTTCTGCAAATTGTTGTTTTCTTGCTCTAGCAGCTCGACGATCTGTCTGCAAGCCTCAACTTCACCCTTTAGGGTTCTCTCCCTGACATCGTACCCAGCAATGATCTTTTTGTGGCCTGTCTCGGAAGAAAGCTGTTGATACCTCTTTTCATACCCCTCGTCCCTCGTGCAGAAGGGCAGTTGATTCTTTGTACTGAGTCTGAAGATCTTCTAGAGTATATTGAAGCTCCTCGATCATGTCATAGTATGCCACGTTATTAGCCACAGCTCGATCAAGTAAGTCCTTCAAGTATTGATAAGCCTCTACTGCCTGCTCTGAAGCACCCTGGCCAAGGATGTCGGCAACTTCTGATTCACTTAGGTCTGTGTGACCAGCTTTATAATATTCATGGCATTGCCGCATCAACTTTGTGTCATTAGCAGACAGCAGATCCATCCTGGCCAGAAACTAACAGAAAAAGAAAAAGAAGATCAAGACAGAGTGCAGATAGAGAAAAGACAATCATATGGAAGAAAAGAACTCAAATTTTATTAGATCATAAAGCAAAGTTACAAAGATCTGAGTTACACTTGAAAAAAAGGAAAAATAAAAGAGAATACCGAACAACTTCACACCTTTTCCTTGTCTCCCAAGACTTTCTCGGGAGGCTGGGACGAGGAGCTTGGTTGCTCGGTGGGAACAATAATCTGGCAGCTGGAATTGGGATTTGTTCAGGAGGAGCAGGCAAAGAAGAAATCTCCTCAGTAGATGTCTGGTTGGGTTGTGCAGCAATGACTTGATCACCCACTATCAATGAAGACTCCTCGGATGCAGCTTCATCCTCTTCTTCATCTTCAATAGCTGGAGGAGGACCAGGGAGATGTTGTTGAAATAGCTCGGAGTCCTCGCTCACCTTCAATTCTTGCAAGGCAGCAACCCAACCATCATGGAAGTATTTCAAACTTCCATACTTCACCTGAGTCATCATTGCTGCTACCCCCTTATCCCATCCTTTGTCCCAACCAGTTCGAAAGGATTTCTTCACAGCTGTTTTTCTCTTCATTTTCTCCGAGGAGAGCTTCTCGGACAGAAGATCCTCGGTGGCTTTTAACTTGGCCTCCACCTCCTCCTTCTGGCGATTTACTTCTCGCAGAAGGGTCAGCTCCTCCTCGGCCGATTTCAATTTATTCTCAAGCTCCCCAAAGCTTGTGAGCTTCTCGGCATAGTTTTTATTCTCTCTCTCCAAGTCCTTCACCTTATTTCCCAACTGTACTTTCTCTGCCTCAGACGCAGCCAAATTCTTCTCCCATTCAACCTTATCCTCGTCATGCTTCTGACGGGAATCCCTTAGAGATTTGGTAGCTTCTTCCAGTGCTCCCTCCACGGTGGACGAGGAGCAAGAAGCTTTGATTGCTTCATCCTTTTTAAGGATTATATTGAAACAGCTCGTCAACTGTAATCAGAAAAGGGAAACGACATCAGAAACAAATATGGGAAATAACAAAGGAAAATATGAAAAGCTCAGAGTAGAGATACTTACTGAAGCAAGATGACGAGCAGCCAGAGAAGTAACCATATCCCGAGTAAGGTTGTCTTCATTACCTTGCACCTCGGGAATGGTCAAAATCTTTACCGAGCTCATCGCAGAACTCGGAGGAATAATGGTTGGAACACCAGCTCCACTAGTTTGAAGCTGGGGAATGGTCTCAGTCAAAGTAACCGAGGAGGATTTCTTCAATCTCCTCAGTGGCACTTCAGCAGTTTCAACCAAAGAACTTTTGGTTGGGACCACTTCCATAGGTGCATTCTTCTTGCTCGGAGCCACTGGGGGCTTCTCGGCAGCCTTCTGAAGAGCAGCAGAAGGGGCAACATCCACTTTCTTTGTCCCCTTTGGGACATCAACCTTGGTTCTCTTTCCATCACCAACAGAGGAGGCTTCCTCGAAGATAGCAGGAACTCTTCTCTTGCCCATCTTCTGACTCAAAGGAATGTGAGATTCTGGTGAAGATTCTTCAGAAGCTGGCAGTGGTTCACTAATGCTAACCACAGGACGAGCAGTAAAGGAGGATGTATAGCTCCTGTACTGCAGCAAGTATGAGGCAGACCTGATGTGCTCGTCTGCAACCCTCTGATGCAAACTCCAGATATGTTTTAATTGCTTTATATTAACTTCTGACTCTTTGGGAGTTTTTCTCTTGCTGTCAACTGCAAACAAAAACATATTGAAATGTCAATCATGCATTTATTCAAACATGATGAAATCACAACTTCAGAAATAAAATAAAACGAAAATAACCTATCCCATTGCCATATGGAGGGCATCTGGGACCTTCATATACTTCGTCTCCAACTAGAGGGGCATGTTGCCAATTTTTTATAACTACCCCATTTTCAAAATAATCCCTGTTAGCATCAGGGAGGTTAACTACTAGAGCCCTATTCAAAAACCTAGTTTTTAAATAATAAACATCGTCTAAAATAGCCCATCTATAACAATACATAATCTCAGGAATCCCTATACGAGTTCCATGAGTTTGATTTAACTTATGCACCCCATTAACTATTCTCCATGTATTGGAGCTATTTTTGCAGGAACAACATCGAAGTGGTGACAAAACTCTAAGCATAAAGGGTTTGGTGGAAAAGAAAATCCACATTCAGCAATAAAGAGGCTGGGGAACCAATGTCCCTCAGCCAAACGAAAGTAATTTGAAGGCTCAGAAAGAACCTCCAAAGTCACCCAAGATGGAATAGAGAAATCAGAACGGAATTTCTCAACAGATTCAATAATGTAAACCATGATGAATAAAAGAAAAAGGAAAAAGAGCTTACAGGGAAAAAAGAAGATCTGTTGACAACGAACGAAAACAAGGATGAACGCACAAGAGAAAGAAAGGCTACGAAAGCAGAAAATTGGAAAAGGTAGAAGACGGTATGATTACCTAAGAAGCTTAAATACTTTGCCTTGGGAAACGGCGAAAGAAATGATTACAAAAAAGAAACTATTACGCTACCGGCGGCTAAAAGGATAAAAAGTGCACGAAGATCGAAGCGCTTATAAAAATGTAAAAAGGCGGATTCTGCGAATTTGGAAGAAAATTCAAATACGAAGAAAAGGCTCCTAAAACCCAGGAAGGTCATTTAATATTGCCATATACCGAGAAAGAATATTCCATACTCCTCAAAGTTCGAAATATGAAACATTGGGGGCTTCTGTTGATACCAAAATTAGTATGCTGATGTGGACGAATAATAAGAAGACACGTGTCAATCTACGTGGCACAATAGCAACGAGGAAGATCATTCCCCCGACCAACATACTTTGCTCCGAGCAACAGGTGTACTCCGAGGAACACCAGTCTTCCGAGGAACACCAGCCCTCCAAGGAACTCCAATGCTCCAAGGAACTCTTGGACGACGAGCAACTAAGGCGGTTCGAGCTGCACCTCGACCGCAGCATTAATTGCCAGATAATCAACAGTTCAACTATTCATTAAATGCTTATCATCTTGACGCACACGTTTGAAGAGCATTAAATGAATTACCCTTTCATATGCGTATCATTTAATGTAATACCCTTTCATGTACAGCCTAAGGGCTATAAATACCTTGTATCACCCTCATTCAAGGGGACCGGAATTTCTTGATAGCACTTGTAATCGAGAATTCCCAAACACTCAGCAATAACATAACAGTGGACGTAGGCCATTCATATAAGGCTGAACCACTTTAAAATCTTTTGTCTCATCTATTTATCTGTGATTAAATAATTAGAGTAATCTAATTTTTTACATCAACACCGAGTGTCCTTTAATTCTCTTTATACTCACAGTAACGTCACCTTCTTTTAACACCACTGAAATTGAATAAGTTCCCTATTGAAGGAAAAGTAAAAGCAAAAGCACATTTCGTTACTTCTAAAAAAGAACGTGGGGTTTGGGCACGCGAGCACTGCCCATAGTTGTTAAAGGCACGCCTAGGCTGTAGGCTCAACAAGGCACAGCATTAGCGCGTCGCTTCACCTCAGGTAAGGCCCCTTCAATAAGGGGCGCGCCTTGTGCGCCTTTAGGCGCACCTTGTTAATTTTTTTCTACAAATTGCCCCCAATTCGAGAATGGATCAATTAATATGTATGACATTATGTATTTTTCAATGAAATATGGAGAATTAAACTATTTTTTACCAAAAAACTAACCAAAGTCGAGCATAAGTTGTGGTGAAATCTTTCTCACTAGTCGTTACTCAGGCAAAAGAAACCAAAAAAACTCGAACATTGTTGCATCTCCGATTGATTTTAATTTTTCTTTTCACACACTGGAGTGCATATGTTTCAAAATATATTAATATCTTTGCTTTTGTTGATTATTTGATGATTAAAATGTTAAATAATATTAGATATTTGATTTTATGTTTTTTTCCATATGATATATTAGATATATCTTCTTATGTGTCTCTTCATAACCTTGTATAATAGCAATTTATGCTATATTTCAAATTTTAGATCATAAAATAATCTTGTTATTATAGATATACAATTTTTGCATGCCTTGTAGAATGTGCGCCTCACTTCGATCAGGTGCGCGCCTCGCCTTGCGCCTAGGCTCTAGGGAGACATTAGCGCCTCGGTGCGCCTTAAATAACTGCGGCACTGCCCCAAGTATGGGTTTATAGTCTTATGACAAACCCAACTATAATGTAAAACTTTTAATTGGACCAAATTTGAGATGGGATAGATGACATTTTCAAACTTGAAGGGGGTGTTGATGTTTGTCAGAATATGTGCGACGACGAGGCTGTCTCCTCCTGTTGATTCAGTGTGTATCTGCCTTGTGGGCACAGGCAGATCCAGCTAAATTGTAACGCCCTTGTCTCGGAGGTTATGGATTTAAATCTTCAAATTTCATTTTGTTGCGTTTTTGGTTTATTGCACTAACAGAGCAGAATAGAGAAATAAAATTCATTGTAGACGACCCCAAGCAAAAGGAACATTTATTTTTTGAGCTGAGTTGAGATTTTTGTATTTGGACCATTTCCCAGTTTACAGATCTTACCATTTATTGGTGACCTAATATTTGCATGTATCATTCAGATATGGCCACATGATTGACAATGTTGTCCTAATTGTTACTGGAACCTTGCATGAGAGAGATGTTCAGGAACTTTTGGAAAAATGTCACCCTTTGGGAATGTTTGACAGGTAATGCATCCTTAATGCTTGTTTTGGTTTCTTTTCATCTGTTAATATGGTACCAATGATTTCCTTCCATTTGGTTTCAGCATTGCTACCCTGGCAGTCGCTCAAAATATGCGGGAACTTTATAGGTTGGTGCTTGTTGACACACCACTGGCACCATACTTCTCTGAGTGTATCACATCAGAGGTATGTGCTACATTTGTTTGATTCCTTTATGATGAGATGAGTTGTTTTTGTACAAGACATGATAGTTTTAGAAACATATGGTTATAATGAAGGATGTATAAATTGTAGGCTATTTGTGTTTTTCACATTTAGGCCCTGTTTGGTTTGCAACTATAATTCTATTTTCTGTGTTTTAAATACAATTGTGATAAAAATTTGCTTTCGGCACCCCTGTTTTTAAACACTGAATTATAATATTTATGTGTTATAATCAAGTTTTTCAGAAAACAACAAAATGGTGTTTTATAACTTCTGTTTTATTTTTTCAATTGAGAATTTTCACGCATTTATAGCCTATTATATAATATACATACATAATGCCTTAATATGTGCATAATTCTTATAAAAAAATAAATATGTATATGTACGCAAAATTACGTATATTTAAATTATTAAATTATAATATATTAAGATCCATAAGTTAAAAAATATTATTAATAGATACATGATACTTATATATAGTTATATACATGTATTATTAATGTACAAAATAATATAAAATATATATAGTATATATGTATTAAATTTTTTTTATCAATTCATGTACGTATATAATTTTACTGTGAATTATATATGCAATATCATTATATGTACATATATATACATATATATGTGTATATACATTTGTATAATGTATGTATATATATATATATATATATATATATGTATACTTGTTTGTCAATTTTGTCCAATTTTTACAAAACTGTATTTAAAAACAAGTTTACCAAACGCGCACCAATATTTATAAACACAAAAAACAGAATTTTACAACTGTATTTAAAAACAACATTTAAATCGATTTTTCTGAATACAGAACCAAACGGGCCCTTAGATTATAGCTTTTTATTCTGTAATATTTATTAAAGAGGAAAATAAATATGACATCCTTTTGTTCTTATAATTAGCATTTAACATATGTTATGATCTAATAAAATAATAATTTGATAAATTGTTCATCCTTTATTGTAATTAAAGTTAGTTGAAAAAAGAGTGATGGGAATCCATTGTTATTTTCCTTTTATTTCTATTTTTAGTTCTTTTTAGGTATTTTCTCTCCTTAATTAGCCTTCAAGCATGTTTGAGACTAATTAGGCATTCTTTTATTTTTAGTTAGTCCTTTTTAGTCCTTTTAGGCTATTACTTGATTAGCAAGTAATAACCCACCTATAAATAGCTTTGTGGTCTTCATTTGAAGATAGCTTCAATTCTTAAAATATAAGAAATTCTTTGTTTCTCTCTTTAGAAATCATATTGTCTTGATTTTTAGGTCATTGACGTGTAGTTCACGTCAAATTAGTATCAGAGCGGGTGTCGCTCCAAACATTGATGTTAATGTGGATCGGTGTGTAGAGTATCAACAAATTGTGCACTACATTCTCAATGGCTTCGAAGAAGGCGACGCTAATTCAAGAGGAGATTAACCAAGAATTACCAGAAAACAATTTAAGAATGGAAGAAAAATTGAATAGAATAGAAGAACAAATGAAAGCCATAATCCAACTTCTTGCCAATTCTCAAAACCCTAATCCTTCCCATGAAATCCTAGCACCTAATCACCATCCGAACACTACCCAAAGGCCTGGAACTCAATCTGAAAACAGCCCTACAGTAGAAAAACCCCCGTCTGAAGAGGACAGCCCTGTCCGAAGTCAACTGACTGTCCTATAACCTGCCGCTGCTGCCGAACTTCAAGAACCCTGCTGCAGACCTAATGCCGACACCAGAAGGTCCAATCCCTGCTAAATAAACATTCAAAACCCTGCTGTTCGGGCGGAAATCACTGTCCAGAAACCTCATCGGGTTCATTCTGACCCCGAAAAAGCCTCGGATGGTATTTCTGGAAATCCCAACTCCTTCAGGAGCCCTGTCGCAACATTATTCACCATCCAGTTGCAGTCCGGCGATCTAATCCTAGGGAATCAAAGCACGATCGACTCCCGAACAACTCAAGATTCACCGAAACTTCAAGAAATTGCTACCTACGTTCAAGAACTAGGATTTGACAACCCAAATTTGGTTTTTGACCCGTGTGGACACTATTTTTGTTGGTTGACAAGAGAGGCAAGAGGAAGATGATGTATTTTGAAGCAAAAATTGAAGAATGACCCTTCCTCAAATTTTTGCGAAACTATTTTTGGCCTCACAAGTCTTTGCGTCTCCTCTCACGTGATTCTCCAATTTTGTTCTAGGACGAACTTTTTGAAGACGGGGAGAGTGATGGGAATCCGTTTTTATTTTCCTTTTATTTTATTTTTAGTTCTTTTTAGGTATTTTCTCTCCTTAATTAACCTCCAAGCATATTTGGTACTAATTAGGCATTCTTTTATTTTTAGTTAGTCCTTTTTAGTAATTTTAGGCAATTGCTTTGATTAGCAAGTAATAACCCACCTAAAGATAGCTTTATAGCCTTCAAAGATAGCTTCAATTCTTGAAATATAAGAAATTCTTTGTTTCTCTCTCTAGAAATCATATTGTCTTGATTTTTAGGTCATTGACGTGTTGTTCACGTCAAAGGGTATATGGATTTTGTTAATTCTGTCAAGGTTGTCAAATTGTGCTTCATGCTGTTTTGTTTTTCAAAATATTGTATCGTAACCAGTGTTTAAAAAGCTAGTAGATGGAGGCGAGACGTAAGCCTTGATGCGCTTCAAGGCATAAGCATCAACTTGGAAAAAGAAAATAAATAAATATTAACACCAAGATTTCAAATCTTCTTGGGTCCACCTCCCATAGTGGGTTTTGAGGCATGTGGATTGTAGATGTACACGTATGCTTTGGGATTAGTTAGGTTCTCTAAGAGGTCTGGAAATCCTAAGATATCACAAAATCAACAAAATCAACAAAATGTTATAAAACTACTAATAGAACCACAAAAATAATGTAATATAGCAACAAAATTATCCATAATTAAAATAGCCAACATAATAAATAGTGTATTGTCATCACATCATCATCGTATTGGTCTAAATCAACATCAGCAATAGAGAATAATGTATCATTATAAGAACATCACAAAAACGTTACATCATCAAGACATCTACTAAGAGATGGATTTGGTCATCGGTATCCAATGGCTTTCAAAGTGAATCATATTGCAAAAGTTGCATTGGTTATATACATTCCATTTCTGACGTCCATCTACTTGCCCTATTTCCCAGCAAATCCCTTGTATTTGCCGAATTTTGCATTATCCAAATAAAAGGTCGTACCCAGTGCACAAGTCTCCCGCTTAACTATAGGGTCTGGGAGAGACAGATGTCAGCTGGCCTTACTCCCATATATGGAGAGGTTGCTCCCATATCTTGAACCCGACCGTAGCTTGGGCGAGGGCACTTGCCATCGCACCTAGGTACGACCTCTACTTAGATAATGAAGAAGAAATAACGGGCGACATCTAAATATGAAAAAAAATTAACGAGTGTTAATGGTTTGGGTCGTGTAACCCGTTAACATTAACCGCCTGGGTTTGATTCTGCTCTTTTGAACCGTTAACTTTAACGGGTCGTGTACAAGTTAGAGGTGTTTTAACACGAACCCGACGTCATACGTCACAATCCCGCCTTGACACGACCCGTTGACAGGTCTAATGGAAACCAAAGAAAAAAATCAGTATCTAAACGCCAAAATGTATACATGTGTTCCCGAAAATAAAATAAAATTCAAACCAACTATACCCATGGAAGTTGCTTAATATAGAAACGGAAACAAAAAAACTAACAAACTACTTCGGTTCTGTCTATCTAAAACTCAAATAATTTATGTTCAATATTTAGAGAAATCAATTCAAGATTATTTAACCTCTTCATGTTGCTGCGTAGAAGTTGAGACTGAAAAACAAAAGAAAATTGAGAGCTTAAGGACTAGAAGAAGAGAAGAAGTGACGTTAACGATGTCAATGGCACATAAAGAAATTACATTTAAACAAAGATTAGTAATACTAGAATTAACTAGTACTTGAATGATTTGCCTCAATGGGGTATTACACTATTTATAGGGATAAGAGAATGATCTAGAAAATGGTCTATTATTTGTTCACTAAAGAATGCTTAGGTCACATGTGATGTCATGGGTGACATCACTAATGATATCACATGGATTAGAACATTCCCATTATACAATACCTAATCTAGCCCTCACTAGACTTTCTAACTACTACCAACTAACAAAGGAAAAATTACAAAAATAGACAAATACGAAATAGGGCTAAACAAAAATAGAAATGACAGAAATTATGAAGCACGGACACTCTCCTGGAAGCCACGAGTCGCGTGTCGTGTCGAAACACGTATTATGTGCGCGCTCCGACACGTTATCGACACGCTGTGGACACGCTGGGACATGCGAATCCTTTTTATTAGGCTGGTCATGTTGGGACACGTCCAGGACATGTTGGGACACATAAAAGGACACGTGAAATTTTTTTTTTTTAATTTTTTTTCTAATGTGATGGTGATTCTGCTTTATTTATGATTTTTAATGTTAAAGCGTATTTGAATTTTGTTTTGTATGATCCATTTTCTTAATTTCATATTAAGAATGCTCTAATAATGTATTTTATGGAAAAAATATGTTTCATTTCATTAATATATATATATATATATATATATATATATATGTATATATATAAATATACATTATATATTGTACTTATTCTAGCGTGTTCTATCCAAGTTTTTGGAAGAATCACGTGTTCGCGTGTCGAAACGCGTATTACGAGTCTGTGTTTCATAGGAAATTACCCTTTTTATGGAACACATCACTCTCCCCTCCATGAAAAGAGTTCGACCTCTAACTCGAAAGGGGACACCATCGGAGTCGAGATCGATAGGAATGACGTGTGCAATCAAGGCCTCAAGTTGCTCCACCTTTCCATCATTGGGCAACTCAAACTCATCAGTCGCTAGGACGACCCTCTTCTTCCCCTTGGAGCTCTCGGATGCTCAGTGACCGACTACTTCACATGTAAAGCATTTCATAGCGGTGGCTGGGGCATTCGGTGCTCAAGGTAGAGGAGTGGTGGTTGGAGGACGAGGAAGGGTGGTTAAACTTTGGTGGTGCTCTTCCACCTTGATGGCATACTCAACGACTTTCACAAAAGTTGGGATCTCTATCTGAGGCTCAAATCCTAATGGATGCAGACCATGAATGAAGTGACTTATCCGCTCGCTGCTCTTCACTCTCATGCAGACGTGCTTGGGTGCATAGCAACTGAAACTGCTGTGTAGGCCGTGTCAGACGATGTAATTTGACGGAGGCTCTGAACCCGCGAAAATAGGTCTTTGTCGTAAGTGGGGGGAACGAAGAATGCACGCATCTCGTCTTTCAACTGAGCCCAAGAGGTGATCGGGGGTTGCTAAATCAAAGTGCGCCTCTGAATCGAGTCATTCCACCAAAAGGGGGCAAAACCTTGAAGTTTGGTGGTCGCTAACTAAACACATTTACACTGGGATACGTGTTTATACTCGAATACTTTCTCCATTGTCTCCAACCAATCAATGAAGTTATTAGGGCTGAGGTGACCATTAAACATAGGAATATCCACCCTAATGTCTCTATTTAGGCTCGTAGAGAACAATCGTAACGCATATGCTAGGTGGTCATTTCCTGGTGGCGAATCTATGACATCATCTTCATCCTTGAAATCATCAAGTAAGGGCCGAACACGTGCCATTGGCATAGGAGCCGGAGGTGGGGGCTCATAAGGAGGTGTCACCTCGTCAATCGGAGGTGGGCGCCGCCTTCTTCTGGTTAGCTAAAGGGGCAATAATCCATTTGATGACTCATCTCATGGCATAAGAAGCAATTACGATTTTCAATTGGTACAAATGGAACCACTTTCGGACTGAGAGAGTCAAATGGAGACATATCTGTCCTTCATTCTTTCGGTACGGGAGCTCTACCATTTCCATAAAGCGATGCATGTGTGGGAGGCAGTTCTTCACCTCCAACATATTGGCCAAATTGGATACAACAGTGGTTGAGGATGAGAGGTTGATGGAGCCATTCTTTGACCTTTTGTTTGTAATCCCTAGTGGTGTCGTGGGGTCAATGGGGGTAGTGACAGCAGTTTGGGTGTACCATGGGGCATTTGACAGTAAGTTTTGTGGGGATCGTGGTTGTGGAATGGTGGCACAAAGGGCGGGGGGTTGTCTTAGGTGGTAGGGAGGCCGACCTGGGGTTTGGGCCTGGAATGGAGCTTGGTGGGTTCAACTAGGGCATTGTGGGTAAACGAGCTGGGGGGTTTCGGTGGGTCGGCGACAGAGTCATATATGGGCTAGCCGAGTGGTTGTTTGCCCAACCGATATGGCTGGTTGTCGACTGGAGTGGGGGAGATTGGGTGTGAGTTTGCTCTCAGTAGGACCTGGTGGGTGTTTAGGGGTGAGACGGGTGGGTGGTGGAACCACGGGCAACGTTGGTGGAGTGGGAATGATGGGCGGTGATGGGCGGGTGGCTTTCATTAAAGATGAACTCCATTTTCTCCATGAGGCAGACGAGAGTTTCGTCAACTCGAGTGTTACGACACTCAACTTGGGTGTTCTTTTTTGGCGCCATTATTGCTTTGTTTACAATTTTTTCTGCACAACTACAACGGGAGGAGCGATTAGGCTCTGATACCAATTAACGTAAATGATTTCAATGTGCACAAAGAAATTTCACTTAAACAAAGAAGTAATTCTCAAATTAACTAATACTGTAATGATTTACCCCAATGGGGTATTACACTATTCATAGGGATAAGAGAAGGATCTAGAACTGGTCTATTGCTGCCTATTAAGGAATGCTTAGGTCACATGTAATGCTATGGGTGACATCACATGGACTAGAATATTTCCATTACACAATACCCATTCTAGCCCTCACTAGACCTTTTAACTACTACCAGCTAACAAAGAAAAAATTACGAAAAATATACAAATACGAAATAAGACTCGACAAAAATAGAAATGACATAAATGTCTCTCATCATGGAGCACATCAAGAAGTCTTACTGGATATATATATATATATATATATATATATATAATGCTCTTGTGCTGACCAGTCCGCATTTTAAGACTGCGTACCGGACACGTGTCACCTGACGGTGAGCCTAGAAATTATCGGCTAAATTACAAGCACACCCTTTTTTATGGGCTCACCGCCAGGTGACACGTGTTCGGTCCGCACTCTTAAAATGCGGACTGGTCCACACAAGAGCAGTACTGTATATATATATATATATATATATATATATATATATATATATATATATATATATATATTGAGCGCGCGCGAGAGAGAGAGAGTACTGGTAGGTTGCAGAATAGAGATATGTAGGTCGGTCTAACCGTTGTTGCAATTGACCCGAGTCGAGTGTGGTAAGTCTTTTTTTAAAGATTTCACTTAACATTCGATGCGTATGCCTCTACGTCTTTCCTCGAATAACTGTGAGGTGCAATATCTAATATCTTTAGCTTCGAGGCTATAGCTTTGACGTGATTTTTCTTCGCCGTGCCTCGAGGCGTACACCTTGTGGCCTTTTTTAAAACATTGATCATAACATATCTCTATTACACACACTAAAATTGAACCGAAGAAGGTTCAATAGAATTATCATAAAATAATCATTGGATCACGAAAATACCAAAAAGTTATAACTTTCCATCTAATTTTATCTCCATCTATTCTTAAAACTTTTATATCCATCATCACCTTCAACATTTCAATCAATGGGATCAACATCTTTATCAGGCGACAAATCTTCACTTCCTTGATCTCCATGTACTTCTACGACATCTTGCACCTCTTAATCTTCATCAACAACTACTTTCCACGAAGAAAAAATATCTATATGTTGAAGCAATGTATTTATGCAATAAGCTGAATGAGTTAATGTTTAAAAAATCAAAATGAGTAATGTCACACTAAAATACCACTCTTCCTTTCCTTGGTTAATAACTCTTTTTGGGTAAGTGGTTGTGAAGATTTCCAGTATACTCTCTTTGTGCTTCCATCAGTATACTCTCTATATGTTGAAGCACATATGGGATCCATAACTATGATTGGGATACGAAAACAATGAACAATTGCTTTCTTTGTAATCCATGGAAATCGCGTTGTGCCAAATGGTGAGATGTGCTCTTATTCAGTGTCGGATCTAGGATTTCAGTTCAGGGGGCGAAAAATTAAGAAGGAATTTTTGACAATATAATAACACAATTCGATACGAAATTAACCTATTGAGGTTCACTAGCACCCAACGTTAAGCCGAACATGACACGATACAATTGAAATTGACACCACTATAAGAAATTGAGTACGGGGAACCAAACCATTTGAACCAAAATTCAAGTAGTACGAACCGAACGAAATGAACTTATATTTGAATTAAATCTAAAATGAACTCAAAATTCAAGTATTACAAACCTGACAAGAGTGTTCATAAATTTTAATCTAGTATCAATCAAATTAGGTGTATACAATATCAATAAAATTAGCCAAATAACAATGAAAAGTTATGTCAACTTATTTACTAATAAGGAGTTAAATTGGTCAGCATCCCATCACATTATACTTGTATCTAACCTATTAATATTTTTATTTAACCCAAGTACATAATTCATTGTTCATATCCCAACCAGAACTCTCATCTTACTTTTTAACTTTCAACTTATCAAATACTTTAATACGTATTCAAGTTTCTAAAAACCATGAACCACCTTAAATTTCAATATTTCATAAACAAAACAATACAGACCTTTATAAATAACATTTAGAGATAAAAGATTAAAACATTTAATCATTTACAAAGAGAAACATTTGAATTTGAATCGTAAACCCACCTAATCAAACCAAAAAGAGTAAATACATACGGTACCTAAACCGAAAGCAAAGGCAACAAGCGGAGGAAAGGAAAGGAGAGCGGTGACAACAAGCGGAGGAGAAGGAGGAGTGTGAGTGTGATCCAGTGTGGTTGTAAGGTGAGAAATGACGAGATCCTGGTCTGAGAGAGGGAATGAGATGAAGAGCAGTAAAAATGAAAAGCAAAGGATGCGATTTAGATTTAAAGATTCAACAAAATTTTCACGATTTTTACCCTGCCTTTTCGAAAAGCATAACATTCTCCCCTTTAGCCTTTTGAACCTTACACTGAATACCCCTGAACTTTCTGCTCGGTAAAATTTCTAGCAAATCTAGGGATGGCAATGGGGTGGGTTTTCAAAAACCCTAACCCACCCCATTTAATAAAGGGGGTGGGGCGGAATGGTTTTATTTAAATTTAACTCCTAACCCGCCTCATTTAATAAACGGATTTTTTTAAAAATCTATACCCACTCCTAATTCATTAATCGAGTTTTAGAACCCGCCCCATTAGGGTCGGGTTAGATTGGATCTCCTGTGTGTTCCAATCTGTGAGATAGTCCCCTAATTGTCAATTCATGTTTCCACACTGATTTTTTTCAAAATTAATCAAAACAAATCATAAAAATATTCAAAACAATGTATATATATATATATATATATGTATATATATATTATAATACATACCTAGGTCAGCGAGATTGAGAGAAGCGGTGGAGATCCAAGCGGCGGCTAATGAGCTGATGTTGCTCAGCTACTCTGCAGTGGAGAGACGCGGAGATCGAGAGAGGACTGGGAGATCGAGAGAGAGAGAGAGAGAGAGAGTGAGCTGATTGAGAGAGAGAAAGATTAAGTGGTGGTTTGTTTTTTGGGAGTAGTTTAGTTTTAGTTTTTTTTAGTGTTTGTCTATATATATATATATATATATATATATGGTTTAATTATAAATAACGTACATATAAAGGGTATTTAAGTAGGCATAAGTTAAATTAACTCTTGATCCGTCCCATTTAATAAACGAATTTTATTTTAAAACCCATACCCGCTCCTAATTCATTAATCGGGTTTTAAAACCCGTCCCATTAGGACCGGGTCGAGTCGGGGCTCCTACGGGTTGGGTTAAATTGCCATCCCTAGGCAAATCTCAAGGAGGCACCCCCCCGACCCTTAACAGATCAGCCCATGCCCTTATTAGTTCTTAAACTCCCCTACCAAGCGAACGGACTCTATGGACTAAGCACCTTAATCATAACCTCATACAACTTTGTTCTCTACCTCATAAATGTTACTATTGGTCTTTAGATGTTCACAATTCCCCCCCCCCCCCCCGCACCTCAAACTTGTCATATGTGGGACCCACATCAGCATTTCACCACATGGAATCCATGAAAGCACGTCCCCAAGGGGGACCCACACAAGCACATGACCCTCCCCACACTTTTGGCTTGGCATTGTAGCTATGGTATCAATATGTCAAGGCGAGGCGCTCACTGACCTGACATAATATTATTCGCCTTGAGCTGCTCCTCGCGGCTTTATTGTGTTATACCAAGTGGTGAGACAATCCCCCCTATTAGCTCATGAGCTTCTCCCCTTACTCCTCTCTTTATTTCTCACACTTTTGGTTGTACGAGTACACACTTTTTATATAAAATTTGAAAAGAGAATCTTAATGAGTTCTCTCAAATGTTTTTCCTCGCGCTTTTTCCCTTTTTGCATGGATTGTTTTGTATAGCGTGTACCATAAACATCATGTGTTTCTTAGAATGATTTATTGTAAGATACAACTTGAAGAAGATACGATGTACTGGTATGTATCATTTAGGATGGTATAGTATCAGATCATTTGTATCGACACGTATCTTAAGAGTTGAGATACTTGACAACCATGAGTTTTGTACCATTCTTATTAGAACGCTCGAGTACTTGCAATGGCTGTATTTAAAGATCAACTATGTGCTATTTATGCTTTTATATCCGTATTGTATTTTTTGCAGGACTTGGATGACATGAACATTGAAATTATGAGGAATACTCTTTACAAGGCATATCTCGAGGATTTCTACAGGTTCTGTCAGGTAACGATTGATTTCCCTAAAATTCAAATCTTTTTCAATCTATATTTGTGAATTTTGTACCAGTCCTTGTGCCTTTCCTTTAATTTTTGAAAGTTCTAATCTAATGTGAATTTCTTTCCAAATAGAAACTAGGCGGTGCTACTGCTGAAATCATGTCGGACCTTCTTTCCTTTGAGGCTGACAGAAGAGCTATTAATATCACCATAAACAGGTGACATGACTGTTTAGACGTTTGTTTTAGTATTTCACTAGAGGTGGAGATGTTTGAAAAGAATTGATGGTATATCTTGCTTCCCATCTTTTTATGTGGTTTATTATTGTGCAGCATTGGTACTGAACTTACTCGAGATGATCGTAGGAAGTTGTACTCTAGTTTTGGCTTACTGTAAGCAAAAATTCCAAGTTATTCTCATTTCAACCTTTGGTGCTATATGCCCTTTATAGTTCTTCATCTGATGGGTGCTTTTGTTTGAAATAGTTTTCCCTATGGTCATGAGGAACTTGCTGTCTGTGAGGATATAGATCAAGTATGTCGTGAGCTCTGTTTCTTTTTACACATGCGAAGTTTTTCAGTTTGTGATAAACAAATGAAATCTTTGGAACCTAATTTCAGCCTTCTTGATTGTCCTATGTAAACACAATTTAGCGTACTTATAGATTTTGCCACCTTTTCTGCTGTTTAAACAGTTAAATGAATGAATCACACACATCTTATACTTTGTTGTTAATAACAAACTAAATAGTGCTTTCCATGTTGATTAGTTGATATGTGCCGTTTTTAATCGGTTCATTTTCGCTTTAAATTTCACAATTGAATTATGTGTTTGTAGTTCTTACCTTTTCGCTTGTCTTCCTGTTGTAGGTTCGTGGTGTCATGGAAAAATACCCTCCTTATCAGTCAATATTTGCCAAGATGGCCTATGGAGAGAGCCAGATGCTTGACAAAGCATTTTATGAAGAGGAGGTGAAGAGGCTTTGCTTGTCATTTGAGCAACAGGTTTGTGTTCCAGCAAGTGGGCTTGAGTAGTTTGATTTTTGTTTTGTTGAGAATCTTTATCCATGAAAGCAAGCACAAAAGCATAATTAATTACATCCAAGTCTTTACCAACATTTTCAGTAACTGAACTTCAGCTGTCATTTTTTTTCCTTTATTTTTTTAGCTATTCTGCCATTTGACGGTTGCAGAAAGGACTAAAATATTCTGTATCATGTCTTATATAGAGCGATTCCCAATCTAGTATAGTTTGTATTGTCTAACTTATGATGGGATCTGTTTTCCTGTTTGAGCTACAGTTCCACTACGCTGTGTTCTTTGCATACATGAGGTTGAGGGAGCAGGAGATCAGAAACTTGATGTGGATATCCGAGTGTGTTGCTCAGAATCAGAAGTCCAGGGTGCACGACAGTGTTGTTTTCATATTTTAGTCTCTTTATAATTAGTTTTATTACAACTTAAACCCACATATTCTTATGTAAATCTCGTCCCTTTCTGTCTCTCGGTCATCATAAGTTGCCCCAGGTTTGGCTGTTGTTCTGCACTTTGTGCAAATTTCTCAAATAAGTTTCTATTGACGTGTTTAATTATTTATTTGCAGGGAGAGGTTTTGTATTTAGCTTTCAAGTGTATTGATATTGCGAGTTATTCCATTTTGTTTCGTGTGACTTTTAAGAACAAAATAAAACTTCTTGGCATTCTTTGGCATATAGCCTTCATTTGATCCAAGTTTTTCTTTTTCCTTTTTTCCCTTTTTTATTTTTATTTTCCTTCTTTGCAAATTCATATATAAAGCCTTGTACTCGAGTCCAAACGTTATATGTGAATTCTCCAACTTGAGATTTCAGGAAGGTACAAAAGTTTGAACCAAATGGGCACTTATTGTAATCATTAGATTAACATAATTTCTGGTTTGTGGACTAGGATTATACTGGCTGAGAGATGTAGAGAATTAGTCCCTTTGTAAATATTTGTATAGTGTGAAGCTCATTTAGGTTGTGTATGTTTTTTCATTTGAGTCTGAATCTGAAATCTGAAGTTCGAATCTGATGTCTGAATTGTGAATCTAAAAATATGTTTGTTTTTGTGTTTGCATGGACTTCTGAATGAATGCATTTGGATTGATTAATACTTCAGATTCAGACTTAAGAGGTACATTTACTTCTTAGTCATTCAGAGACGAAAATAGTCATTAATCTTTTAATCATTTAAAAAAGTAAACACTATTGGGTATTTCTCAAGTCTGAATGGTTCAGATTGAGATTTAAAAAGTAAAAACAAACATAATTTTAGTTTTGTGTTTTATAAAAAAGTACTCGGTAAAGAGAAGTAATTAAATTCAGTCCTGATAATTATGAAATGTGCAAATGTATTATCAAAATTGGTAGACGTTTTATGAATTTTATACATTTAACCCGTGACAGATGCACTATAAAATTCTCTAGGATAATAGGGATGTTTGCAGAAAATCAATTGTAATAAAATGTTGCCGTGAATATGTTGGTGTTTAATTGAAATTGATAAAATAGACTTTTCTGTTCGAATAGATTGCAACGATTTGCCAGGGGTGTAATAGCTAAACAATCATTACGTGTGCTTTTGACTTGGAACTGAATGGTTGAAATTTGGTAAAGAATCAGCAGTTTTATTACTCTCTCGAAAGGCAATAATAGACAGTCAGACAGCTTGGCAAAGTATAGGTCGCCTCTGAAAGTTCAGAGTTCGCTAAAACAAACTTGCCATGGAAATCTCTTACTAAACCACTATTCCAGCAAGAGCTGCGTGTTTGTTGTTTGCAGCCCTATCCACATTAATTTGAACATTTGTGTGTGTGTTGGGGGGGGAAGAAATTAAGATTTTGGTTTTCTTATTACTTGTCAAGGCCGAGCTACGATTGACGGAGTTGAAATTTTTAGATGCATAGTAATGAAGTTTGTATCTGAACCTGAGTGTCCAAGTCAGCCAATAATTGTGAATTAACTCGTTGAAGAGGAACTGATACTCATACAACGGTATAATACGAGTATCAGTTCCAACTCAGCCATAACTGCTTATACGAGTCGTATTGTCCAATGTAAAAAGTTGGTAGTTAGAACGATTAGAGACGGTTTCCTCAGTTTCATTAAGTTTCTAAATTTTTTCTTTTAGTTGGAAAGCCTACATTGATCAAGAACTAAATTAGGACATCAGTTTTTAAGTTCACAAGGGAGTTTCCATATTCTTTTTCAAAGTATAAGCAGTTATGGAGGATAGTACTTCTTGAAAAGCCAATTGTAGATACATTTGATAGAGAAGGTTTGGCTCTGGTCAATGCCCCATATCACTCATCAGATTTAGGAATTTTAGGCAGAGGTAGAATTGGAATTCTGGTCTAGAATTGGATTCATCTCTAGGCCGGGGTTTAGAATTGGAATTCAGGCCTAAACATTGTTTATTCCCCCCAAAAAGACGGCCTCTCTCTCTCTGATTTAGGAAGTCTAGTGAAGTTACAAGGACTTAGAAAATCTTTTGGTAGCTGAGCCAGGGACTAGACTAGATCTACTCCTAAGTACTAGCTTGCAAGCAACGCTTCGTTGCGTGATCGTAAAAGGATGCTTTTTGGAGACTTGTGAAATAAAATATAGTTAAGGCATGTTGGAAACATATTTAATATAGTAAAACGATATTTTGATCGTGGATAATGTGCCTGAATATCTTAATATTATTTTGAATAAATGAACAACGTAAAATAACCCCAAGACATTCAAGATAAACTCATCAAATAGATTACAAAATCTTAATGTGTAACATTAAACATTTTATATAATATATGTCATATTATAAATTTATACAAAACATACTTTAACAAATTTAATTTAATAAGTACAACGTATTCTATAGCTAAGAAATTGTAAGTGTAAATATAGTGTACTACTAATGCGTGAAACAAACATACAAATCAAGAAACCTACTAAAGCATTTAAACCATTCACACCCCAAAAAATCAGACATAAAAACAATTTTCATTAGAGCCTTCAAAATGCACTAACACACTCAATATTTGAGAGATAACACTCAATAGGAGGAGATAATTTTTCTTTACTACTCACATAATATTTTTGACTTTTTATGACTTCACTTCTAATGCCAACATTACATGATTATTTATAGGATCTCTAAAATGTATCTACCCAAATACATGTATTTATTACATTTAATGTAAACATACCCCATTTAGACTTCTTGAAGGCCCCCAAATTTTAAAATTCTTCTTATAAAATTAAAATATGAATTTCCTTAAAGTGCGAAATTGGATGGTTCAACACAACACACTCAAACAACAAATTTTAATTTCTTTCAAATTAAAATTAAACTCAACTAAAGTGAACTAAAATTAATCCAACATAAATATTCACTTAAACAAAATTAATCTAATCCGAGTCCTAGAAATTTCCCTAACAAGATTAATGCATTGTTCTATTTTGGCCAAACCTTGAATCAAATTAATTAAACATTACCCAAAATACTTTTAGCACCAAATTAAGCAAGAGTAGTGATTTAAACCATATTTTATCTTTTAGTCCTAAGCATGCATTTAGGTGATATAGCAAGATAAAATAAATCACAAACCACTACGCACCGATGTACGAGGAAAACCCAAATGGAAAAAATCTCGGACGGCCCTAGCCTTAAGTCCACTATGTATAGATTTATGATTACAAGATAGATGACTTACTACACACGACTCGATTCCATCCAAGCCTTGACACGTCTTCTTGTAACTACCTCCGCCTAGTTGACAACCATTAAGGCCTCCACAGTCTCGGAATCCACCGATGAGGCTTTTGGTCTCCATCACCCTCACGCGAAGCTTTTCTTAGAATCTCCTTTGTGGGTAGAGAATAAAACCCAAACTCTCTCCTATGATGGTGTAGAGAAAACCAGAGGTGCCAAACCAAACTCCAAGCAAGATATATATATGGAAATTTGAAAGTAAACAAAACTATGGGTGTGTATCTGTTTTTATGAAATCAAATCATTTAGACATCAAAACATAAAAGAGAACTTTTGGTATAGAAAGGTGTGCTCTTAAAGTAGGTGAAAAACTCCCAAAAGTTATGCTGAAAAATGTTCCCACAAAATGGTTAAAAGCAGGTACAAAAAGTGGGTTAGTGGGAGGTTACCAAAAAACTGTCAGAAATTTAGTCTTCTCGCCAAAGTCGTTCGAATGACATCGTTCGAACAAGATTTTAGAAGAAAAATAGGATAAAATATCGTTGGAAAAACTCATTCGTTAGAACGAAACTTCGAACGAAAAAACAGTAAACAATTGGCAATATAATTGGAAAACTCGTTCGAACGACAATCTCGTTCGAAACGACATTTCAAACGAAAAAACAAAATTTCAGATTTTCAATTTTAAGTCCAAATTTTTTTATCCAAAGTTCTAAAATAATTTCTGAAAAGTAAAAGCCATTTTTAATTACACCCATAAAATATTCCAAGTCTCCTACATATATAAAATTGCATTCATACCTTTGGAGACTATGGAATCCAATTGTTGTTGACGTAGAAACGAGGCACTAAACTCGGCAATGATTGTTGATACCAAATTTAGTCTGCTGACATGGACCAATCACTTACAGACACGTGTCTGCCAGCGTAGCAATTATGTATACTTCTATCGAGCAACATAGCATTCTAATCAGGATAATCAAGGAGACGACTGCGCATTAAATGCTCATTTATTATCATACATATGTACATGTCTACTAGATAACAACGCATTTTCCTTTCATTTGTACAACCTCAAGGCTATAAATACATTGTAACCTTCTCATTGGAGGAGAGGGGAATTTCTGGAGCAAACCATACCTCGAGAATTCCAAACAAACAGTCAGCAATAACAAAAACAGTGGACGTAGGCCATTCTTGCAAGGCTGAACCACTTTAAAAATCTATTTTCTATTACTTCTTTGTTCTTTTTATCTGTGATTAAAATAATTAAGTCAAATCTAATTTTTTACATCAACAGATTGACGCCGTCTGTGGGAAACAAGTGTAATTATCGTTTTTCACCAAAATAATTCATCACCGATGGCTGATCATCCTGAATCTAGCAATCGAAACACTGGGATCCCTCCAAATCCTCCATTTACTCCTCCAAATGTTCAAGATATGGCTGGTATAATGGCTAATTTGGCCCAAGGGCAAATGACCATGCAAGAAACTATGCGTCAACTCATACAAACCGTTCAAGGCGGAGTGCCAGCCCAATCAGGGCAACGAAGCGTTCAGAGAAATACTCGTTTACTCTCTTCGCGAAGACAAACGTTATTCCCAGAGGAATCTCAGTCCAGACGCATCGATTCATATCGTACTGAGAGGTCCGACGATCCTTCTTATCATCCTGGACGGACTTCCTCGGTACGAGCTACAGACACTCAACAAAACATCAATCTATCTCCAGAAAGGACAAGTGCTCTTGAAAGATTGAGTAGAGTCTCTCCTTTTGATCGTTTGGGTCCTAAGAGGAATAGGAGTCCCCCTAGGACTATGTCGAGGAACTCTCAACGACCATCTGATTTAAAGGAAGGCTCTTCCCAATCACGACCAGCTGCTCATCATGAAAGATCCCAAGAGGCAAATTCAACACGATCTGTTGCTTGAACCAATAGGGTCGAGGAAGGAAATGATGCATGTAAGGGATCAATTCAAAGGTTGAAGGATAAATTAGGGGAGATGGCTAAAACCAAAAATCCTCTACAAAGGACTTTTGTCCGAGGAACACCATTCATACAAGAGATTGTGGACTTTCCCACACCGTCAAAATTCAAAGCCCTGGTAGTAACACCAAAATACGATGGAAAAAATGATCCTGTTCTCCATATAGAACAATACCAGGCAGCTGCTGATATCTATGCTGTTACAAACGAGATGCGATGGAGGGCCTTTTCAGGAACCCCTAACGGATCTGCTCAGATGTGGTATAATAACCTTCCTCAGGGGAAAATTGCGACTTTCTTTCAGCTAGCAGAACTCTTTATTGAAATTTTTTGTTTTGGAGCAAAGCCAGTCAAACGAGTAGCACACTTGCTAAGTGTTAGACATAAGGCAGGTGAAAGCACCAGGGATTATATTACTCATTCTAATAATGAGAAGCTCGAGGTCATTGATTACGAGGAGAAGACAACAATTACTGCTCTGATGAGTGGACTGTTGCCAGATAAATTGTACTACACTCTAGCCAAAGATCCGCCTAGAACCATGGCAGAACTAATGGCAAAAGCAACCAAGATTATGAACGCCGAGGAGGCTATGGCTGCGAAGAAGAATATGGACACCAAAGAAACCAAGGTTGAGGTTGATAAGCCTGAGAAGAAGGAGCAAAAGAACAATGGTGGTAACAGGCAGTCAAAAGCAAAACAAGCATTGGAACAATTGAAGAGATTTGGAAATTATACTCCTTTGAAAGTAGATATAAACCACATTCTGGAAGAGATCAAGAACAGCGAGGAGATAAACTGGCCAGAGAAAATGAAGGCAGATCCTGACAAGAGGAATAAGTCCACATATTGCGAGTTCCATAAAGATCATGGTCACACGACCAAAAATTGCATAGCTCTTCAGAATGAAATTGAAGTACTCATCAGACGAGGAAAGCTGACCAAGTATGTTGATCGTCGAAATGGTGGAAAGAACAACGATCGAGCAAGGCAGAGGTCTAAATCTCCTCATCGAGCAAAAGAAGATCAGAAGAGAAGTCATGAAGAAGACCCGGATGATGACCAGAACGATCCCGATCTCCCCAAAAGACCAAAACAGCCACAACGTGAGGTGTTTTCTATCCATTTTGGATCATTTGAATGTAATGTCATTACAGGTGGAGATGCAAGAGGCGGAGATATGACTGCTGAGAGAAAAGCTTACCTCAATGAGGCTCAAGCTTGCTCTTACATTCAGCGAATAAATCTGGCTAAAGATGATCGCTCGAGGAAGGTGAATAAGGATAAACTGGTCATTGGTTTCTCTAAGAACGACTTGGCAAGTGTACTATATCCTCATGATGACCCATTGGTGATCAAGATGAGAATGAAGGAAGTGGTGATTTCACGAGTATTGGTGGATAATAGTAGCTCGAAAGATATCATGTTCTATCCATGCTTTGATAGCTTGAATTTGAAGTTATCCCAGTTGGAGCCATACCATAGACCCCTTCTTGGTTTTACTGGCGAAAAGGTTTTTCCACTTGGGACGATCAAGTTGGATATGCTTATTGGTACATGGCATGCTTGTCGAACGGAAAGAGCACGCTTCTTCGTAATGGATAAAAATGTCCAATCAGCTTACAACATCATCATGGGAAGGGTAGAACTAAAAAAATTTGAAGTAGTACCATCTACTGTACATCAGTGTTTATAATTCCCAACCAATTTTGGAGTAGGAGTGGTAAAAGGCGACCAGAAAGTAGCTCGAGAATGCTACTATTCATCTGCCGAGCAGGAGGAGCATGAAGAATCCAGAAAGAAGACTACTACCTACCAAATAGAAGATGCGGAGACTGAAACATTAGACCCTAGAGATGAGTCCCAACTCGTAAAAGGACAGGTCATGGAGGATACTGAGAATGTCATTCTGGACGACGAGCATCCAGAACGAACAACTCAAATTGGTGCATCCTTGGATGAATCAATAAAATAAGAATTGATTGCATTTCTAAGGCGAAGAAAGCAGACTTTTGCGTGGAGTCATGAAGACATGCCAGGAATAGATCCGAATTTCTTGCATCACGAGCTCAATGTGAACAAGGAAATCAAGCCAGTAAAGCAGCGAAGAAGAGTGTTCAGTCCTGAGAAAAATCAAGCTATACAGGAGGAAGTGGAGAAGCTACAAAAATCCTCTTTCATTGAGGATGTCAAATATCCTGACTGGCTAGAAAATATGGTGATGGTAAAGAAGAAAAATAACAAGTGGAGGATGTGTGTAGATTCACCGACCTTAACAAGGCATGCCTGAAGGATCATTTTCCTTTGCCTCGAATTGATCAACTGGTGGATGCTACCTCGAGGCACGAACTATTAAGTTTCATGGATGCTTACTTTGGTTATAACCAGATTAAAATGAAGCCCGAAGATAGGGAGAGTACCTCTTTTATTACCCTGAGGGGAACTTATTGTTATAATGTTATGCCTTTTGGACTTAAAAATGCAGGTGCTACCTATCAGCGGTTGATGAACAAGGTGTTTTCAGAGCAAATCGGTCATAACATGGAGGTTTATGTTGACGATATGCTGACGAAGAGCAAGAAAGCTGCTGATCATCTAGTTGACTTAGGCCAAACCTTTGATCAACTAGAGGAATATCAAATGAAGCTGAATCCCACCAAATGCATATTCAGAGTACGAGAAGGCATGTTTCTCGGATATATTATTAACCAACGAGGAATTGAGGCGAATCCTGAAAAGATCAAGGCTCTATTGGAGCTGCGATCTTCGACGACGAAGAAGGAAGTGCAAAGTCTCACAGGGCGAGTTGCAGCACTTAATAGGTTTGTGTCACGAGCAACTGATAGATGTTTCCCATTCTTCAAAACACTCCGAAAGACTTTTAAGTGGAATGATGAATGCGAGAAGGCCTTTCAAGAATTGAAGAAATACTTGGGAGCACCTCCATTGTTGTCCAGGCCAGTGATGGGAGAGAAATTATACTTGTATCTGGCAGTTTTAGTGAACGCAGTTAGCTCGGCGTTGATAAGAATGGAGGATGGAGTGTAAAAATCCATCTATTACAGTAGCAAGGCCTTTCAAGGAGCAGAGATCAGATATCCAAGGCTGGAAAAGTTAGCACTGACATTCATCGAAGCAAGTAGAAGGATGAGGCCATACTTCCAAGCTCATACTATAGTTGTGTATACAGACATGCCGTTAAGGCAAGCTCTACACAAACCGGAGAAATCAAGAAGATTGATGTACTGGGCAGTAGAATTGGGCGAATACGATATAATTTATGAGCCTAGGTCGTCGCTCAAAGGACAAGCAGTGGCAAATTTTATCGCAGAGTTCACTTATCTAGACATCTCCAAAGAGCAGAAGCTGAATACCGACCAGCCTGTGTATGTTACATGATCATCAAATTTAAACCCCGACCAACTTAAGTCGATTGATGAGCAAGAGAAGATGGTCGACGAACAGCAAAAAGTGTTAAAAGAGAACATAAAGAAGCAATAAATATTCCACCGAGGAACTTTGTCTGACCAAGAATTTGACAAGGAGATACCCGTGTGGAATTTATATGTAGATGGCTTTTCTTGCACCACAGGCTGTGGAGCAGGAGTTATTTTAAACAACCCTGATAAAATTAATGTGGAGTATGCTCTGCGTTTTCAATTTAAGGCTCCTAATAATGAGGCTGAATATGAAGCTATGATCGTGGGTCTCAGTCTAGCCAAAACTGTGAAAGCGGAGCAGGTCGTTATATACAGTGACTCACAGTTAATTGTAAATCAAATGTTGGGAGTGTATGCAGCAAAAGGAGAATTAATGATCCAATATCATGCGAAAGCAATGGAGATTGTATCGAGCTTTAACGCAGTGCAGTTAATTAGAATACCAAGATTGGAGAATACAAGAGCAGATGCCTTAGCTCGGTTAGCCTATGCCACACGCACCGAGCTATAAAGAACAATCCCAATAGAAATCCTAGCTGATCGGAGTATAAACGAGGATCTAATGATGAATTTTATTACCCTTGATTTAGGACCATCTTGGATGGATCCCATCAGGGCCTACATTGAAGAGGGGACTTTGCCAACTGATAGACTCGCAGCCAAGAAATTGAAGTTTAAAGCTGCACGTTATGTATTGACCAATGGCATTTTATATAGACGAGGAATTATAGCGGGGTTACAAAGATGTGTCCACCCCTTCGAAGTGAAAAATTTGATTGAAGAGGTCCATGAAGGGTCTTATGGAGCCCATGTAGCAGGTCGGACACTCTTGCGAAGAATAACAACACAGGGGTATTATTGGCCGACGATGAGAGCTGATTGTACATCTTATGCAAAGAAGTGTGATAAATGTCAACGTTTCTCCTCTATCCGAAGAACTCCCCAAGCATTGCTAACACCCATCACGTCTCCTTGGCCATTCGCCATGTGGGGAATAGACTTGGTCGGGCCACTTCCAACGACTCGAGGAAGATTTAAATACCTCGTGGTCGCTGTGGATTATTTTACTAAATGGGTAGAAGCTCAGCCTCTTATTGATATGATGTATGACAAGGTGTATCAATTTATTTGGAAGAATATCATTTGTAGATATGGTCTTCCCCATGCATTCATCACAGATCATGGAACTCAGTTTGACAACGAGGAGTTCGCTGCATATTGTCATCAGTCAAACATATTGAAAACCCACTCTGCACCAGGCCATCCCCAGAGCAATGGACAAACTGAGGTGACGAATAGAACGCTACTGAATGGTTTAAAAAAATGACTGGATGATGCAAAGGCAAATTGGATTAATGAGCCACATTCTGTGCTGTGGGCTTATCGTACTACACCGCGAGCAGCAACAGGAGAATCTCCATACATGCTGGCATTTGGAAGTGAAGCTGTTATACCTGCTGAATTGGGCCTACCCACACACATAGTGTTGAATTTCAATCTCCTATCAGTGACTTGATGAGGCGATTAGATCTAGATATGCTCTAAGAAGTTAGAGAAGAAGAGGCAATCAGGAATGCTGCATACCAACAACGAACAACTCTGTTTTACAACAAGAGGGTAAAGAAGTGTGATTTGAAGGAAGGAGATTATGTGCTGAAGAAAATAATTCAAAAGCACAACAAACTGGAAGCTAACTGGCATGGACCATACAAAGTAACAGAGGTTGTTCGACCAGGGACATACAGGATTGAAACCTTGGAGGGAGAAGAATTTAAGAATGCATGGAATGCAGAGCATCTACGCAAGTATTATCAGTAGTTGGTATTCCTATGTAAATGCAGTTTTCTTCAGTATGAATAAAGTGTTGAATTCTTCACCCAGTTTCTCTCTTTTTGTTGAAATTTTTCAGAGTATTAGTGCTACACACTACGCATCAAGATCTGAATTAATCTCCTCCAACTCCGATTGGTCGGGAATCAATATCCACCAACTTCGGTTGGTCGGCAAATTAATCTCCTCCAACTCCAGTTGGTCGGGAATCAATATCCACCAACTCCGGTTGGTCGGCAAATTAATCTCCTCCAACTCCGGTTGGTCGGGAATCAATATCCACCAACTCCGGTTGGTCGAAAAATTAATCTCCTCCAACTCCGATTGGTCGGGAATCAATATCCACCAACTCCGGTTGGTCGGCAAATTAATCTCCTCCAACTCCGGTTGGTCGGGAATTAATATCCACCAACTCCGGTTGGTCGGTAAATCAATTGCAATAAACTCAGGTTGGTTAAACTAAGCAGGATCATGGGATGTAAGTCGTTTCATTGCTTAGAATCAAAGAGTGATAAGTCACTATAATCAAAAAATAAAATATATCAAAATACGCATGTATTCACAAACAAAGATATTTTGCAAAATACTTGGAAGAAAATAAAATAGCAAAAGATGAAAAAATTTCTTCATTCAAATTAAGAAGAATTACGGTTGGTCGGCAAATTAATCTCCTCCAACTCCGGTTGGTCCGGAATCAATATCCACCAACTCCGGTTGGTCGGTAAATCAATTGCAATCAACTCCGGTTGGTTAAACTAAGCAGGATCATGGGATGTAAGTCGTTTCATTGCTTAGAATCAAAGAGTGATAAGTCACTATAATCAAAAAATAAAACATATCAAAATACGCATGTATTCACAAACAAAGATATTCTACAAAATACTTGGAAGAAAATAAAATAGCAAAAGATGAAAAAATTTCTTCATTCGAATTAAGAAGAATTACGGTTGGTCGGCAAATTAATCTCCTCCAACTCCGGTTGGTCCGGAATCAATATCCACCAACTCCGGTTGGTCTGTAAATCAATTGAAATCAACTCCGGTTGGTTAAACTAAGCAGGATCATGGGATGTAAGTCGTTTCATTGCTTAGAATCAAAGAGTGATAAGTCACTATAATAAAAAAATAAAACATATCAAAATACGCATGTATTCACAAACAAAGATATTCTGCAAAATACTTAGAAGAAAATAAAATAGCAAAAGATGAAAAAATTTCTTCATTCAAATTAAGAAGAATTACATATGCTGTGAAAACTACAAGTCATTACATCAAAGACCCTACTCTATTAGTTTTTTACCTTCTGCCTTCGAAACAGGTTCTACTCCAGTAGGAGGATCGTCTAAAGCATAAGGAGAGTTTATGAAATTTACATCTTGAAGCATTTGAACATTCATCACTGATGGCCGATCAAGCAAATGCTCTGGGCGAGATATGTCAAAATTTGAATGAAGACTGTAATCGCCGAGGTACTTTGAAATCAAGCACTGAGGAATTGCCCGAGCAGGAATCCAACTCATGTCGAGCTTAAAAGGAGGCACGGGCAACTCAAGCAATCCAGGATCATAATAATCCCATAAGTAGTGACCCCGCTCCACTTTTAGCACGCACAATGCATTCAGCCACCCTTGCTTGTACCCTTCATTATTTAACTGCTGAATCCGATCATCAAGATGGTAAAGGGCTTCATTGTAGCCAGTCATCCAAAATTCTCTGGGTTGTTTGTGGAACTGGTAAGTTAACCTCTCCAGTTGCTCGTGGAGATTCTTCACCAGGATTTCCTTATTTTCCAAGGCAGAGCTTTGTGTGGAAAGTTGCTCGCTGAGGTTCAGATTCTTCTTGGACATCTCTGCTAAAGCTTGGTTCTTTGCCATCAATTGAACTGCCTGATTTTCAAAGCTGTTTGAGTTCTTGCATCTTCAATAGAGATCCGACTAGCCCTTTCTCGTCCCCGAGAAGAAGATCTTACTCGTCCACGAGCAGAGGTGGAAGTTCCAACTCTTTTTAAAGTTTCCAATTCATCTCTTAAGTTGGCATTTTTGACCTCTAAGAAAGAGAAACCTTCATCAGTGACAGTGACCAAGGCCCCCGAGGAAGATGCATCAGACTTAAGTTGTTTAATCTCTCCCTCTAAAATAAGGTTTTCTTGCTCCAACAACTTGGCGATATGCCTGTGCTCTTCAACCTCAAGTTTCAAAATGCTTTCTTTCTTCTCATAAGCAGAGATAAACTTATTATATCCTTTGTCAGCACTCAGTTACTGATATTTTTTCTCATACCCTTGGTGCAAAAGGGTAGAAGACTCTTTATATTGTTGTTGGAGTTCATCGATGGTACCCTGAAGATCTTTAATCATCTCATAATATGCCACATTATTGGATACTGCACGATCGAGCAAACACTTCAGATACTAGTAAACTTCAACTGCTCGTTTAGAAGCATCTGAACCCAGGATATCAATGATTTGAGCATCATTCAGATCTGCACGACCAGCCTTAAAATAGTCATTGCATTTTTTCATCAGTTCGATGTCATGAGCTGACAAGAGCTCCATCCTAGCCATAAACTAGTAAAGAGAAGAGCTAGAAAGAATCAATAAAAATGCAGACAGAGCAAGTAGAAGAAGAAGTCAAGACAAACAACTAAAAGTTTGAATTTTATTTCATCACAAAAAGAAGTACATAGTCTAAAATTACATTCAACAAAAAAGCAAAAGAAAGATCCGAACAACTCTACACCTTCTCCTTATTTACTAAGATTTCCTCAGAAGGCTTGGACAAAGAGGTTAGTTGATCGGAGGGCAATGAAAGATGCTCGACAGAAGTGTTTACTGGTTGGGGCTGCTCGGAGCAAGGTTCAACAGCAGGGACCTGGTCCCCAATTATCATGGAAGATTCTTCTGAGGCAGCTTCGTCCTCTTCTTCTTCTCCAGGAGAAGGAGGAGGGCCATGAGTGTGTCGCTGGAACAATTCATAATTCTCAGCGATTTTTAGCTCCTGCAGGGCTGCAACCCATCCATCCTTGAAATATTTAAGGCTGGCAAACTCCATCTGAGAGGACATAACAACCCGGCCTTTGTTCCAGCACTGAAAGACTTTTTAACAACATTTCTTCTTTTCCTTCTCCGAGGAAATCCTCTCAATAAGAAGTTCCTCGGCAACCTTCAATTTCCCTTCCACCTCTTGTTTCTGGCGATCAACATCATGAAGTCTACCAACTTCCTCTTCAGCAGTTTTGAGCTTATTCTCAAGCTCTTCAGCATTCTTGAGCTTCTCCTCAAGCTCTTTATTGTTCTTCTCAAACTCTTTAAATTTCTTCTCCAATTCCTTGAAGGCATCCACAGCTCGATCTTTCTCCTGCTCAACGGACTGAACCTGCTTCTCCCAAGCAACTTTATTCTCCTCATACTTCTGATGAGAGTCTTTCAAAGACTGGGTTAATCCAGTAAAAGCCTTTTCCACTCCATCCGAGGAACTGGAGGCCCTGATGGCTTCATCCCTTTTTACAATGCTGTTGAAACATGTTACCATCTGATAAAAGAAATAACTCTAAGTCAATATATGAATATAGTATTAAAATATAAAAGGATCAGATCAATAATACTTACTGAGGCAATGTGTTGAGCAGCTAGAGCAGTAACTCTCTCATGAGTAAGAGAATTTTCAATGTCAGGGACCTCTGGGATAGTCCAAGATTTTACTAAGCCCACAGCGGAGCTCGGAGGAATAAAAGTTGAAACACCACCTTCGACAGTTGATGGTTGAGAGACTGGTTCAGCAAGTCTCTCAGAAAGATTTTTCTTTAACCTCCTCGGAGGAACATGAACATTATCAACTAAGGACGTTGTCTTAGTTGGTGATATGATAATAACCTCACTAGGAGGAGTGATAGCAACAATCTTGCTTGGGACGACAAGGGGATTTTCAACGATCTTGCTCGGAGCCACATGAGGCTTCTCGCCAAATTTCTTGGTAGCATCAGAAGGGGGTATCTCTACAGTCTTTACCCCCTCTTCTGGGACATCTTTTTTACTTCTCTTTGCCTCCACAGCAGGAGAATCAGACTTGTCGAAAAAGGAAGGAGCTTTTCTCTTCATTATGTCACCAATAGGAATATTTGACTCTAAAGAAGAACCTTCCACACTAGTATCAGCAGCTGGTACTTGGCCAATGTCAACCACCACTGGACGAGCAGTAAATGATGAAGTATAGCTCTTGTACTGCAGAAAATAAGAAGAAGTTCTAATGTGTTCCTCGGCCACAGACTGGTGCAAACTCCAGATAAGTTTCAAATGCTTTAAATTAACCTATGTCTCCTTTGGAGATTTTCTTTTGCTGTCAACTGTAAATAATAAAAAATTAAATGTCAGTGATATATTTTATCAAACATCAAGAAAACGAGATTTCAAAAAATAAAAAATAACCTATTCTATTGCCATAAGGGGGACACCTGGGACCCTGATATACATCATCTCTATTTAATGGAGCATGTTGCCAATTTTTCATAACAACCCCATGTTCAAAGTAATCCCTATTAGCATTTGGAAGATTGACAACCAAAGCCCTATTCAAAAACCTAGTTTTTAAATAAAAAGTACTATCGCTGACAACCCATCTATAGCAAAACATAATTTCTGGAATTCCTAAAGGGGTTCTATGAAGCTGGTTTAACCTATGGACGCCATTAACTATTCTCCAGGTATTCGGTGCTATTTTTGCAGGAACAACGTCAAAATATTGACAGAACTCCAAACATAAAGAATTGGGAGGAAAAGAAAAGCCACATTCGGCTACAAAGAGACTTGGGAATCAATGTCCCTCAGCCAAAGAAAAATAGTCAGAAGGTTCAGAAAGTTCTTCCAATATGACCCGTGAAGGAATTAAAAATTCAGAACGAAATTTGTCAAGAGATTCAACAAGGTAAACCATGATGAACAAAATAAGTAAAAGAGAAGGAAAAAGATCTTACATGAGAAGAGTGAACCAGTTGACAACGAACAATGGAAGAAACGAACGCACAAGATAGAGAAGAAATGAAAAGTTCGAAGACACAGATTAGAAAAGTGAAAGAAGACAGGATTTCTGCTGCGTTTAAATACTTTACCTCGGGAATAGAGAAAAATAATGATTACCAAGGCGAACGTTTGCGTATTCGACGGCTAAAAAGAAGAAAATGGACACAAAAATCGAAGCGGTTATGGAAATTCAAAATACTTTAAAATCCAGATACTATTCACTCAAAAAAGGAGTTATATACAACGAAAGTTTGCCTAAAATCCATACAAACCGAAAATCTAAGCAGCAGAATGTTCCTTACTTTTCTTCATCATCAAACTACGAAACATTGGGGGCTTCTGTTGATACCAAATTTAGTCTGCTGACATGGACCAATCACTTACAGACATGTGTCTGCCAGCATGGAAATTATGTATACTTCTATCGAGCAACATAGCATTCTAATTAGGATAATCAGGAGACGACTGCGCATTAAATGCTCATTTATTATCATACAGATGTACATGTCTACTAGATAACAACGCATTGTCCTTTCATTTGTATAGCCTCAAGGCTATAAATACATTGTAACCTCCTCATTGGAGGAGAGGGGAATTTCTAGAGCAAACCATACCTCGAGAATTCCAAATAAACAGTCAGCAGTAACAAAAATAGTGGACGTAGGCCATTCTTGCAAGGCTGAACCACTTTAAAAATCTATTGTCTATTATTTCTTTGTTCTTTTTATCTGTGATTAAAATAATTAAGTCAAATCTAATTTTTTACATCAACAATGATGAAGCTTTAATTTATGGGCCGCTACGTCTTCAACACAAACACGTCATAGGCTTGGATGGATACATAAGACATTCTATCCTATGACTCAAATTGTTTTGTCCGGAATTAAGCCAATACTACAAGTTGACTCGATGGGAAAATTGTCCTTATAATTCTCCCCCTTTGTCTATTCCGGGAAAAAACCAAACTAAAAATCCTAAAGGGACGTCAAGATCGTCTAGACACATATCCCACCCAAATAAAATAAAAAATACAGACGCTGACTCGACCCAAGGATAAAATAGCTTTGCCGATATAAAGATGTCGCTAGAATAAATTCCTGCACACCTAAGCAAACCATTAAACGCATAGGGAATATCAAAATATAAAATGCAGTTAAACTAAATACTCTCCCTAAGTTAATTCTCCCTCTTTATCAAATAATGACTGACTTAAAAGGTGACGTCCTTCTCTAAGTTAGATCTCCTAAACTAAAGGTTTAGATACAATTTCTCCCCCTTTTTGTTCAGGAATAGACAAAGGATAAAGAATTAAGTCATTACTTATTTCTCCCTCTAATTAAAGCAAAACCATTTCCCCCCTCAAATCGAAATAAGGGATATAGAGTATGGGAAAACAAGTAAAGACATGATGGTGCATAAAGTGATAAGAACATTTAAGTATATGGGCAATATTAAAAGATAACTAATCCACAACAAGGGTAAATAGATACTAACTTATGATGCGATAAAAAAATGATACCAACTAAAAAGGTATTCAATATAAACATGGGATATCAACCAAAAGTTGCAAAAAGATAGATACCAATTATGAATTAAAATCATGAATGGATTAACTAACATGGCAAAGACTCAAGACAAATAACATATCATATATATAAATACACAATAGATACAAAATAAGCATAAGCACACATATATAGATATAAACACACATATGACACACAATAAAATAATATGAGTTTTCCACACTCTTATAGCATAAATGTGTCATATGGAGATGGAAGTGAAGGGGCGTGAACAATATACCAATGAATTAAAACCCAATCACTTAAACATGTTCACATAGTTCTCATTTGATTGGAAAACTTTATCAAGTCAGATTTAGCCTTATGTGATAAGATAAATTGAACTCTATGAACAAACAAGCACAATGCGTATGGCATATTAATGATTCTACAAACCAATAGAGTCATGACAAGATAACACAACTAGGATACAAAGTCATTGTGAAAAACCGTTGATATAACATCCAAACTCCCTCAAAATATGCATATAATTCTTTTGAATGAATATATCAAACTTAAAAAAAATAGGCCTTGGCAAATATTTTTTCTTTTAATGCCATATTTTTCTTTTAGGCCTTTGGACCACGTGTTTCTTTTAGGTACATTCCAACCGGTGGCTTACTCGCAAAGGATAATATTTCCTTTCGAAACCCTTCCTCGTGCACATTTATATATCATTTTTTTCACACAAATCTCACTTGCAACGGAATTAACATGCACAAATCCTCCTAGGTCACAAGATATATAGATGACTAGATTAGTAGGAGAACACCTCAAAAAGCTCAAATGTACATGTGAAGTTAAAAGTCAAAAGAGCTCGAGCATGTGTGTGAAAAGGCATATAAAAACGAATCCAGTAAGCAAGTCAAAATTAAACTACTCCATGTAACCATGACAAAGAACATTTTTTAATGATTGAAAATTTTAACCAAAAGTTCTAGCCACATGGAAGCGGAATGATAGGATTCAACACAAACATATGCCGCAAAAGGTGTGTCAAACTAAAATACACAATTTTTTTTTGAGTTTTTAAAAATTTTAACCAAACATACAAAAATATTTACTCAAAAGACAAACAAAAATTATTTTATATTTTTCATTAAGCCTAAATTTCTCATAAAGTAAAATACAAATGATAAACAAAATCTTTTTATATTTTTATATGAAAAACTAAAATGAAAAGAATATAGTACAAAAGATATACACAAATCATAATTCTAGCATGTGATTAATCATGGAGCATAGACTAGAAAATGATAAACAAGCATACAACTAGCATGAACTTATAGCATGAAAAACAAAAACTAGAGTATGCAAAACAAAGCTAACACATTCAACCTTTAGATTTTGCAAGGGAGGAAGCATGTGAAAGCAAATGAGAATAAAAAACCCTATTTTGTAAAGCAACCAAGTCGGATATCCTAACCCAAACTAGTGAAGAGTGACAATATTGGAATTTGGGGATCTTATCTACCTCGGTTACCTTACCTTTGGATTTCCTAGAAATTCTTTTAAGATCAAAATAAAATTTCCTAAGATGACCCTTTCGACCACAAAGTTCGTAAGTAAAGACATGTCGAAAAGTAGTACCTAAAGATTGACCTCTAGAAGTGTTCCTAGGTGATTCTCTCAAAAAATTGATTTTGGCTTTATTAGAAGAATCATTACAAGAATCGAAGCCTAAACCACAAGTGTCATTTTTGACTTGGACGGTTGCTAATATTTTATCTAATTAAGTGGATCTACATTCCAAATGAAATTTGACCTCACTAGAGTCTCTCAATTTTTCTTCCAACTCTAAAATTCTAGACTCTAGAAAAACATTCCTCTCTTCAAACATAAGAAGCTCCTTTTTCATTGATTTTATCAAACCTCTGAGGCTATCTCTCTCGCCTTCTACATATTCAAGCTTCTCTTAAAGATATCTCTTACGTTCTCTAAGGTCATCCACTAACACACTCTCATCAATAACCTTGGCACGCTCTCTTAAACTAGATTCTAACTTCAAATTTTCTCTTTTTAATTTAAAAGATTCTGCATATAATTCTTAAAATGAAAATTGAAGTTCACTCTCATCAACCTCTTCATTACTTTCACTTTCACTCTCTTCTCCACTCTTTCAACCATCATCTTTTGGGGATTCACAAATAAAGGCCTCGAAAGAGTCATGTAAATATATATCTTCATGGGAAGATTCAATATCGGTGCTCACATGACTTGTCATGAACGTGGTAAAGTTGCGCTCAATGGCGGAATCTGGTCCCTCTTCCTTTTCACTCTCATCACTAAGGGTGACATTACATGAAATTGGTTGTTTGCCTTCTTTTCTTAGTTTAGTGGGGGCAGTCTCTCGCCTTATGGCCATAACCCTCACAATCGTAGCACCTATTTGACTCATCCCTATTAAGATTTTCATTATAAGTTTTAGGGATCTTTTCGGCTTTGTCTTGCTTAGATTTTTCAAATTTCTTATAATCATTTTTAAAATTATTTTTATTAAATTTTTGAAATTTTTGAAAAAATATAGCCATGTCCTACGAGTCACTATCACTCTCATCAGTCACAACTTCTTTTTCCTCCTTTCCGTCCTTCAAAGCGATTCCCTTATCTATTTTCTTTTCATTTTTGGAGGGGAACATATCTAGTTCATAGGTTTGCAAATCACCTACTAACTCCTCAAGTTTGGTAGAGTGCAAGGTGGGTAAAGAGGTTAAAACAGTCACTTTAGGGATAAACCTATCGGGTAGGGATCTTAAAATTTTCTTTGCAACACAGTTGTCGGGTATTTTCTCTCCCAAATTAAAAGATGAATTAACTATATCAGAAAGTCCTGCATAAAATTCATCAAATGTTTTATTTTCAAGCATTTTTATGGTTGCAAATTGAGTGGTGAGGTTTTGGAGATTAGAAGCCTTAATGACACTAGTTCCCTCGTGAGTGAGTTGTAATATATCCCAATATTCCTTAGCGGTATCACAAGTCATGATACGATGGAATTCTTTCGATGAAATCGCACTAAACAAGGCATTTAGTCCTCGGGAATTAAAATTGGCTTATTTAAATTCATTCTCACTCCATCTATCTATGGGTATGGGGACATACTCATTTTCTACCAAACATGTGGGTGGGGACCACCCGTTAACAACTGACAACCAAACCCTCTCGTCTATATACTTTAGTGCCGATTTTATACGCGCTTTCTAATATGTGTAATTGGAACCATCGAAAACAATAAATTTTGAAAATAGGAAAAATTCCATTTTAACAAAAAAATTCTAGATAGGATCTTAACGCAATAAATTAGTGCTCTGATACCAATTTGAAGGCCCCCAAATTTTAAAATTCTTCTTATAAAATTAAAATATGAATTTTCTTAAAGTGCGGAATTGGATGGTATAACACAACACCCCCAAACAACAAATTTTAATTTCTTTCAAATTAAAATTAAACTCAACTAAAGTGAACTAAAATTAATTCAACATAAATATTCACTCAAACAAAATTAATTTAATCCTAGTACTAAGGATTTCCCGAACAAGATTAATGCATTGTTCTATTTTGGCCAAACCAAATTTTATCAAATTGAAATTAATGACTTGAATTAAATTAATTAAATATTACCCAAAATAATTTTAGCACCAAATTAAGCAAGAGGAATGATTTAAACCATATTTTATCTTTTAGTCCTAAGCATGCATCTAGGTGATATAGTAAGATAAAATAAATCACAAACCACTACGCACCGATATACGAGGAAAACCCAAATGGGAAAAACCTCGGATGGCCCTAGCCTTAAGTCCACTAAGTATGGATTTATGATTACACGACTCGATTTCGTTCAAGCCTTAACGCATTTTTTTGTAACTACCTCCGCCTAGTCGACAACTATGAAGTCCTCCACGGTCTCAAAATCCACCGATGAGGTTTTTGGTCTCCGTCACCCTCACGCGAAGCCTTTCTTCGAATGAGTACACCGCAACAAACAATTACTCTCCTTTGTGAGTTGAGAATAAAACCCAAACTCTCTTCTTTGATGGTGTAGAGAAAACCAGAGGTGCCAAACCAAACTCCAAGCAAGATATATACATGGAAATTTGGAAGTAAACAAAACTATGGCTGTGTATGCGTTTTTGAGAAATCAAATCATTTAGATATCAAAACTTAGGTGAAAAACTCCCAAAAGTTCTGCTAAAAAATGTTCCCATGAAATGGTTAAAAGCAAGTAGAAAAAGTGGGTTAGTGGGAGGTTACCAAAAAACTGCCAGAAATTTGGCCTTCCCGCTAAAGTCGTTCGAACGACATTCCCAGGTAGTTCGAATGAGATTTCAGAAGAAAAATAGGCTAAAATCTCATTGGAAAAACTCGTTCGAATGAGTTCGTTAGAACAAAACTTCGAACAAAAAAAATAGTAAACAATTGACAATCTTGTTGGAAAACTCGTTCGAAATCTCGTTCGAACGACATTTCGAACGAAAAAACAGAATTTGAGATTTTTATTTTTAAGTCGAAAAACTTTTATCCAAAGTTCTAAAATAATTTCTAAAAAGTAAAAGCCATTTTAAATTAAAATTACACCCATAAAATATTCCAAGTCTCCTACAGATATAAAATTGCATTCATACCTTTGGAGACTATGGAATCCAATTATTGTTGACGTAGAAATGAGGAACTAAACTCGGCAATGATGAAGCTTTAATTTCCGGGCCGCTACGTCTTCAACACAAACACGTCATAGGATTGGATGGATACACATGACATTCTATCCTATGACTCAAAATGTTTTGTCCGGAATTAAGCCAATACTACAAATTGACTCGATTGAAAATTTGTCCTTACAAATCTCCCCCCTGGATATTTCGGGATAAAACCAAACCAAAAATACTAAAGGGCTGTCAAGCTCGTCTAGACACACATCCCACCCAAATAAAATAAAAAATACAGACGCTGACTCGACATAAGGATAAAATAGCTTTGCCGATATAAAGATGTCGCTAGAATAAATTCCTGCATACTTAAGCAAACCATTAAACGCATAGAGAATATCAAAATATAAAATGCAGTTAAACTAAATACTCCCCCTAAATTAATTCTCCCTCTTTCTCAAATAATTACCTACTTAAAAGGTGACGTATCCCCCTAAGTTAGATCTCCTAAACTAAAGGTTTAGATACCATTTCTCCCCCTTTCTGTTCAGGAATAGACAAAGGATAAAGAATTAAGTCATTACTTATTTCTCCCTCTAATTAAAGCAAAACCATTCCCCCCTAAAATCGAAACAAGGGATACAGAGTATGGAAAAACAAGTAAAGACATGATGGTGCATAAAATGATAAGAACATTTAAGCATATGGGCAACATTAAAAGATAACTAATCCACAAAAAGGGTAAATAGGTACTAACTTATGATGCGATAAAAAAATGATACCAACTAAAAAGGTATTCAACATAAACATGGGATATCAACCAAAATTCGCAAAAAGATAATTATGAATTAAAAGCATGAATGAATTAGTTAACATGGAAAAGACTCGAGACAAACAACATATCATATATATGAATACACAATAGATACAAAATAAGCATAAGCACACATATATAGATAAAAACACACAAATGACTTACAATAAAATAATATGAGTTTTTCACACTCTTATAGCATAAATGTGTCATATGGAAACGGAAGTGAAGGGGTGTGAAAAAGATACCAATGAATTAAAACCCAATCACTTAAACATGTTCACGTAGTTCTCATTGCAAAACTTTATCAAGTCAGATTTAGCGTTATGTGATAAGATAAATTGAACTCTATGAATAAACATGCACAATGCGTAGAGCATATTAATGATTCCACAAACCAATAGAGTCATGACAAGATATAGCAACTAGGATACAAAGTCATCGTGCAAAACCGTTGATATACCATCCAAACTCCCTCAAAATATGAATATAATTCTTTTGAATAAATATATCAAACTTAAACAAAATAGGCCTTGGACAGTATTTTTTCTTTTAATTCCATATTTTTCTATTAGGACTTTGGACCACGTGTTTCTTTTAGGTACATTCCAACCGGTGGCTTACTCGTAAAGGATAATATTTCCTTTCGGGGCCCTTTCTCGTGCACATTTATATATCATTTTTATCACACAAATCTCACGTGCAATGGAATTAACATGCACAAATCCTCCTAGGTCACAAGATATGTAGATGACTAGATTGGTAGGAGAACACCTCACAAAGCTCAATTGTACATGTGAAGTTAAAAGTCAATAGAGCTCGAGCATGTGTGTGAAAAGACATATAAAAACGAATCCAGTAAACAAGTAAAACTTAAACTACTCCATGTAACCATGACAAATAACATTTGAATGATTGAAAATTTTAACCAAAAGTTCTAGCCACATGGAAGCGGAATGATAGGATTCAACACAAACATATGCCACAAAAGGTGTGTCAAACTAAAATACACATTTTTTTTGAGTTTTTAAAACTTTTAACCAAGCATACAAAAATATTTACTCAAAAGACAAACAAAAATCATTTTGTATTTTTCATTAAGCTTAAATTTCTCATAAGGTAAAACACAAATGATAAACAAAATCTTTTTGTATTTTTCATATAATGCACACTAAACTGAGAAGAATATAGTACAAAAGATATACACAAATCATAATTCTAGCATGTGATTAATCATGGAGAATAGACTAGAAAATGATAAACAAGCATACAACTAGCATGAACTTATAGCATGAAAAACAAAAACTAGAGTATGCAAAACAAAGCTAACACATTCAAGCTTTAGATTTTGCAAGGGAGGAAGCATGTGAAAGCAAATGAGAATAAAAAATCCTATTTGATAAAGCAACCAAGTCGGATCTCCTAACCCAAACTAGTGAAGAGTGACAATCTTGGGATTTGAGGATCTTAGCTACCTCGGTTACCTTACCTTTGGATTTCCTAGAAATCCTTTTAAGATCAAAATAAAATTTTCTAAGATGACCCTTTCGACCACAAAGTTCGTAAGTAAATACATGTCGAAAAGTAGTACCTAAAGATTGACCTCTAGAAGTGTTCCTAGGTGATTCTCTCAAAAAATTGATTTTGGCTTTATTAGAAGAATCATTACAAGAATCGAAGCCTAAACCACAAGTGTGATTTTTGACTTGGACGGTTGCTAATATTTTATCTAATTAAGCGGATCTACATTCCAAATGAAATTTGACCTCACTAGAGTCTCTCAATTTTTCTTCCAACTCTAAAATTCTAGACTCTAGAAAAACATTCCTCTCTTCAAACATAAGAAGCTCCTTTTTCATTGATTTTATCAAACCTCTGAGGCTATCTCTAAATGCAAATTGAAGTTCACTTTCATCAACCTCTTCATCACTTTCACTTTCTCTCTCTTCTCCACTCTCACAACCATAATCTTTTCGGAATTCACAAACAAAGGCCTCAGAAGAGTCATGTAAATGTATATATTCATGGGAAGATTCATTATCGGGGCTCACATAACTTTCCATGAACGTGGTAAAGTTGCGCTCAATGGGGTAATCGGGTCCCTGTTCCTTTTCACTCTCATCACTAAGGGTGGATTTGTAGGAAATTGGTTGTTTACCTTCTTTCCTTAGTTTAGTGGGGCACTCTCTCGCCTTATGGCCATAACCCTCACAACCATAGCACCTATTTGACTTGTCCCTATGAATATTTTCATTATAAGTTTTAGGGATCTTTTCGGCTTTGCCATGCTTAGATTTTTCAAATTTCTTATAATTAATTTTAAACTTATCTTTATTAAATTTAAGAAATTTTCGAACAATCATAGCCATGTCCTCCAAGTCACTATCACTCTCATCAACCACAACTTATTTTTCCTCCTTTCGGGTCTTCAAAGCGATGCCCTTATCTATTTTCTTTTCAGTTTTGGAGGGGAACATATCTAGTTCAAAGGTTTGCAATTTACCTACTAACTCCTCAAGTTTGGTAGAGTGAAAGGTGGGTAAAGAGGTTAAAATAGTCACTTTAGGGATAAACCTATCGGGTAGGGATCTTAAAATTTTCTTTACAACACGGTCGTCGGGTATTTTCTCTCCCAAATTAAAAGATGTATTAACTATATCGGAAAGTCTAGCATAAAATTTATAAAATATTTCATTGTCAAGCATTTTGATGGTTTCAAATTGAGTGGTGAGGTTTTGGAGATTAGAAGCCTTAACGACACTAGTTCCCTCGTGTGTGAGTTGTAATATATCCCAATCTTCCTTAGCGGTTTCACAAGTCATGATACGACGAAATTTTTTCGGTGAAACCGCACTAAACAAGGCATTTAGTCCTCGAGAATTAAAATTGGCTTGTTTAAATTCATTCTCACTCCATCTATCTACGGGTTTGGGGACATGCTCATTTTCTACCAAACATGTGGGTGGGGACCACCCGTTAGCAACTGACAACCAAACCCTCTCGTCTATATACTTTAGTGCCGATTTCATACACGTTTTCCAATACGCGTAATTGGAACCATCGAAAACAGGAAATTTTGAAAATGGAAAAAATTCCATTTTAAGAAAAAAATTCTAAAAGGGACCTTAACGCAATAAATTAGTGCTCTGACTCTGATACCAATTTGAAGGCCCCCAAATTTTAAATTTCTTCTTATAAAATTAAAATTTGAGTTTCCTTAAAGTGCATAATAGGATGGTTTAATACAACACACACAAACAACAAATTTTAATTTCTTTCAAATTAAAATTAAACTCAACTCAAGTGAACTAAAATCAATCCAACATAAATATTCACTTAAATAAATTAATTTAATCATAGTCCTAACAATTTCCCTAATAAGATTAATGCATTGTTCTATTTAGGCCAAACCAAATTTTATCATATTGAAACTAATAAGTTGAATTAAATTAGTTAAACATTACCCAAAATACTTTTAGCACCAAATTAAGCAAGAGTAGTGATTTAAACCATATTTTATCTTTTAGTCCTAAGCATGCATATAGGTGATATTACAAGATAAAATAAATCACAAACCACTACGCACCGATGTACGAGGAAAACCCAAATGGAAAAAACCTCTGACGACCCTAATTTTAAGTCCACTAAGTATGGATTTATGATTACAAGACAGACGACTTACTATACACGACTTGATTCCGTCCAAGCCTTGATGCGTCTTCTTGTAACTACCTTCGCCTAGTCGACAACCATGAAGTCCTCCACGGTCTCGAAATCCACCGATGAGGCTCTAAAGGGCGATTTTTTTGGAACTCACGATATAAAAGTGTATTAGGATAGCACGAAGAGTATAAATCCATAGATTCTAGGATGATCGTTTACAAAAATAAAATAAGTAATCTCCTCCAACATTTCATGTCATCCTTTGTGGAGCAGCTACCAAGGAACATCATATTCATACGGATGCATTAGCTACTTTAGCATCTTCCATTGACACTAACCTAAAAAGAACAATCAAAGTGGAGTCTATAGATCTTTCGAGTGTCGATGAATCGAAACCAGTGTTGGGTATCTTATTGATCGAGACATCCCCGCCATGGATGGATCCGATCATCAGCCATCTAAAGACCAACAGACTTCTATTAGATTGAAAATAGGTGCATAAGTTAAAAATTATGTCGGTGAGGTTTTGCCTTAATGCCGAAGACAAACTTTACCAGTGATCATTCACCGGTTCTCTACTGAAGTGCGTTCATCGAAATGAAGTGGAATAGATCCCCAGGGAGATGAATTAAATAAGTTGTCTAGCCAACGCAGGGGGTAGGTCACTTTCCTACATGAAGATTTCCTAGGGATATTGGTGGCCCTTAATACAAAAGGATTATTTGAAGTTCACCCAGAAGTGTGTCAACTACCAATTGTTTTCCCTGATCATCAAGTAATCATTCAGACACCTGAACCCTATCACGAGTCCTTTATCTTTTTCTCAATAGGGCATGGATATCGTGGGATTATTACTATTGGAACCTGATGATAGAAATTACCCGATCACTACCAACAACTAATTCACAAAATGTGTGGAGGTGGGGAAGCTCACCCACAACAGAGAAGTAACAGGTAATTTTATTTTGGACTAACATCATTATAAGGTTCGGGATCCCAAGAGCTCTAGTCAATTACAACGCAACACCGTTTGACAATGACATATCCAGGGACTTTTCAGCACAATATGGATTCAGAATTCATTATGCATCAGTGGTGTCCCCTCGGTGAAATGACCAAGCTAAGATCATTAATAACACTCTGCTTGTGGGGATCAAGCACCGATTGGAAACTGCCAAAGGAAGATGGGTGGATGATATATCTCCAGTCCTTTAGGCATATATGACATCTCAATGAAGGTCGACCAAGGAAACACCATACTCTTTAACTTATGGTATTGAGGATGTCATCTCTATTGAGATCAGGTTCCCAACTCTTAGATTAAGTTTTTTTGAAGATGGACATAATGTCGATCGATTGGCTCACGAGTTGGATTTGACCAAATAGTGAAGGGAAAAGGATCTCATATACTTAGCAGCTTATATTATAAATTGGCAAAGAGACATGATAATAAGTCCATAGCCATAGAATTATATATTGGTGATTGTTTCTAAGAAAGATCTTGCTGATAACAAAGAACCCTTCAGATGGGATGCTAATAATGAATTAAAAAGGACCTTACATAGTAGATTCAAAAGGCGATGTCGGATCCTATCACTTGAAAGAGTTAGATGAAATATTAGTCTCGAGGTCATGGAATTCCATGAACCTTAGAAAGTTTTATCATTAGTTAAGAAATAAGAAAAGTTTTTAGTTTACTGCATAGTAAGATGATGATTTATTAATGAAAGAATTTTTTTGGCAAATTGAGTGTCGTTATTTTTCTTTTTCAAACCCACTTAAGTAGTGGTACGACTTATAATAAGTTGGTTACTTGAGAACCTTACACTAAATCCAACTGAAAATGATGGTATAACCCAAGTTGGGATGGTCGGCCTAGAAGAGGAAAAATCCTCCTAAGAATTAGGGGGTACAATTTAGACATAAGTTGGTCGCCTACGTTTGGCATCAAACCCACTCAAGTAGTTGTACGATATAGAGCAAGTCAATCACGTGATAACGTGGCAATAAACCCACCTAAAAATAGTGGTACACCCCAAATTGACCTGGCCAGCACAGGAGAGGCAAAAACCCACCTGATAATTGAGTGGTACAACTTAGACGTAATTTGGAAATCAACTTTTGCTGTAAAAAACTAGATGCAATCTAATTAATTAATCACAGATAAATAATGAATAAGTAAATAAGACAATGGATTTTTAAAGTGGTTCATCCTTATAGAAATGGCCTATGTCCACTGTTGTTGTATTGCTCACTGTTTTCCTCAAATCTCAATAATTGGTTATTTCCCCCCTTTTCAGAGATCCCCCTTCTCTCATAGGGTTACAATGTATTTATAAGCCTTGAGGCTATATATATGAAAAGGCAACGTGATGTCACTTAGTCGACATATACATCTGTACAATAAGAATATGCATTAAATATGACATTCATTGAATGCGTATTAGTCTTTTAATTTTCCAGGCTAGATGTTCTGCACGCCAAATAGCTTGGATCGCCTGAGTAGCTCGAAACACTTGAGTATCTCAGAATGCTTGAGTAGCTTAGAGCGCTTGAGTAGTTCAAAATGATCTAGTAGCTCAGTTCAAGCATGTATTTTCCACGTAGGTCGACCATGTCTTTAGGTAATTGTTCCACATCAGCTGACTAATTTTTATATCAACAGAAGCCCCCAATGTTTTACAGTTGAAGTTAAACAAGAGAGTGTGGAACATTTTGTTCAATTTCGTAAATATTTTGAATTTGTAACTATCGCTTCGATGTTTGTGCTCTTTTTATCATTTAACCATCGGAAATGTAAACATCTTTCCCGGTAATCATTTCTTTTTCTCTTTCCCCGATACAAGGTATTTAAAAGAGACAGAAATCCAATCATCTTCTACTTTTCATATCCATATTTTTGAACTCTTTATTTTCTCTCTTTCTTTTGTATTATCGTTCTTTCCGTCGTCCGCCATTAGCAGATTTCTCCATTTTCTGTAAGATTTTCTTCCTTCTTCTTTCTTTGCTTTAGTCATCATGGTTTACCTTATTGAATCTTTAGACAAATTTTGGACTGATTTTTCAATACCCTCTTGGGTTATTTTAGAGTACCCTCCTTGTCCTTCTGATTTATTTTCTCTGACGGAGGGACATTGGTTTCCCTCCCTTTTTGTAGCGGAGTGTGGTTTTTCTTTCCCGCCAAATCTCCTGTGTTTGGAGTTTTGCCAATATTTTGATATTGTACCTACAAGAATATCTCCAAATACATAGATGGTAGTTAACGGCATATATAGGTTGAATCAAATTCATGGGACTCACTTAGGAATTCCTAAAATTATGTACTGTTATAAATGGGTTACCAGTGACACTACTTTTTATTTAAAAACTAGGTTTTCGAATAGAGCTTTAGTGGTCAATCTCCCCGATGCCAGCAGGGATTATTTTGATCATGGGGTTATGATGAAAAATTTTCAACACCCACCATTAAATGGAAATGATGTGTAAAAAGGTCATAGATGTACGCTTTATGGCAAGGGGATATGTTGTTTTTATTTTTATTATTTTTTTATAACTTTCTTTGTGTTTGACGAAATGAGTCACTGATATGAATGTTTTTTTTAGTTGACAGTAAAAGGAAGCCCCCAAAAGAAATTGACGTTAACATAAAAGATTTAAAACTTATCTGGAGTTTGCATCAATCAGTTGCTGGGGAGCATATTAAAGCTGCTTCTTATTTGTTGAGGTACAAAAACACCACCTCATCTTTCATTGCCTGTCCTATCGCGCCTCCTGTGGTAATTGATCTTGATCAATTACCAACATCTTGAGAAAGTGCAAAAGAATCTTCTGTTGATTTGGATACATCCTTAGTTGATTTGATGATGAAGAAAAGTAAAATGCCTGAGTTCTTTATCAAAGATGCCCCTGGTATTGAGGGGTCAAAGAAAAGTAAAGGGGGCGTTCCAACTGAGGAGACGAAGAAAATGGACATTGCTCCGTCCAAGGGAATAACTACAATCGCTAAGGAGGTGGGTAAAAAACCCCCGATTGTTCCAAAAGCGGTAGCTTCTTTGATTGAAGGTGTTGCTATTGCACAAGGAGAGGCAGCACCTTTGATTGAAAGTGCTCCTCTAAAGAGACTATGAAGAGGTCTCGCTGAAAGACCTACAGATACTGTTGCTCAACCTTGTGATGTTGAGGGTCCTTTGAGATCTAAAGCTCCAGCTCTCGTCGCTCCGAGCTCGGCCAAGGGCTTGATCAAATCTTGGGTCCTTCCCGAATATCGAGCTGCCGTGGATTCCTTTTCTCGGGATAAGCTCACTGATTTATTCGCCCAACATATTGCGTCAGTAAGTATCCTCATCCTTATTACTTCCTCGTCTCTACATATTGCATTCATATTCTGAGTTGAGCCTTTTCTTTTTTCAGTTTATGGCTTGCTTTAATGGCATATGGAAGAAAGATAAAGCTATCAGGGCTTCCACTTCCTCGGGTGGGGTGGAAGAGGCTTTTACTGGTTTATCCCACTCTTTGAATGAATCCCGTCAGAAGTACAAGGAAGAAAAAGCTTCTTGGGAGAATGAACTTCAATCTGTCAAGACCACTTGAGATCAAGCTATAAGTGATTCTAAAGAGTTAGTGAACAAATTGAAGGCCGTTGATAGCAAGCTTGAAGAAGCTGAATGACGTAATAAAGAGCTTGAGGATAAGCTAAAATCTGTCGAGGAGATTGAGGCCAAGATTAAAGAGGTTGAACAGCCTAAGAAAGAGCTGGAAGAAAAGGTGAAGCTTGCCGAGGAACACGCTTCATTGGAGAAAATGAAGAAGAAAACTGATATAAAGAAGTCTTTTAGCTCTCGCTGGGATAAAGGATGGAACAAGGCCTTAACTGCCATTACTTGTCAAATGGAATATGCCAGCCTAAAATACTTTAGAGATAGATGGGTTGCAACCTTGAAAGAATTGAGTGTTGCAGACGATTCTGAACTGTTTCAAAATCACACTCACGGCCCTCCTCCTATCATTGGCGAAGAAGAAGAAGATGATGCCGAATTTGATGAGTCTTCAGTGATGGTCTCAGAACAAGTGCCTGTTGCTCCTGCTCCCCAACCTTCCGAGCAAGTTCAACAAGCAAGCACTTCCACCGAGCAACCACCACTGCCTTCCAAGCAACTTGTTCCTTCCTCCAAACCTGCTGAAGATGTTGTAGGGAATAAGGAGAAGGTGTAAAGTTGTTCAATTCTTTATGTTATTTTCTTTCTTATAAGTTTGGTTGTAACTTCTCTTCTTGTGATCAATAAAATGGGTCGTTGTCTAATCTGAATCTCTCCATGACTTGCTCTTGCTTGTATCATTATTGATACATTTTTATTTTTCATTGTTAGTTTATCGCCAGAATGGAACTCTTATCAGCTCATGATTCAGAGTTGATGAAAAAATGTAATGATTATTTCAAAGCGGGTCATGCAGATTTTACTGAAACTCAAATAATTGCTATCTTTGGATAAGATGTTTCCGAACAAGCAGTTGAAGCATATCAATATTTGAAGTGTTGCTTGATCGTGCTGTTGCCAATAATGTGGCCTATTATGAAATAACCGAAGGTCTTCGTGATTCTGATTTACGATTTGGACAAATAATCTATTATCGTCCAACAATCTCCTGTCCAAAGGACCAACGGGCACTTTCAAGCCCCGTTTGACCCACAATCAACTCTCGAACTCAGGAGAGGCCCGAAGGACTCTTGAAGGTCTCTGAATTACCTTTCTAACGGTATGATCATGCTCAATTTGGATTTACAGATTGCGTTCTATGACTATTTTTTCAAAAAAATCTGCATGAGACTACCGATTGGTAGGTCCATTTCCCTTCCTATCGGTAGTGTGTCTAGGGTCACCTGCCAATTGGCAGGGATAGGGATATTATGATCAGTATTCCCTCTACCCTATAAAAGGAGGGCATGAGCTCACTTCCAGGCGCACCTTAGATCCATCGAAATCAGTGATCTCAAAAACATTCTTCCGTAATTAATGAAATTTCCTTGTGTGAAATTCGTTTCCATCTCCATTCCCACTATTTTCATACCCAATTTAGCAAAAATCTCCTTCTCTCTCATCAACCATATATCCCAACTTGCAAGGAAGCTCATCAAGGATCAAGATCAAGCCTCAAGTCTCCTGTTGATGCAAAAAACCGGAGTATCTCTAATTATTTAATAAAAAATAAATAAGTAAATAAAAGACACAAAAGATTTTTAAAGTTGTTTGGCTAAAAGGGAAAAGCCTATGTCCACTGGTGTATATTTCCTTGTATTAGTTAAGTTCTCTCTTGTTTCGTTCCCCTGGATGTAGGGATTACAATGTATTTATTTCCCAAGAGGGTGTACAAGAAGTGGAATATTAAAGGATGGAATGACTTTATAACATACACATTTATGTTTGTATAACGTTCATAATGTATACAACTAGTGGCGCTTGATAACCCCTGTTGGTCGGTCTTCGTAGTGTTGGTTAGGCTGCTTTTCTGAGCTAGTTGGCATTCAACACTATTAGTCACTATTCTTGGATTCATTCTGATAAATAGCTTTATTGACTAGGACTAATTCCACATGTCTATTTATGATTGGTCCACGTAATAGTATAATTGTTGGTATCAATAGAAGCCCCCAATGTTTAATGCTTGAGGTTTTTACAAGAGTATGGAACATTTAGCTCTTTAAAGTTGTTCGAGCAAAAATTTTGAGTCTTGATCGGCTACCGACTTCCCATACTTGTAAAGTTATTGATTTGATTATCGGCTTATAATGTGTATGGCATTTTTGTAATTATCCATAGTTTTAACGAATTGGTTTTGGGCAAATGTGTCTTTTTTGGCTTTATCCACCAACAGTTCAATTGATGTTTCTTTTAATCATTACCTTCACCAATTTCGAGGCAACCTATAAGAGGCGATAAAAGCCACGATTGTCTCTTGCCTCAAAATCTTTTGAGTTTTTTTATGTTATCTCTTTGTGCTCTGTGTGTGATCATTTTCCCGTTCTTTATTTCTTACTGAATCCTTAAATTCTTGTAAGAATCTTTTCTCTTTCATTTTTCTTCTTCTTCGAATATGGTTTATTCTGTAACCTCTTTAGAAGAACTCAAAATTAAATGGAATATCCCTTCATGGGTAGAGTTGGAACTTCCTAGTCTTTCCACTGATCTTTTTTTTACCCAATGGCCATTGGTTACCTTCCATTTTCATTATTGAGTGTGGGTTTACTTTTCCCCCAAACCCATTTTGTCTTGAATTTTGTCAGTACTTTGACGTCGTTCCTGCTAGAATAGCCCCCAACACTTGGAGAGTGGTTAATGGGGTTTATAGGTTAAACCAGATCCATAGGACCTATATAGGGATCCCAAAAATTAAGTTTTGTTACAAATGGGTCACAAGTGACACCACATCTTTTACTACTATAAAATGCAAAACAAGGCATTTATTATGCTTTGCAATTAGCCTATCCACGTGTCATTCCTCTCTTTATTGATATTCATTCAATTCAAGACCCATATATTCAAAAACTCTTCCTCTGCCACTGTCGTCCTTTCCTATTTCCCTCATTTTCTTTCTCCGCTCCTAGTGCCTTATATATAAACCTACTACGCCCAGGTTCACAACCCAAAAAACTTCACTCATTTTTGATTCGACACCATCCCCGAAGATTTACCCTAGATCGATCCCAACGAAAGCCATCATATCCCATCTCAATGCGACTCCACAAGAAATAATTGCTTAGCCCCATTTATCAAACTTCTCCGCAAATTAAACGACGATTCACCGCCTGTAACCTGTGTAGTTTCTGATGCGGTCATGAGATTCTCAGTTGGGATTTCAGATGTCTGGGGGGCAGAGACAGAGGATATCCATAGCAAGGGCGCTGCTAAGAAACCCAAAAATCCTTCTTGGCGAAAGAGGGATCATACCACTCAAAGGTACCATATTTTTTTATAATAACAAAGTATTACTTTCTTTATCCATTTTTTGCCTCTTAACGTTTTTTCTTATTTTTGCCAAATAACAGGGCAGTATCTATGTAGATGGGTTGCCGAATTTTATGGTTCTGGGGGTGTCTTCGGTTTGGATATTGGTTCGGGTAGAGGGAAATTGTTCGCCCCTAACGTTTTTTCTTATTTTTTCCAAATATCTTAACAGGGCAGTAGCTATGAAGATGGGTCGCCAAATTTTATGGTTCCGGGTAGAGGGAAATTGCAGGTGCATTTTTTTTGGGTTGGATTTTCAAACCGAGTATGATCGGGTAAATAAGTGATATAAGGGTTGGTAAATTAGGGAGGTATAAGGCAGAAAGAAGGTGGGATTGAGTTAATGGGTTTTGGGTTATGGTGGCTTTGGTAGGTGATAATGGAGGAGAGAGAAGGTGTGGTGAGTGTTGGGAAGAAGAAGATAGGAGAGAGAATGTGAGATGTGTTTGTGTGTGATACGGTGCAGTATAGTGTGTGTGTTTATTTTTGTCAAATATCATAACCACAAGGGGGTTTGAAAATTTAGTACCTATTGTAATATTTATTTTGAAAATAGGACAACAAACATTTTTTTTTATAGTTTTAGTCCTTATTTTTGAATAAAGAAAACAAAATATTTATTGTCCTATATACATAATCAATATTATTTTAAGTCCTAAAAGTATATATTAACTTGAATTAAATAGAAATATTTTATTTTCACTTTTTATCTATTAAAAATAGTTTTTTTAAATTTATAAATTTTACTTTACAAAAGAAATTGTAAGTTAGTGAGTTCATATTTTTTTCATAATTCTTATTAACAGATATTTTCACTTAATTGCAGGAACATGGATGAAAGGATAAAAAATATGATTTAGATTCAAATTCTTACATGTTAGCTCAATCATCAACTGCCGCATTCTACTACTATCATATATTTCTACATTAATGTTTCTCTCTATGTCGAACCGTGACAATGTTTATTTCTATTTTGAATTAATTATTTGTTTTCACGAATATAAATTTTTATTCTATTGCCCAGTTATTTTTTTCGTTTCTTCATATTTTCATTGACTTCTTTTATTTCGCTCACTATAATGTATGATCTGCGCATCGCGCGGGTTTCCAACTAGTTTTATTTAAATACTAGGGTTGTAAACAAATATTTAGTTATTAATCTTCCTGACTTCAATAGATATTACTTTGATCATAGAGTAATTGTAAAAAATTGGCAACAAGCTCCCATAACTGGAAATGCCGAGTATCGGGGGCCTAGGTGCCCACCAAGTGGCAATGGGATAGGTTGCATTTATTTATTTATTTTTCTTTACGTATTATGATAAATGCTAATACTGATGTTTATCTTATTAGTTTGGATTGCAGTTGATAAAAAAATAAACTGTCCCAAAGAGAGTGACATCAACCTTAGAGAGTTGAATTTCATCTGGGGCATTCACCAGAAGATTGGGGAGGATAATACCAAATCAACCTCATACTTTTTATAGTACCTTCTCGCCCCACTATTGTTGTGCCTTCACCCCTGATTGATATTGACTAAGATCCTATCTCTACATCCTTAGCCACTGCATCTGGAAGGGGTGAACTTATTATTGCTGCCCCCTCGTCTCTAGACTCAAATTTATCTCTTACTACTGCCATGGGGAAGAGGAAGTTTCCTAACATTTTGGGCGAGATTGATGCTACTGGTTCTTCCAAGCAGGCTGCTGATGGGGCCAAGAATAAAGAGGATGCTGGGAATAAGCCCCCGGCTAATAAGGAGGATACAGAGAAGAAGTTATGAGCTAAGAAAGCTGATTAAAGCCATCTCAAGCGGTTAAAAAGAGGTCTCCCTTCTAGGATGGCAGAAGGGTATTTAGTCAACACCGACCAATAAGAGTTGTTTGATTTATCTGCTTCTGGCTCACCAGTGGCCCTGGCTTGGCCAAATAACTAATAAAGTCCGATACATTGCCAGACAACAAGGGTGTTGCTTTTGCACTACCCCAATCAAAATTGTTTGAAAGGGATGATCAAAGCCAACCTATGGTATGTACTATCCTCTCTTCTTATTTTTACTCATTTCTTTGCTACTATTTACACTAACTTTCTCTGTTTTCTTGTTGCAGTTCTTGGTTGACTTCAACAACATGTTGGAGAAGGATGATGTTCTGTATTCTTCTTTAACTGTGGTTAAGGAGGCCTTTGACTAATTGAATAAGTTAGTGCTTGACTCCCAACAAGCATTAGATAATGAGTAGAAGAAGTGGGAGTCCAAAATAAAGACTACTGATGCTGATGATGCTCGGGGGCAGGTTACCGATCTGTAGAAAAATTTGGAAGCTGAAAAGGCCAAGGTTATTGAAGATAAGGCTAAAAGAGTCAAGACCAGGGAATCTGCCTTTAACAAAGGCTGGGATAAGGCCAATGGAGTGAAGCACTCTATATCTTTGACTCACTTGAGTCAATATTATATAGGTGTTTATCTCATTTTGAAATAGTGACCAAATTTGAGTCATACCCTAGTTTACCAAAGAACCTCACACTCTACATGATATTTCCTCTATTAGTCTCAAAGGTATAATACCAACATTACACCTAGGATTTCATTTCCATGTTGCATTCATATTAATTTAGGCGCGTGAGTATTAATTCCCACTAAAATAATTTTCAAATAATTTTTAGGATTTTAAAAAAACAATTTTTAGGAATTTATAAACATTTAAAAATTGGTTTTAAAATGTTTTGGGCTTATTTGTATATACTTTTATCTCCTAAAAACATGGCTGGGTAGAATCCTAAAGCGGCAGAGAATTGTGTGCTACAAAATGAAATTGTTTAAACTTCAAAAAACACGCATTTTTTAACCCATCTGAGCCACACACGTGTTGCATTCACAACGGGCCAGATTGTGTTTTCTTACTCTCACATTCCTAAGAACCCTTACCATCCCTTGGATCTATTTTATCTATGGTTTGCATGTTGTTTTTAACAATCCAAGTCTCAACCTTGTTGGCCAATCAGATGTCATTTAATTATGGTGTGTTGTAAGCCATTAGATTTACATCGATCAGCCAGAGTTAATCTCATACGTTATTTTTCCCAGAGATTCCAGGACCTTCCAACCTCTACTATAAATAGATGACCTTGGTTATACGTTTACAATCTTTAGATCAGTTAAGAGTTGAGAGAAAAAAGAGAGAAGAGAGAAAGAGAATAGAGAAATAGAAAAATCGAAACCAAACCCTAACCAATTTTCTTCAGAAAATTTACCTCGAGTGTTTGTGTGTTCGTCCTCCTTTGAAGATTCATTCCTCTTCAGTGTTCAATCTCTTTTCTAACACAGTCACGTTGTTTGATCTTGCTTTCTCTTTCATAAAAAATAGAGATCTGATTTTAGTTAATATAAATCACTTAGATCTATTTAAGTTTTATTTCTTTTTCAAGAAATCCTTGTTTGTTGGTTGTTTTATACTTAAATTTTCTTTCAAAACCTTTTACCAACAAATCTTTTTTCTATTTCTAGTTTTGAGAAAAACTGACTTCTATCTATTTGAAGATCTTGAGACGTTTGTGCTTTTAAAGTTCATATTGCATATTTTGTGAAATAAAAGTGTATGTAAATAAAAAGAAAGCATATAGGACCTTGGATATTTTAAAAAGCAAGGTTGTCACTCGATCTGTGGTAAAGAATAAAGATCAGACGTCTAACATTTTCAACAAACTGATATTCAGACATCCATATTCATATTAGACAATATCTATAATTTGTAGGAAAATTTGTATGCATAAGTGTGTGTGTGTGTATGTGTGTGTGTGTGTGTGTTTCATGCATGTGTTAGGCAATTCACCACTTACACTTTTCACGTTACAACACTAAAAAAGTGTTGGTAGGGAGATTCTTGACTTTTAGAGTCAACGTAAAGCTAAAGGAGGAGGAGTTACAGAGCTGGGAGAACAACTATAACATCATAGCCTTCAGAGAAGCCATAGTTACCTAATGGAGTTGGTAAAAATTCTTGACTTAGATTAGGTCTGATTGTGTGTTTAGTTTCTTATATAGCTTGTAATTTATTTACTCTATTTTAGTAGATTTTTCTTTTGAGGTGTAGAGACCTCCATGGATGTTTCCCCAATTGGGTGGGGTTTTACCACGTTAAAATCTTGTGTTCTTTCATGTTTAATCTTTCTCTCATCCCCTTTTGATTGCGTGCTGATTTAGAATTTATTTTGTTTTGTTTTTCAAAACTTGATCACTTAACTAAAATATCTCGTTCATAACTTTTTATACACATCTTGTGTCAGTATTTGTTTGGTAAAAAAAGGAGTTTCTCAAACAAACTGTTCGGAGCCATTTAAACTGTCTTAAACATTTTAAACAACTTAAGTGGTATTATTTTTTCAATTGGTATCATAGCATTGATTTTATAAAATATTTTTGGTCCTTAGTTTTTGAAATTGTTTTTTTTTCAAAACAAAATAATGGACGAGAAATTTGATAGATTAGGTAACCTATTTAGACATCCACTCTTAGATGGAACCAACGTCCCTTGCTTGAAAGTGAGGATGGTTGCTTTCATCTAAGGTACATTAGGAGACGATGTCTGGGATTCTATTGAAAATGGTTACACTTTTCCTACTAAACCATCCGTAGAAGGAAGTACTGTGAGGATTAGGAAACTGCTAAGTCAATTCACCAAAGAAGAGAAACAAACCTCCCTTAATAATAATAAAGGCAAAAATGCCATATCCATGTCTATCAATGAACACGAATTCAAGAGGATATATTTCTATACTACCTATAAGGAAGGATGGGACACTCTAGTGACTGCATATGAAGGAGACACACGTGTTAAAGCTGCTGAAACCCAAATGTTAATCCAGGAGTACAACACTTTGGTCATGATAGAGACTGAGTCATTTGATGAATTCTACATTAGGTTGACGACATAGTGACTAAGCTGCATGCTAATGGTATAATTTATGATAGGAAGGAAATTGTTTCCAAAATTCTAAGGTCACTTCCACAAAAATTTGGCAATAAGCGTTATTCTATTAGGAGATGGATAATCCCAATTTAACACCTTAACTCCTCAGTAGCTAGCTAAGGACAATGAAAATTGAATTAGAGTTTAATAAGAAGTTAACTCAGACCCAAAAGAAGCAATCCACTTCTAATCTTATCTTCACCTCTAAGTTGACCAAACCAGAGTTTAATTTACCTGAATTGACTTAGATTCTGATGAGGATTGTAACTTAGACAGTTTGGATAATCATATTACCTTAATGTCTAAATAGTTCAAGAAAATTTTGAAATTTTGAAATAAAGTTACAAACTGACAAGGCAAACCTGCGTATTCAAAATTCTGGAATAATAGGCCTCATGAGAAAAGACGAGACAAGCACCAAACTAATAACGAAAACAAACCTGGAAAAGACCTCAAAAATGCTGAGTGTTTTAGATGTGGGAAATTATGACATATGGAAAAGCATTATAGAGTCAACTTGAATAAGAATAAAAAAATAGGGATAATTTCTGCAAGACCTGGGATGATTCAAGTGAATCAGAAACTGATGAGCCTGAGTAATCTAATTATTTTTACGCCTGTATGTCATTCTTTGCCAAAATCATTTATACTGATGAGCCTATGACTAGTATTGAATCTGATAGTACTATCTCTAGCCATACTATGTTGAATGATATTGTTCCTAATGGTTTATCTGCTTTGTTACTGGAGAATGCAACTAGTATTTCTAATACCGTGTGTGTGAGTCAAAGGGAACATTCTATTGACAATGAAAATGTGTGTGTGAGTCCTAAAAATAAATCGTTAAGGGACACTGCACACTGTACACTTAGTGACACTGATAATGAGGACCTCCCAGATATTCACATACTATACACGAAAACCCTCAAGAAGAGTACTAAACTTGAAAAAATAGTCAAGGACCTTACCCAGAAAATAGAATCCCTAAGCCAAATGATCAAACAAAATGATGAAGATTACACCTCTCAATGTCTAGATCATGAGAATGAGACTAAGATTTTTGCTAAAAAAATCAAGGAACTATCTGAATCAAATGAAATTCTAGAAACGAAATATAAAGGGATGTTGTTAGAATTGGAACAAACTAAAGAAAAGACATCAACAGTCTTCAAAAAAATTGCAAAATTTGAAAATAAATCAAACTATTTTGAAGACTTTGTTACTGAAAGGAAAACCAATTCCGATGACAAAACTGGAATAGGATTTTGCCCCAGTACTAATAAACAGGAAAAAAATCTTGAAACCATTAAGTTTGTGTCCGGTGGAAAAAGGCCTATTGAAACCTGTCCAGGTTTTCAAGCCTTCAAAAAATGACTTTGATTTGAAAAAAACAAAAGATAGACATTGGTGAGGCCAGTACCTCTAAGATTAATATTGAGCATAAAGCGAAATACGTTTGTCCTCCTATAAGGAAATGCGAATCATCTTTCTAACCTGTGCCCCTTATAAATAAAGCTAGAATCTAACCTTTAGGCAAACTCATATTTAATAATTTTCCTAAGGATACACCACTGTTAAGCCATCTTTATTGCTCATACTGCGATGTCTTTGGACATTCCATTGATGGGTGTTTTTCTAAACGTCTATACAAACCTGTCTTTAGTTCACATGTCTATCATAACTTCAACTACTCTACTCTAGGAAAGGAAAAAATAACTATATTCTTCCTAGGCAACCAGATAAGAACTCTAACTATCATGATATGAAGAAAAGATCTAGTACTAAAAGATCATTAACAAGAGGAAATCCTAGATTCATACTTAAACCAAATGCTCAGAGATTTGATAAAAATCAATTTTGCGAAAAAATCTTTTAAAGAAAAGGCTAATGCTCGCAAATTTTACCTTATTCGAGATAATCAACGTAAACGTTTAAAAACTAGAGAAATTTAGGTTAGGAAGGAGGAATTAAGACCCCAGATGAAATGTAATTTCACGATCAGTGCTTCGAAATCTGAGCACACAGCATCTAGACAGTATTTAGATTTAGGATGTTCTAAACATATGACTAGGGATGATACCAAACTTTCAAATAAAACTAGCTTCTCTGGAGGTAAAGTTTGGTTTGAAGATGGGGTATCACTCCAGATCATTGGTAAAGGGACACTTCATGAAAAAGGATTACCTACTTTATAAGATGTACTTCTAGTAAAAGGTCTAAAAGTAAATTTACTTAGTATATCACAATTTTGTGACTCTAACCATACTGTTACATTTTCACAGAATAATTGCAAAATTTTGAATGAAAATGGTGACTGCATTATTATAGGCCTTCGTACTCCGGATAATTGTTACACAGTTAATCCAAGTAATGAGGATTATAACATTTCCAGAATGGATGATAATGAGATTTGGAATAATAGGTTGGGTCACATAAATTTTGATAGCCTTGGTAAATTGTGTTCTCAAGAAATAGTTAGAGGTCTTCCTAAGACAAAGCCTATATATAACATTATTTGTGGGCCTTGCCAAGAAGGAAAAATGGTTAAGTCTGCACATAGGAAAGTCAAAGATGTATTGACTTCTAAACCTCTAGAACTCATCCATATGGACCTAATGGCTCATGCTAGAACGTTTAGTCTATGTGAAAACAGCTACATCTTAGTGATGGTCGATGATTTTACCCGCTTTACTTGGATAGCTTTTCTTAAACAAAAGTCTGACAACTTTCAAGAGTTTCTAAAAATTCTTCTACGTATTGAGAACGACAAGGATAGTCAAGTAAATCGTATCTGTAGTGATTGTGAGGGAGAGTTTAAAGGCTTAGGAGTAACTGAATATTGTACCTATAATGGTTATTAACACGAATTTAGCGCTCCTAAAACCCCTCAGCAAAACGGTATAGCTGAAAGAAAGAATAGGACTATTCAAGAAATGGCACGAGTTATGATTCATGCCAAAAGTCTTCCTAAGTATTTTTGGGTAGAAGTTGTTAGGACTACCAACCACATCATAAATGATGTCTATCTTAAAAAAAATACCAAACATACTCCTTACAAACTGTGGTATGACAAGAAACCTAACCTAAAAATATTTTAGAACCTTTGGTAGTGCTTGCTATGCGTGTAAGGAGAGAGAACATTTGTATAAATTTGAAACCAGAGGTGATAAAGCCATCTTCTTAGGTTACTCTCCAAATAGTAGAGCCTATCATGTCTATTATCTTCGAACCAAAATCCTCATGGAATCCATTAATGTGATTGTTAGTGACACTAATGTTGAGAGTAAACCCACAGGACCAACTATTGTGGAAGAGTCTGAAAATATTGTTAACTCTAAATCTCCAGCGATAGATGATCCTTTACCACCTGAGATGCCTGAAGTACCTAACTGGGTTTCTAAAGATAACCCTTTAGACATCATGGCTGGTAATCTCATTGAGTATGTTCGTACCAGATCCCAGCTACATAATTTTCCTCATTATGCATGCTTTGTGTCTATTGTAGAACCAAAGAGTGTAAATGAAGCCCTAAGTGACTCCTTGTGGATAGGTTCTATGAAGGAGGAACTTCTTCAATTTTTTTCTCGTGACGTATGGTATCTTTTACCTAAGCCATAAAATAAAGAGGTTATTGGCACACGCTGGGTTTTCAAAAATAAAACAAATGAGACTGGGATGGTCATTAGAAATAAGGCTAGATTAGTTTCCCAAGGCTACTCTCAGATTGAAGGAATAGATTTCGAGGAAACATTTGCACCAGTAATTCAGCTTGAATCTGTTCGCCTACTCTTAGAAATAGCTTGTCATTTTCAATTCACTCTCTACCAAATAGATGTGAAATTTGCGTTCCTTAATGGTATTCTAACTGAGGAAGTCTATGTTGAACAACCAAAAAGGTTTATTGACCCTCACCATCCAAATCACATTTTTCGATTGAAAAGGGACTTATATAGTCTAAAATAAGCACGTCGTGCTTGGTATGATCGATTATCTACATTTTTATTAAATAACGACTTTAGGAGAGGTGGTAATGATCCTACTCTATTTGTTAAACATTTTGACAAAACTGTTGTTATAGCCTAAGTCTACGTAGATGACATCATTTTTGGATCTACATCCTTAACAGAAGTTAAAAATTTCTCAAAAGTTATGCATGGAGAATTTGAAATGTCTGTTATGGGGGAGTTACAATTCTTTTTAGGAATTCAAGTCAAACATAATTCAAAAGGTTTATTCATTTTGCAATCCAAATATGCTTTAGAGATTCTTAAGAAATTTGGCCTAGAAAATGCAAAAGATGCTAGGACACCTATGAGTACCTCCGTAAAAATGTCTAAGGATGAAAATGGGAAATCTATTGATCCCACTCTTTACCGTAGTATGATAGGAACCTTACTTTATCTCACTGCTTCATACCCTGACATTATGTATTTTGTTTCTGTCTGTGCTAGATATCATAATGCCCCTAAAGAGAGTCATTTATCCCGCATTAAGAGAACTATTAAATATGTTAAAGGAACTCTCAATTTAGGACTTTGGTATACCAATGACACACCCACCACTGTAATTGGTTACATCGATGCTGATTGGGAAGGGTGCTCTGATGATAGTAAGAGTGTGTCTGAAGCCTATTATTATATAGGAAATAATTTAGTAGGATGGTCTAGTAAAAAACAAAATTGTACATCGTTATCCACAGCTGAATCTGAGTACATTGTAGCCGGAAGTTGTTGTTCGCAATTACTTTGAATAAAACAGATGTTTAAAGATTATGGCATAATCGAAGATAAGGTGCACATCTATTGTGATAATCAAAGTGCAATTAATATTTTCAAAAATCCTGTGCAACCCTCTCACACAAAACACATTAAGATTCGATATCACTTTTTTGTGAATTAGTAGAATATAAGGAATTGGAAATTATGTATTTGCCCACAAATCTTCAATTAGCTGATTTGTTCATAAAGCCTTTAGATAATATCATATTTGAGACTTTATGTAAATCTATTGGCATGATATTTCTTGAATAAATGTTTGTCATCTCATAAAAATATCATCCAGTCATATTCACGCGTATAATTGATCTTTGATAATATAGGGCACAGATGTTTCAAAAATGATAAAAGACACCTCCTATATATGTTTAACGCAGGAGATCCTTGATGTGACTCATTGATGTTTGTGCGTTGATGAATATTTATGTTCTTTATACCTTATTTGTTCATGTATATTTGTTCCTACCCTTTGTCCATTTGAGACAAAATGGGGGAGAAACTTTGAGTCCACTTGGGCATTATTTTAATTACTTACACTAAAATACTTGATTTTAGTTATCTTATTTTCAAGAAATCAGTACCTCATTTTATCAGAATATTGTTAGGGTATTGGCCTTTATTTAGTTGAGTAATGTAATTTTCATTTCAAGGATTGGGGTAGAAAGAATTTTGTATAGGAATAGGATTTTCTTATTTTTTTAGTATCCCTACGAGTCCTCGATGATTCAAACGAGATTTTGTCTCATATTTCCAAAGGGGGAGATTGAAGCACCCTATATCTTTGACTCGCTTGAGTCTATATTATATAGGCTCTTGTCTAGTTTGGAAATAGTGACCAAATTTGAGTCATACCTTAGTGATTGGGCATAAATATTGTATATTTATTCCCCTAATTTCGGTACATTTGTGAACCCGAGTGATGCAACCGATATGGATTTAATTCACATTTATGCTACTAACGTTCGTTGGAAAGTATTTCGTGTTTCGTGTTTCTCCTATTTGTTTTACAGGTTGATTATGCAAGCGGTGCAAAAGAGAAAGAGAAACGATGAAAGAAAGGCTAGTAAGGCAAGTTCAAGGGCATTTTAGTAATTCTACAGCCAGATCCCAGAGGAGGAGTCAATTGGAAAGTTGAAAATCTTGGAACAATGAGAACACTGAAAGAAACAACACCCAAATCCGAGTTACGATTGCTGAGTTATGACCAATTGAAGTTGAAGAAAAATCCAAGGAAAAAGGGAAGAAAACAAGAATTTTTTTTAAATGTTAGAATGAAAGAAAAAGGCACCCAAGCCAGCGAACTTTCCTAAACCCAATGTCAAACCGGTTTGGGGGGAGAACCGGTTCGGGGAACATGCGAACCGATTCGGGGGTCCTGAAGCGCGAACTTACTCCTTTATGCTGATTGGTACAAAGAATCCCATGAAGTTAAAACTCCTTCTAAAACAGTTTTGGATGTACTTAGTGACCTAGGAATAGCAGTTCTGAAGAGTTTTTTTTTAGTTTTGGTAGAGAAAAAAGGATAAGAACATCTAGGAACATAAGTTGAATTAATTGCTGCAAGATTGATACAATTTCGGGTTTGTTTTCAAGTTGTAATCCAAGTTTCATTCTTATGATTATTGTTCTTACATGGTAATTTTTCTTGCGTGATTTGAATCAATTTCTGCGTTCATAATACTTAGTTACGTATTTAAATCTAGTTTTATCATGAGTTCTTTCTATGCAACGTTACTATTCCATACATTATTCAGTTTAATATGTTCGGCTAGGTTTAAAAGGTCGGGATACATGAACCCAGCCTGATGTGTTAATTGCATGTGTATAAAATTAGTCCTCTGAATTTAGTGATTGATTACGACCGTATTGCGTAGGAACACAACAATTGTAGATCTTTATATCTCATTTGCCTTTGGGCAACCGGGATGATTTAGAATGCAATTTGAGTGTAACTATCGCGGTACCGATTTACTCGTCCTCAGATTAAGTATGACGCGGGCTTGAACCTCGTATGCGTAATGCTTGGGAGTACTAAATTCTGGGTCAAATTAATCAGTTAAATTTACGATTAGTATTATAACTGCAATACACTAGGGTTGGGGGATTGTATTCCCGTCCTGTTTTTCTCATCACTTAGATCAAAAGTTTCAAATCATTTTTTCAATCATATTTTAGGTAGTTTAGTGTATTTGCATCTCTTCATAATTTCATAATTGCATTTAGTTGTAGTCATCCCAAAACCAAAACATTTTTTCTTTCTTTTTAGAGTCAAAGTTAGAATTCCTTCGTCTTTTCCCGTCGTCACAACTTCGTTGTCCTTTTTTTAACCCATCTGAGTCACACACGTGTTATATCCACAACGGCCCAGATTTTGTTTTCTTACTCTCACATTCCTGATAACCATTACCAGCCCTTGGATCTATTTTATCTACGGTCTGCATCTTATTTTTAACAATCCAAGTCTCAACCTTGTTGGCCAATCAGATGTCATTTAATTGCGGTGCGTTATAAGCCATTAGATTTACATTGATCAGCCAGAGTTAATCTCAGTCGTTGTTTTGGTCAGAGATTCCAGGACTTTCCAACCTCTACTATAAGTAGATGACCTTGGTTATACATTTACAATCTTTGGATCAGTTGAGAGTTGAGAGAAAAAAAGAGAAGAGAGAGAGATAATAGAGAAATAAAAAAACCGAAACCAAACCCTAGCCAATTTTCTTCAGAAAATTTACCTTGAGTGTTTGTGTGCTCGTCCTCTTTTGAATATTCATTCCTCTTCAGTATTCAATCTCTTTTCCAATATAGTCACGTTGTTGGATCTTGTTTTCTCTTTCATAGAAAACAGAGATCTTATTTTAGTTGATATAAGTAACTTAGATCTTTTTATGTTCGATTTATTTTCCAAGAAATCCTTGTTTGTTGGTTGTTTTATACTTCAATGTTATTTCATAACTTTTTACCAACACATATTTTTTATGTTTCTAGTTTTAAGAAAAACTGACTTCTATCTAGTTGAAGATCTTGAGACGCTTGTGCTTTCAAAGTTCATATTTCACATTTTGTGAAATAGAAGTGTATATAAATAAAAAGAAAGCATATAGGACCATGGCTATTTTAAAAAGAAAGGTTGACACTTGATCTGTGGTAAAGAATAAAGATCAGAAGTTTCATGTTTTCAATAAACTAAGATTCAGAAATCCATATTCATATTAGACAATATCTGTAATTTGTAGGAAAATTTGTCTGTATAAGTGTATGTGTGTTGCATGTATGTGTTAGGAACTTCACCACTTACACTCTTCACACTATAATACTAAAGAAATGATGGATTCTTGACTTTTAGAGTCAACGTAAAGCTAAAGGAGGAGGAGTTACAAAGCTGGGAGAACAACTATAACATCAGAGCCTTCAGAGAAGCCAGAATTACCTAATGGAGTTGGTAAAAATTCTTGACTAAGATTAGGTCTGATTGTGTGTTTAGTTTGTTATATAGCTTGTAATCTGTTTACTTTATTTTAATGGATTTTTCTTTTGAGGTGTAGAGACCACCGTGGATGTTTCTCCAATTGGGTGGGGTTTTACCACGTTAAAATTTTGTGTTCTTGCATGTTTAATCTTCCTCTCACCCCCTTCTGATTGCGTGCTGATTTAGATTTTTTTTTCAAAACTCTAACTGAAATATCTCGTTCATAACTTTTTATACACATCTTATGTTAGTACTTGTTTCGTAAATAAAAGGAGTTTCTCAAACAAACTGTTTGGAGCCATTTAAAGTGTCTTAAACCTTTTAAACAACTTAAGTGGCATTATTTTTCATCAAGCTACTTCTACGCAAATTGAATTTGCAAAGAAAAAATGCCCTAAATGATGGTTGGTCGGCAACCTTGGTGGAGGTCAGCACTCCCCAAGATTCTAAACTATTCCTCAGACATGACCCTGGATCTCCTCCTAACATAGATGAGGAGAGTGAAGATGACGGGTGATCAAGTGAATCCAATTTGGTGATGGAATCTTTCGATCAACACCAAGCTACTGCAGTTGACTCCTCTGCTCCTCCAGCTGGTGGTCACCCTACCTTGCCTTCTCCTTCTTCCAATCCTGTTGGGTCTACTTCAAATATGAAGAAGGTGTAGACCAATTGCCTAAGAATTTTTTTTTATTTTCTTCTGCAGTTGTAATTTTTCTTTTCATTTATGATGATGTACTTGTACTCAATAGTTTATCAATAAAAAGAACTTTTACTTCTTATTTTCCTGTATTTTCCATACTGTTGTTGATTGGAAACTTTTCTTGCCCTTAATAGTTAGTGGATAAACTGGACCAATTCTCCACAATTGACACCGAGCTAGTTCAGAGATGCAATGATCTCTTCAAAGCTGGTCACCTGCCTTTGATCGAGGAAGAGCTATTAAAGTTTCTCGGGGAAGATGTTTAAGATCAAGCTAAGGAAGCCTACCTTTATCTGAAATGCCTCCTTGATCGGGCAATGGCTAATAACATGAATTACTATGAAATGATTGAGGAACTGCAAGAGAAGCATAAGGAAGCCAAGGCCCTTTTGCATGCTGACTATGAACAAACATATTAGGCTTTAAGCGAAGGCTGGGGTTTTGATCAGCAACTGAAGAAATATTCTTTGAATTTAAGAAGACAAGAGTTTTTGCTCAATCATGTAGTGGAAGAAGCTAGGGGTATTTCTAAGTTGCTGCTGCTATTGATGAAGGAGTTTCGTTCATATGTATTGCTATTTCTAAGTTACTGGAGGAGGAGAATAATAGCTAGAGGGATGAATTGTATGCACTAAAGAATTCCTCTTCCACTGCTGCTGCTATTGATGAAGGAGTTTCGTTCTTGGAGATTGAAAATGCTAATTTAAGACCAAATTTGATTCCTCTTCCCGATCAAGAACTAAACCTGACTGAGTTAGTACATATGCGGCAAGTACATAGAAGACTCTTGCAAATCAAGCTGCTCAGTTGCAAGCTAAAAATCAATCCCGTACTGAAATGTCCCACAAGCTTTAAACACAATCCGAGAAACTTGTTACTCAGTCTACTTAGTTGCAAGCCAAAGATGGGGTGCTGAAGAAGTTTCAACACCAGGTCGATAGGTTAACCTTCTAATTCCATAATAAGCCTAGGAAAATTTATTTGGAGGGGTACAATGAATCTTTAGGGCATTTTGATGAGAGATTTAAACATGCCCAGAATGAAGGTAATAAATGGGGCTGGACCAATTACCTGACGGTACTGAAGGTGGAGTAAAACAGTCCTTTCTAGAAATGGTATGATCCTAGGTTGTTGGACCTTGAAGATCCTCCCTTTAGGTTGGATGTTAATTGGATTCCTGTCAATACAATTCCCTAGTGCCTAATTTCCAAGTATTTAGGGGACTATGGCCTTCACGACGAGCTGGAAATTGTTCGTCCTCCCCATTTGTTAGATCGGCCAAAAAGCAGCAATATAAGAATTCTTCAAGACTTTAACTTTATCAATTATCCTTAAACGCTAGAGGATCCTTCGGCTGGTATGGAGCCAGTGTCTAAGGCTGAGGGAAAAATCCCTTAGAGTAATTTTCTGTAATTCGGTTGTGAAAAAAAATCATGTAATGATCAATAAATGAATGGAATATATTTGATCAACTTGTCTCGTCAATCTGTGAATGCTATTTTCTTCTTTTTTCATTAGTTCTATTGACACCTTTAAGCATCAATTACCAATGAATACATAGGTTCTACTAGTTTACTTAGATTAAAATCTAAATTTAGCACTGGTACCCATGTGTCTCCATAGGTTACACTAATGCACCTAAATTTTTAGGTTTTCTACATTAGTTATAAGTGGTGTGACCAGGCGTATATGTAATATGCGTCTACATTCCTCTTGAGGAATCTTCATAATGTTCTTCCTTCACTTTGCCAAGTAGGATAAAGATTTTATTTTATCTTTAACATTGTTGACCAAGTTTCTTGAGGAGTTAATATCCTGTTGTACCTGGGTTTTTATCTGCTGTCGATAAAGTTATGTTCATACCGATCAACTTCTTGCCTGAGCCGATTAACTTTTGATATCACCTATGTAGTTATTGCGATGGAATTATTCTGAGTGGCGAGCAATAGTGTGGTGAAACTTTTGAAGTTTTTCTGGCAACTTGATATTGTAGTGCATAACACTAGTACTCCCAAAAAAATCAAAAATAGAAATGGAAGGAATCATCATTTTATTGATACTGAATATTGATATGGAACTAAGTACAATTGATTACATCATTAGTAGTACTTCCTAAGGTGCTTGGCATGCCATGGATTATTCAATTCTTCTCCCTCCAAAGTCTCAATTCTATAAGTTCCAGATTGGACAACTGCTGAAATACAGTATGGTCCATGCCAGTTGGCCTTAAGTTTATTGTTCTTTTAGATAACCTTTTTAGCACATAATCTCCTTCCTTTAGGTTGGTCGGCTTCATTCGCTTGTTTTAGAAACGTGTTGTTCGTTGCTGGTAAGCAGCGTTTCTCAAATCTGTATCTTCACATAATTTGTCAATATATCCAAATCTAATCTTCGCATCAGATCACTTACGGGAGAGTTAAAGTTCAAAACTCTATGGGATGTAAGGCTTAATTCAGCAGGTATTATAGCTTCAGTCCCAGATACAATCATGTATGGGGATTCTCCAGTTATAATCCTCGGGGTTGTTCGGTATGCCTACATAACATAATGTAACTCATTGATCCAATTTCCCTTGGCATCATCAAGTCTTTTTTTCAACCCATTGAGAAGAGTTCTATTTATAACTTCAGTTTTCCCATTTCTCTGAGGATGACCTGGAACAGAATATAGCTTTTGGATATTAGACTGGGCACAGTAGGCAGCAAATTCATCATTGTCAAATTGTGTTACATGGTCGGTGATAAAGGCATAGGCTAGCCCATATCTATAAATGATATTTTTTCAAATGAATTAGTAGACCTTATCATAAGGCATGTCTATCAATGGTTCTGCCTCAACACACTTCGTAAAGTAGTCCACAACAATAACCAAGTACTTGAATCTTCCTCAGGTGGTCGGTAATGGCCCGACCAAGTCTATACCCCATATGGAAAAAGGCCAAGGTGAAAGAGTTAGAGCTTCTTGCGGAGTCTTGTGAATGCTAGAATACCTTTGGCACTTATCACATTTTTTAGCAAAGGTTGCACAATCTGCTCGCATTGTAGGCCAATAGTATCCATGTGCTCTGATTCGCTGCAGTAGTATTCTTCTTACTATGTGGGCTCTATAAGATCCTTCATGCACCTCCTGAATCAAGTCTGGAACCTTTAATGGGTGAGCGCAATGTTGCAAGTTAACTATCAACCCTCTCCTGTATAACATTCCTTTATCTAGCACATATTTGGCAACTTTATATTTCAACTTTTTGGCCTCAATCATGTCTGCTAGCAAAGTTCCTTTTTCAATGTAAGCTTTGATGGGATCCATCTAAGATGGTCCTATGTATATTGCAATACAATTGATCATCGGGTCTTTATCTATACTCTTATTTGCTAGAAGATCAATAGGAATATTTCGTCAGAGCTCGATTTCAGTTACTGAAGCTAACTGAGCAGGTGCATCTGCTCGGGCATTGTTCAGTCTTAGAATTCTGCTCATTCGAACCGCAGGCAATATTGCTATAACTTTCAATGCTTTGGCCAAATACCTAGTCATTAATTCTTCTTTAGCTCCATATAAGCTCAATATCTGATTCACCACCAACTGAGAATTAGTGTGCACCACAACTTGCTCGGTATTTAGTGATTGGGCCAAACTCAAGACCACGATGAGAGCTTCATATTCTGCTTTGTTATTTGAATCCTGGAATTAGAATCACAAAGTATATTAAATATTATTCCATATGGAGTGTTAAGTATTATACCTGCTCCACTACCGGTTGCGCAAGATGACCCATCTATGTACAGGTTCCATGTTCGAATAAAATTATCAAATACTTGGTCTGTCAAGTTCCCATAATGGAATGTTTTTCTCCTTGCTTCCTCATACTTCCCTCACATATCCTGAGCTCTAGAAGAGGAATCATGTAGGTCAGTAGTGATTTCTTCTGACCTTTCTTCTGATGAAGGTTGCTCGAGGGATTGATTGCTAAAAGCCCCTCCTCCTGATTCCTATTTTACTTGCCTATCTTGTTGCTTGGGAACCTCGGGGTAAGTGAAGTCTGTAATAAAATCTGCTGCAGCGTGACCTTTCAAAGAAGATCCTAGTTCATAAATAGCATCACACTCCTCCAATTATACTTCCTAGTACATTAATCTGCCAGATTTCTCCGATTTGTGCAAGGCTTGACTTAGAGGCATATCAATGTACATTAAAATCGTATGGGCTTGAAAATAGGGCTTCATCCATCTGGACGCCTCAATCAGTGCCAATGTCAACTTCTCCAAGAGTGGGTATCTCATTTATGCTCCTCGAAAAGCTTTACTGGTGTAGTAAACTTGTTTCTGAACTCCATTTTCTTCTCGAATTAAGGCACAACTTACAGCCGATTCAGAAACAGTTAAGTATAAATATAATCTTTCTTCGAAAATTGGTCGAGAAAGCAATGGGGGTGAACCCAGGTACTCTTTCAACTCCAGAAAAGCTTTTTTGCACTCTTCGTTCCATTCAAAACTCTTTCTAAGAACTTTAAATAATGGAAAGAACCTAGCTTTATCTCGGGACGCAAATATGTTCAGAGCTGCTACTCGCCCAGTTAGCCTTTATACATCCTTCTTGCAAGTAGTGGACTGCATCTCAATTAATGCCTCGATCTTATCTAGGTTTTCTTTAATTCTCCTTTGATTTACTATATACTCGAGGAACATTCCCTCTTGCACTCCAAACACACACTTGGTCGGGTTCAGTCTCATCTGGTGTTTCTCGAGTTGGTCAAATGTTTGGCTGAGGTCATCAATATGATTAGACATTTTTTGCTCTTTGTTAGTATATCGTCCACATAAACTTCCATATTTTTGCCTATTTTATCTTCAAAGACTTTGTTCACAAACATCTGGTAAGTAGCACCTGCATTTTTCAAATGAAATGGTATAACATTATAATCGTAAGTTCCTTAGGGGGTAATGAAGGAAGTGCTCTCCCTTTCTTTAGGATTCATTTTGATCTGGTTATAACCAGAATAAGCATCCACGAAATTGATTATTTCATGTCCCAATGTAGCATCCACACGGCGATCAATTCGTGGTAAAGGAAAATGATCTTTTGGGCATGCTTTATTCAAATCTATGAAGTTTACACACATTCTCCACTTATTAGTCTTTTTCTTGACCATAACTACATTGGCCAACCAATCTGGATACTTCACTTCATTAATAAAAGCAATTTTTGAAGATTTTTAACTTTTTCTTGTATTTCTTGGTTCTTCTCGGGGTTGAACACTCTTTGCCTTTGCTTTACATGTTTGGCCTCTTTGTTAACATTGAGTTCATGGCAAAGAAAGTTAGGATCAATCCCTAGCATGTCTTCTTGTCTCCATTCGAACACATGCTTTCTTTGTCTAAGTGAATTCACTAGTTCCTGTTTAAGAACAGGATCTAGAGTTTCTCCTAATTGAGTGGTGCGTTCTGGCTTGTCATTGTCCAACATAATGTTTTTTGTTGCCTCTACTATCTCGCCCTTCACCAATTCTATTTACTCCCTTGGGTATAAGGTTTCAACCTCAGATTCTTCATCAGGTTCAAAGGTGTCCACTTGGTAAGTGGTGGTTTTCTTCTTTATTTCTACTCAACAAATGAGTAGTAGCATTCCCTAGCTACTTTTTGGTCACCCTTTACAACGCCTACTCCAAAGTTGGTCGGTCACTTCAAACATTGATGGACTGTATATCGTACGAATTCAAACTTCCTTCAACCCCACTCTTCCAATAATCTTGCTATTGGACGAATGAACATTTTTGTCCATTACAAATAAATGAATCTTCTCTATTCAACTGGCTGGCCAAGTACCGATCAACATCTCTACCTTAATTATTTTTAAAGGGAATAATTTCTCACCAGAAAAACCTATTGAAGGTATGTGGTAGGTCACCAATTGGATGAGCTTAAAATCCAGACTTTCAAAGCAAGGATAGAACATAATATCTGCCAAGCTACCATTATCAATTAGTGCTCTGGAAATAATGATAACCTGCTTTCTGTCTTTGATTACTACATGATCATCATGGGGGTATAATACTCATGAGATATCATTTTATAGAAATAGATCACTAGCTTATCTTTGTTAACCTTCCTCGGTCGATCTTCTTTAGCAAGATCGATTCTTTGTATATAGGAATAAGCTTATACCACATTGAGGTAAGCCTTCCTCTCTACTATATGATCTTCTCCTCCTGCATCTCCAAATGTAATCATTTGACAATAAAAAGAACCAAAGTTGAGCATGAATACCTAACGTTATGGTTTCCTAGGCTTCTTAGATAGGTCAAAATCATTATCCTGATTATCTTCATGGGTCCTTTTTTTTCACACCTCTGGGCTTACAAGGCGATTTAGACCTTTGTCGGGCTCATTTGTTGTTCTATCGATCAACAAACTGGTTCAATTTGCCTATTCTAATGAGAGTTTCAATTTCATTTTACAGATAAATACAACGATTTTTCCTCCCGTGACCGTGGTCTCTATGAAGTTCGCAATATTTGAATTTATCCCTCTTGATAGGGGAGCTCCTAAACTTCTCAGGCCAACGTAATGGAGTGTAATTGTTGTACTTCTTGAGCCAATCTATAATACTTTTTTGTTTCAATTCCCTATGCTCCTTGGAATCTTTGTGCTCCTTTTTATCAGTTTTTCTTTCACTTTTGGTCCCCGAGATCTGCTTAGCTGACATTGCCTCCTCTGCATTCATGATCTTAGCTGCCTTAGCCATTAACTCTGTCATTATTTTTGGAGGTTCTTTAACAAGCTTGTAGTAGAGTTTCTCGGGGAGCATCCAACTCATAAGAGCCGTTATACATGTCTTCTCCTCATAATCCACAACCTCTAATTTCTCGTTTTTGAAATAAGTGATGTAGTCTCTGGTACTTTCTCCTTCCTTTTATCTCACACTGATCAAATTAGCTACCCTTTTTACTGGTTTGGCTCCAATGCAAAAATTACTAATGAATAGCTCGATCAGCTGATTGAAGTTAAAATTTTTCCCCTGAGTAAGGCTATTCTACCAGATTTGAGTGGGACCACTAATTGTTCCATAGAATTCTCTGCACCTCATCTCATCGAGGACGGCATATATGTCAGCTGCTGCCTGATATTACTCGATATGAAGGATATGGTCGGTCTTTCCATCATATTTGGGTGTAACCACAGGAGCTTTAAATTTTGAAGGTATGGTAAAATCCATAATAGATTGTATGAAAGGAGATCCTTTCACAAAGCTTCTTTGTAAAGGGTTCCTGGCTTTACCCATTTCTCCCAATATATCCTCCAATCTCCAGATGGTGAAAAAAAATACCATTTAAGTCGTTTAATTCAAGATTAAACTATCTAAATAGTTCCAAACAGTTTGTTGAAGAAACTCTTTTGTTAAAACAAATTTTAAACACAAGATGTGTACAATAGTATGAACAAGTTATTTCAGTTATAGGTTTACCAGTTTTGAAAAACAAAACTTTAAGAAAATTAAATCAACGCAGCCTTAAGAAAGGGATAAGGGGAAGTATACACGAGCAATTTTAACATGGTAAATCCCCACCCAATTGGGGAAACATCCATGGTGACCTCTAGGTCACAAAATAAAAAATCCACTAAATAAGAATAATAAGTAACAAGCTATATAACAATCAAGACACACAATCAAACCTAAACTAAGTTCAGAATTTGTACCAACTCCTATGGTATTTTCTAACTTCTCCCAAGGTTTTGATGTTGCTGATGTTCTACCATCTTCATAACTCTATTCCTTTTAGCTTTACGTCGACTCTAAAGTCAAATATCTCAATACCAACACTTTTCAGTGTAGTAGGGTGAAAGTTTATGTGGTGATGTGCTCTAAATAGCATGCATGAAACTCACACACACTTAATTATAGACAGTATGAGTAACAAATTACAAACAGATCACTTGTTATGCAAGATTTCCAAAATCAATCTAGTCAAAGTAATCAGACTTTGGATCTTTAAGATATTTGCAGATCAAGAGGGAATCTTGCTATAAAAACTAGGTAATATCTTTCAATATTTGAAAATATATACTTATTTTACAACGTGAAATATTTGAAAGTGAAATCCCCAATCAAGATCTCAGCTAGATCTAAGTCTAATTATTTGAGTAAACTGAAATTAGAAAAGATTTTGTTGGTTTAGGGTTTGAAATCAACATAACAGTTTAATAACTAACAAAAATAAGATTTCTCAAAAAAAGAAATCTAGACGAAGATCTATCTAAATGACCTGTATCACTGAGCCATAATCTCAAGATTCTATGAAAAGAAACAGAGATTTAACCGACGTGAATAGGTTGGGAAAGAGATAAAGAACTATAAAGGATAAACTTCTCAAATCTCAAACTAATCTACTCTCAGAAAAGGTTTTCTGGTGAGATTTGGGCTGAGTTAGATTTAGGATTTCATTTCTCTCTCTCTCTCTCTCTCTCTCTCTTTATCTCTCTCTCTATCGCTAACTCTTATTTTCTCTCTGGTTTGGACAAAGGGCAAAAGTCTTAAATAGCTGAGGATTAGGCAGTTTATATAGTGTGTGAGGATGGATCAAGAAGATCAGAGGCAATCCAATGGCTGGGATTAATTTTGACCGTTTGACTATCAATCTAATGGCTAAAATAAAGCGGTGCAAATAGACATTGTTGATTGACAAAAAAGGATTCACTTGGATTAAGTCTAAACACATGCAGATCATTGATAACATTGATCCAGGGGTTCTTTAAGAAACACAAGTCCGTGAGAGGAAAGAAACACAAAATCCACCAATAATATACCAGCACATACTGGAACAATTAAGGCTGCAAAACGCATACCAAATTAATTAAATTCCCACCTCTGAAGTCTCTAGCGTTTTTGGTTTCTACCCAAACCAACTTTAAGCCATAAATAGAAATTTAACAACAGCCCCTAAGGTTTATATACAATCAAATTTAATTTCTAAAAATCATTTAAAAATCTTAGAAATTATTTAACACGACCCAAAAATAGTAGAAAATTAATTTAAAGGGATTTAACTCGCACATAACCATATAGATCATGAGGCAATGTATGTATGCAGTCATAGTGTGTGGTGTTGTTATGCTACCATTAGGAACTTTGTAGAGGAATCAAGTGTAGAGTCTGAGGTTCTTTGGTAAACAAGGGATGGACTCAAATTTTGTCACTATTTTCAAACTAGATGAGCACCTATATAATATAGACTCGAGTAAGTAAAAATATAGGGTTCTTCAATCTCCCCCTTTGGAAATATGAGATAAAATCTCCTTTGAGTCAATGAGGACTCGTAGGGATACAAAAGAAATAAGAAAATCCTATTCCTATACAATAAATTCTATCTACCCAATGTCCTAGAAAGATAAAATTACATAAGTTAACTAGATACAAGCCAATACCCTAACAAAATTTTATTGCAATTGAAGGTACTTGATTCCTGAAAATAAGATAACTAAGATCAAGATTTTTAGTTGAGAATACACCAAAATATCCAAGAGGACTCAAATTTCTCCCCCATTTTGTCTCAAATGGACAAAGGGTAAAGAAAACTAGTAGAAATAATAAATCATTGTTCTGCCATGACCATACCAATAGAATTGCGCAAAGATTCAAATCTAAGAACGTCTAAAGGTTTAGTAAATAGGTCAGCTAATTGCAATTCAGTAGGAAGGTAATTTATTTCTAACTCCTTAGATTCAACTAACTCGCCTATGAAATGATATCTGATTTTAATTTGTTTGGTACGAGAGTGCTGAATAGAATTTTTAGAAATATTAATTGCGCTTTGATTGTCACAATAGAGATGTAACTTATCTTCAGTTATACTGTAATCTTTCAGCATTTGTTTTATCCAAAGTAATTGAGCGCAACAACTTCCTACTACAATATATTCAGATTCGACAGTAGACAAGGAAGTGCAGTTTTGTTTCTTACTACTCCATCCTACCAAATTGTTACCAATGTAGTAACACGCTCCTGAAGTACTCTTACTATCATCGAGACACTCGGCCCAATCAGCATCGGTGTAAACTACTATAGTAATAGATGTGTCTTTAGAGTACCAAAGTTCTAAATTTAGAGTGCCTTTGATGTATTTGATAATTCTTTTAACGCACAATAGGTGACTCTCTTTAGGATTATTTTGATATCGGGTACACACGCAAACAGAATACATGATATCAGGCAGTAAGATAAAATAATCTTCCTATCATACTACGGTATAAGGTGGTATTAATAGATTTCCCATTCTCATCTTTAGAAAGTTTGACGGTGGTACTCATAGGAGTCCTAGCTTCTTTAATTGTTTCTAGGCCAAACTTCTTGATAATCTCTAAAGCATATTTAGATTGCGATAGAAATAATCCTTCTGAGTTCTGTTTAACTTGGATTCCTAAGAAGAATTGTAACTCCCCCATAAGTGACATTTGAAATTCTTTGTGCATAATGTCCGAGAAGGTCCTAACTTCTAAAGGGGAGGTGGATCCAAAGATGATATCGACAACATAAACTTGAGTAATAGTAATGTTGTTGTCAAAATATTTGACCAATAAGGTTTGGTCATTCCCTCCTCTCTTAAATCCATTGTCTAAAATAAAGGTGGATAAACGCTCATGCGAAGATCTAGGAGCTTGTTTTAACCCATAAAGAGTTTTTCTAAGATGATATACATAATTTGGGTGATAAGGGTCAATAAACCCTTTGGGTTGTTCTACATAGGTCTCCTCAGTTAAAATTTCGTTAAGGAAAGCTGACTTAACATCCATTTGATATAGTGTGAAATGAAAGTGACAGGCTATGGCAAAAAGTAAGTGAACAGATTCGAGGCGAGTGACAGGAGCAAAAGTTTCCTCGAAATCTATTCCTTCAATCTGAGAGTAGCCCTGGGTAACTAATCTAGCTTTATTCGGAATAATGATCTTAGATTCATCTGTCTTATTTTTAAAAATCCAAAGTGTGCCAATAACCCTTTTATTTTCAGGCCTGAGTACAAGATACCAAACATCATGAATGAAAAATTGAAGAAGTTCCTCCTGCATAGAACTTATCCATAAAGTGTCATTCAAGGCTTCATTTACAGTTTTCAGCTCAATAAGAGACACAAAACATGAAAAATGAACAATGTTACGAAGTTGAGTTCTTGTGAGAATAGGCTCAGTAGGATTACCAATGACACTATCTAAAGGATGATAATTGGAAACCCAGTTAGGTACTTTAGGGGTCTCAGTTGGTAAAGATTCTACTATTTTTGGAGAGTCATAATTTAAATTTTTTTCGAACTCATCCACATTAATTGGTTCTTTGGTCTTACTTTCTACATTAGAGTCACTTACAACCACATTAACGGATTCCATCATGGTTTTGGTACGAAAATTGTAGACACGATATATTTTAATATTTCGAGAATATCCTAAAAAGATGGCTTCATCACCTCTGGTTTCGAATTTAAACAAATTTTCTCTGTCCTTACAGACATAACAAGTGCTACAAAAGGTTCTAAAGTATTTTAGGTTAGGTTTCTTTCCATACCAAAGCTCATAGGATGTTTTTTTGGTATTCTTCCTTAAGTAGACTCGATTGATTATATGACAGGCAGTACCAATGGATTCTACCCAAAGATATTTTGGTAGATTTTTTGAATGAATCATCACATGGGCCATTTCTTAGAATGATATTTTTATGCTCAGCAATCACATTTTATTGAGGTGTCTTAGGAACACTAAATTCATGTTTGTAACCATTATAGTCATAATATTTTATGATGCCTGAATCTACGAATTCTCCTCCTCTATCACTACGAATTCTATCTAGTTGGGAGTCCTTTTCGTTCTCTATATGAATTAAGATTTTCAAAAACGTAGGAAAGGTTTCTAATTTATGTTTTAAGAAGGCAACCCAGATAAATCGAGTGAAATCATCAACCATAACAAGGATGTAACTGTTGCCACAAAGACTAACAGTACGAGAAGGACCCATTAAGTCCATATTGATGAGTTCTAGAGGTTTAGTGGATATAAATTCTTTAACTTTCTTATGGGGAGCCTTAACAATTTTTTCTTCTTGACATGGACCACAAGCAATGTTTGAAATTGGTTTAATCTTGGGAAGACCTCTAACTATCTCTTGGGAGCACAATTTGCCAAGACTATCATAATTAATGTGACCCAACATATTATGCCATATCTCATTGTCATCCATTCTGGAAATGTTACAAACCTCTGTACTTGGATTGATTGTGTAACAGTTATTGGAGTATAGAGTCCTGTAATAATGCAATCGCCTTTTTCATTTAAAATTTTGCAATTGTTCTTTAAAAAAGTGACAGTATGGTTCGAGTCACAAAACTGTGATATACTTAGTAAATTGGCTTTAAGTCCTCTTACCAAGAGAAGATCTTTAAGAATGTCTAATCCTTCTTCATGGAGTGTTCCTTTACCAATGATCTGGGCTGATACACCATTTCCAAACAAGAATTTTCCTCCGGAGAAGTTAGTTTTGTTCGAAAGTTTAGAATCATCATCGATCATATGTTTGGAATAACTTTAGTCTAAATACCACCGAGTTGTAGTATGTTCAGCTCTAATAGCACTGATCACTATGTTTCATTTTAACTGGGGTAATAGATCATCTTTTCTAACCCAAATTTCTCTAGTTTTCATTTTTTGCTTATTAGCTCGCATTTGATAAAACTTGCGATCTTCCATCTTTTCTTTAAAAGATTTTTGCGCATTTTTATTGTTGTTATAAATAGTTGGATCAATTGGTCTAGAATAGAATATAGGATTCCTTTTTGTAGATTGTCTTTTAGTATTAGTCCTTTTCCTTCTATTACGATAGTTAGAATTCTTATTTGGCTGTCTAGGAAGGACATAGTTATTTCGACTTCTCCTAAAATAGTTGAAGTTATGGTAAACAGGAGAGTTATAGACTGGATTACATAGATGTTTGGAATAATTTCCATCAAAGGAATGTCCATAGACATCACAATAGGAGCATTAAAGATGGCATGCAAAAATAACAACCTTAGGAAAGTTTTTATTCAACGATTTGTCTAGGTTTTGAGATCTAATCTTGTTCCTAGGTGGAACAGGATGAAATGTCGAATCTTCTTGTCGAATAGGGGGCAGACATATTTAGTCTTTTGTTCAACATTATGCCTAAAGTTGCTTGATTCACCAATGTCTAACTTCAGTTCTTTTTATCAAACTCATTTTTTAAACCTTGAAAGTCCAGAAAAGTTTCAATAGGTCTTTTTCCACCAGACACAAACTTTATAGTTTTAACATTTTTAGTTTGTGTGTTAGAGTTAGGACAAAATCCTATTCCAATTACATAATCTTCAAAACATTTAGAATTATTTTTAAATTTTGCAAACTTTTTAAAGACTGTGGATGTCTTTTCTTTTGTTTGTTCCAATTCTAACAATGTTCATTTGTATTTCTTTTCCAGAATTTCATTAGAGTTAGGCAACTCTTTCAGTTTTTGTTTAAAGTTTTTGGTTTCATTCTCATGAGTTAGACATTGAGTTGTATAATCTTCAGCATTTTATTTGATAATCAGACTTAAGATTTCTATCTTCTGGGTAATATCCTTGACTATCTTTTCAAGCCTAGTGCTTTTCTTGAGAGTTTTTGTGTATAATGTGTGAATGTCAAGAAGGTCATCATTTTCGGAGTCGCTAAGTGTGCAGTGTGCATTTTCCCATAGTGGTTCATATTTAGGACTCACACACCCATTGCCATCAACAATAGAGCCGTTCCCTTTGACTCACACAAACGGCGTTTGAAGCATTTTCAACATTCTCAAGCAATAAGGAAGATAAACTAGTAGGCACAATATCAGTCATAGTATGATCAGATTCCTCATCATCATTGTAGATTATCTTAGCAAAGAATGACATACAAGGGTCAAAAGTGTTAGATGACTCAGGTTCATCATTTTTAGAGTCACTTGAGTCATCCCAAGTCTTGCTTAAATGAGACATATTATGTTTATCAATTTTGTCTAAGTTAACTCTACAGTCACTAGCCATGTGTCATAACTTTCCACATCTATAGCATTCAACATTTTTAAGGTCTTTCTCAGGTTTCTTGTGATTATCAGACTGGTATTTGTCTTGTCTTCTCTCATGAGGACTGTTGTTGGATTGATTTGGATAAGTAGGTTTTCCTTGTCTTTTTGCTATTTTATTTCAAAAGTTCACAATTTTCTTAAACTGTTTAGACATTAAGGGAATTTGATTATCCAAGGTATCTCAATTACGGTCCTCATCAGAGTCTAAGTCAATATTAGGTATGCTAAATTCAGGTGTGGTCAACTTAGATGAAAAAACAAGATTGGAGGTAGACTGCCTCTTTTAGGACCGGGTTAATTTTTTCTTAAATTCTAATTCCATTTCCACAGTTCTCAATTTTCTACCGAGGAGTTAAAGTATAAGATTTTGATCATCCATCTCCTCAATTGCATATCCCTTATTATCAAATTTTTGTGGAAGTGATCTTAGTATTTTAGAGATAATTTCCTTTCCATCATTTACAATCCCATTAGCATGCAACTTGGTCACAATGTCTACCAGTATAATATAGAAGTCATCAAATGACTCAGTCGAAGTCATGATCAAGGATTTATACTGGTGAATTAACATTTGTGTTTTAGCAGCTTTAACTCTGGTATCACCTTCACGTGCAGTCATTAGGGTGTCCCATGCTTCTTTAGAGGTAGAACATAATGATATCCTCTTAAATTTGTGTTCATTAATAGACATGAATATGACATTTTTTCCTTTACTGTTATTAAGTGAAACATGTTTCTCTTATTTAGTGAATTCACTTAGTACTTTTCTAATCCTCACAGTACTTCCTTCAGCAGTTGGTTTAGTAGGAAAAGTGTAACCATTTTCATTAACATCCCAAACATCATCTCCCATTGTCCCTTGGATGAATGCAACCACCCTTACCTTTCAGTAAGGAAAGTTGGTTCCATCAAAGAGAGGGGGTATAGACAGGTTACCTAGTCTCTTAAATTTCTCGTCCATAATTTGTTTTGAGAAAATAATTTTAGAAACTCAAGATCTAAAGAATTTTTTGAAAAACCAAAGCTCTGATACCAATTGAAAAAAATACCACTTAAGTCGTTTAATTCAAGATTAAACTATCTATATGGTTCCGAACAGTTTGTTGAAGAAACTCTTCTCTTAAAACAAGTTTTAAACACAAGATGTGTAAAACAGTATGAACGAGTTATTTCAGTTATAGGTTTACCAGTTTTGAAAAACAGAACTTTAAAAAAATTAAATCAACACAGCCTTAAGAAAGGGATGAGAGGAGGAGGAAGTGTACACGAGAAATTTTAACGTGGTAAAACCCCATCCAATTAGGTAAACATCCACGGTGACCTCTAGGTCACAAAATAAAAAATCCACTAAATAAGAATAACAAGTTACAAGCTATATAACAATCAAGACACACAATCAAACCTAAATTAAGTTTAGAACTTGTACCAACTCCTCTGGCATTTTTTGACTTCTCCTAAGGTTATGAAATATCTGATGTTCTTCCAGCTTCGCAACTCTGTTCCTTTTAGCTTTACGTCGACTCTAAAGTCAAATATTTCAATACCAACACTTTTCAGTGTGGTAGGGTGAAACTGTATGTGGTGATGTGCTCTAAATCACATGCATGCAACTCACACACACTTAATTACAAATAGTATGAATAATAAATTACAAACAAATCACTTAATATGAAGGATTTCCAAAATCAATCTAGTCAAAGTAATCAGACTTTGGATCTTTAAGATACCCGCAGATCAAGACGGAATCTTGCTATAAAAACTAGCCAATATCTTTCTTTATTTGAAAATATGTACTTATTTTACAAAACGTGAAATATTTGAAAGTGAAATCCCCAATCAATATCTCAACTAGATCTAAGTCTGATTATTTGAGTAAACTTAAATTAAAAAATATTTTGTTGGTTTAGGGTTTGCAATCAACATTACAGTTTGAAAATAACCAACAAAAATAAGATTTCTCGAAATAAGAAATCTAGACGAAGATCTATCTAAGTGAACTGCATCACTGAGGTGTAATATCAAGATTCTATAAAAAGAAACAAAGATTTATCCAACATGATTAATTCGGTAAATAGATAAATAACTATAGAGGATAAACTTCTCAAATCTCAAACTAATCTACTCTTATAAAAGGTTTTCTGGTGAGATTTGGGTTGAGTTAGGTTTGGGGTTTCATTTCTCTCTCTAACTCTTATTTTCTCTCTGGTTTGGATGAAGGTAAACAGTCTCAAATGACTGAGACTTAGGTGGTTTATATAATGTGTGAGGAAGGATCGAGAAGCTTAGAGGCAATCCAATGGCTGGGATTAATTTTCACCATTTGACTATCAATCTAATGGTTAAAATAAAGCGGTGAAAATAGCCAACGTTGATTGGTAAAAAAGAATTCACTTGGATTAAGTCTAAACACATGCAGATCGTTGATAACATTGATCCAAGGTTTCTCAAAGAAACACAAGTCTGTGAGAGGGAAAAAAACACAAAATCCACCAATAATATACCAGCACGTGTTGGAACAATTAAGGCTCCAAACCGCGTACCAAATTAATTAAATTCCCACCCCTGAAGTCTCTAGCGCTTTTGGTTTCTACCCAAGCCAATTTTAAGCCATAAATAGAAATTGCACAACAACCCCTAAGATTTATATACAACCCAATTTAATTTCTAAAAATCATTTAAAAAATTTAGAAATTATTTAACACATCCCAAAAATAGTAAAAAATTAATTTAAAGGGATTTAACTCGCACACAACCATATAGATCATGAGGCAATGTATGTATGCAGTCCTAGTGTGTGGTGTTGGTATACTACCTTTAGGAACTTTGTAGAGGAATCAAGTGTAGATTCTGAGGTCCTTTAGTAAATAAGGTTTGGACTCACATTTTGTCACTATTTCCAAACTAGATGAGCACCTATATAATATAGACTCAGATAAGTAAAAAATATAGGGGGTTTTAAATGGAACCCTTCCATGCGTTGTTTCCAGCATCAGATCTATGTGTTACAACTTATTAATTCCTACCAACTATTTATGCTGAACTATCTTCTTACGATTGCTTCTCAGTCTGATATAGATTGGGCTGAGCCTTCCCTTTGATCGGTTGGTTGTTGAGTAATCCTCAACAATGCCCTGGGAACATTTCTGTTTCCCCTAGGTCCCAAACGGTCAAAAGGATATGCCTGACTGAGCCTTTCTAAGGCACTCAATCTTTCAGGAGTAAAAGAATGATCATCATAGCGCTTCGATGTTCTGAGAGAAGAACTTGCTCCTGGGAGATAAGAGGTATCTCTAGTAGTCCTGGATTGTCTATGTCTACTGCTTCTTGGAGGATAGGTGGAATATTTCCACGAGTAGGTAAGGAAGGTGACCTGGCTTGTAAGGTCTGTGCCAACTACCTCATGTTATCTTGCATAGCCTCTTGTCCTCTGGCGAGACTAGCCAGAATTCCAGTCAAATCATTGAGTGTTGGTGGAGCAGAAGGAATAGGCGGGATGCCATCGTTTCTGAGGCTTGATTTAGGAATATCAACCATTTGAATACATGAATGGACGAAGACAGTTAGAAACACGTTCCAGAGACGGTGCCAATCTGTTGATGCAAAAAACTAGACTATCTCTAATTATTTGATAACTGATAAATAAGTAAATAAATGACACAAAAGATTTTTAAAGTGGTTCGGCAAAAGGGAAAAAGCCTACGTCCACTTGTGCATATTGTCTTGTGTTGGTTTAGTTCTCTCTTATTTCGTCCCCCTAGTTGTAGAGATTACAATGTATTTATAGCCCCAGAGGGTGTATAAGAAGTGGAATATTAAAGGATGGAATGCCTTTTATAACATAGACATTTACATTTGTATAACGTTCATAATGTATACAACTAGTGGCACTCGATAACCCCTGTCGGTATTCCTAGTGTTTGTCAGGATTCTTTTGTGAATTGGTCGGCATTCTACACTATTGATCGGTATTCTTGGATTCATTCTGATAAATAGGCCTTGCTCACTAGGACTAATGCCATGTGTATATTTCTGATTGGTCCACGTAATAGGATAATTTTTGGTGCCAACATCCCAAAGAAGGTCCAAGCACCCTTGTCTATCTCACTCTTGATTACTTTATTTTTGCATTAGTTATATAAATTCTTAATTTAGCTTTTACTTTAGTTCGTACACATTAAAATCTCATCCTTTATTAGTTATGTTGCACATACTTTATTTTCTATGAAAAAAAAGAGGGTTACACCTATAAATTTCGACAGGATTATTCGCCATATTTTCTCAAAACTAAAAATATCATTTCTACACACAGACGTATAATAAACTCCCATTTGAATCTATGTGATAAACCCCACCCTTGTGCCTCATGCAACCATGTGGATTTTGATGCCTTTATAGGCAATATAGACATTTTGGGCTAAAAACCCGAGACTCTAGTCCAATTTTTCTATTTTCTCATTTTTCCCATTTCATATATTACTCATATATTATACTTGTGATTCATATTCTCGTTTTATCTGACAAATATTATGTTTCATTATAATGATTAATATCTCGATAAGCACGCACATCATATTTTCTAATTATTATTTTAGGAACATTTCTTGGGATGACCTCACTCTATCTTTTCTATGTTATGAGTTGAGCAATTTTGATCTCCATTTATATATACAGACGCACGCACTTCATGGAGAAATTAAGGAAAATAGTAACACGAGCCCATGAGAGACCGAAACGGCGGGATGGGTGCCTAACACCTTCCCATTCCATAACTTAACCCCCAACCCTCTAAACTATTGGTTTCGTAAGCATCAGTTTATCTTTGATGCCACTCTCTCGAGGCGGCGACATGTTCTTTTGCCCGTTTTGCGAAAAATAGGTTGTTGACTCCATCTCTTTACATCACCCCACAGCAACGACGACTGAAGCGCTCCTAGAAAAAGGGCTCAAGACCTTATCTCTATTTGAGTGTGCGTGCGCGAGCACTGGAGATGGAGGAAAGTCGTAAGGATGGCCACTGTCACGTAAGTGGCACAAACACCTCGCACGTGGCCATCGTAACTCGTAGCAATAGTTTGCGTTGCTGAAAATAGGCACACTTAGGCTTGAAAATGTGTCGTTAGTGGGCCAAAACCCCAAACTGTATCCCAAAAGGCTCCGTAAGGGACACGAACACCTCGCATGTAACCAACGTAACTCATAACAACCGACCACCTAGTCGCGGGACTCCACGTTTAAGAATAATACCTGAATTTAAAAATAAGCACACTTAGGCTTGAAAACGTGCTATTTGTGGGGGAAAACCCTGAACAACCCCAGACGTCCCTACAAGGGGAACAAACACCTCGCACCTGATAAATATAACTGATAGCAATCGACTGCATAGTCGTAGGACTTTCGATTTGAGAATTGGACCCGAGATTGAAAATAGGCACACTAAGGCTTGAAAACGTATAGCTAGTTAGTCAAAACCCTAAACGGCCCCAAATGAGGCAGGAACACCTCGCACGTGACCAACGTAACTCGTAGCAACCAATCGCGTAGTCGCAGGAGTCCCAGCTTGAGAATAGGATCCAAATATAAAAACAGACACACTTAGGCTAAAAACGTGTTACTAGTAGGCAAAACCCCAAATAGCCCCAAACGGCCCCGTAAGGGGAACGTACACATAGCAGGTGACCAACGTAACTTATAGCAATCGACCCCGTAGTCGTGGAACTCTCGATTTTTTGAATTGGCCCCTAATATGAAAATAGGCATACTTAGGCCCCATTGGCATCGCAAGGGGGACGAACACCTCACATGTGACCAACGTAACTTGTAGTAACTGACTGCTCAGTCGTGGGACTCATTGTTTGAGAATAGGATTTGAATTTGAAAATAGGAAAACTTAGGCTTGAAAATGACCTCGTAAGGGGCACGAAAATGTCGGATGTGACCGTCCTAACTCATAGTAACGAACTGCATAGTCACGGGACTCCCGATTTGAAAATAGGACCCGATTTTGAAAATAACACACTTAGGCTTAAAGACGTGCCGCTAGTTAGCCAAAACCCAGAACAACCCTCAAACGGCCCCGCAAGGAGCACGAACACCTCGCACATGATCACGTAACTCGTAGCCACTGATCGCATAGTCGCGAGACTCTAATCTTGAGAATAGGACCCAAATTTGAAAATAAGCCCACTTAGGCTTAAAACTGTGCCCCTATTGGGCCAAAACCCATAACAACCCCCTAACGACCCCACAAGGGGCATGAACCCCTTGCACCTGACCAACGTAACTTGTAGCATCCGATTGCATAGTCGCGGGACTCTTAGTCTGAGAATAGGACCCGAGTTTAAAAATATGTACACTTATGCTTGAAAACAAGCCGCTAGTGGACCTGGGTATGATAATAGGACCCCAATTTTAAAATAAGCAAACTTTGGTTTGAAAACGTGCCGCTAGTGGGCCAAAACCCTAAAGAATGAGAAGTATGAAGTTATTGTTCAATTAATAGTTCTAGAGTTATAACACAGGAGAAAATTGCATTTTTAAAACGTGTTTACCACATTTAAGTATTTTGTGCGATGCATGGGCGCCTTTAGCGCGTCTTTGAAAATTAGTAAAAAAAATACTACGTATATATATGATAAATTAATCAAGAAATTAACTTAATCAAAAAATAATACGTGTGTATATGATAAATTAATCAAGAAATTTACAACCCAAAAATATGACTCCAAATTGACACATTATGTAAGGTTTGTATCGTGTTCACCCCAACGTGTTTGAAATGACGCGATGTCGTGTTAAAAATTATTTTTCAAGTTAATATTATTTTTAACCGTGATGTTGTTTCTATTTGAGCTAAGATAAGGGTACAATTTAAGAAAACAAGTCATTTCAATTGTTAACCCATGTACTAAAGAAACTACAATTTTTGAAGATATGATACATGTTTACGAATTGGAGTTTCAATTATAAAATTTTGTTAAAATAAAAAAAAATCTCCACATGAAAGAGTGGTAGTTATTAAGTACAAATTACACTTTAAATGTACATCAATTCATTACAAAATAACTACATCCCCACATTCAACTGCTATTATTCTCTGATGCATGCTTACCTGAAAAGAAAAAGGAAAAAATAACCATTAGCCAAATTCTCTTATACTGATAACTTCTACAATAAAAAGATATTCAGACATGCATATTAGAAATCAATCACAACCAAATCATTATCAACATTTCATTCCTATGTAATTATTTTCTATTAATAAAGTTTCTCCTCCGATATTTCGTTTGATAGAACTAAAAAAAATTAAATGAACTTTTTAAATTCCCCTAAACAAATATATTAACAGAACACAAAACCGAATGGATAATGGAAAGATATGCTTACAACCATTGAAGCATATAGGCTTTAAATGTTATGCTTGAGTAACTTTTAAGCTTGGAGCCTAGCATCAAATATATGTGAACATATGAATCTCACATCTACAATCAAATCAATTATGTAATTAGACCCATAACATGTTAGTTTACAAGTGGGTTTGTAAGTCATGAACCCGGTTCCAAGCGTTGTGTGTTCAGTTTTTGTAAGTCATGAACTGGGTTCCAAGCTTAGTGTGTTCGATTTTCGTAATTGGCTTCCAACATAAATGTGTATGCATTCATGTTAGCAGTGTGTTTTTTTTGTACAACTGTGTTTGCAACTGGGTTCCATAAAGTATGTACGTGTGTATTCGATTTTTGTAACTGACAAACTGGGTTCCAAAATATTTGCACCAATGGGTTCCATGCATGGGTTTTATTTTTCTAAGTGGGTTTAGTTTTAACATGTATGTTTTAACATACCAGCGAAGTAAACCACTGCGTTCCACGCATGGGTTCAAGCATACAACTAAAAATGTAAAACATGAATGTAAACACAAAGAGAAGAAGATGCATTATCCTGATAATTCTAGAGGCACCCAGAATCATAACATGTGGGTTGTCAAAAAGGCATTAGTTAGTTTTTAAACCTGGTATATCAGAAGCGGGTGAGATTTCCATCAATTGTCAAAGCTGATCAGATTGAAGAGGAAGAGAAATATGTGGCATTCAATAAAAGAAAGGAAGGAAGGCAAAAGATACCATTCATGGAAGCAAATGAGTAGTTATATGGTGCCTCATATTACGAAGAAAGGAGAACTGTATTTAATAATGCGACCTTTAGTCCCTTTATCTCTTAATTTTAAGAGCCGATGACTCTTCCCTTCCAAGGTGAAACATTTCGAATAAAAGACTTAAAATTCTTTAGAAAATATCAATATTAACCTAATGCATTGATTGCTATTAATACATCTAATACTATCGTATTAGATGTATATAATAGATATAGATAAGGTGCTACAAATTATGTTCTAAATGATAAAACGTGAAATTAACTATAATTTTCACTTACAAGTCCCTCATTATACAAAATTGTTGGTTTGATATACCAATATTTTACACCCAACTTTTACCATACATTCTTATTTTAGCTTGCGATGTTACAAATGGAAAAAAAAAAGATAAAGTATAATTTTTATATTATTTTACTTATTTAGATTTTTATTACCACGCAAATTAAAATAAAACAATATTATAACTATTGTTTAAATATTTATGTTGGTTATAAAAAATAAATCCATTCAATACCTTCAACATTTATAAATGGGGTTTATGATTTGATATATAGAGTTATGTAATTCAAAATTTGAAAAATAAGTTACGATTCAAGATGATCTATCTTTAGCTAAGTACATCCCAGAGACATTGGTTCAAATGGTATGACCAGACACAATCTACACGTACAGTTTACATTTTGATCGTGTTAGTTTTACACCAGTATGACATTTGCTTACAATGGTAAGGTTACCCCAATTGTGTAGCATTACTTCATTACAAAAATAAATACTAACTCTACTTGAAAATTGTATCTCATCTAGAGTTAAGATATGTGTCAATATGATTATCACTTCTACAAATACGACTATGCAGATCAACGAATAAAATTATTTGAATTTTTTTTTTTAAGATGAAGGTTTAAAGTCTATCCACCCTTACCCACACAAAGAAAAAAGATGGACTACACATTAAATGGGGTATCCCTCCCCATTTAAACATGTCCTCGATGGGGTAATATTTTTTCTGTTATGTAATTATATATGTGATCATATTACTGTAATATGTCTTTTCAACATAGTTATACTATTGTCTAACTTCGTTTTGAAGTGCTTGTAAACACAAAACAAAACCGAAATGAGCGATAAAAAATATCTATACAACTTTGCACGGGCTTTATGAGTTAGATTTAGTGTATTGGGTATACAATTTCGGTTTATTTTAGTGAAATAACAAAATGTCTATAAATGGTTGTTATTTTTAATCTTAGATGGCACACTTTTATTTTAGGAAGCTTCCCAATTTAATCCTCGGTTAATAAATTTTTTTCCTATAATCCCCTAACACATTTTTCGGCAACATTGTCCCTCACTTAATATATACCTTATATTTAGTTAATGCACAAATCTAGTATGGGCTTTAAAAATTCATATGCATTATAAAATATCATGTATGGATTGCAAAAATTTATGCATATTACGATAAGTTACAGTAATTTGGGATATTTTCAAAAACTCTTGAATGGAACTAAGATTCTTTCGAAATCTCTTTGAATGGACTTCTTTTCATAAGATATTCAAACCAAAGGTACGATAGATCGTTTGCTTCTATCGGGGATATTTGATGGCTAATTTATACAGATGAATCTGTGACTGAGCTTGTGTAAGATGTATGATAAAATGTTTGTGTGAATAGTCGGCTCAATTTCTAGAAATTTAATTTATCCCAACACTCTTCTATATATTTTCTACACATTTGCAAATTTTCAAGTTTTTTACATGTCTTATTAATCAGGTATTATATTTTTCTGGATTTTTATGTATTTTAAATCATAAGTCTTTACAATGACTGTTGCATTATGACGTAATTTTATCTTACAATACCACTTTTAAAATTGTATATAAGAGTTTAACAATAATTCAGCCACCAGACATGTATGTAAATTAGTAATCAATAAAGTTTTACTGTTAACATGTATGTAAATTAGTACTTTTGAATTAAAGTTTTACTGTTAACATGTATGTAAATTAGTAATCAATAAAGTTTGTATCTAATATGGAGAATTCTTTATATTGAAAGTTTATTAGGCCAAAGAATAGAGAAGGAACTACACTACAGAAAAATAATGTTAAGTTGTTTAAAAATTATCAAAGCTTTATCTTAAATATTTGCAATTTTGCTGGTGCTCACCGATGTTCAATCCTTGCATTTTTGTATTACATTTATATGTCATTATATTTGTCATAAATACACTAAGCGTACCAAAGTTGGAACTCAACAATTGTATTTTTTGAAGCTTCAATTTGTATGGTTATGTTAATTCCATATAAGATTTTCTTTCATTAATATTTGATACCCTTAAACACAACTCAAACTTAATCTAATATTTTTCCCTTGAAACACGACTGAGGTAATGTATTACTAAATTTTGATGCAAAATTATTATAAGAATGTGTCTCATTTATTTGTGAATTATAATTTTTTTCAAGTTTCATATTAAATATTTCTAATTATAAATAATATATCAGTATTTTTGGAATATATGTTGAAAATTTATTATAAGTTTAAGTTTAAGTTGTTACTTTACATCATTATATGTCAATGAGATTTTTGTGTTCAACCATTTTTTTTTATAAAACGGGGTACCTTGTTCAATTTTTCTGGCCATAGAAGCAATTCACGTGTCAATTAGGAGAGCTGCTGCACATTGATTTTATATCACAAAAATATTATACTACGCCCGCGAATCACGCAAGTTGCATTCTAGTTTGAAATAATAATTCTCCATAATGCGTTCCATAATTATATTAATACTAAGAGTCGTTTTAATAAAAAGAGGGTACTTCAAATATCAGAAGTCACAAAGACACTTGACTATTTATCTTGATGGATGGTTCATATTGAGTGATTTTTGAAAATTGGGTATCTTCCTACCTATTAATGGGTGATTGATATCAATCAAACACTACAAAATTACAACATCAATGAAATTGGTCTAGGGAGAGAAACACAAAAACTACAATCATTTAAATGATGATTACTCATTCATACGGAGTATAACACCAACAATTTCAATCATCAAAATGATGATTCCATATTCAAATGGAGAATAATAATTTCAACTTCTTCCTCTCAAACAGATTTGGATCAATGTATAACTCTTGACATTTTACTTTTAAATAGGACCAATTTATGATTTCCAATTTATGATTTTTGATCTTTTAGTTACACAATCTGTAATAACCATATTGATTTATGATCATAACATTAAATATATAATACATAATAATTTGCATGATTAAAAAAAATAATACGTATAATTGAATATTCTTGCATTAGATTTAAAAATCCATGCAAAATTATTAATTAGGTGTTCCTTTGTTTATTTTCACAAAAATATCATGTATGCATTGCAAAAATTTATGCATATTACGATAAATTACAGTAATCTGAACCTTGAATGGAACTAAGTTTCTTTTGAAATCTCTCTGGATCACAGTAATTTGACGCTAGGGTAACTTAAGTCATGGTGGGCTAAGCGGAATCGTTGTGGGTTTTTACTAATTATCCTCTTCCTTTTAAATATGGCGCCGTTCAAAAAATTATATTGTCCAACTTTGACGAGAAGAAAATGGTATGGAGCAACTTTCCATAGTAGCCTTTGATCTTCACTCACTCAAAAAATTATACCGCCATTCTCCCGTTGGAGTGAGGGAATGTCTATAAATTTTGAGTCACTCTAATTCTCCTCACACAAATCTCTCTCTCTCTAAACCACGCTATTCTCTGCCCAATCTCGCTGTGCCATTTTTGAAGTCCTTCATACACTGTACGCGTACACATTCAATGAAGGTATGCTTTTCTTCATATTCATGTTTTTATATATGCTAGCATTTAATGGCAGACACACACAATTCATTTTAATAATTTTCATTATATAAATTTTAATAATTTTTATTATATAAATATAACACGTCTTTCACTAAAAATATTATTTTGTTTATTATACTGTCTATTGTACAAAATTACATTTATTATTGATATTGAAATTATTTTATTTTTAATGTCACAAATAAATATAGGAATTGTTTTTGTCAAAAAACTCTTTTTCATATTGAATGGGAATAATTCATGCTTTTAATTATTTGTGTACATTCATAATTGGGAAACGAAAAGAAATTTGGTGAATACCGAAATAAAGGAATTTAAAAGGGCTTAAAATAAATACTAGGAGAGGAGGAGAGTAAATAGGTTAATGTGTCTATATTTGGCTTTTTATATATCCCCACGTTCATGTATAAATAGTATACCAAGAGTTAAAGAGTCGTTATCTGAAAAGGAGACACAAATCCAAATTTTGACTACTAAATTCTATTGATGTGTGAAACGTATAACATTGTTGTGTCAAAAAAATCTTTTTTTATTTATTTATAAAATTTGTTTTTGAGAAGCAATTCTTTATTTAAGATGCCATTACAAGGAAGTACCCCATTTAGTTTAAGACGATGGGGAGTAAACTTTCTTATTTAATACAGAATAAACCATGATTATATAATTTTAATATATCAGAAAAAATATAATCACTGTAGCCACCTTTTTTAAATGATTAAATGTGATTATTTTTTACTAGTATTGAATATAGGCGACTTTATAAGTAATTAAATTCATTAGAACCATTGTTAACTTTTTTCCTTGTATAATATCTGCACCAGGTCTTAAAAAGATATTTTAGAGCACAATGGCACTATATAAAATCTAAAACTCCAGTACAGTTATTATATTTGATGACAATGGGTAAGTTGTAACTTGTTGAGGGATGAATGCAGGACTAGTTGAGGAGGTACGAGAGATCTATGATCCTGAGGCCGATTATACAAGAGGTATCCGTAGGTCAATAGGGGTCCCTGAGATGGACAAATACTTGCGACATTTGGTAGAGACTAAAACAAGCAATGATGGGTTACTTGCATCTGCCATTGAAGAAACAAAGGAGAACAACCGCAAGTTGATTTTCCATCAACTGAGGAATATTCATTACCTTGGGGACCAACTATGCTGGCCCATACATCAAATTGATGCCACCTCTGTGTTCCAAAAATATGAGGAGGAGGCTCATAAAGCGTGGGAGGGAAAGGTGTTGAAACCAAGTTTGAAGGTAGTAAGCGAGTTTTTAAAAGAAGATGGGAGCATGTTTGGCGCTCAAGCAACTAGGTTGACCTTGAATTAGGAGAGGAGGAGGAGCATTCATCAAGTGAAATATTAGAGAAAGTTACCATTGTTAACAGAGTCTAAATCTTCTTCTTAAGTATTTCAAGAACTAAATCATACTGTGACCATTGATCAACTCTACGATAACAAACTTAAATTACTGCAGCACGATCCCAAGAGTTATCCCTTGATAATGGACATTTCTATTTGTATTATGAGGGCACTTGAGATTATATACAAAACGTACATCACCTAATAAATGTTTTGCTCTACTGATTGTCTCAAAGTTTAAATGTGAGAAACATCATTTCAGATTTTAAGGTTGCAAAGAGCAAATGAACCTAGAAAGATGTGCATCTTTATTTCAATAAGACTTTATAAGTGGGTGTTAGAGACTAACATTTAAAATTAGGGAAAAGCTATTCCCACATTTTTTTATGTGTTTCTCCACACTATTTAGATAGTAAATGAAAATTGTGTCATTAAGTTTATAAAATCTAAATTTACAATTTTTTCACTTCCAACTAAGATAAATACATTTGATAAAAAACAAAATTTATATTTTCAATAAAATTCTGATTTTAATATTAAAAAAATTGTTTATAAAACGTAAAATCTTATCTATTTTTTATTTATTATAAAACTATTTATTTTATTTATTTAAAAAACCGTTTATAAAATATAAAATTTGTTATCTATAGACGGTCCGACCACCTATACATATCGCTGGCGCGGACCATATTTTTTAATATGTTGGTCCGCGTCAGCGGTACGTATAGGTGGTCGGACCGCTATACCATTGGTGCGGACCATATTTTTTTAAATAGTAAAAAGATTATTTTTAAAATAGTAAAAAAATATTTTTTAACTAAAAAAATAAATAACGAAATAGTTTTTTTAAATAAATAAAATAAATAGTTTTTTTAAATAAATAAAACAAATAGTTTTTTAATTAAAAATAGATAAAATTTTACTTTTTATAAACACTTTTTTATTGAAAATAATTTTTTTTGTTTTCTATCAAATGTATTTTTGTTTTAGTTGGAGGTGAAAAGATTGAACATTTAGATCTTATAAACTTAAGGACACAATTGTCCTTTACTATCCAAATGGTGTGGGGAAAGACATGGAGGCCGTGGAAATAACTATTCTCTAAAATTATAGATTTGATATTGAGCTTTTCCTTAACTATCTCAAAAGATTCATTCAATCCATAAAAAGGAGAAAGCTTAAATACGTGAAATAAATTCTTTTATGTAATTCTGATATTGAGTGTTGGGCATTATGTTGCCAGTTGTCTAGTGTTATGTGCTTGCAACTTGAGACTTTCTACTAGGGCTGGTTTTCGGTCGGCTTGGTCGGTAAATGGACCATACCAATACCATACCAAATTTAAAATCATCAAACCAAAATTACTAGTTTTACCAGCCGGTACACCAAACAATAAACCAAAACCAAACCGAGCGGTACAGCGGTAAAATCGATTTTTTGCGGTAAAATCAGTTTTTTGAAAAATACGATAATTTCGATAAATTTCTATTTGCGGTATATAAATATATGTATGGTTTCTTAATACCTACATGCGTCAAACTAATTATTATTAATATCATCATAAATAATAATATTTTTTAGAACACCACTGATCTTCCTATCCAAGTAATAATATAAGAACTAACTAATCGAAACATTAAAAAAGAAGTACTAATCACTTTCATGAAATAACAGAAGGAAAAAAGAGTAAAAATAAATTACCCATCCAATGAAGCCAACCAACTCTCATTTGTGAAGCTAACCCACTTAAGATTTTGGAGACTCTCATCCAAGTAGATTCCCGTACCTGTGAGTGAGAGAAATCCAATGAGTATTAGAAAAGTGCTCACTAACATAAATTTATTAAACTAACACAAATGTGAAATTTGATGTGGGCGAAAATGTTACCCTTTATTAAATTAGAACATTCCAAAACTAACCACACAAACCTTGAACTCGTCAAAATCTGATGTGAATAAATCTCACTGAAGTCCCTTGGTTCCTGAGACTTAAAAATCCTAAAACTCAAAATTCATGTAAGAAACTGTTCAGTAAAAATCTTACATAAATAAAATAAAATATAAAGAAGCTTGGCTTGCCCAGTTTTTACAGCTTGGTCAACTTTTACTTTCGATTTTCACTGAACCCCTATTTATAGTAGGTGATAGTATGTAAATACCCATGGATGATCGATGTGGGACAAGAGATATAGTGGTTGGTTGCAATTAGTTTCTCCCGCCAAAGCTCATTCCCAGTTATGCTTGCTTACTTTACTTATTTTGTTACACTGAAAGAGAACTGATGGTGGCCCACCATTTTGTAACCACATGTGCACATAGAAGTGCTTTTATTTTAAGTTTTCAAAGTGAATTAATAGATGACCAAACGGTCCAAAATAATATACATAATCAAAATATTAGTTATGTGAGTTTATTAATGTTTTCTTAAACTAGGTGTATAAATTACTCTAATCGATATATTTGGTATATCTTGTTTATAATTTAGGTATATTATTACGATATTTTTTATATTTCATGTTCTGAAATTTTAAAAGCAGTAATTTCGATAAATCGGTTTTTAAAATCTTCAAACCAAAACCAACCACAAAAAAATTGATAATTTCGATTTCGGTAGTTTCAGTTTTCGGTAAGTAAAAAATGTAAACCATTATCACTTTTTTTCAATACAAAATGGTACGGTACGGATTTTTACCGTACCGCGAACACCCCTACTTTCTACATCAGAAGTGTGCAAAACCCAACCATTGGATCCAACATATAAATATAAAAAAACTTCAAATAAATGATTTTCATATGCACTCTTTCGAAATTAACCGCCAACAAACCCCTTCAAACCCCACTCCTTCAGAAACAAAGCAAACTCTAGTTTAATTCACCCACTTCATTTCCATACCCAAATCATCGAGGATCAAACAAACGATTCACATTCTCAGTTACAATTTCGAACAACTTTATCAGGTATTAATCCATGTAAATGTAGGTTAATCAGGCTTGTTACTTTTTCAAGCTTTTCTGCATTGTAAATCCTAACTTGATAGACTTTTTTCCTCATTTTCACTTGATTTGTCACTCAAATAAAAAACACAAACGTACATACATGATTCCATGGTGTATTTTCTGTAATTTATTATGTATTGCATGTAATAATTTTTTCTCAAGTTTATACCCCTAACTTTTCTTTACTATGTATATTTTGTGTGCTTAGGTTTATATTTCTCCTATCACCTGTTTGTACATGTATATTGAGTATTTTGCGGTGTATTCCATGTACTAATTTTGTATTCTTACGTTATATAAAACTTTTTCCCTATTATATGTATTTTATTGCAATGTGCGTGTAGTTTATTCTTTTTGCTGGTATTTTATTGTTTTAAGCATGTGCTTTATTGTTCTATGCGTGTAATTTAATCTTTATGCGTTTAATTTATAAAAATGAGGTTGAAAATGAAAGAACGAACGGGTAAACATAAAAAAGATGGAAAAAATAATGTCAAAGAGAGTGCTCCAAGCGAACCTATTGAAAAATCAAAGAGGGCTACAAGACGTGATCTAAAGGATGCTAAGAAGGACAAGAAATCTACCACGCGCACAAATAAGTTCGACCAGTATAGGTCGAATGTCCTTAGTTTTTTCCATGGTTTTTCTGATATTTACAATAAAGTTAATGAGAAGCATGTTGAGCTGTTGAAGAAAACACATTTTTGAGAACTTTTTAATGCCTATTACAGCGATGAGGTAATAGGATTGCAACACAAAAAAACTGTTAAAAACATTCTTGACCTTATTAAGATTTACAAAAATAAGTCAAAGAGTTGTAATTTCAAGAGCCCTGCCCAAATCAACCCTAAAGATGTAAGTGAAATATATGGGATCCCGATAGAGGAGGGACAAAAGTCAATAAAACTCAAAAAGAGATTAGATCACACTGCCCCAAAATCTGAATGTCTCAGTCGATACTTCACCCAAGATATAAAAATCAAAAGTCAATATTGTTGATCTATGGAGTCAAAACTCTCCTAATTTGAAATTTGAATCAAAGAACAAAAGTATCGTACGAATGATTTTGTACGATACTTTTGTTCTTTTATTCAAATTTCAAATTAGGAGAGCTTTGACACCATATATCAACAACATTAGTGAAACGAAGACATTTGACTAGGCTTTTACCGTACATGGAATTTTCATCAACTCCCTCGATAAAATAGCATTTTGTAGGCCAAGCACAACAAGTGGATGTGTCATTTCAGTATTGGTAAGAAAATATAGTAACCCAATTATTCCCTCGAGCACACATCTACACAATAACCTCTTATTTTTTTATAGTCCACGCTAGTAGTTGTTGAGATACTTTTTTGCAATAAATAAAAAGTCTTAGACTAAATATACAATACAAAATTTCAACGCACAATTCATCGTATGCCCCATTACTTTATTCTACTATTCATCTTGTTTATTTCTATGTGTGTAATTTATCTATTGTGCATAGGGGTGGCAATTTGGGTCAACGGGTCGTGTTTCGGGCCGACACGACAAGGTTTTTTTGAACACGAACACGATACAACACGAATTCGTATTTTTTTTAGTTGACACAAATAAGACCCGAATAAAAAATAACACGACACGACACGACACGACACGAATACCAGAATTTCCTAAATTTCATGCCTAAAAAACACGATAACACGACATGACACGACTCATAATTTAGACACGAACATGAAACGACACGACTTCCTATAAAAAAATCGACACGAACACAACACTAACACGACAGATCGTGTCAATTTCGTGTCGTTTCGTGTTATTTTTTCGTGTTGTTTCTAAAATTGTCACCCCTAATTGTGCATGTACTTTATGAAAATATACGCATATTTTTTAAAAGTACGCGCATATTGAAATGATCTTGTGGATTTCAATGTGCGTGTACTTTATGAAAGTATATGCATATTTTTTAAAAAGTATACGCATGTTGAAATGATCAAAACACTAAAAATGTATGTATATTAATTTGTTCAAACGTTATAATTTACTCATATTATTTATTTTTCCTTATCATAATATTAGGTATGTAATAGATTCAAAGTCATTAAACCCATATAAGGGAAGAAAAATAAGAATATAAAAATTCTTTGATGGAGCTTGTCATCTTTAATAGACTGGATGCCCGAGGCAGATTTGTGTCAGTTAATTTAAAGAAAGGGGGTACAAAGAAAAGGAGTAAAGAAGGGAACATTAATGACATGCCAAATTTCTTGTTGAACATTCCACAAATAACTCCTGAATCGGCTAATACATATTCGGACGAATCTGATTTAGATAATTAAAACATACCATTGAACGAGATGGCAAAGTCTCCTCAAAAGAAAGCCCATGAGAAAAAAGATCCAAACAATTAAAAAAATTTGGCTCAACGGGTGAGCAAATTGAATGAAGAAAATGTTGAACTCAAAGTGAAGTTAAAGGAAAAAAATGCCCAACTTAAGAACATTGATGAAGCAATGCATGCAGCTGAAGAGAAGGTTAACAGGTTGGAGGAAGAACATTCCCAACTGATTGTATTGAATGGTGATTTAAAAAGTAAAATTGATGAATAAAAAAATAATGACAGTGTAAAGGCGAAGAAGTTGGAGGAAGAATATGCCCAAATCAAAGATATTAATGAAAACTTGATGGATTAGATCAGGAAGTAAGAGATTCTGAAAAACAAAATGAGAGGTGTAAAGCTACAAAGTTAGAGCAAATGCACATGTACTTAATATATTTCAATGAACTCAAAGAATGAAGTGTTGAAACTCAGAGGGCCTTGGAATAAGAAAACATGTTCTTGAGGGCAATTACTGCTGAAACAAAACTCAAGAAATCACACCAGGTACTTGGGTGAATTTTATAATGAAGAACAATTATAGTGTAATAAAGTATATGCATTATCAATAAAGTACACACAATTATTATTTAAGTACACGCATATTTTGGTAAAGTACATGAATTATTTACTGAAATACGCGTGCATAGTTTTATAAAGTACACACATTTTAGAATAAAGTAAATGCTTTTTTAATAAAGTACATGCATAGTTTTGTAACTACACGCATTTTGTAATATTGAACATCCATAGTTTAATAAAGTATACGCATTATCAATAAAGTACATGCATTTATTATTTAAGTACCTTATTAGTAAAGTAAACCCACGATTTTTCATGTAATTTGATATTTTTTTCACATACTTTGAGTATTAGTGCATGTACTTTGAAGTTGCGCAAAAGGATTCACTTCGACCCAACGATGAGAAACAAAACACATCATACTTTCGAGATTCCAAAATAATGGTTACACCCTAAACATGGCTATACTACATGTAGTTTTATGTTTCATATACACTCAATGCTTTCCTCTTAATATTTTGATGATTTCCAAGAAACACTATACAATTTGAAGACCTACGCAAATAGATTAAACAAACTAGGTCTGATTAAAAGAAGAAAGACAAGCATTTAAAGATGTCCTAAATGAGGAGGAAATAAGAACCATAAATTTGTTGTTGAACAATGATCTCAAATTTTAATTAACCAGAGATCATGAACGCCTGAAACAATATAATAAGTAAGCAAAAACTTCATTCTATAAAGTACACGCATTTTTGCATAAGTACACGCAAAATTCATCAAGACACATTATAACAAATTTCATTATAATTATACTAACTCATATATTTGGTTTATTTTTAATTTCAGGGTTGATTCTGGGGTTTTCTGCATATACTATGTTGAACAAATTAGTAAAGGAATTGAGTTGAAAACTTCATTTCAAGAGCCTGAATTGCTACAATAGAGAGATTATATTGTTAATTAAATTTTATTTACCGATGGTTCCTACAAGAAATAATGATAGTAAATTGTAAATTATTTTGTAAATTATTTGTAAATTGCTAAAGCAAGAGACTATATCTGTAAATTATTTTTGTTTTTTACTCATTATAGTTCCATATATGATGTACTCTAAAATAGTGTCACTGGTGCGGACCATAATCATTTAGGATATACAAAATCATAAAGTACATGCAAGATATTTTGTATATTTTTTCTTCGTAATAAATGAATTTATTTTCTATTATGTGTGTCTTGTCAATTTGATTATAAACATCTATGCTCTGATAATATTACCGCTGGTATAAACCATAATACATGTAGGCTACACAAAATGATAAGTAACATTATACGTGCTTTAATCTATTGAAAGTACACTCATATCGAGAAAAGTACATGTATAATCTTGAATAAGTTCTATGTGTACTTACTTGAATTCTACTTGTACTTTGTATATTGTCCAAAATAACTAACACAAATGTGAAGTACGCGCAATATTATATAAAGTACATGTGAACATTAGTAAAAAAATGTGCGTGTACTTTTTAACACATGTGTGTACTTTCCATAGATCCCATTCACAAAAAAAATAATAAAAATGAACACTCAACGATAAAATTGCACTCATTTATTCAAATGTGTTCTTTTATAATTTTATTGATAACTAATGTTACAATGAATGAACTGAACAATAATAAATGTAATCAACTGGGTTCTTTACATGTAGACCTATAATGACCCATATTACTACACCTAGAGTAAATAACTTCCCTATCTGTGACCTTACTTACAAATTTTATTGACTTATTTCTTAGGCTTCCTAGTGCTTTCTTTCTCATTGAAGGAAGGATGGCTGGATTTACAGGTATAGGAATGTTTAGGGACATCAAATTAAGAAGAGGAAATATAGGTAATGTGTAGGATTTTCTCTAGAATGAAACCTTATAGTAATCCTTAATATGAACATAAATACTTGTCCCAATCCTCCGTACAACACTACACCAAAAACAGGAATCTGGCACGATTTCAAACTGTGCCAGATCAAATCTGGCATGGTTTTGAACTGTTCCAGAATCAGGTGTTCCAAAATGGCCATTTTTTTCTGGTATGGTTAAAAGTGTACCAGATTTGACCAAACAGTAACACTTTTGACACACTTTTAAACCGTGTCGAATTTGATATTTCTGGCACAGTGTTGGCACAGTTTTGAACTGTGCCAGATTGAGTACATTTTGATAAACTTTTGGCACAGTTCAAAACCGTGCCAAAATTTGATACACTTTTGGCACGGTTTTGAACTGTGTCAAATTTTTGGATAAAAGAAAAAAAATTATCTGAAAACAAGAAAATTCACAAATTGCAAATCTTGCACGTTGTTGATAAACTAACGTATATACAAACTTCAAAATATTACAAGTCTTTAGTAGTTCACAGACCAAAAAAAAATTGGGAAGAGTTTTCTTTATTTTCTAGACATTCTAAAACCAACGTAATTTAAAGACCGCACGGCCACAAAATATAACAATAAACTTACAAAAGCCTGCACGGCCATAAAAGTTAACAATGAAACTACAAAAATCCCCCAATAACATAAAAAAATATAATCATGAATATTAACGACATTAAATAAATAAACCCCTTGTTGAAACCATTGACTTCTCCGTGTATTCCACGTGAATAAATACTAATGATAAAATGTTATCCTGCAAAAAACATGGATACAAAAAAGAGACGATATTAGTAACCAAGTAATTTATATAAAAAAAGATTACTCAAGCTAAAAAATTATATATAAGAGTTGCAATTATTATTATATTTTAAAATTGAAAATCTTATGCAAGTTATGACTACCTGATCGGTTCCTACAAGTTACATTGGTCTCATGTGAGGTGTTAGTGCTTCTTACAGGATCGTTTGGGGGTTGGTTTAGGTTTTCACCCTTAAAGGCTCGTTTCTAAGCCTAATCCATATATTATCAAATTATCACCATATTCTCAAACCGAAAGGCCCGTGACTACCCTATCAGTTCCTACGAGTTACATTGGTCCCATGCGAGGTGTTATTGCCTCTTACGGGGTCGTTTGGGGGCTGATTTGGGTTTTCACCCTTCAACGACTTGTTTCTAAGCCTAATCTATATATTTCCAAATTGTCATCATATTCTCAAACCGGGAGACCCGCGACTATGCGATCAGTTCCTACAAGTTACATTGGTCCCGTGCGAGGTATTCGTGCCTCTTACGGGGCCGTTTGGGCTCTGGATTGAGTTTTCACCCTTTAACGGCTTGTTTTTAAGCCTAATTTAGATATTTTCAAATTATCGTCATATTCTCAAATTGGGAGACCCATGACTACACGATCAGTTCCTACAAGTTACATTGGTCCTGTGCGAGGTGTTCGTACCTCTTACGGGGCCGTTTGGGGGCTGGTTTGAGTTTTCACCCTTTAACGGTTTATTTTTAAGCCTAATTTAGATATTTTCAAATTATCATCATATTCTAAAATAGGGAAACCCATGACTACACGGTCAGTTCGTAAAAGCTACATTGGTCCCGTACGAGGTGTTCGTGCCTCTTATGGGGTCGTTTAGCGACTGGTATGGGTTTTTACCCTCAAAGGGCTTGTTTTTAAGCCTAATCTAGATATTTCCAAATTACCATCATATTATAAAACTGGGAGACCCACGACTACGCGATCACTTCCTACAAGTTACATTGGTCCCGTGTGAGGTGTTCGTGCCTCATACGGGGCCGTTTGGGGACTAGTTCGGGTTTTCACCCTGTAACGGCTTATTTCTAAGCTTAATTTAGATATTTTCAAATTATCATCATATTCTCAAACCGGGAGACCTTTGATTACGCGTCCTGTTCATACAAGTTACATTAGTCCCGTGCAAGGTATCCGTGCCTCTTACAGGGCCGTTTGGCGGCTGGTTTGGGTTTTCACCATCAAACGGCTTATTTTTAAGCCTAATCTAGATATTTCCAAATTATCGTCATATTCTCAAACCGGGAGACCCGCGACTACGCGATCAGTTCCTACAAGTTACATTAGTCCTGTGCGAGGTGTTCGTACCTCTTACGGGGCCGTTTGGCGGCTGGTTTGGGTTTTCACCCTCAACGGCTTGTTTTTAAGCCTGATTTAGATATTTCCAAATTATTGTCATATTCTCAAATCGGGAGACCCGCGACTACGCGGTCAGTTCCCACAAGTTACATTGGTCCCGTGCGAGGTGTTCGTGCCTCTTACGGGGCCATTTGGAAGCCTAATCTAGCTATTTTCAAATTATTGTCATATTCTCAAACCAGGAGACCCGCCACTATGCAGTCAGTTCCTATAAGTTACATTAGTCCCGTGCGAGGTGTTCGTGACTCTTACGGGGCCGTTTAGCGACTGGTTTGAGTTTTCACCCCTCAAACATTTTATTTTTAAGCCTAATCTAGATATTTCCAAATTATTGTCGTATTCTCAAACTGGGAAACTCGCGACTACGCGATCAGTTTTTACAAGTTACATTAGTCCCGTACGAGGTGTTCGTGCCTCTTACGGGGCCGTTTGGGGGTTGGTTTGTGTTTCCACCCTGCAATGGCTTATTTTTAAGCCTAATTTATATACTTTCAAATTATCGTCATATTCTCAAATTGGGAGACACGTGACTATGCGGTCAGTTCCTACAAGTTATATTAGACCCGTGCGAGGTGTTCGTACCTCTTACGGGGACGTTTGGGGGCTGGTTTGGGTTTTTCCCCTTTAACGACTTATTTTGAAGTCGAATTTAGATATTTATAAACTATCGTCATATTCTAAAATCAAGAGACCCATGACTACGCGATCAGTTCCTACAAGTTACATTGGTCCCGTATGAGGTGTTTGTTCCTCTTACAGGGTCGTTTAGCGGCTGTTATGGGTTTTCACCCTCAAATGACTTGTTTTTAAGCCTAATCTAGATATTTCCAAATTGTCATGATATTCTCAAATCGGGAGACCCGCGACTACACGATCACTCCCTACAAGTTACATTGGTCCCGTGTGAGGTGTTTGTGCCTCTTACGAGGTCGTTTGGGGACTGGTTTGGGTTTTCACCCTATAACGGCTTGTTTTTAAGCCTAATTTAGATATTTTCAAATTATTATCATATTCTCAAATCAGGAGACCTGTGATAATGCGGTCAGCTCATACAAGTTACATTGGACCCGTGTGAGGTGTCCGTGCCTCTTACGGAGCCGTTTGGCGACTAGTTTGGGTTTTCACCCTCAAACGACTTATTTTTAAGCCTAATCTATACATTTCCAAATTATCATCATATTCTCAAATCGAGAGACCCGCGACTACGCGATCAATTCCTATAAGTTACATTAGTCCCATGCGAGGTGTTCTTACCTCTTACGGGGCCGTTTTCCATCTGGTTTGGGTTTTCACCCTCAACGGCTTATTTTTAAGCCTAATCTAGATATTTTGAAATTATCGTCATATTCTCAAATCGGGAGACCCGCGACTATGCGGTCAGTTCCTATAAGTTATATTACTCCCGTGCGAGGTGTTCGTGCCCTTACGGGGCCGTTTGGCGGCTGGTTTGTGTTTTCACCCTCAAACAACTTATTTTTAAGCCTAATTTAAATATTTTCAAATTATCACCATATTCTCAAACTGGGAGACCCTCCACTACGTGATCAGTTCCTATTAGTTACATTGGTCCCGTGCGAGGTGTTCGTGCCTCTTACGGGGCAGTTTGGCGACTGATTTGAGTTTTCACCCCTCAAACGGCTTGTTTTTAAGTCTAATCTAGATATTTCCAAATTATTGTCATATTCTCAAACTGGGAGACCCGCGACTACGCGATAAGTTCTTACAAGTTACATTGGTCCCGTGCGAGGTGTTGGTGCCTCTTACGGGACCGTTTGGTGGTTGGTTTGTGTTTTCACCCTACAACGGCTTGTTTTTAAGCCTAATTTAGATATTTTCAAATTATTATCATATTCTCAAATCGGGAGACCCGTGACTATGCGGCCAGTTCCTAAGAGTTACATTGGTCCCGTGTAAGGTGTTTGCGCCTCTTACGGGGTCGTTCGGTGACTGGTTTTGGTTTCACCCCTCAAACAACTTGTTTTTAAGCCTAATCTAGATATTTTCAAATTATCATCGTATTCTCAAATCGGGATACCCGGGACTATGCGGCCAGTTCCTATAAGTTACATTGGTGCCGTGCGAGGTGTCCGTGCCTCTTACGGGGCCGTTTTGGGGCAAGTTTGTGTTTTCACCCTGCAACGGCTTGTTTTTAAGCCTAATCTAGATATTTTTTAATTATCGTCATATTTTCAAAACTGGAGACCCGTGACTGTGCGGTCAGTTTCTACGAGTTATTGGTCCTGTGCGAGGTGTTCGCGCCTCTTACGGGACCATTTAGGGGTTGGTTTGGGTTTTCACCCTTCAACGGCTTATTTATAATCCTAAGTTATATATTATCAAATTATCATCATATTATCAAATGGGGAGACCCGTGACTACACGGCCAGCTCCTACAAGTTACACTAGTCCCGTGCGAGGTTCTCGTGCCTCTTGCGGGGCTCTTTGGGAGTTGGTTTGGGTTTTCACCATTTAACGGGCTATTTTTAAGCCTAATCAAGATATTTTCAAATCATCATCATATTCTAAAACCAGGAGACCAGTGACTACACGATCGGTTCCTATAAGTTACATTGGTCCCGTGCGAGGTGTTCATGCCTCTTACAGGACCGTTTAGGGGCTAGTTTAGGTTTTCACCCTTTAACGGCTTGTTTCTAAGCCTAAGCTATATACTTTCAAATTATCATCATATTCTCAAACCGAGAGGCCCGTGACTACGCGGTGAGTTCCTACGAGTTATATTGGTCCTGAGCGACGTGTTAGTGCCTCTTACGAGATCATTTGGGTTTTCACCCTTCAACAGCTAATCTATATATTTTGCAAATTACCATCACATTATCGAACCGAGAGGCCCGTGACTATGTGATCTATTTCTACGAGGGTTTGATGTTTGCTTACATCAAACCAGTCGGGTCAGGTCGCCGCTAGTGAGAAAGAGCTCGGTGTGGTATTGGGAGGGGGGAACCAGTCGGGTCAGTAGGTCGCCGCGAGCGAGAGAGAGATCGGCGTGTGTGGGGTTGGGGGGGGGGGGGGGAGAGTGGGTCAATGAAGCATTGGGATTTTGGAACAAAAATTGAAGGGTTTATGTAGAGGGAATGATTTCGCACAGAGTGAGAGGAGAAGTGAGCGGCAATCAAGTCGTGATGGCTCTAAACGAAACTCAATTTATTTTTTAGTATTTTTTTTTCATAAACTTTTATAATTTTGGCACGATTTTGGCACGGTTTAAATCAGTGCTTGATTTTGACACGGTTTAAAACTGTGCCAAATTATAACAAAACTGCGAAAGATTCTGGCATAGTTTAGAACTGTGCCAGGTTCTTCTTGTACAAGCATGCCATGTTGATTTTTTTGGTGTAGTGCAATGGAAATAATATGAGAACTTGGAAAACACCTTAGCTACCAACTCTTATAAGAACACATTTCTTATTCTAAGTCAACAGTCACCTGCATATCTGAATGAACTTTGAATGCATACTCGAGCGGCTAATATTCCAATGTCGACTTTTATTCCTATTATTAATCAGTACCTTCTGAAAAATAAGACACAACTCATTTGTCCATGTTTAAGATTCAACAAGTTTATTTTCATTGAAATTCATAATTTTGACCCTCAGTTTGTCCAGCATATTCATTATTGGTAAATTCCCTTTCTCTAAGATCCAAGAGTTAAATGACTCGGCAACACTAGATGGCATGTCACCATACTATTTATCGGTAAAATATGCACATGGAAAATTCCATAGATATAAAGTATCAAGGAAATATGCAACAACAGATCCACCATCCTTCTTCAGGCATCAATGTTCTTGTGAAATTCCTTGACTATTACAACATATGTACAATGCAAAAAATCTTTCACAATCTTCTTTCGAAAGTTTCCAAAATTCCCCTATATTATCTTATTTGTATTTATTTGTAAAATACGTATACAATAGGAATGTGAAGACATCAGGAAGACCTTCGAAACAACTTCAATTAGACCATTTTTTTGATCGGATATGAATGTGATTTTTGATCTTGATGAGGAAGTGCATCATGCAAATTAATGAGAAGCCATGTCCAATTATCCTCCGTCTCTGAATCAACAACAGTATATGCAAGAGGAAAATGTCCTCAAAACATGATGAAATATATCAGAAATAAAGAAATTGTAGTTCATGTACTCTAATAATGGTGTCCCTAGGGCAGACCATACAACACACGGGCTACAGAAAAAACAAATATATTCTAACATTAATACACATAGATTGTTTGAATGTTTAGGTTTATGGATTAAACCATGTAAAGTACACGGAATTATTTTTAAACACGGAATTATTTTTAAACCATGTAAACCATGATAAAAATCTGCATTTGACAATCTATTTTTAAACACGAAATTATAATATTTCTGTGTTATAATCAAGTTTTTCAGAAAACAGGTTGAGGGTGTTTTATAACTTCTATTTTTTTATTTTTCAACTCAAAATTATTTATTATTAATATTTTAATGCATTTATACCTTAATATATAATATACATACATAATACATTAATATATGTGTAATTCTTATAAATAAAAAATATATATGTACATATACAAAAAATTACGTATGGAATAATATAAAGTTAAATAATATTATCAATAGATACATGATACTTATATATAGTTTTATACATGTATTATTAATGTATGAAAAACCGTAAAATATACATATGGTACATATGTATTAAAAGATACATATACATATACATATACATATATATACATATATATGCATATGCATATGTATATGTATATGTATATGTACATGTATATGTAGTAGTTAAACTCCCCAACATACCTCATTGAATATACATAAAAATACATGATATTAATTGGACATGTATATAATTTCTGATGTATGTATGTATGTATGTATGTATGTATGCATGCATGTATGTATATATGTATGCATTCATGTATGTATGAAAATTTTAGGTATGTTTATATAAACACACACACACACACACACACACACACACATATATGTATAATACAAATATACATTTTTGCCAATTTTGTCAAATTTTCAAAAAACTGTATTTAAAAACAAGTTTACCAAACGCATACCAATAATTATAAACACAAAAAATTGAATTTTAAAATTGTATTTAAAAACAATGTTTAAATCGAGTTTTCTTAATACAAAACCAAATGGGCCCTAAATTTTCTTCCCAAGAGGATTACACATTCGTAAGTTTTGGAGGTTCATGGTTTTTAGAGGATCATTTTCTATCAGTTCAAAGATGGCAAAATAATTTTTGTTCATTTACTACTAGTATTAAGCATATGAGCTTATGGTTTCGAATACACGAATTGCTAGTCGAATACTATGATATTGAAAACGTGAGTACCTGATATGTGTGATTCAAACAAAACCAATTTTTCTCCGAAAAATTATCCAACTTTTATTTATGCACCAAACCAAGTTGTGAAAATCCAATGCTTACTTTAAACCAGTTTTATCTTGATTAATCCTAAACATGCATCTAGTGATTAAAGCAAGTAAAGTAAAGTAAAGAATACTCACAACGCCGGATGTACGAGGAAAAAACCCAAAACGAGAAAACAATCTCGGACGGCCCAAGCCAGACAATCACTATGAACAATGGTTTTACAAAGACAGATTAGCCTTACACTAAGAGTCGATCCCCACGGGTCTTGACGTTCCTTCTGATCTTCAATCGTTCTTCAATAGTGCCCACACAGAAATTCCGTCTTCCACGATACCTGTCCACAACACATGCGTCCACGTATGTCTAGGTGTCCACCGAATGGCTTTGATTTGTCTACGATGTCGAACAAGAAGTCCTTCTATTTTCTTCATCGCAAAACCCTTTGATGTTCAATGTGTAGAACAAACAACTTTAGTGCAGCAAGATCACTTAAACATATAAGAATGATAACTCGGATCTTTGCAGACTCTAAGGATGTGTTTATGCTTTGTAAACCTTAGAAAACATGTGCAAACAAGTTTCTGGTCGAATACTGTTTTTCAGAATGCACACACTGCGAAATTATGAGGAAAACACTATTTAAATAGGATTTAAACGCCGCCTCGAAAAACGTGTCATTCGAACGACATCCCATCTCGTTCGAACGAGATTGGATGTCGTTTGAACGACAGCGTGAAAGTTTGACTTTTTGACTTTTTGTTTAAAACGTCTCATTCAATGAGAGATCCAAAAATGTCAAACTCTTTTACGAGCTTATCATCATAAAACGTAGTTTAAACCTTTAAAACACTTTTAAAACATTTAAAAACATTTTTCTTTATAAAAATTACATCCTTATCTTTTATAAAATAATTCCGAGCACCATTAATTATACGCATTCATACCTGAGTGATCTCGGAATGAAATTAACTTTGAAGATGATTAAATTTGTACCAATTAAACTTCGGCATGATTTAATTCTTTGAAGCTTTGCCGCAACGTATTCAATTTTTTCAATACGTCATAGACAAAGAGGGATCGTGACAATATAAAATTCTCCCTATGACATATTACAAACACAATTTTGTTCACGGAATTAAGTCAAAACAATACAGGGACTCAATTGGAAATTTATGTCCTTACAAATCTCTCCCTTTGACTATTTCGAGACAAAACTAAACCAGTGAAATGCCTAACCGGGACGTCAAGCCGTATGACGCCTAAATCCCATCCCATAAACCCAAAAACAAAAATACAGGAGACGGACTAGAATATGTAGCACCGACAAGCATGAACTGTCTAAATGTGATGCAAACTTGAAATCTCGAATCGCTGAAAGCATACCTACACACATGAAATAGACAAATAGATACCCAATGAAGTATGGAGGAACAAATGATACCAATTTATATTTCTAATACGAACAAATCATTTGAAGCATGTGAGCAATTATTTGATACCAATTTGAAACAAATATAATCAAACAATATATAAATCCAGATATCAATAGAAGCGCTCAACAAATCTCCCCCTACATCATATACATCGCTCCCCCTTTTTGTCTCGAATAGACAATCCGGTGAAACGATAAAACAATATGAAATATCTAGCATGAGAATATGAAACCAATTTGAATCAAGTTGATACCAATTTGAGAAATAAAACACGCTAGATAATCATGAAATAACCAGTTAATTATGATCAAACAATGACAAATCAGTCGCTAGTAAACCAAGGAATCACACATAGAGTATACCAATCAAATCAAGCGTGATAAATGGACTCATATGCAAAATACCAATTTGGAACATAAAAGAATCTGCATATAAACCAGTCAGTCCAAAAATACCTCCTGCAGTACCAAAAAATATACCATTTTGAACCTGAGGACTGCAAACCAATCAGAAGACATTTTTAGCCTGTCGTTCGAACGAGCCAGGGACTTCGCTCAAACGAGATGAGGAAGTCGCTCGAACGAAGTACATAAGTCGTTCGCGCGAGATGCAATGTAGTTTGAACGACTTCGCGCGACTTGCCAAAATTTTCCAGTTTCCCAGAAATATTATAAAGTATTGCCTAGTGAAAAAATTTCCACAAAACTATTACAGGAAGGGCCTGACAGAATCAAAACAGTAGGCTTTTAACACAAAATGCAAAAACCCATAAAAACTTAAAATGCGAGTTACATGCAAACATAGTACCGATGTGCTCAAACATGGATATGGAATGAATGGGCGTGAATCTAAAACAAATGAGTCACAATTCCAACACATCGAAATGATCAAGAAGCTCTAATTGATAGCGATAAATCATCAAACTTTATCATAGCCGTATGACAATTAAAGAGTGAGCTTAATGAACTAAACATACTACATGGACACAAATCCAGAATTTTGACGATTCTACAAATAATAACATCAAATTGCAATGTTTCAACATTAGGATTAGTTGTGCAAACCCGTTTAAATTTTCTCCAACCAAACTCCCTCATATATATATATATACTTTTTCAAGTTCTTTTGAGGTTTCTAGCATTCTCAACTTAGAGAAAATCTTATTGGCCCTTTTCTTAGCATATTGCATTTTCTTTTGGGGCTCTTTTAAACGGTGGCTTTCACATCGACTTAATTTTGAACTCTTGCAGCCCTTTCTCGTGAATCACTCATCATGTTTACCAATTTTAAATCCTCACGGTAAACGGTTATTACATGCACACTTCTCCTTAAGTCTACTTATGCATAGATGACAAGATTGAGATAAGAACGCCTCACCAAATTCAAATATGCAAGAGAAGTCAAACATCCATATAAACTCGTGCATGTGTGCGATGTTGGCATATATACAAAATCGAATCAAAATGCATATCAACTTCAAAACAACTCCATATAAACAATGGTTAAGATCATTCTAAGCATCGATAATAATGACCAAATGTCCTAGCCACATGTATATGAAATGATGGGGGGTCCAAGCACACCAATATGCCACATCAAACATGTAAACTAAAAACCAAAAACCAAAAATCTTTTTAGCTTTTCATATTTTGACTCAATAAAAGCAAAATCTTTTTGGTTTTTCAAGAGTTTTCTCAAAAAACAAAATCTTTTTGTATTTTTCAAATAAGACTCAAACAAATGAAAACTATAATACAAAATGATACACATGTCATAATACTAGCAATGAATATATCATGAAGCAAACTAGCATATGACAAACATGGCAACACTATCATCCGTTAGATTTAGCATGGGAAGAATCAAGTGCACCCAAACGAGAATCATGAAGTTTAATTCCTAAAGCCACTAAATCCGATTTCCTAACCCAAGTAGGTGTAAAACGACACATGGGGGTTTGGGTAACCGAGAAACTTTATTCTTAAACTTCCTAGGAGCTTGTCTAAGGACGTAACAATAACGCCTAAGGTGACCTTTCCTACCACAAAATGAGCAAGTGTAGCGGTGGTGGGAATGATTAACTTTATGTGGACCTAACCATCCTAGTGTTTCTCACATGTGCGGGGGGAATGGGAACAACTCTCTCATCAAAACCTAGGGGTGTTCGCGGTCCAGTTCGGTCCGGTTTTAAGTAGGGGTGTTCACGAACCCGAATGGACCGAAAAAACCGAACCGAACCGAACCTACTTTTGCGGGTTTTTTTTAATTCGGTTTTAATTCGATCTAAAATTGTAAAGGACCGCATTATTCGGTCCGGTCTCGGTCTTGACTCGAAAAAAGTGGGTTTAGGCCGGACCGGACCGCTTATATATATATATATATATATATATATATATATATAATTTTATAACTTGCTGCTGCTGTTGGCTAATATACAACACACACGCATACCTTACAAAATCAAAGTTTCACAACCCTAAGACATCTCTTCATCTCTCTCTCTCTCTCTCTCTCTCTCTCTAAAGTTGACTACATCTGTTCTTCACCTCTCTCTACTACAACCGACGACATCAACGACAACACCAACATAAATAACAACACGAACTTCACGATCTTCGATCTAGACCTCCTTACGGCCTAAACCCCCAACTTGCCGGCAGAAACTGTCAACTCACCGGCCTAATCTCCACGGTCAAGACTCAAGATCTTTGATCCAGACCACCTGACGGCCTAAACCCCCAACTCACCGGCCTAAAATCCACGGTCAAGACTCAAGTAAGTTATTTTATTTTCATCTAGATCAAAATATGTTCTTTGTAAATGGTGAGATTTGTTCTTTGTATTTAAGCATGGTGATTAAAATGTTGAGATGTGTTTAGGCTTGGGGCTGTAAATGTTGACATATGTTTGTGGATGATTTTGCTGATTTATTCATAGTTTAAGCTTAGAGTTGCTTGTGTTTAGTCCATGAAAACAGACATGTCCGATTTCTTTGGTTCCTAAGAAATTAATTTATAAAACAGACATGAAAACAGACATGTAAAAATGTATAAATTTAAATGAAAACAGATATGTCCGACGTTTTTTTTCAATTGTTATCAATTGTAAACAATACAGATTTACAATTTTTAAAGATGTAATCAGATTTACAATTTTTAAAGATGTAATCAGATTTACAATTTTTATGGCTTGTGTATGTTCTTTATACGTGTTTACAGTTATTTGGTTTATGTATGTTCTCAATCTCTATCACAGGTCTTTTTTTAAGGAGGGACTGAGTGGGATTTATGAGGAACTACATTAAAAATCATAGGTATCTTTTTTTTTATGTGCTGTTTTTAATTTAAAAAATGTATAGTTCTTAATAAAAAAAATGTGTTGTTTTATATGTTTATGGACCGAATAGGACCGAAACCGAACACGACCCGCTTGAAAATCGAATAGGACCGAAACCGATTATTCTGGTCCGATCTCGGTCCATAATTTTCTAGGACCGATTAATGCGGTCCGGTCCAAAAAACACTCCAAAACCTGATCGGACCGGACCGCGAACACCACTAGTTTTAAGGTTTTTTTCGGACCGGACTGACTTGGTCGGTCCTCTAAAAAAATGGATCGAGACCGGACCGATAATGTCGGTTAACCGACCCTAATCGGTTCGGTTTTTTATAGGGGTCGGTTCGGTCTAACCCGTCGGTCCTCACATTAATGAATTACGTCATTTATAATAATGAAAATATACCCGAGTCTATTTTTCCAAACACTAAAAACTAAAAAATATCGAAATTTACAATTAAAACAAAACTAGTATTGGATTAAACTATAATTTAAACTAATCAAATATTAAAATAAATTTTTTCACTATTTGTTTATCTTATATATATACATATGTATCTAAAAATATGTTATTTTATATATAGTCGGTCCGGGTCGGTCCTAACAGGATTTTTGAATCTGTAAACCGTGGACCGAACCGACTAGGTCGGTCCTCCAAATAAATAAATAGAGACCAGACTGATTAAGAAAAAAGACTAAAAAAAGTAGTCGGTTCGGCTCGATTCGGTTCGGTCCGTCGGTCCAATCAGTTTTTTGAACACCCCTATCAAAACCTATACCTCCCCTATCTTCCTTAATTTGGATGGTGCTTAGGATCTTATCTGACTTCTCCGACCTAACCTCCAAATCAAACTTGACTCTAGACGAGTCTCTCAATCTCTCCTCCAACTCATGAATCCTAGACTCGAGCAAACGCCTAGACTCCTCAAACTCTAAAATCTCCTTTTTCAAGGACTCCATCCAACCACGGAGATTATCTCTCTCTTTTTCCACAAACTCTAGTTTCTCCCTAAACTTCTTATCTCGTGCCCTAAAATCCTCAATCAAACTATCATTATTTTCTATGGCACGCTCATTCAACTTAGATTGCAATTTTGAGTTAGCCTTTTTCACCTTCACCGTTTCCGCATACAACTCATTAAACGCATTTTGCAATTCTTTCACATCTACCTCCTCCTCGTCACTCTCTTCACCCTCACTAATATGGGATTCACTCATAATCTCCTCGAAAGTGTCATGCACATGAGAATCGTCATCGCTCACATGACATGCCATAAACGCAACAAAGTTACGATCAATGGGGGAATTCTCTCCCTCTTCCGGATCACTATCACTTAAGGTGGCACTATAGACAATGGGTTGCTTGCCCTCTTTCTTAAGTCTAGTGGGACACTCCTTAACTTTGTGACCGTACCCCTCACACCCAAAACACTTATCCGACTCATCTCTCTTAGGCTTCTCAAACTTATCCTTAGAGGCGGGATCTACTTTGCTGTTCTTGAATTTTTCAAATTTCTTGGCATCTTTCGATTGCTTTTGAAACTTAATAAATTTTTAAAATTTCTTTGCCAACAAAGCAACATCCTCAAAATCGGAATCGGAATCAGAATCTGAAACTTTAATTTCCTCCTTCCGGGTTTTCAAAGCAATATCCTTTTCTTTCTTAGGCACTTGCTTGCAAGTAATCATGTCGATTTCATAGGTCTGTAAGTCACCTACAATCTCTTCTAGTTTTGTTGACTCTAACCTACCCAAGGAGTTTAATATGGTCACTTTCGCATCAAACCTACTAGGCAACGACCTAAGGATTTTCTTAATGACATGGTTGTCGGGAATTTTCTCACCTAGGTTAAATGATGAGTTAACAATATTGGACAACCTAGCATAAAACTCATCAAAGGTCTCACTCTCTAACATCCTAATGGTCTCAAACTGTGTAGTGAGATTTTGAACTTTTGACGCCCTAACCATTCTAGTGCCCTCGTGAGTGAGTGCCAAAATATCCCAAGCCTCTTTTATGTTTCACAAGTCATAATTCTGTTATATTCTTCCTGTGTGACATGTGAAGAAATAACGTGCAGACCCTTAGAATTATATTGTGCAAGTCTTTGTTCAATTTTGGTTCATGACTCAACAGGCTTTAAACTAGTGACCTCACCTACAATAGTGACAGGGGGTGTCCAACCTTTCTCAACTGCAAGTCAAACACGCTCATCAATAGATTTTAAAGCACATCTCATTCTCATCTTCCAATAAGTGTAATTAGTGCCATAAAAACCAGGAGTTCGAGAAAATTCATTATATCCCGAATTCATCTTTGAAAACACATGGGATCACAAAAAAAATAAAAATATTTTCTAGCTCTGATACCAATTTGTAAACGTGAGTAGACAAATTGTATCAGAAAGTAAGTCCTTGAAAAATCAGAATCACGTGATAAATTAGCGTAACCCGATCTGATACCAATTTGAAAACGTGAGTAGCCCGATATGTGTGTTTCAAACAAAACCAATTTTTCTCCGAAAAATTATCCAACTTTTATTTATGCACCAAACCAAGTTGTGAAAACCCAATGCTTACTTTAAACCAGTTTTTATCTTGATTAATCCTAAACATGCATTTAGTGATTAAAGCAAGTAAAGTAAAGTAAAGAATACTCACAACGCCGAATGTACAAGGAAAAAACCCAAAATGGGAAAACAACCTCGGACGTCCCAAGCCAGATAATCACTATGAACAATGGTTTTACAAAGACAGATTAGCCTTACACTAAGACTCGATCCCCACGGGTCTTGACGCTCTTTCTGATCTTCATCCGCTCTTCAATAGTGCCCACACAGAAATTTCGTCTTCCACGATACCTGTCCACAACACACGCGCCCACGTATGTCTCGGTGTCCATCGAATGACTTTGATTCGTCTACGATGTCGAACAAGAAGTCCTTCTCTTTTCTTCACCGCAAAACCCTTTGATGTTCAATGTGTAGAACAAACAACTTTGGTGCAGCAAGATCACTTAAACATATAAGAATGATAACTCGGATCTTTGCAGACTCTAAGAATGTGTTTATGCTTTGTAAACCTTAGAAAAAATGTGCAAACAAGTTTCTAGTCGAATACTGTTTTTCAGAATGCACACACTGCAAAATTATGAGAAAATACTGTTTAAATAGGATTTAAAAACCTGCCGTTCGAACGACTTGAGATACTCGTTCGAGCGACATCCCATCTCGTTCGAACGAGATTGGATGTCGTTTGAACGACAGCGCGAAAGTTTGACTTTTTGACTTTTTGTTTAAAACGTCTCTTCCAATGAGAGATCCAAAAATGTCAAACTCTTTTACGAGCTTATCATCATAAAACGTAGTTTAAACCTTTAAAACACTTTTAAAACATTTAAAGACATTTTTATGTATAAAAATTACATCCTTATCTTTTATAAAATAATTCCGAGCACCATTAATTATACGCATTCTTACCCGAGTGATCTCGGAATGAAATTAACTTTGAAGACGATTAAACTTGCACCGATTAAACTTCGACATGATTTAATTCTTTGAAGCTTTGCCGCAACGTCTTCAATTTCTTCAATACGTCATAGACCATAAGGGATCGTGACAAAATAAAGTTCTCCTTTTGACATATTACAAACACAGTTTTGTTCACGGAATTAAGTCAAAACAATACAGGGACTCAATTGAAAATTTATGTCCTTACAAATATGAATATTTTACATTGTATAGCTGCGCCCTTGGGAAAATCACTCAAGATTGATATCCATACTGAGTCAGTGGGACGTGTTAGATATTCTCAAATATTTGTGGAATTTAACATAGAAAAATCGCTTCTACAGAAAATCAAGATTGGTCGCATCCTCCGTTCTTTGGTTTATGAATTGAAAACTGAGATATGTTTCTCTTATGGGCTTGTCGGCCATAACTTCACAACTATCATCGAATGAAATCTCACACCGCCCCTAATTCTGACCCACCTCATCTGGAGCAACAATGATGTATTATGACAAGGCGTCATCCCCACCGTTGAGCTTCTGCCTTGAAGACTGACACTATAAATCATACAAGTCAATATCCTGATCGTTTAGACCCAAATATACTTATACGTAATCATGATCTACTTGAGACACATCCCAATAAACGAATCATTTGGAAACCAAAATATGATGTGCTGTCGTCAACTTCTCAGTGAGAAAATGATGCGCACACTACCCACTAAGAAAAGCGGTGTGACACCCCGCCTAATTAAATACCGGGCGATGACTCATTTATTAAATTAAAATCAAGGCGAACAGTTGGTTCATTCTTAGCATCACTGTCAAAAAATAACTTTTCCAATTTAAACACCCTAATTAATTAAGCTAAGTGTCAAAACCATTTTAGACAATACTTTCTAAATTTTATTTTATGTAAACCAACATTTAAAACTTTACGAAATTCATAAATAAAGAACCACACAACAACTATACTGGAACAAACAATCCAATAATTAAACATCCAATTAACTGAATCCATCATTTAATACTTAAATGAAAACATTCCTGACAATAACAAATCCCAAAGAGTAAAATACTGGAAAAATAAATGAATCACAATGTCTGCTAAATAACTGAATAATGGAAAGGGCGACACATGCCCAACTGAATAAATAGTGCTAGAAATTGAATCAAGAAATGAGTTCGTCTAAGCAAGAGTCCTGCAACTCCCACCTAAGCTGCAGCACATTCCTTCCAAAGAATCCTATGCAAGACACCCCTGTGGCTGGGCACCTGTAATATATACATATATATACAAGAGAGAAAGGAAAATAGAAACGGGTCAGAGCCCGATTGTAAAAATGATTTAAAATTTGTTTAGCAAGTATTTAAAATATTTACAGGCCAATGCAACAACATATTAGTGCGACACTCCCTTGAGAAATTCTCACATCTCTTCTAATGTGCACGCCTATCGTACTTAACCTTCCCAACGGTTTAACTTATCTTATCTTAGGTTGCTCGCAAGATTTAAACTGGACAATTCAACTGTTTAAGAGGGTAATTTCATTTGACAACGAAGTTCTCATTTAAACCTTATTCACTAATAAAGTTTCTCCGTAACATATTATAATATTAAAGCACATTTTTCCCAATTGTAATCATTATACATTTTTTTTTACTTACCATAAACACAGTAATTAGTTTCCAAATTCCAGAATTTAATATATATATTAAATACTCATATAATATATATCTTCTAACAGCACCCCACATAATAATTATGGTGCGGGAATACTCTGCTATCCAATCCCCGTATCACTCGTACTAAGGGAAATACAAGTTCGGAATCACTCTCGAACTGTATTAATATATACACAGACAATATTGAGGCGAAGCATAGTTTCCAAGTCCAAGAGGTCAGAACATACCCTCGCGTCTCTTAGGACCGTGACTATCGATTCGATAGCCTGTACCTGGGATTCCTATCTTCTTGGGTACAAGTCAATATCCCCCCATAAAGGTCCCATCGAGATAAGACTCTCCCAGCGTGGTAACCTCAGGGATAGCAAGTAGCGCGGGCATGATTTTCACACGTATATAATATATGCATAAACACAGTCATATAAATATACTACTTTTACTATATCAAATTAGGTTCATCTCATAACCCATAATTATAACATTTATCCTTATTTTCACATTATTAGTTATCACGTATAACGGTTCATCTCTAACTTCAATTTGAGGGATTATACCAACTTACTACGTAATGCTTAAGGACTCTATCCTCCCAAGTGTAGAATTTTGTAGGTACTCTTCTATTTTTCAACGTAACTATCTTACGCGTCTCTCCCTATAACACATAATTCCACCATCCCTTATATGTAAATATCCCAAAAATGTACATCTCGTCTTATATTAAAGGTCTCATAATTATTAATAAGTCCTACTGGTCTTCTTTATCTCCAAAAATATTTTAATAAGGATGACCAAAGATTATTACTCAATTAAATTTGAATTCAACTATTTAAAAGGGAAACATGAGTCTGCCAGGAGGGGTCGATCGATCGATGGCAGGGGCTCGATCGATTGATGCATCGATCGATCGACACTCTTGGTTCGATCGATCGATCAAACAGGTATGACGAATTTTGTAGATTAACAGTTACGGGTTTCATAATCCAACCTCAATCAAATCCAGATTTTTCACACCCAAACTCTCAAAATTTTGTACTACAAATAGTATAAACCCATATTATACATCTTCTACGTAAAGCATGCGAATTTTCATCAGTAACCATGGATTTATAGGCCAAAACTCATATCAATCTCAAGAACCCTAGGAATTTCTTTAACTTTGTTCTAATCAGTCTTTTTCCAGAATTTCTACTTCTAATTCATCATAAATCCATGGTTAAACCTCTACATATGAAGGGGGTTTCCAGATTATCATTCATATCATTACTACATGCGATTTTCCTATCTCCAACATGGGTTTTCTTCTACCAAACTCATCCTAATCACCCTAGACTAACATGAACGATGCATTAACGAAAATAAGCAAGATAAATACTTGCCTGGGAATTTCAGAGTTCTGATTTGTGGACGAATTTGGTGTTGTTGCGTTCCCCGTCGCGCGATCTACGTGTTGGTGGTGGTGGCGGTGCAACCGGATGGATTTTTGGCCTTGGATTGCTTGGGAAGCTTTCTACCTTCCTCTCTAATGGCCGTTCTAAGGTTTTGAGTCTGCTAACCCTAAGGGACTATTCCAAATGGCTGATATAGCCTGATAAATTTCGTGGGTTTAATTACCCAAAAATGCAAAATGTCCAAAATACCCTCCCGGGGTGCTAAATAGGCCTAAAAACGCCCCGAGACCCAAACTAAACCCCCAGGTACACTTTTCTGACTATCTCGACCCTTCCGGACACTTTGGCGCGCTCAGAATGACCATACGAGTGACTTATAATTTATTCCCTTTTATAAATCAATATTTAGTCCCGACACGACACGGGCTCGTCCCGACTCCAATTTCCAAAATTGTCATTTTATTCACTCGTGACATTTAATAGTACCAATATTATATTACTTTACTCATTTGTAATATTCAACAAGTTTCCAATGATTACTAACTCTCGTCACGTTAGTAATCAAAAATAATTAATTTCCGGATTTATATTAAATTAATAAGTCAAATTAAATTTAATAAATCCCCAAATTTAGAAAGTATAAAAATACGGGGTATTACATACTTCCCCCCTAATATCGAAATTTTTTCCCGAAATTCAAAAAATACGGCATACCTGGTAAGAATAAATCTGGGTATCTCTCGCGCATATCTGCCTCGCGCTCCCAGGTGGATTCCTCCACATTATGATGCTCCCACTGGACCCGTACAAGTGGAACTACCTTCGACCTCAATCTCCTCTCGCTATGGTCTAGGATAACCACTGGTCTCTCCTCGTAAGAGCTGTCAGGCTGTAAGTCTATCTCATCTATTGCAATGTGAGTATGGGCCATATCATCCCGAAGGTATCGTCTCAACGACGAGATGTGGAATACATCGTGGATGCGATGTAAATGCTCTGGCAGTCCCAACCTGTATGCCATCGGCCCAATCCTCTCGATAATGGGAAATGGTACCACGTACCTCGGGGCCAATTTCCCTTTCTTCTCGAAACTCATCACTCCTTTCATTAGAGATACACGTAGTAACACTTGGTCCCCCACATTAAACTCTCGGAAGAACCGTTTTTCATCGGCGTAGCTTTTTTATCGGTCATGGGCTACACGAATGCGACTCCTGATCATCTCAATCCTCGCGAAGGTTTCCTGAATCACCTCTAGTCCTAGAAACTTGTTATCCCCCACCTCTAGCCAACAAGTTGGGGAACGACAAGGCCTGCCATACTGTAGGAGGGTAGTGAGACTGGGGTCTATGAATAACTGGAAAGGGTGAGGCGTGACCCACTCCAATGGACGCTGCCTGCAAGGTCTTCAAGGTCTCCTGGTGCAACTTCTAAAGAAAACTTCTCCTTCTGGTAACAATGGAACTCAAGCTTCAACTCACTCCCTGCAAGAAGATGAACTTTCACAGCAAAAATAGTAATTTTCTCAAGGGAAACACCTGAGAGTGATGGCTGTTAGTGGGGAGTGAAGGAACAAGGCACTCAGCACTAAGAGAATGATTAGGGAGAGAATACTAGGTAGGTCTGGTGATATTTTAGCAGAGTAACAGTGCAATTTCTATTGTCTATCTTTCTTACCTTGCCCAGAGGTCTATTTATACTAGGGCGTTAGGGGTGAGTTGGCATTTTTTGGGCGCCAAAATTGAGAGAGTTGGTGGGGAACAATGTCTGAAGTGTACCATTTATCCCTACCTGTAGGCAGCCTGCCTGTCCCCCCTTCAGGCGCCACCTGGCGCCGACCAAAAGTCGAAAAGCACATATGTCCCCTAATGGAGACAAAATATCAGATTTGGTAGTTATCTTTTAAAACGGTAACTCGTGGTGCAATTTTGCAAATCTTGAGAGAGTAGACCTTAAGGACTCCTTTCCTCTAAAAAAATGTTGTTTTTCTTGAGAGGGACCTTGAGGACCCCCTCTTCTGGAAAAGTCATTTTCTTGTAAAGAGTTTATTTCTTGTGAGTAGCCAACTCTTTGGCTGCTCACTTCACTTGTGACCAAGTGTGCAGTGTGTGTAGTCTCGAGTGACTTCTGGGTCTTCCTACAAGTATTCTCTTAATCCTATAGTTCTAAGTGGTTGAGCTTTCTCAACATAACTTGTCCCTCAGCCGCCAAGCCAAAACTCCCAGGAGGTCCCAACGCGCCTGTTCGATCCCTGCTTGCTCGACTAGGCAACCTATTCAAGAAATAAAGTGTTAGTGCTGTTGTTCATTTAGAGACTGATGTTTCATGATGAGGAGTTGTTCGTGATAGCTACTTGCTCAATATGAGTTTCTGTCAAAACCCTTGTAGCAGTACCTCTTGAATAACATTTCTGCAGTGACCCTTGCAGTGGCGTCGAGCCTTGCAGTGACACTGACTCTCTCGACTGTCATTACTGCGCTGACCCTTACAGTGGTACTTCTTAATTTTGGATTTATGTGGTGACCCTCGCGGGCACCTCTCTAATGTTATTGCTGTAGTGACCCTTGTTGTAGTGGCACTGACACTTGAAGCGGCGCTGACCCTTGCAGCGGCACTGACACTTGTAGTGGCGCTAGCACTTGGAGCGGCGCGGACACTTGCAGCGACGCCGACCCTTGCAGCGGCGCGGACACTTGCAGCGGCGCTGACACTTACAGCAGCGCTGGTACTTGAAATGGCGCGGGCACTTGCAGCGGCGCGGACACTTGCGGTGGCGCTAACACTTGCGGCGGCGCTGTCACTTGAAGCGGCGCTGACCCTTGCAGCGGCGTAGACACTTGCAGCGGCACAGACACTTGAAGCGGCACTGGCACTTGAAGTGGCATCGACACTTGCAACGGTGCTGACCCTTGCAATGGCGCAGACACTTGCAGCAACGCTGGCCCTTGAAGCGGCGTAGACACTTGCAGCGGCGCTGGCACTTGAAGCAGCGCTGACCCTTGCAGCGGCATAGACACTTGCAGCGGCGCTGACACTTGCAGTGGCGCTGACACTTGAAGCGGCGCTGGCACTTGAAGCGACGCTGGCACTTGAAGTGGCGCCGACACTTACAGCGGCGCGGACACTTGCGGCGGCGCTGACACTTGTAGCGGCGCTGGCATTTGAAGCGGCGCTGACCCTTGCAGCGACGTAGACACTTGCAGCGGCGCAGACACTTAAAGCGTCGCTGACCCTTGCAGCGGCGCTAAACCTTGCGATGGCTTTTGGACTTCTGGGTGACCCTCGCGGGCACCTCTCGGATGTCATTAATAAAAGAAGCATTTTTATTTTATTTTGCTTTTTTTATTGATAGACACCCATCTACATTAGCCCCTCATGCAAAAAAATTTTGGTTGGGTAGACTAAAAAAACTTTGTACGCTATAAATCTGATTTTAACAATTATATATACATACACACACACACACACACACACACACACACATATATATATATATATATATATATATATATATATATATGTATATATATATATTTTCTGAGGGACCCTAGGATCATTAACTGCGATGTCCCTTTATCCGAGGTTTTTAATTTTTTGAGAACCCACGCGTCAGTGTGGGAACTGTCATCTCGTCATTTGGGAAAAAAAGGTCATCACCTTTTTGCCTTCCTGCACGTTTTCCCATTTTGATGCAAAAAACATAAGCCCCTTTTCTTGGGCTCTTTCATCTTCTTCAAAAAACATAAGACACCTTTGGATTTGTAGTGAGAGAGAGTGAGAGAAAGGGATTTTTAAAACACCATAGCCACCCATCCCCTCATTTTTTTGCTCTAGCTTTTCCAAATACCATAGCCTCTCATTCATGGATTCTAATCCAAACAATACTTCTTCAACTGTAGACACCTCCAAAGCACCCATGGTTTTAGGCTCTATGCCTTCTTCATCATCCATCCCAACGGTTCCGACCGCCCCTATTACTGCCGTCGATGCCTCATCCGTGCTACCTGCCTCCTTTCCCTCGGTTGGCGATTCGAGAACCCCCATGGGTTCCTCGCGATTTCATTCCGCGGACGAGGTTTAAGTTTTGGGTATCTCGACTAGTGGCGCTCCGTTAGAGATGGTCAGTGTCTCGCCCGTCCCCCTGCTGTCAGCAAGAGGTGTCTCGCCCAATCCGTGTGTGACCTTGAGTCTTGATGTGGCTGTTGATGAGGGCCCGAAGCGAGTGGACCCCTCATCCAAGGGTCTCTCGCCAGTCGCCTTGGGTTCTTATAAAAAAATCAGTTGCATTGGGAGGGGTATCTCGACCTCGGTTCACGAAGTTTATCCAGTTGGTTTGGGTCAGGGTATCTAGGAATTTTTTGGTGCCGACAGTGGTTCCTCTCGCGTTGATCTAGGCGCGGGGAGTTCTTTGTCTATTGAAAATGAGCTTGGAGGGAGGGGGGTCTCGACGCCCGTGAATTTTTCTGAAGCAGAGGTGGTCTCGACCCATTTTTTTTTGCGAGGCAACCCTTGCAGCGGCGGGCGGGTCTCGATGCCTTTAAGTTTTTTAAAAATGGGGGTTTCGGTCTTCGGCGGTCAACGGCCAAGGGTCTCACGACCTGGCCTAGTGTCTACGGGTCTCTCGTCAGTGCAAGGGGGTGTCTCGACATGTATTAGTGCTGACGTAGGTATCTCGACCTCGGGTGTCTCGACACCCATGACTTTTGTTGAGAAAGGGGGGATCTTGGCCCATGGTTTGCCGTGAGGTGACCCCATGCCCGAGGCAACCCATATCTCGATGCCTTTGAGTTTTTCTGAAATGGGGGTCTCAGCCTATGGAAGTATGGTGACCTCTCGTCAGCAGCCGGGGGTCTCGCGTCCACGGGTCTCTCGTCCGTGCAAGGGGGTGTCTCGACATTTTATCACATCGAGGGTTCCGTGACCCAGGGTGTCTCGCCAACTATTGGTGTTATGGAGAGCATGCCACTGACCGGGGGCTCTTCACATGATTTTGCTGGGGTTTCCGCCTCCACTTCTTTTTTTGCGACAGGGGACACCCAGGGTCCCTCATTCGGAGTCCCCACTAGGATGAGTTCTTTTCTTGAGCCAATGGCTCTTGGTGGTTCCTCAGCTACGCCATCCTCTTCTCAGGCATGGAAGGACTATATGTATATTCGCCAAGGGCGAGACTTTGGTGTTTATCATCGCGCTCCATTTTTTGGTCTTGCTCACAGTTTCATGATTTCACTTTCTGAGTTTGGGGAAAAAATTTCGGGTGCTGTTCTCGAACGTTCTCATGTGGGGTTAAGTGAGTCTGCTGACCTCCCTACTATTTCTTCGAATTCCGTTCTCCGAGTCCGAGTTGACCGCGGTGACTTTCCTTATTCCAATGTTGAAGTTAAAACCCCGGGTGGACCCACAGAGGAGTGGGCCAACTGGGTTGATCATGTTCTGAGCGTTCCTGATTATGTGGCTATTCTTAGGGAGGTGGGACTCTTTACCGCCGTCAGCATCCTGAAGTCATGCACCATATTTAAGCATGGTTCTTTGCTCAATCTTTTATTATCTTGGTGGAGTATGGAGTCTCACACCTTTGTCACAGGCTGGGGGGAATTTACCCTTACCCTAGAAGATATATGTGAATTGTACGCCCTTCCTTTCTTTGAGTAACAGGTCTTTTCTGATGACTGCGAGGACTCCCTAGAGCAGGAGATGGTGGGGGAGTTACAGTCAGCTCTCGGAGAGTTCTCGAGGTATGTGGCCATAAATATAACTGGTCATTCCAAGCATTCCTTTGCCAAATGGCAAAGATACTGGTTCAGAGACTTTGAGCAGTTGCAGAAGGGGAGACTTCACGTGCAGCCCCCAGATCCCAGGATGGTCCTAAGCTCCACTCTCCTGCACATTTAGCCGCTTTCCTCATTACATTTCTGACTCGGTTCCTTTTACCAGGTAAGCCCGAAGACAGTCCTCGCAAACTTCTTTTTAGATTGGCTGTACGATTGCCTCGCGGTAGGTCGGTACCCATGGCTGCCCTGACCTTAGGTTCTCTTTACACCTGGATGGACCGAGCACACATAGATGTAGAGAGGTCCTGCGGTCGGTATGATGTTGCTAATCATGTCAACGCCCCTCTCTTGATGGCCTTTTTGTTTGAGCATTTCCCCCACTTTACTTCAGGGGCTCACGCTTGTCATAGTGACGCTGCGCGACTTCTCCGGTGGCATAAGAGAATTCCCAATCAATCTCTGGGAATGTTAATTGATGATATCAAGGAGTTTCAGTTTCGGCCTTATACCAGGCGCCCTAGGGGAACTTTCAGCTGGCTTTCTTTTCCTGGCGATGGCGGGACCTTCTATTGCCCTTCAGCAGTGGGGTCGGTTTCCACGTGCCCTCATATTAATGTGGTGATGATGCTCTTACCATGTCACCTCCCTTCTTAGACTGAGTTAGGTCCGCGTGCTGAATCTTATCATTCCGAGAGGGCAAGACGACAGTTCGGCTATGATCAGGGCGTTCACACCCCTCCTCTTCCTACCTACAGCAGTCATTCTGAGGCATTTTTAGAGGCGTGTGCTGGCTTTACTCTTCAGGGATTATTCCATAGGGTCAATGGTTTGGGTGGCCTCTATGTGCCTCCCTGCGATTATCGTCCTTCATTCACTTCGTCTTAGTTCCTTCTTTGGCAGCAGCAGGTCCGTCTTATCCAAGAATGTGTAGTTGGCCCCCCTCATGAGACTAACCCCATTAAATACACCAGAGCTCAGTTTTTGGTCAGGCGGACGCAGAAAGATCCTTGGTTTCTCAGCACCACCTCCACGCCACCCTTGGAGCATGCCATTCCCATTTTAGTGAAACCTCTCATTGACGAGTCACTTCCGTCTTCGTCGGGTGAGCTTCCCCCTGTGACGTCTAGAAGCCAACCAAAAAGCAAAGGTAAAGCGAGCACCTCTACTACGAGCAAAAGGAAACACCCTGACGCCAATGTATCCAATTTTGTTCCTGCTACTACTGCTTCTCCTCCTTCTTCTCCTGTGAGGACCCGGGCTGCGAAGAAAAAGAAAAGAGATGGCGCTGGCATGGCTGCTTCCTCTACAGTGGATCAAGAGTCTGATACTGGCAATCTTGGGGCGGGGAAGACTTCCCAAGTAGTGAGAAGGAAAGGCTACTCCTCACCGAGCCTTTCTTCCCAAGAGGCGCGGGTCCCGTCTATTCCCATTGCGGAAGGTACTCTATCACGACATTCTTTACTTAGTGGAACTAGTTCTCTCGGAGTTTCTTTATCTCCATCCCCTTCATTGGAAGAGGAACTAGTTGATTATGGGAGCACCCCTTCCTATGACGACCATAGTTCTTCTTCGGGTGATATGGGCGACCTGAGTTTCCATAGCGAAAGCACTACTGACACTTATGCTTTGTTATCAGTCTCCAGAGAGTCTTCTAGTGATGATGAGGCATCCCATTCTCCTGGGGGGGGGGGGGGTTATCCCCACCCATCTCCCTTATAGCCAGACTACGCGCCCTGCTACTGTAAGCGTTCCCCCTTTACTTGTCTATATTTTTTTTGCATATGATTTTCTTTCTTCCCCTCATTATTTTTTATTTGTTAATTAAAGCATTCTGTCATATTTGTGCAGGTCATTTCCGTAGAGACAAGTAGTTCTCCTCTTCCCCCACTACGACCGACACCCTTTCAGCGGGAGAGGAACTCCATGCTCATTTCTTCCCGAGGCCTTTTTAGAGAGGTTTTATGTCTCCTTAATTCTTTTACCATCTGTTGTAATTTATTCATTTTCCAACTACCTTTTGATTGTGTACACTGTCATTTCCCCGCAGCTTTCATCTGTGCACTTTACCGTCACCAGGACCACCCTTGTGGCTTCCCCTCCTCCTCAGGTATGCCTCACTATTCTCAAAACTTTCATTGTGCCATTTTCTCTTTTACTTCTTCCTGTTATTTACCCATTTATCATGCGTAGAGGGTTGTGTCTTCTGGCGTTGTCACCTCATCTTCTCTTGTCTCGGCGGTGGGCACTTCTGCAGCTGAGCCCCTGGAGGCCTCTTCATCTAAGGTACGCATTTTTACTTTTGAATATTTGTTTCTTTTTTAATAGGAGTCCTAATGGCTCTTGGACTTTCTTCTCAGGGAGGGGCTCCTCCCTTGCCTGGCGTTACCTCCCCGGGTTTATCCTCTTCAGGGAGAATTTCTATCCCTAGGGTCCGTGTATCTATGGACAGTAGACCTTTGGTTCAGGCGATCTCTCGTGGCCCAATATTTACTGTGGCTTCAACCAATGAGCCTAAGCTTCAGGTCAGTCCTTTTCGCTAAAGCCTGGAATCTCTTTCTCCTCGATCATGCGATGAATAATATACTTTCATTCTTTGCAGGCTATCAGCACAGTCCCTACTGCGCCGACCGTCCTTTTCCGTGCTTCCCCTTTGGATGGGGTTCAGGTACTCTCTTATTTTCTTGGTTTTATATTTCTTATCTATCCAGCCTGTACTTATCGTAGCCCTCTTTTGCTTTGTCACAGTTATCCCTTGGCGCTATTTCGAGTGCGGCTCATGCTACTGTCTCTTCGGCAACACCTATACCTGGGCCAGTTTGTCCTCTTATCGAGCCCCTTTAGGCTGTGGTGCTTTTTTAGGAGTTTCCCTCTCCCTTTTTTTTAATTGAAGTATTCATCATTCATGGAATAACTGATTTGTTACCTCTCGCCCTTTCTTGTCATTCGCAGCCTCGCCTACCCCTCGTGCCCTCTATCACTGATGTTGTTCTTCCGGATGTGTTTGAGGTTGAGGTAGCTTCTTCAGAAGCACTGGTCACTAAGACAACCCCTTCTGGAGTATCGATCAATGTTGCTGCCCCTATGGGAGCCCCTGCTCCTCCTTTTATGACCGTTACGGAGGGCGTTATTCAGGTACCGTGTATAAGAGTATCTACTTCCCTCATGTCATTCTTATGTCTTTATTATTTTGTTTACATTACGCAAGCATTCCCCTCTTCACCTTTGTTGCATTGTCTCCAGGTGAGCGAGGTCGCTCTGATGACTAAGGAGCCGAATGAAGTTTCTCCAATACTTGTGGAGTTAGAGAATGGGATGGCTGCGAGAGAGGTATTAGATTAGCATACTCTCTTTTTACTATTTCCCTTCTTTTCTTCCTGCGTATACTGTGCGAGCGTTCTCATTTCCCCTTTGTTTTATTATTTCCAGGTGCATGAAAGTACTCCGATGACTGTGGAGTCTGGCAGTGGGGAAACTGCGAGAGAGGTATTAGACTGGCATACCCCCTCTTTTTACTATTTCCCTCTCTTCTTCTTGCGTATACTGTGCAAGCATTCTCATTTCACCCTTGTCTCATTGTTTCCAGGTGCATGAGAGTACTCCGCTGACTATGGAGTCTGGCAGTGGGGAAACTGCGAGAGAGGTATTAGACTGGCATACCCCTCTTTTTACTATTCCCCTCTTTTCTTCTTGCGTATACTGTGCAAGCATTCTCATTTCACCCTTGTCTCATTATTTTCAGGTGCATGAGAGTACTCCGATGACTGTGGAGTCTGGCAGTGGGGCAACTGCGAGAGGGGTATTAAGCTAGCATACCCCCTCTTTTTACTATTCCCTTCTTTTTCTTCTTGCGTATACCGTGCAAGCATTCTCATTTCACCCTTGTCTCATTGTTTCCAGGTGCATGGGAGTACTCCGATGACTGTGGAGGCTGGTAGTGGGGCGACTGTGGAGGGAGATCATAGTTGTGAGTTCACTCCTTTGGTCGGTGACACTGATTCTGGTGGGGAGTCTTATTTCCTTCCTTCTGAGGTGGGGTCTCGCCACTCCGATGGCGATGATGAAGCAGAGGATGCTGTGACTATTTCTAGTAGGCTATGGCGTGAGGAGTTACCAGGCCGATTCAGGGTACATAACCGTCAGCTCTTGGATCTCATCTTGGAGCACCATCCCGAGACGTTCACTTCTCAGAGTATACTTCAGGTTGACAGTCTTACGGCCTTTAACCTGAGGGCTCTTGCCATCCATGTTCATGAGTTCTTGGCTACCTCCCCTGCTAAGCTGACTAGCTCTTCTATTTTGCTATTCTTGGATGCTCTCTGCGACTTACAGCAGTTCTATCATTTTCTTTTGGATTGGCTTGATGCGGGGGTTCGCCCCTTTCTGAGTGTTCCTTTTTGAAAGATAGTGAGGTTTCACACTTCTCGATAGTTTAGGGTTTAGCAATGGCACGCTGAGGCTACGAGGATCCGGAATCAGATCGCCCTACTGCAGGTGAAGCTTGCCAGACTCGAGTCTGGCGATGAGGAGGATGAGGCTAAATTCGTCAGGTTGGAGGAAGAGTTTCTCCGGGAGGCTGGTCTGTCATATGCTGGCGCCATCGCGCGTGATGATTTATTTTTTGTGGTTTCTAGTGCTCAAAATTCTATGTGTACATCACTTATCATTCATGTATAAGACACTTTGTTTCTTCTGCACTTTCTTTTTCCTTTGTTCTCCCTTTATACTGTGGGTGTTCGTTTTATATGACTTGCTCTAATTTCTGTGAGCATTTAGTCTACTGGTGGCTACCCCATATACTGCGGGGTATTTGCATTGATATGAAAAGTTATGTATTATCATATTGTATATATTTTTTGAAAATGCACCTCTTGTAGCTGTGAGGTGTTGGCATGCGACTTTCTTGGGTTGCCCCTCCTGTCTGTGGGGGTATTCCTACATATTAGTGCTTATAGTCGTAGAGGCTAGGTTGGAGAGGAGGGTGACCCCTGCCCCTTTCCGAAAGCCCGATTTATTATAAAAAACTGTATTAATTTATGTCTGGGGGACTTTGCTCAGTATACTTTCTCTTAGGATGGACTTACCTCCCAAGTGTAGTGAGCAAAGTTCCTGATCTTTTTTTTTGTACTCTCTTCTAACTTAATAGGGAGTGTATATGTATGTATAAATGAGCAAGCAAAGCAAATGTCAACAATGATCAAAAGTGTTGCTATTTCATTTCTTTACCTTTGTGTGCTGTTTACAGTGTAGTATTGCTCTTAAAAAAAAATTTACAAAAACTTTTCTGGTATAGGAGCAATCCTCGAAATCCATTACAGACATGCAAAGCACAAACAAAACTTGTTAGCTGTTACTAAGCATAGTACCTCTTCAGCCACTTGCAGTTGATGGACTGGAGGCAATCACTCTCTGGTTCTGATATTTGGCAGTATCCCGACTTCCCCAATCCTCTGACAACAAAAGGGCCTTCCCAGTTAGGTTTGAATTTTGATGCCGACATGCTACGGAGATGGTGAGTTGATGCTCGCAGGACTAAATCTCCCACCTGGAATTCTCTAGGCTTAACCAAGTTTTCATAGGACCTGGACAGTTGCTGAGTGTAGACTTTGAAATTCTCTCTCGCCTTGTCTCTGTGCTCGTCCAGCGCCTCCAGTTGCACATGCCTTGGGTCTGGGATGAGCCCATTGCTAAGATAAATTCTGGCTGAAGGTACCGCCAGTTCCACTGGTAGGACAACTTTGGTCCCATATACTAAAGAAAAGGGAGTGAACCCTGTTGGCTTTCTTTTCTAAGTACGGTAGGCCCATAACACAATAGGCAACTTCTCATCCCATGCTCCCGGCATGTCTTCTAGCATTTTCTTCAAAATATTTATCAGGGTCTTATTAGTAGCTTCTGCTTGGCCATTGCCCTTGGGGTAGGATATGGTTGAGCTATTATGCACAATCTTATACTTGTCCGTGATAAGGGCCATCTCTTTGCATACAAATTGCTTCCCATTATCCGTTAGGATCACTTTGGGTATACCGAACCTACATATGATATACTCCTTTATAAACTAGGTTACCACTTGGGCGGTGACTCTCCTTAAAGGAATGGCCTCCTCCCATTTGGTGTACAATTCTGTAGCCATAATGATAAAAACCTTGCCGTGAGATGCTGGGGCGATCTTTCCCACCAGGTCGAACGCCCATGTGTGGAAGGGATAGGGGCTGCCAAGCTTTGTAGACTGACGGAGGGAGCGTGCACCATGTTTCCATGCACCTGGCATGCTCTACACTTTTTCACATATCCAATGGAGTCAGCCTCCATGGTCGGCCAGTAGTATCCCAGCGTCATCAGTTGATCATACAGCTTGGCGCCTCCCATGTGGGAGGGCTCATGAGCTTCTTTCAGCACCCTTTCCACTTCCTCTTTGGCTACGCACCTTAGCGCCTTCTCATTATACCCTTTTCCTATATAACTCTCCTTTGACCAAGTAGAAATGTGCTATCCTTTTTCTAAGGTAAATTTCATCCGCTCTCTCGGCGGGCAGCTCCCCATCTTTTAGATATGCTAGGTACGGCTGTCTCCAATCTTCGAAGTCTTTCACGAAGTTAGCCTCGGTCGGCTAGTCAAAATTAGCTTGGCACTTTAAACAACTTTGTTGCAAGCGGGCCGCTTCTACGCTCATGGTGGGCCAAAAATACCCGCTTCGCTGCAGTCGTCTGTAAAGGGGGATATCCGAATCTCCACAGTGCTTCTGGTGCATTTCTATTAACCTCTCCTTGGCCTATTGCTCCCCTACGCACCTTGCCAGAAGCCCTCCAGGACTCTTGAAGTAGAGAGTTCCCTACAGCACATGATAATTGTCTAACTCTAATATTTTCATTGTCCCTTCCCTGGTTTCAAGTTGCTTCTCTACCAGACGCTTCCAATCTTCCGGCTCGTTACTTGGGAATAAGGACTTTACGGTAGTGGGTACCGTTCTCCGCCTCACTGTGATGGTTGCTTCTGACTCCTCCATGTCCAACTTTTATGCTATGGTGGCGAGCGCATCAGGGTGCCTGTTCATCGTTCGCGCCTGCCTCTCCACAGTTATCTGACACCCCGACTAACTAAATACCGGGTAGCTACTCCTTTATTAAATTAATACAAAATGTCAAGTTGGTCCAGTTAATAGCATCACTGTCGAAAACATTTTAATCATTACTAACCACCTAGTATTTAAAAAGCGAGTTGCCAATTTTAAATTAAATCTGATTAACATGAACTAAGAGAAGAATAAAAGAATAACATAACCATACACAATAAAGTCCCAATAGTGAAATCAACAAGTAATAAAGAGTTTGGAGGAAATAATCCTCACAATAATCCCACAACTGAAATAATAAAACAAGTCTGCATCCTGAATTAATTACAAACCAAAGTCTGAATAACTGAAATATAAAATGTCTCTAAATAGAAATGGGCGACATGCCCTACAAATGATGAAACTGAATATGGAGTCAAGACTAGAAAAGGAGGCATCTACTATCAAGGCCTTGTAACTTCCACAATAGCTACAGCTCGTCACCTGAATGGAAATCCTATGCATGGTGTCCTTGTGGCTGGGCACCTAAAAAGGTTTTTACAAAAAAATAGATTTGAAAGCAAACGGGTCAGAGCCCGAAAATGGAGAGTATTTTAAAAACACCAAGTGCTTTAATAACATTAAAATAATGAATGCAAAATACATGTTAGGACGTGATCTCACATGAAATACTCACCTCTCGACTAATTGTGCACTCCTAACGTACCGTACCCATTCAAGTGATTCTCATGTCTAACTAAACCGACATAAGTTTTAACCTTTCTACTCGATTCACAATATGAATTCCTAATGTTATCACTTAAATAGATAGCTTTACTTAAACTCGGATTCTCAATTATTAGCATTACCATTTACTGAAGGTTATCCCCTTATTTATCTTCTCAAGGAGTTACTATAAATTATTCTCATAATTAAACATGACAAGTCTGTTCATTTAACCGTATATCATTCACATCATAAATATACAATACAAGCACCCTGAGACTAAGCTACGGTGCACACATACTCTGCTATCCATCCCGGTACATCACGTACATAAGGATCACGCATTTCGAATCTCTCAGGAATCGTTCTCAGATAACAACAATCACAATCAATGGAGGCGGACACAGTCACATCACATGGGTCACGCACATACCTAAGCTCCCACGATCAGCAGTCTTATTAACTTCCCAATAAGTCCTTCTCTGACCTATGTCCTCGAGGTACCAATCTAAATCCGGGCACACAAAGATTAGATGGCCCTAAGCGAACGTAAACCTCCCATGATAGCAAGTATGGTAGGTATGTCATACACATAAAATCATATACATATACTAAGCATGCACACATCCTAGTAATTACCATAATTTATTAGTGGTATACTTCTCATTCTCATACCAACTTATAATTTTACACCTTTCATATGTTCGGTTCGTATATATTTAAGTCATCAATTATTCTCACAACGTGATTAGTCACTCGCGTCCTAATCCACAAATATTATTTGGTTCCAATCACACTTCAATATTTTACTCCGCAATATATCTCAAATATTCGTTAATACAAATATTTAAGCCGTCACTTGTTCTCACATCGTAATAGTCACTCACGTCCTAATCCACAATTATCATTTGATTCAAATCACACTTCTATGTTTTACTCCTCAATATATCCCAAATATCCCAACTATATCAATTAGTCATCAAGGGAATGTTATCTCTACAATTAAACAAGGTTACTGGACAACAGAAATCAAATCAGGCCAAAAAGGCAAATCTGTCAACTCGTTAGAAGTCTCGTTCGAACGAGGTCGTTCGAACGAGAGTTCGTTTGAATAAAAGGGGCATCTAACGAACATCCAACTCGTTAGAAGGCAAACTGTCATCTCGTTAGAAGCTCGTTCGAACGAGCTCGTTCGAACGACCTGGGCAGGTCTTCTAACGAGATGCCAGTTTCGAGCCCAGAATTTTCCTATCTCGTTTTTCTCAATTTCCTTCACCTCTAATCTCATTTAAAAATCATCCCAACAGTATTTCAAGGTTCCTCAACATTACTAAACATACTTAGGTCGTATCTTAACACATATATAGGTTCAAATCTCCCTGAACAACATGAAATTAACATCAATCCCCAATTTTACCCAACCCTTATGAGTATGAACCCTAGAAATTTAAAGTCATCAATTTCCCTCAATAAATCCGTTTTTGCATCATAAAAGTCATATTTCTTTTAGTATAATCACTCAATAACAATTCTACATGCAATCCCTATATCACAACCTGAATTTACAACTCCAATTTCATGGGTTTTTATAAATCTCCCAATACAATGCAATTATATAAATTTCTAAGCATGGAAGAAACATTCGCTTGAAATTAACGTAATTAAACCACTTGCCTTGGATTATTCTCCGAATTTGGTGTTGAATTGATGAAGGTGGCTCTCCCCTTTTCTCCCAAGGTTGAAGGTTGAAGATGAAGGTTATGGTTTTCTCTTTTGGGAACTTCTCCTAACTTCTCCTAAAACTCCCGTTGCCCTCTAATCACCTAAGTGTTGGTAATGGGTTAGTGGGTCATTAATTTCCTTATTTTAAACTCCCAAAATTCGTTGGTCATAAATCCCAAAATTCCAAAATTACCAAAATACCCTTTTTAGTTACCGGTATGGCCCAATAATGCCCCGGGACCCAAACAAAACCCCCGACTAGTGTTTTCTGACTATTTCGACCCTTCCGGACGCGTTGGTGCACTCAAAATGACCATAAGGTTGATAAAAATAAAATTCACTTTTAATTCAAATAATTACATTCCTGACGCGACTGTCACGTGCGTCCCAACTAAATTTTCCAAATTGCCGTATTTCTATCTCGCGACAATTTCAATATTTCCAATATTCATATATTTCCATATATACACATTATAATCAAATACCAACTCACATCTCGTTAGTATTATATATGGATTAATTCTCAATTAATTCACATTTAATTTAATTAATCCCGTAAATAAATATCAATAAAAGTACGGGGTATTACAAGTTACTTCTAAGAATTGTCCTAGTAGTCTTTGGATGATGTCTCTGTACGGCACTAAGTTGGCATGTTTAAGGGAAAACTCTCCATTGACCTGCCTTACTACCAGATTAGAGTCCCCTCGTATACACAGTACCCTGATCCCTCTTCTGAGTGCTTCCAACATCCCTAGAATGAGGGCTTCATACTCAGCTTCATTATTTGAGCATTTAAAATCTAACTTGAAAGAGAGGGTAATCTTCTCCTTCCCATCTGACACTATGACACCAGCTCCACCTGTTCCTTGAGCACTGGAACCATCGAATTCCATAAACCACTTCTTCACCTCCTCCGCCATGCATGCTTGGAAACTTTCTCCGGGTAGCTCTTCACTAGGTGGTTCGAAAACCCCACTCGGGAAGTGGGCTAGCAGATCTGCTACTGCCTGGATTTTAATGGCTTTAGGCACTACGCATTTTAGATCGTATTCTGACAAGATCAAAAACCACCTTGCTGCTCGTCCCACAAGTATAGTCCGCGCGAGGAGGTACTTGATGGGATCACACTTGGTGACTATGTGAATGGTGAAGGCTAGAAGATAGTGTCTCAACTTCTGGGCTACAAATACCAGCGCTAGGCAGTGCCTCTCAACGCTGGTGTATCTCAATTCTGTTCCGGATATTACTCTTGACAGGTAGTAGACCGGTTTTTCCACTCCTTCTTTCTCTTGCTCCAAGAGGGCCCCTATCGACCTCTCTGTAGAAGTAAGGTAGAGCAGTAGCGATGCTCCGGCTTCGGGGGGAATCATCGTGGAAGGAGAGGCTAGGATTTCTTTAATCTTCTCGAACGCACTCTCTTGCCTCTCTCCCCAAACCCACTTGTCTTTGTCTTTTAGTAGAGGTGCGAATGGATGAGTTACTTCTGCCAACGCTGGTATAAACCTCCGCAGGTAGGATACCTTTTCCAGGAAGCTCTTAAGTTGTCTCTGACTCTTGGGCGGTGGCATCATCACAATGGCTTTCATCTTCTCTGCATCCACTTGAATCCCTTGTCTATTTACCACGAAACCTAAGAATTTCCCTGGAGTAACCCCAAAGGCACACTTTGAGGGGTTCATTCTCATCTTATACCGACGACACCTTCCGAATACTCTCCTGAGATCCTGAATATGCTTGTTTTCTTTCTTAGACTTCACCACGAGATCATCCACATAGAATTCTAGTATATCATGAAATAAGTCATGAAAAATTACCAACATGGTCCGCTGGTATGTGGCTCCAGTGTTCTTAAATCCGAAGGGCATGACTGTATAGTGAAAGTTCCCTAACGGTGTGCGAAAGGCAGTCTTCTCTGCATCGGCGGGGTCCATTTTAATCTGGTTATAACCAACATACCCGTCCATGAAGCTATACATCTCATGTCCCGCGGTGGCATCCACTAAGATGTCTATACTGGGTAGTGGGAATTCATCCTTAGGACACGCCCTGTTCAAGTCACGAAAATCTACACAGATTCTGATTTGGGTCTTGTCTTTCTTTGCCACTGGCACTATGCTGGACAGCCATATGGGGTGCTGAATAGGCTTGATGAACCCTGCCGCTAACAACTTCTCCACCTCAGCTTTTATTTTCAAATCAAGGTCTGCTTTATATGTGCGTGTGGCTTGCCTTACCGGAAGGGCATTGGGAACGATTTTAAATCTATGAGAGCTCACTTCTGCGTCTATTCCTGGCATCTCCGTGTACTTCCAAGCAAATACATCAGTGAACTCCTTAAGTAGCTCAATGAGCTCTTCCTTCTGCTCCGGTTCCAGGCACTTGGAGATTAGAATGGGTCTACTCTCGCCCTCTTCTAACCCCAACTTGATTTCCTCTAATTCCTGCAGCAGCTCTCTGGGTCCGTCTTGCATGCACTGTGGCGCTTCTTCTGGTTCCTCAACATGCTCAACAATATGGGTTTCATCAACAATAAAACACTCGGGCGTCGGGTCGATGCTCTCGTCCCAGAACACCGCCCGCGCAGACCGTTATAAACGGTAAATGATCTTTCCATCAGGTAAGACCACTTTCTTGTAAGTTCGAGGGGGTCTAGCTACCTCCTCTACTTTCCTCTTGCCTTTTGACACATGGGGGATTATCCTCTCCCCTAGACGGTCATGAATGGATTTCTTCTGCGGGACCCTTCCCTCAGCTACCTTGATTCCTACTAGTTTTCTTGTAGAGACCTTTCTTTCCTCATCTAACTCGGTGTAGAAGGCAGCATCTACCAGGTGGGCCTCCTCAATGGCTGAGGGTCTCTGCGTGGTCTTGATCACTATCTCTGTACCTATAATGTTTGCCTTCGCGCATTGATGGTAGGTGAAAGGCACTACGCCATGAGTGTGCATCCATACCCTTCCAATAAGTAATTGGTAGCTGGTGTTAGCGTTAATAACATGAAATTTGATGTGGGAGGTGAAATTTCCCAACTTAATTCCCACATTCACGTATCCAATAGACTGCATTCCGGCGTTGTCGAATCCAGAAATTACTAGTGGTACCGGAACCACCTTCTCCTGGTCAATTCATGTTTCATATAATGTACTGATGGGCATGATGTTAATGGATGCTCCTCCATCCATCAACGCCCTGGGAAATGAGACTCCATTAATTATGGCTGTGACGTACAACGGGCGGTTGTGGAAGTAGGTCACCACCCTATCTGCTTATGAAAGCACCACTTCAGAGGTATACTTCTTAATCATCCTTCCGATTGGCCCCTGCCAATTTAGCGAAGGGTCTCCCCGCTGCTGCACTGCCTCCAAGACTTTCCTGCTGATGGACACCCTCGTGTCGTACTTCACCCCTATCTGGTCAAAAAACCATTTGAACTTGGGGCTTCTCCATATGGCCTCACATTCAGAATCTAAGTCTACCTCGTACGTCTGGGCACTGCAAACATACTCCGCTTCAGAGGTCCCTCCCTCATCTAGAGCGAGGATGACGTCTACCTCACCTTATGAGAGAGCCACTTCCTCAACTTCCCCACTTCCCTTTTCATGCTCCGGAGTGAAGAACCACTCCTCTTGCTTTCTTTCTAGCTCAAGTCTACTCAGTGATAGATTTTTTAACTCCTCGCATAACTGCTCGCCACTCTCCCGCTTCATAAGATTTCTTGTAGCTTCTTTGTCGTAGGAAACTACCATGTTGGTGGTGCCAAAGTGATGCGCAGGAAGTGGGTTCTCATTAACGTCCATAGGGGGTATCTGCAGGGTACCGTTAGCCATCTTCTCACCAATGATCCTTCGCAAGTAGTAACAATCCTTGGTAGAGTGTTGCACTCGTTGTTGCAATTCGTAGTACTTTGGATTGGCTTTGTCAGCTGCAGTGGGGGTTTCTCCTTTTAGGTGGGGAGGTCCTGCTACGCCTTCTCGCACTAAGGTGCGGTAACAATCCATAGCCTCAGCTACGCTGCACGGTAGTGGCGGCGGGGCATCTTCCCCAAATTTTCTCTTGTTGCCGGGACTGTCAGTCTTGGCCCCAGAGCCTCCCTTCTTCCCTTTGTTACTCCCGTCCACATAGTTAACCGTTTGCCTCCTCGAAACTTGAAACCTCCCGAAAGTCAGTGGAACTTGCGTCCTCCAACCCGGGGCTCTTGGTTTGATTATCATAGCTATGTTGCTAGCGGCCCTGGTGAATTCTCTTAAAGTTCCATCTCTAGTTTCGTTGATCAAGTGCAGCTTGTACTCTTCTAAGAGTCCTTCCACACATATCTGTAGAAACTTGGCCTCCGCCACGTCCTCGTGGACATTTAGGTCCCTCTCGCGAAATCGCTTGATGTAGTGCATCAACTCTTCTCCTGGCTTCTGGACCTCTTGCGCCAGGTGCCTCAATGTAAATTCATCCTCTGCTACAAAAAACTTCTGGAGGAACTGCCTATGCATCTCTTCCCAAGTAGGGACGCTGTTAGGCGCCAAGTGGGAATACCATGTATAAGCCTTCCCCGTGAGAGTCTTAGAGAACTCCCTCAACCTCTGGTTCTTGTCGCCAGCATGTACTCCCAGGTACTCGACGAACCTCTTTACGTGCTCTCTAGGGTTCTCCCCCTACCGCCAAACTTGATAAATTTTGGTGGAATATACCCCTCAGGGTATGGCTTCTCACTTACTTCCTATGGATAGGGGTCTTGTAACTCCTCGTATAGGTGGGAACCCTCTCTTTGAGAGGAGGAGAGGATCTTCCTCACTTCTTCCATAGTAACAGCCTTAGAGGGTGACTCCTCCAAATACGTGCTTTTAGCAGCTGGAGAACCTGTTGGCGCCAGGACCTGCTCCGGCGCCGCCTTCCGAGACGGAGTCGTCTCTGTCGGAATCGCAATAGGAGTGGCTACCCCTCCAGAAGGGGCAGCAGGAGGTGTCACACAACCTTGACCCAAGCTTGATAGATCCACGTTGTTTTGCTTTAAAAAGTCAAAAAACATTGCCATAAGATTCATACCTGCCATTGGATCCACTGCCAGCGAACTGGTCTGCCCTCCCTGAGGCGCTGGCGCCTTGGCTCCGATCACCACCACTTCTTCCTGAGTAGTCTGGTCACAGTGAACTCCATTACCAGACGGAATGTCCTCAAAAACCAACTGCTTAGAGACATTGAAAACTTCTTTGTCCATGGAAGTGAGGATACCTCCCCAGCAGAGTCGCCAAATATAGGAGGGTAGTGAGACTAGGGTCTATGAATAACTGGAAAGGGTGAGGCGTGACCCACTCCAATAGACGCTTCCTGCAAGGTCTTCAAGGTCTCCTGGTGCAACTTCTGAAGAAAAATTCTCCTTCTGGTAACAATGGAACTCAAGCTTCAACTCACTCCCTGCAAGAAGATGAACTTTCACAGCAAAAATACTAATTTTCTCAAGGGAAACACCTGAGAGTGATGGCTGTCAGTGGGGAGTGAAGGAACAAGGAACTCAGCACTAAGAGAATGAGCAGGGAGAGAATACTAGGTAGGTCTGGTGATATTTTAGCAGAGTAACAGTGAAATTTCTATTGTCTATCTTTCTTACCTTGCCCAGAGGTCTATTTATACTAGGGCGTTAGGGGTGAGTTGGCATTTTTTGGGCGCCAAAATTGAGAGAGTTGGTGGGGAACAATGTCTGAAGTGTACCATTTGTCCCTACCTATAGGCAGTCTGCCTTCCCCCCCTGTAGGCGCCACCTGGCGCCGACCAAAAGTCAAAAAGCACATATGTCCCCTAATGGAGGCAAAATATCAGATTTGGTAGTTATCTTTTGAAACGGTAACTCGTGGTGCAATTTTGCAAATCTTGAGAGAGGAGACCTTAAGGACTCCTTTCCTCTAAAAAATGTTGTTTTTCTTGAGAGGGACCTTGAGGACCCCCTCTTCTGGAAAAGTCATTTTCTTGTAAAGAGTTTATTTCTTGTGAGTAGCCAGCTCTTTGGCTGCTCACTTCACTTGTGACCAAGTGTGCAGTGTGTGTAGTCTCGAGTGACTTCTGGGTCTTCCTACTAGTATTCTCTCAATCCTATAGTGCTAAGTGGTTGAGCTTGCTCAACATACCTTGTCCCTCAGCCGCCAAGCCAAAACTCCCAGGAGGTCCCAACGCGCCTGTTCGAGCCCTGCTTGCTCGACTAGGCAACCTGTACAAGAAAGTAAAGTGTTAGTGTTGTTGTTCATTTAGAGACCGATGTTTCATGATGAGGAGTTATTCGTGATAGCTACTCCCTCAATATGAGTTTCTATCGAAACCCTTGTAGCAACACCTCTCAAATAACATTTCTGCAGTGACCCTTGCAGTGGCGCCGAGCCTTGCAGTGACGCTTACTCTCTCGACTGTCATTACCGTAGTGACCCTTGCAACGGCGTAGACCCTTGCAGTGGTACTTCTTAATTTTGGATTTCTGTGGTGACCCTCACAGGCACCTCTCAAACGTTATTGCTGTAGTGACCCTTGTTGTAGTGGCACTGACGCTTGAAGCGGCGCTGACCCTTGCAGCGGTGCTGACACTTGTAGCGGCGCTGGCACTTGGAGCGGCGCGGACACTTGCAGCGGCGCCGACCCTTGCAGCGACGCTGACACTTGCAGGGGCGCTGGTACTTGAAGCGGCGCCGACCCTTGCAGCAGCGCGGACACTTGCAGCGGCGCTGGTACTTGAAGCGGTGCCGACACTTGCAGCGGCGCAGACACTTACGGCGACGCTGACACTTGCAGCGGCGCTGGCACTTGAAGCGGCGCTGACCCTTGCGGCGGCGTAAACACTTGTAGCGGCGCTGACACTTGAAGCGGCGCTGACACTTGAAGTGGTGCCGACACTTGCAGCGGCGCTGACCCTTGCAATGGCGCAGACACTTGCAGTAGCGCTGGCACTTGAAGCGGCACCGACCCTTGCGGCGGCGCGGACACTTGCAGTGGCGCTGGCACTTGCAGCGGTGCCGACCCTTGCAGCGGCGCGGACACTTACAGCGGCGCCAACCCTTGCAGCGGCGCTGACACTTACAGCGACGCTGGTACTTGAAGCGGCGTCGACACTTGCAGCGGCGCGGACACTTGCGGCGGCGCTGACACTTACAGCAGCGCTGGTATTTGAAGCGGCGCTGACCCTTACAGCGGCTTAGACACTTGCAACGGCGCTGACACTTACAGCGGTGCAGACACTTGAAGCGGCGCTGGCACTTGAAGTGGCGCCGACACTTGCGGCGACACTGGCACTTGAAGCGACGCTAGCACTTGAAGCGGCGCAGACACTTGCAGCGGCGCAGACACTTGCAGCGGCGCAGACACTTGCAGCGGCGCAGACACTTGAAGTGGCGCTAACCTTGCAGCGGTGTAGACACTTGCAGCGGCGCAGACACTTGAAGCGGCGCTGGCACTTGAAGTGGCGTCGACACTTGCAGCGGCGTGGACACTTGCGGCGGCGCTGACACTTACAGCGGCGCTGGCATTTGAAGCGGCGCTGACCCTTGCAGCGGCGTAGACACTTGCAGCGGCGCTGACACTTACAGCGGCGCTGACACTTGCAGCGGCGCTGACACTTGCAGTGGCGCAGACACTTGAAGCGTCGCTGACTCTTGCAGCGGCGCTAAACCTTGTGACCCTCGCGGGCACCTCTCGGATGTCATTAATAAAAGTAGCATTTTTATTTTATTTTTCTTTTTTATTGATAGACACCCATCTACACATACAAAGCCTCGAATGGAGCCATGCCAATCGTGAACTGATAAGAGTTATTATAAGCGAACTCTACCAGTGGAAGATATGGCTCCCAACCTCCTCCAAAATCAAGAACACACATACGTAGCATATCCTCCAACATCTGATTAGTACGCTCTGTCTGTCCATCTGTCTGTGGGTGATAAGTTGAACTCAACCTCAACTCAGTACCCATAGCCTCCTGAAAGCTTTCCTAGAAACGTGACACGAAAATCTTATCTCTATCTGACAAAATATTCAGGGGCACCCCATATAATCTGACAATCTCAGCAATGAACAACTGAGCATATTGACCCGTGGTATAATCTGTCCGCACTGGCAGAAAATGAGCCACCTTGGTCAAACGGTCCACAATCACCCAGATGGAGTCGTGGCCCCGCTGTGATGTAGGCAACCCCGTAATAAAATCCATGGAAATACTCTCCCACTTCCACGCGGGTATTTCCAATGGCTGAAGCAACCCTGACGGTTTCTGATGGTCCACCTTTACCAGCTGGCAGGTAGAATACTTGAACACGAACTCAGCAATATCCTTTTTCATCCCACTCCACCAGTATTGCCACCTCATATCCTGGTTCATCTTATCTCCCCCAGGATGTACTGCAAATCGGGACCCGTGGGATTGGGTCATCACGGCATGATGTAAGTCTGCTCCTTCTGGAACCACCAATCTCCCATTAAACCTCAAACCCCCATCAGAACTAACAGAATAAGACTCAGCACCCTCGGCTAAAAGTCGTACAATTTGCTCCTGGAAAAACGGGTCTGCGGGCTGTGCTTGTATCACCCTCGTAACAATCTCTGGTGTCACTGTCATGACAGATATGAAGGAACGGGCTACTGCATCCTGGTGACCAAACTCTTTCCACTTTGCTTTCTAGATGTCCGCTATATCGTCCACCGGCCTGCGGCTCAACGCATCAGCAACTACGTTGGCCTTCCCCGGATGGTACTGTATGTCGAACTGATAGTCCTTCACAAACTCTAACCACCTGCGCTGACGCATATTCAACTCTCGCTGAGTGAATAGGTACTGCAGTGACTTGTGGTCTGTGAACAAGCGAAATTTCTCTCCCAATAAATAGTGCCTCCAAATCCTCAATGCGAAAACGACCGCTACTAACTCTAGGTCGTGGGTGGGGTAATTCTTCTCATGCGACTTTAGCTTGAGGGAGGAAAAAGCTATAGCCTTCTCCTCCTGCTGAAGTACTCCCCCAAGTCCCCATAAAGAGACATCGGTGTAAACCAGGTACTCCATGCTCGGTTTAGGTAAAGCAAGAACCGGTGCTGAAGTAAGCTTGTCTTTCATCTCGTCGAAAGCCAATTGGCAAGCATCATCCCAAACATATGGAATCCTTTTGCGAGTCAGGTTAGTCAATGGCCCCGCTATTTTGGAGAACCCCCGAATGAATCTCCTGTAGTATCCTGCCAATCCTAAGAAACTACGCACTTCTGTCGGTGTCGTGGGCTGTCCCCACTCCCTCACCGCTGATACTTTACTCGGGTCGACTGCTATCCCCTGCTCAGAAACAACATGCCCCAAGAACTGTACTTCCCGCAACCAGAACCCGCATTTCTCATACTTAGCATACAGTTGATGCTCTCGTAGAGTTTGAAGAACCTGCCTCAAGTGCTCGGCATGCTCCTCCTCGGAGTGTGAATATATCAAAATATCATCTATGAAGACGATGCCAAACTGATCCAAGAACTCTCTGAACACTCGGTTCATTAAGTCCATGAACACGGCTGGAGCATTTGCGAGGCCAAATGGCATCACTCTGAACTCATAGGACCCATATCTCGTCAAGAAGGCAGTCTTTGAAACATCCTGCTCCCTAATACGTAACTGATGGTACCCTCACCTCAGATCTATCTTCGAAAAGAAAGTTGCTCCCCTCAGTTGGTCGAACAGATCATTGATTCGAGGCAACGTATACTTGTTCCGTATCGTGACCTTATTCAGCTCCCGGTAGTCCACACATAGCCTTAGGGAACCATCCCTCTTTTTAACAAAGAAGACTAATGAAGCCCTGACTGTAATACCCCGTACTTTCATTGATATTTATTTTGGGGATTAATTAAATTAAATATGAATTAATTGAGAATTAATCCGGATAAAATACTAACGAGATGTGAGTTGGTATTTGATTATAATGTGTATATACGGCAGTATATGAATATTGAAAATATTAAAATTGTCGCGAGACTGAAATACGACAATTTGGGAAATTTTGTTGGGATGCGCGTGACAGTCGCGTCAGGAAGGTAATTATTTAAATTAAAAAAAATAAATTTTATTTTTATCAACCGTATGGTCATTTTGAGTGTGTCAACGTGTCCGTAAGGGTCGAAATAGTCAGAAAACACTAGCCGGGGGTTTAGTTTGGGTCCCGGGGCATTATGGGCCATACCGGCAACTTAAAAGGGTATTTTGGTAATTTTGGAATTTTGGGATTTATGACCAACGAATTTTGGGAGTTTAAAATAAGGAAATTAATGACCCACTAACCCATTACCAGCACTTAGGTGATTAGAGGGCAATGGGAGTTTTAGGAGAAGTTAGGAGAAGTTCCCAAAAGAGAAAACCCTAACCTTTATCTTCAACCTTCAACCTTGGGAGAAAAGGGGAGAGCAACCTTCATCAATTCAACACCAAATTCGGAGAATAATCCAAGGCAAGTGGTTTAATTACGTTAATTTCAAGCGAATGTTTCTTCCATGCTTAGAAATTGATATAATTGCATTATATTGGGAGACTTGTAAAAACCCATGTAATTGGAGTTATAAATTCATGTTTTGATAAAGAGATTGCATGTAGAATTATGTTTGGACGATTATATTGTAAGAAATACATCTTTTAAATTACAAAAACGGATTTAATTGTGGATATTTATGACTTTAATTTTCTAGGGTTCATATTCATAAGGGTTGGAGGAATATTGGGAGATTTGATAATTGGGTGTGGTTTAGGGAGACTTGACCCCATAAATATGTTAAAATACGACCTAAGTATGTTTAGGAATGATTAGGAACCTTAAAACGCTATTGGGATAATGTTTGGATGAGTTTTGAGAAGAGAAAGTTGGAGGAAAAACGAATTTAGAAATTCTGGGCTCGAAACTGCCACCTCGTTAGAAGACCTGCCCAGGTTGTTCGAACGAGCTCGTTCGAACGAGCTTCTAACGAGCTCACAGTTTGCCTTCTAACGAGTTGGATGTTCGTTCGATGCCTTTCGTTCGAACGAGACCTCGTCAGATGCCCACTTCGTTCGAACGTCCTCGTTCGAACGAGACTTCTAACGAGTTGACAGATTGGCCTTTTTGGCCTGATTTGATTTCTAATGTCCCGTAACCTAGTTTTATTCTAGAGATAACATTCCCTTGATGACTAATTGATATAGTTGGGATATTTGGGATATATTGAGGAGTAAAACATAGAAGTGTGATTTGAACCAAATGGAAATTGTGGATTAGGACGTGAGTGACTAATTACGATGTGAGAATAATTGACGATTTAAATGTTAGTATTAACCGGGGATATGTGAATTTTATAACATTATAAGTTGGTATAAGAATGAGAAGTATACCACTATTAAATTATGGTAATTACTAGGATGTGTGAATTCTTAGTATATGTATATGATTTTATGTGTATGACATACCTACCATACTTGCTATCACGGGAGGTTTACGTTCGCTTAGGGCCATCTAATCTTTGTGTACCCGAATTTAGATTGGTACCTCGAGGACATAGGTCAGAGAAGGACTTATTGGGAAGTTAATAAGACTGCTGATCGTGGGAGCGTAGGTATGTGCGTGACCCATGTGATGTGACTGTGTCCTACTCCATTGATTGTGATTGTTGTTATCTGAGAACGATTCCTGAGAGATTCGGAATGCGTGATCCTTATGTATGTGATGTACCGGGATGGATAGCTGAGTATGTGTGCACCGTAGCTTAGTCTCAGGGTGCTTGTATTGTATATTTATGATGTGAATGATATACGGTTAAATGAACAGACTTGTCATGTTTAATTATGAAAATAATTTATAGTAACTCCTTGAGAAGATAAATAAGGGGATAGCCTCCAGTAAATGGTAATGCTAATAATTGAGAATTCGAGTTTAAGTAAAGCTATCTATTTAAGTGATAACATTAGGAATTCATATTGTGAATCGAGTAGAAAGGTTAAAACTTATGTCGGTTTAGTTAGACATGAGAATCACTTGAATGGGTACGGTACGTTAGGAGTGCACAATTAGTCGAGAGGTGAGTATTTCATGTGAGAGCACGTCCTAACATGTATTTTGCATTCATTATTTTAATGTTATTAAAGCACTTGGTGTTTTTAAAATACTCTCCACTTTCGGGCTCTGACCCGTTTGCTTTCAAATCTATTTTTTTGTAAAAACCTTTTTAGGTGCCCAGCCACAAGGACACCATGCATAGGATTTCCATTCAGGTGACGAGCTGTAGCTGTTGTGGAAGTTACAAGGCCTTGATAGTAGATGCCTCCTTTTCTAGTCTTGACTCCATATTCAGTTTCATCATTTGTAGGGCATGTCGCCCATTTCTATTTAGAGACATTTTATATTTCAGTTATTCAGACTTTGGTTTGTAATTAATTCAGGATGCAGACTTGTTTTATTATTTCAGTTGTGGGATTGTTGTGAGGAGTATTTCCTCCAGACTCTTTATTACTTGTTGATTTCACTATTGGGACTTTATTGTGTATGGTTCTGTTATTCTTTTATTCTTCTCTTAGTTCATGTTAATCAGATTTAATTTAAAATTGGCAACTCGCTTTTTAAATACTAGGTGGTTAGTAATGATTAAAATGTTTTCGACAGTGATGCTGTTAACTGGGCCAACTTGACATTTTGTATTAATTTAATAAAGGAGTACCTACCCGGTATTTAGTTAGTCGGGGTGTCAGATAACTGTGGAGAGAATAATTGATGACTTAAATATATACGAACCGAACATATGAAAGGTGTAAAATTATAAGTTGGTATGAGAATGAGAAGTATACCACTAATAAATTATGGTAATTACTAGGATGTGTGCATGCTTAGTATATGTATATGATTTTATGTGTATGACATACCTACCATACTTGCTATCATGGGAGGTTTACGTTCTCTTAGGGCCATCTAATCTTTGTGTGCCCGGATTTAGATTGGTACCTCGAGGACATAGGTCAGAGAAGGACTTATTGGGAAGTTAATAAGACTGCTGATCGTGGGAGCGTAGGTATGTGCGTGACCCATGTGATGTGACTGTGTCCGCCTCCATTGATTGTGATTGTTGTTATCTGAGAACGATTCCTGAGAGATTCGGAATGCGTGATCCTTATGTACGTGATGTACCGGGATGGATAGCAGAGTATGTGTGCACCATAGCTTAGTCTCAGGGTGCTTGTATTGTATATTTATGATGTGAATGATATACGGTTAAATGAACAGACTTATCATGTTTAATTATGAGAATAATTTATAGTAACTCCTTGAGAAGATAAATAAGGGGATAACCTCCAGTAAATGGTAATGCTAATAATTGAGAATTCGAGTTTAAGTAAAGCTATCTATTTAAGTGATAACATTAGGAATTCATATTGTGAATCGAGTAGAAAGGTTAGAACTTATGTCGGTTTAGTTAGACATGAGAATCACTTGAATGGGTACGGTACGTTAGGAGTGCACAATTAGTCGAGAGGTGAGTATTTCATGTGAGAGCACGTCCTAACATGTATTTTACATTCATTGTTTTAATGTTATTAAAGCACTTGCTGTTTTAGAATACTCTCCACTTTCGGGCTCTGACCCGTTTGCTTTCAAATCTATTTTTGTAAAAACCTTTTTAGGTGCCCAGCCACAAGGACACCATGCATAGGATTTCCATTCAGGTGACGAGCTGTAGCTGTTTGTGGAAGTTACAGGGCCTTGCTAGTAGACGCTTCTTTTGTCTTGACTCTATTCAGTTTTCATCATTTGTAGGGCATGTCGCCCATTTCTATTAGAGACATTTTATATTTCAGTTATTCAGACTTTGGTTTGTAATTAATTCAGGATGCAGACTTGTTTTATTTATTTCCATATTGGGATTGTTGTGAGGAGTATTTCCTCCACACATTATTATTTGTTGGTTACTTTATTGAGACTTTATGGTATATGGTTATGATATTCTTTCATAATTCTTTTTGTATGTTAATCAGACTTAATTTAAAATTTGACATCTTACTTTTTAAATACCAGGTGGTTAGTAATGATTAAAATGTTTTCGACAGTGATGCTGTTAACTGGACCAACTTGACATTTTTTATTAATTTAATAAAGGAGTAGCTACCCGGTATTTAATTAGTCGGGGTGTCACGGGTGGTATCAGAGCATCAGGTTCTGGTGTCCTTTACGATCTGTACGGCTTATTATGTTTCCGCTGCGCTTTCTTTGATGCAGAGCCCTATATTTTAGGACTGTTGTATTCTTTTATGTATGCTTCGCTCTTCAGCTATTTTGGGTTTATAACTGCGAACTTATAGACCTTACTCTTATTTCAGATGCCTCCACGACGTGCACCACGGGTTCCTAGGAATGCACAACCAGAGCCCCAGCCAGCACCAGTACAGGGCACCATGAATGCCGCTCAGGTTGCAGCCATTGTAGCCCAAGCGGTAAATGCCGCTCTAGCAGTTGTACAGCAGGCGCCACCCCAGGTGCCAGTAGCCGCGCCAGTTCAGGCACATGCATTCCCGTCTGCTTGGGAACGCGTACGTGATGCTTTTCAGAAAGCACACCCTCCGGAGTTCGCAGGTAGCTCCGATGTTGTGGTATCTATTCAGTGGAGGAAAGACATTCAGAGGCACTTGAGGATGTATGAGTGCACCGATGTTCAGAAGCAGGTACTAGCTACTTTCAAGCTAGTGGGATCTGCATTGCAGTGGTGGGAGTCTATTACCACCGCAGAGGAGAGAGATACTCTCACGATGCAGGAGTTCTGGGTGGAGTTCGACCGCAAATATTTTTCGTCAGCTATTCACACGGAGATGAGGAGGAAGTTGATGAATCTCAAACAGGAGGGAAGGACTGTGGCCGAGTATGAGGCCGAATTCACTAATCTACTGAACATTGTTCCGGATGAAATACCGACACAGGAGAAAAAGATTCAGAAGTTTACAGATGGATTGACTTGGAGGATCCGTCAGCATTTATTGGGGAATCTCTCGTTAGCCACTTATTCTGACGTGGTTAACGTTGCATTACTACACTGCCAGGATCACCGCTTTCACATGTCTGAGAGCAAGAGATCAGGAGAGTCCAGCCATCAGGGCAGGACTGGGGGAAATGGTGCCAGTGGGGCACAATCTGCTCAGGGACAGAGGCAGGGTGACCAGGGTTCCCAGTAGGGGGATCATAAGAGGTTCAGATTGGGGAATTTCAGACACGGACAGGGAGGTTTTAGGCAGGGTCATCAGGGTCCGAACGGCCATCAGGGCCAGCAGGGGCAGAATGGTCAACAGCAGTTTCAGCAGGGCCAGCATGGCCAGGGGAAGAATGGAAACGGCCACCAGGGCTGAGGGTAGCAGGGACAGAGAGGGGGAAACTTCCCGGGGAAGTTTTACGTTTGTGGCAAGACTGGCCATAAACTCCAGGATTGTCCAGATAGGGGTAGGACCCCGCAGCAGCAGTAGCAGGGTGCTCGACAGGAGCCGCAGAGACCTATGTTTCCCGCCGCCCTCCCGGCACCACCACAGATGGCAGCATTACCACCCATTCCAGCAGTCCCAGTTCAGCAGGGACAACTTCAGTATGGGAGAGTGTATCAGCTCCAGCAGGTCCCAGCCCCACAGGATCCACCGGCCATTGAGGGTATGTTCTCTATTCAGGGGACTATGGGGCATATTTTATTTAACACGGGGGCTACACATTGTTTCATTGCTATGAGATTTGCACGCACCATTGGGTTGTTAGACACCGCCGAGAGTACGGTTACTTGTGTAGATTCACCATTGAGTAGGGGTTCCGTGATTTCCCTTGTATGTAGAGGCGTGGGTATAGAGATCGGGAGGTTTACTCTACCCGCGGATATGTTAGTGTTAGAGATGACCGAGTACGATGCCATTATTGGTATGTATTGGCTAGTTGCGTACCGAGCCATGATTGACTATTTTAGTAGGAGTATTATCTTTGCCATTCCTGGACAAGAGATGTTTTTAGTGGCGATGCCTCGCCCTGAGGGAGGATCGTCCACTCACTTGTACTATATAGAGGAGGAGACCTCTAAGGAAGTGGTGATACCACTTGATTCGATTCCGGTTGTTCGAGAGTTTGACGATGTATTTCAGGATATACCTGGACTACCTCCGAGTAGAGAGATAGATTTTGTGATCGATTTGATGCCGGACACTCGACCTATTCCCGCGCACCTTACCGTATGGCTCCAGCTGAGATGAGAGAATTACGAGATCAGATTGAGCAGTTGTTGGGTCAGGGGTTTATTCGGAGGAGTACTTCACCGTGGGGTGCCCCTATGTTGTTCGTTAAGAAGAGGGATGGATCATTGAGGTTGTGTGTGGATTATCGGGAATTGAATAAAGTCACGATACGGAATAAGTATCCGTTGCCCCAAATCGATGACTTATTCGACCAGTTGAGAGGAGCTTCTTTCTTCTCAAAGATTGATCTGCGATCGGGATATCATCAGTTGCGTATCAGGGAAGAGGACGTCTCGAAGACTGCTTTCTTAATGAGATATGGTTCCTACGAGTTTTGAGTTATGCCTTTTGGTTTGACCAATGCTCCAGCCGTGTTTATGGGCTTGATGAATAGGGTGTTCAGAGAGTTCCTAGATCAGTTCGTCATTGTCTTCATTGATGACATTCTGGTTTACTCCCAGACAGAGGAGGAGCACGCCGAGCATTTGAGGCAAGTTTTACAGACGCTACGTCAGAACGAGCTGTATGTAAAATATGAGAAGTGCGGGTTTTAGCTGAAGGAGGTTCAGTTTTTGGGGCATATTATTTCCGACCGGGGGATATCTGTTGATCCGGGGAAGGTATCCGCGGTAAGGGAGTGGGGACAGCCCACGACACCGACTGAGATCCGTAGTTTCTTGGGCCTAGCAGGATACTATAGGAGGTTCATTCGGGGTTTCTCCAAGATAGCGGGTCCTTTGACACATCTGACTCGTAAGGGTGTGCCATTCATCTGGAGTGATGCCTGTCAGTTGGCATTCGATGAGTTAAAGGACAAGTTGACCTCAGCACCTATGTTAGCATTGCCGAAACCGGGAGTTGAGTATCTAGTTTACACCGATGCGTCCCTACAAGGACTTGGAGGTGTATTATAGCAGGAGAGTCAGGCCATAGCTTATGCTTCCTGTAAGCTTAAGCCTCATGAGAAGAATTACCCCACTCATGACTTGGAGTTAGCGGCAGTCGTATTTGCCCTACGGATTTGGAGACATTACCTTTTGGGGGAGAAGTTTCGATTGTTCACGGACCACAAGTCCCTACAGTACCTATTGATGCAGAAGGAGTTGAATATGCGGTAACGGAGGTGGCTTGAGTTTGTGAAGGACTATCAGTTTGAAATCCAATATCACCCGGGGAAGGCTAACGTGGTGGCAGACGCGTTGAGCCGTAGGCCAGTAGATGAGGTGGCAGGGGTGTGGAAGGCAAAGTGGAAGGAGTTGGGACACCAGGATGCAGTGGCCCGATCGTTCATGTCTGTGATGACTGTTACACCGCAGATTGTCACGAAGGTGGTAAAGGCCCAGGCAAATGACTCATTCTGTCAGGAGCAGATAGTTCGATTACTAAGAGAGGGAGCCGAGTCCTATACCATTAGCTCAGACGGGGGATTACGCTTCAATGGGAGACTGGTAGTTCCAGAAGGGGAGGAATTACGACACGAGGTGATGGCCGAGTCGCACGGCTCACGATTCGCGGTACATCCCGGTGGGGACAAAATGTACCAAGACATGAGACGACAGTATTGGTGGAGCGTGATGAATAGAGATATTGCCGTGTTTGTTTCTAAATGCGCCACTTGTGAGCTGGTAAAAGTGGACCATCAGAGACCGACATGACTTCTACAGCCATTAGAGGTCCCGATGTGGATGTGGGAGAGCATATCCATGGACTTTATCACGGGGTTGCCTACGTCACAGAGAGGTCACGACTCCATTTGGGTAATTGTGGACAGGTTGACCAAAGTCGCTCATTTTCTACCCGTAAGGACAGACTACACTACGGGACAGTATGCCCAACTTTTTATTGCAGAAATAGTGAGACTTCACGGCGTGCCCCTAAATATCGTGTCTGATAGAGACAAGTTATTTGTTTCACGATTTTGGGAGAGTTTTCAAGAGGCCATGGGCACGGGAATTGCGGTTGAGTACGGCTTATCATCCGCAGACCGATGGGCAAACCGAGCGTACAAATCAGATGTTGGAGGACATGTTGCGTATGTGCATCATTGATTTTGGGGGTGGATGGGAGCAGTATCTTCCACTGGTGGAGTTTGCTTACAACGACTCCTACCAGTTCACCATTGGCATGGCTCCATTTGAGGCATTGTACGGTAGACCTTGTCGTTCCCTAGCATGTTGGTTGGAGGTGGGGGACAACAAACTACTTGGGCCGCAAGTGATTCAGGATACTTCGGCAAGGATAGAATTGATACGAAATCGCATTCGGGTAGCTCAGGATCGGCAGAAGAGCTATGCTGATGCGAAGAGGTTCTTTAGGGAATTCTAAGTGGGGGACCAGGTTTTACTCAGAGTATCTCCTATGAAGGGGATTATGCGATTTGGGAAGAAGGGGAAGTTGGCACTGAGATACGTGGGGCCATTCCCTATCATCGAGAGGATTGGGTTTGTTGCATATAGACTTGGGTTACCGGAGCATTTACACAGGATTCATGATGTGTTTCATATTTCCTCGCTAAGGAAATATCTTAGAGACGATTTGGCTCATTCTCACATTGCTTTGGAGGACATCGATCTAAAGCCTGATAGCTCCTACGAGGAGGGTCCGATTACTATTTTGGACCGAAGTGAGCGGAAACTGCGGTCAAAGATAGTTTCGTAAGTACGTGTTCAGTGGCGGCATCATAATGCCGAGGAGTCCATATGGGAGCACGAGGATGAGATGCACAAACGTTATCCAGAGTTGTTTTTACCAGGTACTTTCTAGTTCCGAATTTCGGGACGAAATTCTGTTATTAGGGGGGAAGTATGTAATACCCCGTACTTTTATTGATATTTATTTTTGGGATTAATTAAATTAAATGTGAATTAATTGAGAATTAATCCGGATAAAATACTAACGAGATGTGAGTTGGTATTTGATTATAATGTGTATATATGGCAGTATATGAATATTGAAAATATTAAAATTGTCGCGAGACTGAAATACGACAATTTGGGAAATTTTGTTGGGATGCGCGTGACAGTCGCGTCAGGAAGGTAATTATTTAAATTAAAAAAATGAATTTTATTTTTATCAACCGTATGGTCATTTTGAGTGCGTCAACGTGTCCGAAAGGGTCGAAATAATCAGAAAACACTAGCCGGGGGTTTAGTTTGGGTCCCGGGGCATTATTGGGCCATACCGGCAAATTAAAAGGGTATTTTGGTAATTTTGGAATTTTGGGATTTATGACCAACGAATTTTGGGAGTTTAAAATAAGGAAATTAATGACCCACTAACCCATTACCAGCACTTAGGTGATTAGAGGGCAACGAGAGTTTTAGGAGAAGTTAGGAGAAGTTCCCAAAAGAGAAAACCCTAACCTTCATCTTCAACCTTCAACCTTGGGAGAAAAGGGGAGAGCAACCTTCATCAATTCAACACCAAATTCGGAGAATAATCCAAGGCAAGTGGTTTAATTATGTTAATTTCAAGCGAATGTTTCTTCCATGCTTAGAAATTGATATAATTGCATTATATTGGGAGACTTGTAAAAACCCATGTAATTGGAGTTATAAATTCATGTTTTGATAAAGAGATTGCATGTAGAATTATGTTTGGAAGATTATATTGTTAGAAATACATCTTTTAAATTACAAAAACGGATTTAATTGTGGATATTTATGACTTTAATTTTCTAGGGTTCATATTCATAAGGGTTGGAGGAATATTGGGAGATTTGATAATTGGGTGTGGTTTAGGGAGACTTGACCCCATAAATATGTTAAAATACGACCTAAGTATGTTTAGGAATGATTAGGAACCTTAAAACGCTGTTGGGATAATGATTGGATGAGTTTTGAGAAGATAAAGTTGGAGGAAAAACGAATTTAGAAATTCTGGGCTCGAAACTGCCACCTCGTTAGAAGACCTGCCCAGGTTGTTCGAACGAGCTCGTTCGAACGAGCTTCTAACGAGCTGACAGTTTGCCTTCTAACGAGTTGGATGTTCGTTCGATGCCTTTCGTTCGAACGAGACCTCGTTAGATGCCCACTTCGTTCGAACGAACTCTCGTTCGAACGACCTCGTTCGAACGAGACTTCTAACGAGTTGACAAATTGGCCTTTTTGGCCTGATTTGATTTCTTATGTCCCGTAACCTAGTTTGATTGTAGAGATAACATTCCCTTGATGACTAATTGATATAGTTGTGATATTTGGGATATATTGAGGAGTAAAACATAGAAGTGTGATTTGAACCAAATGGAAATTGTGGATTAGGACGTGAGTGACTAATTACGATGTGAGAATAATTGACGATTTAAATGTTAGTATTAACCGGGGATATGTGAATTGCATAACATTATAAGTTGGTATAAGAATGAGAAGTATACCACTAATAAATTATGGTAATTACTAGGATGTGTGAATGCTTAGTATATGTATATGATTTTATGTGTATGACATACCTACCATACTTACTATCACGGGAGGTTTACGTTCACTTAGGGCCATCTAATCTTTGTGTGCCCGGATTTAGATTGGTACCTCGAGGACATAGGTCAGAGAAGAACTTATTGGGAAGTTAATAAGACTGCTGATCGTGGGAGCGTAGGTATGTGCGTGACCCATGTGATTTGACTGTGTCCGCCTCCATTGATTGTGATTGTTGTTATCTGAGAACGATTCCTGAGAGATTCGGAATGCGTGATCCTTATGTACGTGATGTACCGGGATGGATAGCAGAGTATGTGTGCACCGTAGCTTAGTCTCAGGGTGCTTGTATTGTATATTTATGATGTGAATGATATACGGTTAAATGAACAGACTTGTCATGTTTAATTATGAGAATAATTTATAGTAACTCCTTGAGAAGATAAATAAGGGGATAACCTCCAGTAAATGGTAATGCTAATAATTGAGAATCCGAGTTTAAGTAAAGCTATCTATTTAAGTGATAACATTAGGAATTCATATTGTGAATCGAGTAGAAAGGTTAGAACTTATGTCGGTTTAGTTAGACATGAGAATCACTTGAATGGGTACGGTACGTTAGGAGTGCACAATTAGTCGAGAGGTGAGTATTTCATGTAAGAGCACGTCCTAACATGTATTTTGCATTCATTGTTTTAATGTTATTAAAGCACTTGCTGTTTTTAAAATACTCTCCACTTTCGTGCTCTGACCCGTTTTCTTTCAAATCTATTTTTGTAAAAACCTTTTTAGGTGCCCAGCCACAAGGACACCATGCATAGGATTTCCATTCAGGTGACGAGCTGTAGCTATTTGTGGAAGTTACAGGGCCTTGCTAGTAGACGCTTCTTTTGTCTTGACTCTATTCAGTTTTCATCATTTGTAGGGCATGTCGCCCATTTCTATTAGAGACATTTTATATTTCAGTTATTCAGACTTTGGTTTGTAATTAATTCAGGATGCCGACTTGTTTCATTTATTTCCATATTGGGATTGTTGTGAGGAGTATTTCCTCCAGACTCATTATTATTTGTTGGTTACTTTATTGAGACTTTTTGGTATATGGTTATGATATTCTTTCATAATTCTTTTTGTATGTTAATCAGACTTAATTTAAAATTTGACATCTTACTTTTTAAATACTAGGTGGTTAGTAATGATTAAAATGTTTTCGACAGTGATGATGTTAACTGGACCAACTTGACATTTTGTATTAATTTAATAAAGGAGTAGCTACCCGGTATTTAATTAGTCGGGGTGTCACACTGACATAACAACTGCTCTATCTGATCTCGTAACTCTCGCATCTCCGCCGGAGCCATACGGTATGGAGCGCATGCTATAGGTCTAGTATCCGGTAATAAATCTATGACAAAGTCTATCTCTCGACTAGGGGGTAGGCCTGGTATCTCCTGAAATACATCGGAATACTCACGAACAACTGGGATCGAGTCTAAGGGAATCACAACCTCCTTAGAGTTATCCTCCTCTATGTAATACAAATGAGTGGTCGAGCCTCCCTCTGGGCGAGGCATCGCCACTACAAACATCTCTTGCCTCAGAATGGCAAAGACAATATTCCCACCAAAATAATCTATCATGGCTTTGTAAGCTGCGAGCCAATCCATACTGATAATAACATCGTGCTCATGCATATCTAAGACTAGCATGTCTGCTGGTAATACCAAGCTACCAATCTCTACCCCCACACCCCGGCATATAAAGAAAATAAGCGAACTATTTCCCAGTGGTAAGTCTACACACGTCACAGTGCTCTCTGCCGTGGCTAATAACCCTAAGGCATTCGTAAAATGAGTAGCTATAAAACAGTGCGTCGCCCCAGTATCAAATAAAACCTGACCCATAGTACCATGGATAGGAAACATACCCTCAATCGCGGGTGGTGCCTGCGAATCTGCTGCCTGGTGGACATTATAGACACGTCCGTACGATAAATGCCCCTGCTGCACTGGAGTGGCTGGAATGGCTGGTAGGGCTGGTACCTGGGCTGGTGCTGGGAGGGCGGCTGGTAAGAGTGGCCTCTATGGATCATTACGGGTGCCCTGCTGCTGTGGGGCCCTATCACCCTCTCGAAAATCCTGGCTCTTATGGCCATGCTTGCCGCGTACAAAACATCGGCCTCTGAAGTTACCTCCCTTCTGACCCTGTTGACCACGGCCCTGCTGGCCGTTACCACCCCCTCCACTGGCCCTATTGGCCTTGATGAAAATGCTATTGGCCCTGCTGCTGACCCAACTGCTGTCGGTGTTGGCCTTGCTGACCCTGCTGATTAGGCTGGCCCTGCTGACCCTGCCTATAACCCCCAAATCCCTGCCTGGAATCACCTGATCGGAAGCACTTGGCAGGGTCCCCCTGATGGGAACTCTGCTCATGCTGACGAGTCTGTCCCTGGGATGTTGGTACTCCACCAGTGCCACTACCCCTTGTCCTGCCCTGCTGGCCGGATTCTCCTGCTCGCTTGCTTCCCTGCAGATGGAAGCGGTGATCCTGACAGTGTAGTAAGGCAGCATTGAGTACATCTGTGAAGGTACTCAGAGACAAATTCCCCATAAGATGCTGACAGATCCTCCAAGCTAACCCGTACACAAACAACATTATCTTCTTACCCTCAGTAGGTGCCTCGTCAGGCACTATAGTGAGAAGTCTCGTGAACTCTTCCTCATACTCAGCAACGGTAGAATTTTCCTGCTTCAAGTTCAGTAATTTCCCCCTCATCTCAGTCTGCACGGTGGGTGGAAAGAACTTGCGGTTAAACCGCTCCCAGAATATTTGAATCGGAATAGTATCCCTCTCCTCCAAGGTGGTGGTGGATTCCCACCACTTCAAAGCGGCCCCCACTAACTTGAAGGAAGCCAACAACTGTTTTTGCACGTCTGTGCACTCATACATACGCAGATGCCTCTGGATATCTTTCTTCCATTGGTTGACGATGATGATATCTGAACTACCCGAGAACTCAGGGGGATGCGCCTTCTGAAAGGCATCCCTAACCCGCTTCCATGCTGATGGAAGCTGTGCAGGTACTGGCGCCACTGCCTGAATTTGGGGTGGATCCTGCTGTACTACCGCTAACGCGGCATTCACCGCCTGAGCAACAATAGCGGCTACCTCATTAGCATTCATCGTTCCCTGAGTCGGAGCTTCTTACTGCTCGGCTTGGGCATGCCTATCCTTTGGAGCACGTCTCGGAGGCATCTGAAACGTGAAGAAATTTATTAGTCTACAGTGATTATCAAATCTCAAATAGCTGAAGACGTAAACGTAAAAGCAAGAATACAACAATCCTAAAATAGGGCTCTATAATAAAAATGTTAAGCTGAAAGCGAAATAAGCCGTACAGATCCTAAGTGCACTAGAACCTGATGCTCTGATACCACCTGTGACACCCCGCCTAATTAAATACCGGGCGATCACTCCTTTATTAAATTAAAATCAAGGTGAACAGTTGGTTCATTCTTATCATCACTGTCGAAAAATAACTTTTCCAATTTAAACACCCTAATTAATTAAGCTAAGTGTCAAAACCATTTTAGACAATACTTTCCAAATTTTATTTTATGTAAACCAACATTTAAAACTTTACGAAATTCATAAATAAAGAACCACACAACAACTATACTGGAACAAATAATCCAATAATTAAACATCCAACTAACTGAATCCAACATTTAATACTTAAATGAAAACATTCCTGACAATAACAAATCCCAAAGAGTAAAATACTGGAAAAATAAATGAATCACAATGTCTGCTAAATAACCACTACACCAAAATGGGCAAATTATCACCTTTCAGCCGGCCAGCCTTGTCAAGGTCATTGACCGTGACAAAAAACACGCGTTTTATGTCACGATCATTGACCTTGACACGACCGTGACAACTAATTGTCACGGTCATTGACCGTGACAAGACCGTGACAAATTTACTTGTCACGGTCATTGACCGTGACAATTCTTTAAATAGTTGTCACGGTCAATGACCTTGACACAACCGTGACAATGTTAATAGCAAAAACCCTTTTCCCCTTCTTTTTTCCCTCCCGCGCCGTTCCCTCCCTCTCTCTCTCTCTCTCTCTCTCTCTCTCGACGCTGCTCTCTCTCTCTCTCTCTCTCTCTCTCTCTCTCTCTCTCTCTCTCTACTTTCAGGTCGATTTTCTCTCTCTCTCTCTCTCTCTTCCATTTATATATATATTTGTGTGTATATTTATGTGTGTATGTGTATATATATAGTATATATATATGTGTGTATGTGTGTGCGTGTGTGGGGGCTGGGGCAGGGTGGGGGTAGGGGGTGGGGCAGTGTGGGGGCAGGGCGGTGGTGGAGGGGGGCAGGGGGTGGGGTGGGGTGTGGGTGTGTGGTGGTGTGTGGTGGTGGAGGGGGTGGTGGAGGGGGGGAGGGGGTGGGGTGGGGTGTGTGTGTGTGTGTGTGTGTGTGTGGTGGTGTGTGGTGGGGGAGGGGGTGGTGGAAGGGGGCAGGGGGTGGGGTGGGGTGGGGGGGTGTGTGTGTGTGCGCGCGCGCGTAGGCAGGGACGAAGCCAGGAATTACACTTAGAGGGGGCCGGGCGGACAGATAGACACATTATGGTTGGTTGACCGAACCAATTTTAGTCGATTTTGTTTTGATCGGTTTGATTGTTGACTAATTTTGGCTTAGGGTTTTATCTCGATTTCAGTAATATATTATGAATTGAATTTAATTAGTGAAAATTATTTTTGACGAATATATTAAGACGACTTGCATGCAATACGAAGTTAGTGAATTAAGGTTGATCCTTTTTTACGAACCAAAAAAAATTGACATGATCAAAAAACACAAATAATAAACTCCGATTTTACTTATATATGACACAAATAATCATATTTAATTGCTTACCATGTAGAAAAAGTGACAAATATATTTTCATAATTATATATGGTTTTGTATAAGTTCTTGTATAACACACTTAAATTACCACCTCTAAATTTTATTAGAGTAAAGATTTATAATAAATTTACAACAAAATAATAAGTTATTGAAATAATTTACCCGTGGTATATAAATTCATAAAACATAAAAAGTAAAATTAAAATTGCTTAAAACACCTCATATATATATATATATATATATATATATATATATATATATATATATATATATATATATATATATATTGCACACATGTATATATAATCAAGCTTTTTTTAGGGTTAGCACACCATCATTCAACTTGCCATAATATTTTAAGTTATAAAATGTAACTTGTTAACTATTAGGAGCCATCAAACCTATCAAGGCTTTGAAATTCTAAAGGGGGGCCATGGCCCCCTTTGGCCACAATATAACTTCGTCTCTGCGCGTAGGTGCGTAGGTGTGCGTGTGTGTAGACATCAATTTTATAAATAATTGATAATAGTTGGATAATAATTGGATAATAAACATCGGGAGGGGGTGGGTGTGGCGGGGGGATGGGGCAGGGGGTGGGGGTGGGGGTGGGGCACCCATTTAATAACTCTTTAAATATTTGGAAAAAACATAATATTACACAACACTAAAAGTTGATATCAATTTTATAAATAATTGATAATAGTTGGATAATAATTGGATAATAAACATCGGGAGGGGGTGGGGGTGGGGGTGGGGGTGGGTGGGGTTTTGAATATTATTTACATTTATTTTTTTGGATATTATATACATTCAAAATAAATAATTGATAATAGTTGGATAATAATTGGATAATAATTGATATTTTCATTCAAAATAAATATTTCATTCAAAAATATTGGATAATAATTGATATTTTTATTTAAATTGATAATAATTTTATTCATGAAATTAATTCAATTCGGTAAAACCCTAGATAATTTTTTAACAGAATTTGATAATATTATATAAAGTTTAGTAAATTCACAAAATGTTGCCAATTGTATGTTTTTAGGAATATCATTAGTTAGAATCCATATACATGCATGTTGTTAGAAAGTCTTAAATTTAATTCTCACTTTAATTTGTAGAATCTCTGTACTTGGTTGGATTTATCCCTTTATGATAATGAAATTTATGCTACAATTATAATTATCTCATGTCATAATTTTATTGATAAACAATATATGTAGTTGTCACGGTCGTGGTGGGGGGAGGGGGTGGGGGTGGGGTGGGTAGGGGCGGGGTGTGTGTGTGTGTGTGCGTAGGTGCGTAGGTGTGCGTGTGTGTGTGGCGGGGGGAGGGGGGCAGGGGGTGGGGGTGGGGGTGGGGCACCCATTTAATAACTTTTAAAATATTTGAAAAAAACATAATATTACAAAATTGAAACGAAATGGTATTGACGGAACTTACACATACGTTATAATATAGACGGAACATTTTTTTATTTGTACTATTAATTCAATTAATTCAATTAGGTAAAACGAAATGTGTACTATTAACATTTTTTTTTTATCTGTACTAATAACATTTTTTTTACAGCAAAAATGTCTCCTTCAGATGTTAAGGCGAAGATGATGATGCTGTTTATGATGATGTCGTCTGGGTTCGGTGGTAGCGGAGGCGACGAGGGATCCTCCGCCCCTAAGCTCCCCAAATATGGAAAATTTGGGATTACCGTCGAAAACAAGTCGGAGCTATTAGCGAGATCCCTCGAGCTGCTAAAGACGGTCATCGGCCCGGGGTTTATGAGTTGGAAGGAGGTGCCATATGAGCTCAAGTTAGCTGTTTGGGCGGCACTACAGGTAATATTTATATGAATATTTCAATTTCAATTTCAATTTATATTTATATTTATATTTATTCGCAACTAACATTGTATTTGTTGGACAGGAACAATTCAACTTGGATCCAAAGCTACGCGATTCCGTCTTGGAGCAGTTGAGGGAGCAACACAAGACGGGGAAGAAAAATATGCGGACACGGTACTTTGGAAAAATACGAGAGTCCATTTTACAATGGCGTGGATCCGTCCCGCCCAAGGAGCCGATCTCATTGGCACAATGGCAAAAGTTCATTGACAATGAGATCGAGGATCGACAATTGGCATCTCGCCAATCGAGGAGGGAAAATCGGGCTAAAAAGACGGACGTGCACTACTCCTGCCGGACCTCTTACGCTAAGGTGGAGCATAGGATGCAGGTAAGATTTAATTTATCTATAACTACACAAATATATTATTGGATATTATTTTACTTTGCGCGGCCGATACTAATTTTACTTTACTTTATTTTATTTCAGGGGGTAGGGAGTGGGCCAGGGGGTAAGCCACATAGGCTCAATACTTATGTGGCTCTTCGGACGAAGAAGGGGAAGGACAAGGAGGTGTCCCCGAGCATCGCGGCCACGATTGTAAGTAATCCGACAGTTTAATTATTGTTAATTACGTTATAATTTTTTAGTTTACTTATTTTACTAATCATGTGTTTTTTGTCGTTTCAGTCAAAGCTTAAGGAAGTGCATGAGTCGCAGTCTGATGCCGACAAGGCATCTTTGTCCACAGACGCACTCAGACAAGTGCTTGGCTCTGATCGCAAGGGGAGGACAAGGGGAGTGAGCTCGCGGGTGGCCAAATCTAGGATCATCGGATTGGAGACGAGCGACACCGGGTTGGCTCGAACGGTGGATTCGCACGACGCGAAGCTGTCCCGTTTGGAGGCGACGGTCCAAGATATGTACGCATTCATGAAGCGTACGTTGGGTGGAGACCGTAAAGGGAAAGGAAAAGGGAAGGAGAAGGAGAAGGCGGTGGAGGAGGAGGTGCGGGAGGACGAGGCGCAGGATGACGAGGATGTGGACCTCGTTGCTTCATCACCAACACGTTCGTACTTCGACGATCCACTTCCCTATTTGACGCCCTCCAACAGACCATTGTCGATAATTGGTTGGCCGAGCGTGCTCATATTGGACGTATTTGATGGCCAGCGGATAGGGCGGGGGTTGAGGGACCCGAATATCGTCGAGGGTGGAATAGTCCATGGACGTGTGCTTCAAGAGATGGAGTCCAGGGTGCTCGTCACGCATGTCATACCCGGGAAGGAGAACTCCCTATTGTGGTTGCGCGAACAATGCGGCACGACGTATATTAGTGGGTGCGTCAATTCGTATGTCGTGTGGCCTACTCACCTCCTCAGTTTTATCCAAGACATGTAGTAACATTATTTTTAAGTTTGTCCATTTTAATTATATTTGGATTATATCGTCATGTATATTATTTTTACTTTGAATATTTGGATTATATCGTCATGAATATATATTTGCATTATCTTTAGTTTGTGTTGGATATATGATGTTTGGAACAGGTACAACGTTGCTATAACAGGTACAAATATACTGCTGGGCAGTGGCGGTGGCCATACTGCCCAGCAATTTTTTTTTAAATTCTGCCCAGAATTGTCACGGTCAATGACCGTGACAATTTTTTTAAAAAGGGTCACGGCTTAGTCACGGTTTATAACCGTGACAAACGTGTCACGGTCATTGACCTTGACACGACCGTGACACAAAACGCGAGTTTTGTGTCAAGGTCAATGACCGTGACACGATCGTGACAAAAAAAGTTGTCTCGCCTCGAAATGTCACGGTCATTGACCTTGACAAGGTGGATTTGTCAAGGTCAATGACCTTGACAAATGGGAAGATTTGGTGTAGTGAACTGAATAATGGAAAGGGCGACACATGCCCAACTGAATAAATAGTGCTAGAAATGTAATCAAGAAATGAGTTCGTCTAAGCAAGAGTCCTGCAACTCCCACCTAAGTTGCAGCACGTTCCTTCCAAAGGATCCTATGCAAGACGCCCCTGTAACTGGGCACCTGTAATATATACAAATATATACAAGAGAGAAAGGAAAATACAAACGGGTCAGAGCCCGATTGTAAAAATGATTTAAAATTTGTTTAGCAAGTATTTAAAATGTTTACAGGCCAATGCAACAACATATTAGTGCGGCACTCCCTTGAGAAATTCTCACATCTCTTCTAATGTGCACGCCTATCGTACTTAACCTTCCCAACAGTTTAACTTATCTTATCTTAGGTTTCTCGCAAGATTTAAACTGAACAATTCAACTGTTTAAGAGGGTAATTTCATTTGACAACGAAGTTCTCATTTAAACCTTATTCACTAATAAAGTTTCTCCATAACATATTATAATATTAAAGAACATTTTTCCCAATTGTAATCATTATACATTTTTTTTACTTACCATAAACACAGTAATTAGTTTCCAAATTCCAGAATTTAATATATATATTAAATACTCATATAATATATATATTCTAACGGCACCCCACATAATAATTATGGTGCGGGCATACTCTGCCATCCAATCCCCGTATCACTCATACTAAGGGAAATACAAGTTCGGAATCACTATCGAACTGTATTAATACATACACAAACAATATTGAGGCGAAGCATAGTTTCCAAGTCCAAGAGGTCAGCACATACCCTCGCGTCTCTTAGGACCGTGACTATCGATTCGATAGCCTGTACCTAGGATTCCTATCTTCTTGGGTACAAGTCAATATCCCCCATAAAGGTCCCATCGAGATAAGACTCTCCCAGCGCAGTAACCTCAGGGATAACAAGTAGCGCGGGCATGATTTTCACACGTATATAATATATGCATAAACACAGTCATATAAATATACTACTTTTAATATATCAAATTTAGGTTCATCTCATAACCCATAATTATAACATTTATCCTTATTTTCACATTATTAGTTATCACGTATAATGGTTCGTCTCTAACTTCAATTTGAGGGATTATACCAACTTACTACGTAACGCTCAAGGACTCTATCCTCCCAAGTGTAGAATTTAGTAGGTACTCTTTTATTTTCCAACGTAACTATCTTACGCGTCTCTCCCTATAACACATAATTCCATCATCCCTTATATGGAAATATCCCAAAAATGTACATCTCGTCTTATATTAAAGGTCTCATAGTTATTAATAAGTCCTACGGGTCTTCTTTATCTCCCAAAATATTTTAATAAGGATGACCAAAGATTATTACTCAATTAAATTTGAATTCAATTATTTAAAAGGGAAACATGAGTCTGCCAGGAGGGGTCGATCGATCGATGGCAGGGGCTCGATCGATCGATGCATCGATCGATCGACACTCTTGGTTCGATCGATCGATCAAACAGGTATGGCGAATTCTGCAGATTAACAGTTACGGGTTTCATAATCCAACCTCAATCAAATCCTGATTTTTCACACCCAAACTCTCAAAGATTTGTACTACAAACAGTATAAACCCATATTATACATCTTCTACGTAAAGCATGCGAATTTTCATCAATAACCATGGATTTATAGGCCAAAACTCATATCAATCTCAAGAACCCTAGAAATTTCTTTAACTTTGTTCTAATTAGTCTTTTTCCATAATTTCTACTTCTAATTCATCATAAATCCGTGGTTAAACCTCTACATATGAAGGGGGTTTCCAGATTATCATTCATATCATTACTACATGCGATTTTCCTATCTCCAACATGGGTTTTCTTCTACCAAACTCATCCTAATCACCCTAGACTAACATGAATGATGCATTAACGAAAATAAGCAAGATAAATACTTGCCTGGTAATTTCACAGTTCTAATTTGTGGACGAATTTGGTGTTGTTGCCTTCCCCGTCGCGCGATCTACGTGTTGGTGGTGGTGGCGGTGCAACCGGATGGATTTTTGGCCTTGGATTGCTTGGGAAGATTTCTACCTTCCTCTCTAATGGCCGTTCTAAGGTTTTGAGTCTGCTAACCCTAAGGGACTATTCCAAATGGCTGATATAGCCTAATAAATTTCGTGGGTTTAATTACCCAAAAATGCAAAATGTCCAAAATGCCCTCCCGGGGTGCTAAATAGGCCTAAAAACGCCCCGAGACCCAAACTAAACCCCCGGGTACACTTTTCTGACTATCTCGACCCTTCCGAACACTTTGGCACACTCAAAACGACCATACGAGGGACTTATAATTTATTCACTTTTATAAATCAATATTTAGTCCCGACGCGACACGGGCGCATCCCGACTCCAATTTCCAAAATTATTATTTTATTCACTCGTGACATTTAATAGTACCAATATTATATTACTTTACTCATTAGTAATATTTAACAAGTTTCCAATGATTACTAACTCTCGTCACGTTAGTAATTAAAAATAATTAATTTCCGGATTTATATTAAATTAATAACTCAAATTAAATTTAATAAATCCCCAAATTTAGAAAGTATAAAAATACGGGGTATTACAAGAGGGACCACCAACCTCTCTGGTTAACTTCCACTCCACTAGTACTTGCATATCTGACTGTATAGCATAGACTCAGGCTTCCTCCCCAACCATTACCTCTCATGAAAATGACGTCTCCGCCATGTGTAGCCCACCATCTCCTATTAAGGACACCTTCCCACCTATTTGTGAAGCTCTAGATTGCCCTGATTCGTCATCTTCCCATCATGTTTATATATTATCCCAGGACGTATTATATTCTCCTCCTCACCCTCCAATACTCCCTTTCTCCTCTCCACCTGCCAACAATGAAGTCTTAGCACCAGCTTGTGAATTACCGCCCTTACCCCCATCTGAACAACGCTCTAGAGTACTTAGCCACCAAGAACAAGCAATACCACATATCATGCACTAGGAACCTGCCCCCTCGCCGTTAGAACCATACCTTCCACCGGGGTTCAAATTTTCATCCACATGGTCACTCACTTTCCCAATTCAACATCTTTCAAGGTGCCCTAACCAACAGGGGCCAACTACCACAATAAAATTAGCAATTCACACCCAAAAGAGACAGGCGTATTCAATGAGGGTTAATCAACCTGCTACTCCACCACCTCTTCATGACACTAAATGTTTCCCACCACCATCTCCTAAAACCTTGCATACTTTTTGAAGTTGCCCAACTCAGGGCCAAGTTATTCACAGATACAACATTGATTTACACATTTCACATACACCTAACCCTAAATTACGGGTATCGTCCACTCAACCCCAACCCACTATCTGAATTTTTACACATCCTTCTGGGTTGCAACTTGAGGAGTGCTCACCGAATAATCCATCTCATGAAGATTCCACTTTGTAATGTTAGAGGGGTTGGTAAGCCAAACTTTTATACAGAGCTCATGATATTTGTTCGTTCACATTAACCTCACATATTGGTTATCCTAGACACTTGCATGGATGCTTAAAGATCAATTCGTGAGATTATCTGGTTAACATAATAAAATTATGTTGTCTTTCCGTCTTTAGGTTTATCAGGTGGGATTTGGGTTCTCTGGGCTGAAGGTTTGATAGTTTCATATGAAAACGTGGTTTTCAATTGCTTCATTCATATGCTCTTCGAACATGACCTCGTGGTGGCCCTACAGAGTTTACTGTTATCTATATGCCACCTCAACCTATTGATCAAATTCAGGTATCGAACTCCCTTCAACACATCGACTATTCTGTCGAACATCCTTGGTTTCTTTTGGGAGATTTTTAAAGCTATTTTAAGCCAACATGAAAATTGAGGGGCTGTTCTTTTCAATCTATGCGTGCACGTCATCTTAAGAATGTTATGCATGCATGCAATATCCAATATCTCGAGTTTACTTGGCCTACTTTCACTTAGAAAGCTAATAGTGTGCTAGGTCACCATGTTAGAGAGCATCTTGATCTGGGACTTGGTAATGAGAGTTGGATGTCCTTGTATCCAACTACCCAAATTTTTCATCTTCCAAATGTTAGGTTTGACCACTGTTCGTTATTGTTGGATACCCAGGCTTCCCTCTCCAAAACCTCGGCCCAGTTTATTTACTGCCCCGAGTGGGCATCCTACTTGTCTTTCACCAATCTTTTTCACTACCACTAGAATATTTCGATCCCGGGATCACAAGCTTTTTCCTTCTCACGTAAGGCTCAGTCCGTTCGTAGGGCTACTTAGCATTGGAAGCAAACTATTTTGGGGAATATGTCTAATTCTATTTCTCCTTTAAAACAGGAGATTCATAATATCATAATGTGTATTAACACTAATTCAGATCCCCTGTTAGTTTCCCGAGAGAACCACTTATAATAACAACTTATGCATTGTGTGACTTTAGAATGCCAGTAATGGCGCAATCAGAATAAAAATAAGTGGCTTCTGGATGAGGACCAAAATACTAAATTTTTCCATGCATGTGTCATGCAACACCGACGTAATAATTTAATTTCTACTATTTTCAATTCGGACACTGGATGGCATACTAATATCCACGATATTCATGGACAATTCCAACACTTTTATGAGACCCTTTTTACTACCACCAAGCCCCCTTATCCGTCGTCTGAAGATAATTTTGTTCAAGTCAAAACTGCTGACGTTACTTGTATATTGGAACCTATCACTTATGACAAAATTTGGCACAACTTGTGTACCATTGGGAAAAATAAAAGTCTGAGCACTGATGGGTTGACCTGCGAATTTTTTCAAAACTTTTGAAACATTGTGGGACCCTCAGCACTTACTTTAGTTAAGGCTTTTTTCACCTTTGGTCATCTCCTTCGTGACCTTAATAAGACCTTTCTCATTTTTATCCCAAAAATTCCACACCAACTAAAGTTAAGTACTTTCGACCCATCAATTTATGTAATGTTATTTATAAACTTATCTCTACGATCCTGGTTGCTCGCATGGGACCCATCCTTCAGTATCTTGTGTCCCCTTATCAAAATGACTTTATTACCACTCATGATATTCAGGATAATATCCTGATCGCTGGCGAGATTTCACACACTATGCATAAATCTAAATCTACAAAAGGTAGTTGTGCCATTAAAATTGATTTAGATAAAGCCTATGATTAAATGGAATGGCCGTTTATCCAATGGGCTCTCTAACAACATGGGTTTCCTAATGTTTGGATTGGGTACCATATGGAATGTATTTCTTCTACATCATTCACCACCCTCATTAATGGCCATATGGGGACCACTTTTTATCCAAATCAAGGTCTCCAACAGGGGGATTCACTCTCGCCTTACTTATTTATCTTGGCGACATATGTCCTTTTACGACGTGTGGAGTCAGACTATCTTTAAAACATATAACGCCTCTCTGACCCTCTCGCAAGGGACCCCCAATTCATGGGCTTGCTTTTGCTGACGATTGTATTCTTATTTTAACTACTTTTGGTTGTTATTCGTGTCAAATCGTTAATAAGGACAAATCTACAGTTACTTTCGGCCTTCTACTCCACGTGACATTAAACAACCTACTTTGCGACGACTGAGGTCCATGGGTATCATGGGCATGATAAATATCTTGGCTTACCGCTTATTACGGGTCGAGTTACATGCCAAATGTTTTCTGAGCTTACTGAAAATTCGACCACCGTTTACGTGTGTGGTATAATAATTTCTTGTTCTATACTGGTTCGACCACTCTAATTAATGCGGTGTGTACTTAACGTCCATCTTATTAAAAGTTTGCATATTCTATTCCTCCTCATATTCTTACTACGTTATCCAAAAAATTAAATTATTTTTCTAGAATGCTTTTAAACTTTCTCATAAAACTACTACAGTTCCTTGGGCTACGATCACCCTTCCCAAACATTATGGTGGTTTGGGCATAAAAAAATTACACTCGTTAAATAAAGTTGATATGATCAAACTTCTTTGGAAACATTTTACCGAACCCCGCAACCTTTGGACTAAAACTATGAAACATAAATATTTTATTAACATAAGTTTGTTGGCGTCTCATAGTAAGGTAGTGGACTCATGGTTCTAGAGAAAAGTATGTGCTTTAATCCATTCCTTTGCCATTGGGATTAAATGGAGACTTGGTTCCACTTCGATTTCCTTTGCAAAATCAAATTTGGATCCTACAGGAGTCTTTCAAGCACATTTACCCGCATATTCCTCATCATATTTTAGATGCCCCCCTTCACACTTTCATCTCTCATGGGCAGTGGGACATACCGGCTTTAGCTCAGTGGTTTTCCCTGCATGTTATTTACCATATTCGTGCCCTGTATTTCCCATCTCAAAACTCACCTAATGTTCTGTATTGGTGGCCTAGTTCTACTGGCACTTTTACTCTTAAATTGGCCTATCATTGGCTTCACGTCCACCTATATGCCGAGCACTTTCCCGCTCTTCCTTGGATGTATTTATGGAAAAGTTATTAGCCCCCTAACAGTTTTTCCTGTGGTTTCTAATTCAGAAGGCTTTACCAATTACGGACTTACACTTTCGTTACCATAAATTATCGACTCCTTTGTGCACTCTTTGCGAGTTGGACGACTCTAATACACATATTTACTCCAACTGTCCTGCATTTCTCCAACTCCGACACTCGATGCATCTGTTAGACCTTAGTCATACATCCATCTTTACTCAACTCTCCCATATACAGTCTATGGCTCAGGTCGCTATCAATCAACTCCAACCATTTTTTCTTCTCTGGATGTTTTGGATCACGCGCAACGAGGCAATGTTTTAACATACACCCATAACCTTGTCCTTGTCCTATTTCAACTCCATCTTGTCTCATCGCATCTGAAACTGCTACTAGGCTCATCAATTGATACGCCCAATATATCCCCCCTCCTCTTTTTCTTTTCCTATTGCTTAGTCTAAACATGCGCCTTCATTCTTCAAATGTAATAAAGATGGATCAAAATCACATACTACAGCTCATGCTGCAATTGGTGGGATTATTTGCAATTATCAAGGGGAGTTCGTATGTGCTTTTTACCAGCATATAGGGTTTGCATCATCAGTTAAAATGGAGATTTGGGCCATTAAATTTGGTTTGGACCTTGCTTCTTCTCATGGTATTACTTACATCGAATTGGAAACCGATAGTCGAATTGTCTTCCACATGATTCACAAGAAAAACGCCTAGAATCTAGATCACCTGAACTTGATCCAGGACATACGTGACAACTTCCAGATATTTCACCATGACACCTTATGCCTATGTTTTGGGGAATCTAATGCATGTGCTGATGTTCTTCCTGCTTACTCGGTTTTTAAGTTATTTTTTTCCATAGTGTATGTTAAAATTCCACATTTTCTACTTTCGGCGTGGGTTCGTGATGTGTGCAATATCACGACGGTATGCTTTGCAGTTTGTAACATTACTTGTAAGCTTCCCATAGTTTAATAAACTTACTGCTTTTGAGAATATATATATATATATATATATATATATATATATATATATATATATATATATATATATATATATATATATATATGCATATAAATATAATAAATATATAGTATATATGGTTATGTATATGTGTTTGCTGTGTGCGTATGTTTATAATATATATATAGTTTTGTGTGTTAGTGTGAAAATATATGTGTAGTGTGCATGTGTATATATAAGTATTTATATATATTAATTATCTATGTATGTGTGTGTGTGTTAGTTTGCATGTGTGTGTAGTTTGGTATATATATATATATACACACACACATATAGAGTATTATGTGTGTGTGTGTTAGAGTCCCGCCCTTCTATATTTTTAGTTTATTTTTACTGTTGGATTCTTTAAATCATTTCTTGTAAGGGATCTGCTAAAGTGCCTAATTTTATTCAAAGTTCCCTTCCTATTCAATTGTAAGCTACAGTGACAGGGTTGTTCCATCTCTAATATAATAAATGTGATTGGGGGTTAGAAAAAAATGTGTGCATGTGTTTAGTATATATACAATATACAAGGGGGTGTTTATATGTATGTATATAAGTGTGTGTTAGTATGTAAATATATAAGTGTAGTGTGAATGTGTATGTATAAGTATGTATATATATTAACAGTGTGTGTGTGTGTGTGTGTGTGTATTAGTTTACTATATATATATACATATAGAGAGTTGTGTGTGAATGTATTTAGTATATATACGATACGTTGGGAGGGGGGGTATGCTTTTATATAAGAGTTTGTGTGTGTGTGTATAATGTAATATAAAATATATAAAAATAATCAGAAGTAACGTTATGAGTCATAATTATAACCCCCAACTCACTCCCAAATAAATTTACACACCCTTAAAATATTATAGTGTGTCATTATTAAGGTCAAAAGGTACGACATTTTAATGTTATCTTAACTCGTTTGGGAGCTGACTTGTGACATTTTACTAAGACTCAAATCATTATTCGTAGAAATAAGAAAATAAAATAAAAATAAACTATTAGGGGGGTATGCTTTTATATAAGAGTTTGTGTGTGTGAGTATAATGTAATATAAAATATATAAAAATAATCAGAAGTAACATTATGAGTCATAATTATAACCCCCAACTCACTCCCAAATAAATTAACACACCCTTAAAATATTATAGTGTGTCATTATTAAGGTCAAAAGGTACGACATTTTAATGTTGTCTTAACTCGTTTGGGAGCTGACTTGTGACATTTTACTAGGACTCAAATCATTATTCGTAGAATTAAGAAAATAACTATTACAAATAAAATAAAAATAAACTACTACTACTACTACTACTACTACTACTACTACTACTACTACTACTACTACTACTACTACTACTACTACTACTACTACAATGATAATGATAATGACAAATACAATATTATAATACACACACACACACACACACACACACACACATAATAAAAACACACACAATGCACGGGAGGTTAAGGATGGCTAAGGACATGGTTTGGGACAAGACTTAATTCGTAGTTGGTTGTCTCGGGTCATAAAATCTTACTTTAGATCTTTTGACCACATTTTTATTGCAATTTACTTAAATTATGCATTTTGAAGCCGCAACTGCGTATTGACCTACGAGATAAATATGTACCCACATAAGACTAATTTTATCCAAGAACTAGCAATTAAAACGATACAATTTTAACACATTAGGTTGTTTATCACATAACCCATAAACAAAAATTTGCTTGCTCTTGAGCAAAAAATAGAGAGAAAGAAAGATAAGAAGCCAAAAGTTTGACATTTTTGCGGCCACTTGCGATTGCACTTAGCATGTGTAACAAGATGTTAAACCTATAAGTTGCCCTAGTTGATGAGTCTTGTCTCCTGAAGGTTTGAAGCGAATATACCCACGAAATTCAAAACATTTTATTTAAAAAAAGTTTATGAAAAGTGCGGTTAATTTGTTCTTAGACATAGAAAAATCACACAATCCATCATACGTGATAAGAATTACGAACGTAGAACTGTGAAGAATATGAAAAGTTAAACTAAGTTAATACACAAGAAAAATCCTTTTTAGAACTCAACGTGTATAGTGTGAATCAACCAAATCGGTTTAAGTATCATAAGAGTAATTCTTAGATTTCCTTTTAGAATCAATGCCTTAACTTCAAATCTCACTAGATATGTCTTTCTAAAACGAAATCTTCGAGATTTTTGTAAGTGTATATCTATCGTGTGTGAGGAGGGGAGTAGTTATAAATGAGGTCAAGCGTCTCACACACATACATGAAAAAATTATACTATATTGAATTTGATCTCATGAAAGGAATGAAAATCACTATATAAAAAATGTTGAGTTATTCACCACGTAGGCTTTTCATTCATTTGAACACCTTGCTTACTAATAAATAAGGGAGAATGTAACGAATTGGGGGAAAGAGAGAAGAGAAAAATGGATGATGTTTTACAAGTTTTGAGAAGAGTGGTTACTAGTAAAGCTACTAATGCCTTCATTTCATCAAATTTGATCGTATGCTTTTATTTTTCTTTTATATTTTTTTCTTTTTCATAATTTTTTCATATTTTTATTTTTATATATATATTATTTGTATCTTTTTCATGTGATTGTCTTTAGAGCATGAATGAAGACATTTTACATATATTATTTCAATTTATTATTTTCCTCAAAAATAAGAGCAATGATGGAGATGATATATGGATGATGTGGGGAGATATGTATACAGACGGGTAGGGGTGATAATGTGTAAAGTGATACGTGTATGGAGAAGTGAGTGAAGGTTTATTGCTCAAAATGAATTACAAGACACGTTTTTCTTACAACTAGAAAGTGATGTCATCTCAGTGGTTTAAGCCAAATAAAAAGAATAATGAGATCATGAAATGATGTTTAATGTGGTACCCAAAGGAAGTTGAGCAAACTTGTGAATCGAAAATTGCGTAAAAACTCTCAAAAAATGGTGGAAAGCTCAAATCTCACGGGTCTAAGTTTTCACATGTGATCCTTAAGGTTCTCTTAAAAATTTTCATACTCTTCAACTTTAGGCTGTCATGACGTGATAAGTGTGCAAATACTGTTGAGTCTAGGAATTTACGATGCAATATGCCTTACGAACTATTACGTAAGCTTTTAAGTTTAAATATCAATTTCATGTTCGATGTAGAATATTTTCGGCTTAGACGATGGATTATAGATAAATCATGTCAAGAACGAGATAAAATCGCATAAAAACTGAAAAATATGACTTGTTTCTAACAATTTTGTTTTCAAAAGAGGTACACTCTTCCTCAATGTTTAAAAATCATATTTGAACTTTTTAAAGCACATGGTAGGAAAGATTATATCAAATTCGACTACTAATGAATTTTCACCGCGTGATGGATCAAATAGTAAACCTGAAGAACAATGGCGGTGCAAAAGATAGGCAAAAGTTTCTAAATGATATATAAAGCATCGAAGAGTGGATAGAGCACCACCCCAACACGAGGTAATACTCATACTAAAAAATAAGGATACGACAAACTGCCTCCTGGTAGCGCTAAGTGTAATGTCTTCAGCCAGACATAAAGGGAGTCATCCCTAAAGATATGATCTACGATAACATGGGGTGACAAAAGGTATGGGTGATGGGAATCACCCCCAAACACAAATGAAATGTTAGTCTTGTTGGATAAATCATACATGGTCAATGCACTGGTATGGCAGAGTGCTTCACGCGATGCTAAGCATCGGTGGACCAAGGTTGGGTGAGGAGAATGGTATAGGGAAGAAAGGAAAGGTTAATGGTCAAGTGGCACAGACACAGGACTTATTGATCATAAAGGAGAGGAAAACTAAGGACCTATAAGCATGACTCCTAAGTTGGGTGGGTAGGTGTGACACCCCACCTATTAAAATAATGGGTAGGCAGTCGCAACCAAAATAAAATGGTACTGTCATATGGATCATTCTCAACATCACTATCGAAATAAAATTAATTACTAACCACCTATTAGTTTAACGAGCAGTGCCAAATTTAAATCTTTAATTAACATGTCAAAATAAAACCATTCAATCATAATCCAACAAGAATAAAACTAGATAAACAACTCACAAAAAATGAGAAAGTTTAAATGTGTAATATAAAATCGATGACCGAATAAACATCAGTAAGCAAAATCCAGTCCAAATATCAATATGAAATAGATAACTAAAAATAACTGAGTCTAGAATAAAGGGGAAACATGCCCAATAGATAACTAAAATAGAGAGCCTAGTGTATAATGTAATAAAGGAAACAACTACTCAAACTTTGCAAGCCTCCACATCTGTTATAGTTACGTGTCCCTAGATAGAGTAATCATCCATGGCTTCCCTGTGGTCGGACACCTAAAAGTTTTTGAAAAATAATTTTGACACGGGTCAGAGCCCAAAACCTTAGAAAAATATTTGTAAGTAATTAAGATGCAATAAATAAATATGCAGTAAAACTTTCAATATTTAAGTCGGTGTCGCACTCTCGAGAGATATCCCTCACCTCTCAACTATGCGCACGCATAGATCTTAACCCGCTTAGTTACATTATCCCACCTAACTAGTCACGGTGCAAGTCCCATTAATACACCACTATAACCCGAATATTGTCTATCGTTCATTTCTTAGCTATTTTTATTATTAGCATAATTAATCATTTCATCATTTATTATTCTCATAACTCCATCCTAATTGTTTATAGCATTCACTCTTAAAGTACTAAACCCATATATAATTAACCACACTATTATATACGTAAAGTTAGAGTACAAAAAACACGCATGTGTCGTGTATAGTGACCATCCCCCGAGTAATAACCCATTGGATACCATCCCCTGATTACTAACTCATTAGATGACTTCCCATGAGTACTAACTCATTGGATGCCTTGCTCTATAATGCTATCATCATCCAGGGCATACTCACTTCATCCCCGTTACACGCGGTCGGACTCTCACACCGACTCAGTAAAATCACAAACGTATTGGAGGCAGTTATAGTCCTTTGATAGTGAGTCTCAACCATAATCTAATCGTCTCACTTCAAATAACCATCACACAAGGTATAAACACGACGCTACGACCTAGGGTCGATACTTAGCCTGTTGTTCTTCTCCGAGGTCGATCCCCCACATCAAGCAACCTCCATTGATAGATTTGGAGGGGTTTGTTTCACATAATTGTCATACACACATATATTATTATTATTATTCGTATATATATTGTCTTTATACCCGTATATATAGCATCACTAACCTGGCTAATCCGTGTATATCGCTCAAAGCACTAGCCAACTTATCCTAAGTCTATCCCTCGACTCTCAATTTATTTAAGTTTTAATTAATTAAATAAATAAAGTAGCATAACTTCGCTAAAACACTTGGATTTAAACAACTAGCCCATACATCGATTGTTTCTGAATTCTTCTCTCATAATTCATTAATTTAAAATCTGCGTATATTGTTTCTCTCAAAATTTGCAATCACGATTAGATTACCCTATCATCCTAAGGTAACATAAACTCCCCAGGTCCCTTCTATTTATGATTCTCTAAATATTATGAGTGCTCAGATTCCATTTAACCCTTCCGTATCAACCCATCAACTTAAACAACTCAAACTAATAGCACCGAAATTCTGAACCGGTTTGGATACAATGTAAAGAAGTTTACTTTTTGTCGAGAAATCTGAACTGGTTCGACCTGGGATCCAAACCGATTACCTAACCCAGTTCAGCAAACCTTAAACCATATTTCTTCACCAATTTCGACCCAAACACCTTCAAAGTATAATTTACATCCATCAAAATGTATAGAACATGGGGATATAAATCTTAGATTATTATAATGTTCTACAATCACCTAACTAATCCATAAAGATGGGTTTACCTGATGGACATCACAACTAGCCCTAGTTTTGATTCAAAAGTCCAATTAATCATGATTAGCCTATGGATCTCTAATCAAATCCAATTTCCCGTTCGTATAAATCATTCAAAAACATCACACACACACACACACACAAAAACACATGTGTATATATATATATATACTCTACAAGTTATAGGATAATTTCTTAAAAACCCTTTTTACATGTGAAAACCCTTCCCAAAATAATCTTATTCTAGACCTACCATGATATGAACATGATTCACCACTAATCAACTTAAAGAAAGTTAAATACTTGCCTTGGAATGATTATAGAGTCTGATATACTTCGCCTGTGAAGATTTCATGGAAGAAACCCCATGAATTTCCTCTAAAATTAGCGCCCTCTTGCTTTCTGCTTTCCTCCTCCTCTCTTAGGGTTTAGAACTAATGGTATGGATGCCTCACCCACCTAACCCTTAAAGATTAACCCACTAATCCCAAAACTGGGTTATTAGGTTACATTAAAAATGACCAAAATACCACCACATAAGTTTGGACTAGTATAGAAAGCCCTCGGAACTCAATTACTACTCATGGGTACTTAATTTTGACTATTTTGACCCATTCGGGACCAACCCTGAACATGTTCTTCTCTTCAATGTCGGGTTACTAAGCAAGTGTTAGATGATCCTCCAAGTAAGTCCATCCATGTACTTGAGCATCTTCTTCTCTTTGTTGTTCATCTCATCGGGCACAAAGTTTTCCAGGTCGGTAAACTCCTCCTCGTATTAAGCTACGGACTAATCTCCCTGCACCACCTCATTAAATATCCTTTGCATCTCTATTTGCATCGCCGAAGGAAATTACTTGCGATTCAACCGCTCCCATAACTCGATGATTGTCATAGTATCAATTTCCTTAGAGGTGGTGACCGACTCCCACCACTGCAAATTTTCACTGACTAGCTTGAATGTCACCAACATATGCTTCTGAGCATCACCAGACTCAACCATACGGAGGTGGCATTGCGTGTCCTTCTTCCACTGACTAATAACGGCTACATATGAGTTACCTTGAAACTTCAGTGGATGCCTTTTCTGGAATGTCTCTCTCACTCTCTGCCAATCGGATGGCCCCGAGTGGGCTTGAATGACTAGTGCCACTAGTTGCTGTGGTTGAGTCTGCAAAAAATTCTGTGCCATTGTGGTTATCGCCGAATTAACTGCATGTGCCACAATGTTGGCCACTTCTGTAGACGTAATGTTCCCCTTTGTGTCTTCCTCCCTAGCAATCGTTCTCGTCTAATGATTTTTCCTCGACGGCATCTGAAATGGGATCGAAATTATATTAGCTCCTGGTCAAAAACAAAACAATTAGGAGAAGAAGTAAATATTTAAAGGCGCAAATAGGAATGCAACAGGCCTAAAAATAGGGCTCTATATTAAAGGATGGTATGCTGAAATGTAAAAAGCCACACAGATCCTATAGGACAATAGAACCTGATACTCTAATACCATCTGTGACACCCTCCCTATTAAAATAATGGGTGTCCAACCCACTACAAAAATAAAACGATAGTCTCATAAGGCTCATTCTCAACATCACTATCAAATTTTAATTAATTACTAATCACCCATTAGTTTAACAAGCAGTGTTAAATTGTAGTCTTTAATTAACATGCCAAAATAAAACCATTCAAACATAATCCAACAAGAATAAAACTAGATATAAAAATCACACCAAATGAGGAAGTCTATATGCAGAATAAAAAATCGGGCACTAAATAAACTATCGATTACCAAAATTAAATCCAAATACCTGAATGAAATAGATAACTAAAAATAACTGAGTCTAGAACAAAGGGGCAACATGCCCAACAGATAACTGAAATAGAGAGCCTAGTGTTGAATGCAATAAAGATGGCTACTTAGAGCTCTACAGGCCTCCCCATCCGATGTAGCTACATTTCCCTATAGAGAGTAATCATTCATGGCGTCCCTATTGCTGGACACCTAAAAGTTTTTGAAAAATAATTTTGACGCGGGTCATAGTCCAAAACCATTGAAAAATATTTGCAAGTAATTAAGATGCAATAAATAAATATGTAGTAAAACATTCCATATTTAAGCCAGTGTCGCACTCGCATGAGATACCCCTCACCTCTCAACTATAGTGCACACCTAGTGCATACATATTAACCCGCCTACACTACACTAAAAATAGCAATCTGGCATGGTTTAAAACTATGCCAGATCAAATCTGACACGATTTTTAACTGTGCCAGAATCAGGAGTTTCAAAATGGCCTTTTTTCTAGCACGGGTTAAAAGTGTGTTACAGAAACACTTCTGCCAAACTTTTAAATCGAGCCAGAAGTTGATATTTCTGGCACACTTTTGACACAAATTCTTCGATTAAAGAAAAATATTAGTTATAAATAATATTAAACAAAAAAATCAGCAACAATTCCACTATTTTTCATACTTGTTTTACCAAAACAAAAATTCAATAATAATACAAAATTCGCACGGTAAAAATAATACAACAACTATACCAATAGTGCACAATAATATAAATACACATTCAGAAAAAAAAAACCAATAAAAATTAACGGCTCAAATTCTATCAATAGAAAAGTCATCTTAATACATATGAAATTCATCTCAATACATGATGCAATTTAGGAAATCTATATCAAATACATGTCAAATACAACAAGCATGTTCAATGCATGGATTAAACGGTCGTTGATTAGGCATGCGGTCAGCATGAAGTGCATAACGGTGGTGCTCACAAGGCTTTCGATTTACATAAATCCAGTGATATTTGTCGAATGATTCAAATTTGCTCTGAATCTACACATGAAATTAAACAATGGTGAAGATCGTCATGAATGCAACCTAGTTGGAATTTACACAACAAAACTCCAGAAATTAAAATTTACTTTCAATACTAGAAACCTTTTCAAGTTGAGAAAAGGTTAAAATTAAAACGGGGTGAAATCACATTTTTCATGAAAAATAAATGTACTAAAATGACTTAATACTATGAATAACATGGACATAATTTAAAAGATAAACGCGTTTCATATTCCAAGAGAGATCGCAGAGAACTTGAAGCATTGGGACTAGTTTGGGAGCGTTAAAATAGTGTTTTCATTTTTCCATTCTCGTATACAATCGTCTATAATGTATTTATAATTTATGGTTAATCTACAATTTATCTATTCAGAAACAAGTAATAGGCACCACATTCACACATACCAACGACAAGTGATATGTGAGTGCCACAATGAAAAGAATATTGAAAAGAAGTGAAAACCAAATAAGTGTCACAGTGAAAATCCAATACCAATACTCGTCCAAAAACAATCCTCGCTCGTTAAGAAGGGTCCTTCCTTCCAACTGTAGGTTGGGATCCATTTAGCATTGGTTGTGGAAATAATAAGGTCATAAAAAGGATCATCGACCACCTCTAGAATATGAAATATAAAATTCATTGCAAAGGGGTCTTCCAGTGCTCCATCTATCAGAAAGAAATTTATTAATGGCAATGGCATTTTGACCATACATTATAAGAGAAACATAGTATCCCCATATAATCCAGTCTTGAATATCATCTGTAAAACAAGTTGGAGTTATTATATATAGCCCTATACGCAGCTGCTTACTTCCGCAACAAATAGTGAAGTGAAAACAATGAAGAGTTTTAACCTTTACCAACAATAAAGCTTCCAAGCACAAACCACTAATGTGGAAGTGTTTTTTAAACAACCATTGTTCTTTTGAGAGCTGCAATGGAGCAGAATAGAGAGAGAGCCATCTGATGTACACCAAAGAAAGCCAACAATTGTTTGAAGAACCTAAAATTTAGGAGATGTCAATAAAACCAAGGCTCATATGATAATTGTAAACAAAATTAGAGAAAGGTTCATTGTAATATTGAGAGTGCAGCAGCAGCGGAAATATTGCGACTTCTCAAATAAAAACCAATTTTAATTAAATTCCTTTTAACCCAAAGTAACCCTAAACATGCAACTAGGTGTGATTGAAACAATATGAAATCATGCAAGAATTATTCAACACACAAAGTTTAAGGAAAAATCCCCCACAGGGGCAAAACCATTTGTATATCACTATAATTTGTAAGAGAAACGGCTTACAATCGGATTACACTGAAATACAAGATTTTTTGACTAAGAATTACCCTCGGGTATCGGATTCTGTAGTCGCGGCTGGAATATCCCTTTCCAGTAGGGTTGGCGGCTGGAACTATCCCTGTCCAGTAGGGCTGCAATGAAGAAGAGAACGGCTTCTCCACAAGGGTTGAACAATAGCAAAGCTTGTGTTCTAGGGTTCTAAAAGATTCACAAAAGTAATTGGGAATTTTTGTGTGAATCAAAAAGATGTTTTGGGACTCAAAAAGATGAAGACTTAGAGTATTTAGGACTCTGAAAATCGTGTTAAAAAGTCTTAAAAATAACTCTCCCGAAGTTGGTATAAAAAGGAAAACCAAGGAAAGAGTTTTCAAAAACTGGGACTGCTCGTAATTATCCCAGGCGGACCGGTCCGGATTGAGGGCGGATCGGTCCGGTAGACCGGATCGGTTCTTTTAATTGCAACCGGATCGGTCCGGTTGACAACGGATCGGTTCGGATATTTATCTTCATCGGTTCGCTATGGATCCGGGGTCTACTGGACTTCGAGCAAGCGGATCGGTCCGGTATGGGGCCGGATCGGTCCGATTTTCCCAGAAAAATAAAATCCTTTTAAAAGCCTCATTTTGCTTAAAAAAACTTACTTCTTATTTTTATAAAAAGCATTTTATAAAAATTTCCCAATACTAAATATGAACTTTAAGGAACGTAAAAACAAAATTTTACCAAGTTCATTCTCGCAGACGCTATGATGTTGAAGACGCTTTGATATTCGGATCCGTTGATGTAGATGCGATCTTGAGTTTCTTCAACGGTGTAACGGCGTACGACATACAAATTGATAATGGACAAAAATGTCCTTACAAATCTCCCCCTATGTCTATGCCGGTACATACATAAAAAATATCCGAATTATCAACTTTATGACCTATACAAATCTACCCTCCCATGAACCCTAAAGATGGAAAGATACAAAGGTATAAATCTTCATCGTTTGTTCTTCAATCTTCAACAATCATCAAATCTCAAAGCTTTTCTCATCAGGGTGTGCAACGTATTGATCTTCAATCTTTATACCTACACACATGAGACAAAGCAAATACCACGTGACATATCGAGTTTGAAATGAGATAAACATGGATACCAATATATGATAAAAGCATAAGCTACATCTCAAAAACTCCCAAAATTCAAACTCCCCCATAATATGATAATTCTTTCTCCCCCTTTTTATGATGTCCCCAAATAGACAAAAGAGAAGAATGAATCAAATAAGCAAAATCGGGGTGACACGGTACAAAACAAATACAAACTATTTTTGATTTATTTTTTTATATTTCAAAATTTTCATACAAAGATAGGATACCAATATGAACAAAAATGATACAAAAATCACACCATGGATTTTGACTCAAACAACCAAGTCATGGAAATGGAATGAATGGGTGTGAACACATTCGATAGGTAAATCAACTCAATCAATCATATGTGCACGATGCATATGTGTACTCCTAACGAATGATCATCAAAAGTATCCTTAGGTGTAAAAAAAATTTGTTGAATTTAGATGACATCGTCTTATACAAATCAACAAATCAAAGTCAAAGTGATTTCCACACCAATAACGTCCAAAACTATGTAGCGCATTTTCAAATATCAAGGACGTGCAAACCCGTTTTAATTCTCCAACCAAACACCCTCATATATATTTTCTTTTAGAGGTAATCTAAATTCTCAAACTTTGGAGAATTGGTGCAAAAACCTAAATGGCCCATATTTTGGCATGAATATCTTTTTATTGCCTTTAAATTTTTTTCGGGCTCTTTTAACCTCTTTGGACCTCGGATAATAAAATTCCTCAATTTTTTAGGTCCAATTTAACGGTGGCTTTTGCGCAAAGGATAGATGATTACCTTTCACAGCCCCTCCCCGTTTTTAAAATAAAGCACACAAACTCACAAAACGGTTCTTATATGCACAATTTCCTTATCAAAAAATTATCGCGCTTGGTTCGTTTTAAGGACAGGATTGAAGTGAAAACACCCAACCAACATGTGATAAGACAAGCACAATAATCAAACAAATCCGTGCATGTGTGCAATAAAGGAAACATGAGTCAAACATGTAGGAAGTAACACTTAATTACATCTTAATGACTCCAATCATTACAAAGCACAAGGATGAATTGACCTATTGTCTCAAAACACTATCAAACAGTCACATGAAAAAAATGGAATGATGTTGTGACTTGGTCATCCAAAGTGTTCATCCATAAACGGTGCAATACAAAAATCTTTTTGGATTTTCTCAAAATTTTATCAAAATAAATTTTTTTTGTATTTTTCAAAAAAAAATCAAAAACAAGAATTTATACAAAAAGTACAAGTCATCACACTAGTAAAAATATATCATGAACCTACAACTAGTGTATGACAAACATGCAATCACAATCAACCAAAAGATTTCACATGGGGTGAATCACGTGCAAGCAAACGGGAATCGTGGACAAATAAACCATAAGCCTCTAAATCCGATTTTCTAACCCAAATAGATTTGTAACGAAGTGTGGGGGTTTTGGGAATCAAATTTATTCTTTCATTAACCTTCCTGGGTCTATTTAAAAGCTTGTAACAAAATCGCCTAAGATGACCTTGCCTACCGCAATGTGTGCAAGTGTAAATCGGGCGGTGTGTGTTACCTAAAGGTGGCCCTCTCCTCAAATTTATCGGTTGCTCTCTCCGAATTTGCCTAGGTGGGTCTCTCCTAATGATCCTAGGAGGTTCTCTCACGATGTTCCTATGGGGCGCCTTTTTAACAAACTTAGGTGCCTCTTTCTTAACAATCCTAGGAGGCTCTCTCACACGTGTGGGAATGGGTGCAACATATTTTTCAAGACCAATCCCACCCCTATCAGTTTTGATCTTGACTGTGCCTAAAATCTTATCAAGTTTTTCAGACCTAGACTCCAAATCAAATTTCACTTTACTTGAATCTTTCAATTTCACCTCAAGTTCACCTATCCTAGATTCAAGTACTAGTTTAGAATCCTCAAACTCTAAAAGCTCCTTTTTCATAGTCTCCATCAACCCTCTAAGACTATCTCTCTCACCCTCGACGTACTCAAGCTTCTCTTTCAAAATTTTCACATGAGCCCTAAGTTCTTCAACTAAAAAATCATTATTTTTTATGGCACACTCTTTCAACTGAGCTTTCAATTTCAAATTTTCTTTCTTTGTTTTCAAAGTTTCAGCATAAAGTTCATTGAAAGCAGTTTGCAAGTCATGCTCATCTACACTTTCCTCCTCACTTTCATCCACACTCCCATCACTTTCACTATCATCACTAATCACACGGATGGGAAACTCTCGCCTAGAAGCACAAAAAACTTCTTCTTCCGAATCACAATCACTAAGGGTAGAAACATGAGAAATCGGTTTATTCAATTTCTTCTTTAAATTTGTGGTACACTCATGTAACGTGTGACCAACACCCTCACAACAAGGACATCTCTCAGATTCGTTTTCAACAGAAGATTTAAAACAAGAGTTCGTGTGAATTTTCCAATTAATTTTTTCAAAAATTTGACATCGAAGATCATCAAAACCATCAAAAGCCATTTTTGCAAAAACAGGATCAAAGCACAATAACTTAGTGCAACAGGCTCTGATACCAATTTGACTTGTAAACGTGAGTAGACAAATTGTATCAGAAAGTAAATCCTCGAAAAATCAGGATCACGCGATAAATTAGCGTAACCCGCTCTGATACCAATTTGACGCTCATAAATTGGTATCCAGATTTATCTCATTTCAAACTCGATATGTCACTTGGTATTTTGCTTTATCTCATGTGTGTAGGTACTATCTTGATGATCTCTGAATTGCACACCCTGATGAGAAAAGCTTTGAGATTCCTGAAGATTTGAAGAACAAACGATGTAGTCTTATTCATATGTATCTTTCCAGTTTTGGGTTCATGGAAGGGTAGATTTGTATAGGCATTTGTATGTTTGATAATTCGTATTTTTTATGTATGTACCGGCATAGACATAGGGGGAGATTTGTAAGGACATTTTTGTCATGTCCGTTATCTTACAGTTTTGTATGTCGTACGCCGTTACATTTGGCACGTTTCTACATGATCACATATGACGGCCTCAATCCGAATTCCAGGAATCAAGCATCCTGCATCTCCATCATGTGTTTTACATCAGCCTCAATGACTTCACGTTCCATGCTTTTAGGGACTATATGCTAGTGGTACGCAAGAGAAGTCAAAACAGTGAAAGAAGGCTCGATATGGAAGTTCAAGGGCAATTCGGTAATTGTACATCCACCGTCCGGAGGATAGGTCAACTAGAAAGTTTAAGAGCTTGCCGCAACAAAGATACTGGAAGAAACGGCATCTCATTCCGAGTTCCGGTGAAGAAGATATGGCCCTTTGAAGATGGAGAGATTTCCTCGAAAGAATCTGGTTCCTGAGGACCGGACCGATCTGACCTCCTACCGGATCGATCCGATTTGTCAAGATCCAGTAGCCACCGGATCCATAGCGAACCGATAAAGCCAATCAAGCCGAACCGATCCGACAGCTACCGGACCAATCCGGGTTCAGAAAAAGAACCGATCCGGTTTCACCGGACCGATCCGCCTATCGACCGGACCGATCCGTCGAGGATAATTACTGCCAGATCGTGCAGCAGATTTTTTAGGGTTTCGATCCCTTATTTAAACCACGATCAGCAGTTGGTTTTTTTTAAGACTTCCATAGACGAAATTCAGACTCCTTATGCTCTAAGTCTTCACCTATTGAGTCCCAAGACTCTAGGTTTTGATTCACACAAAGTCCAAATCTTTGTGAATCACTTTTGTGTAACCCAAGAACACAACTTTGGTTTGTTCAACCCTTGTGAAGTGGACCGCTTCTTCCTCTTCATTGCTGCCCTCCTGGAAAGGGAAAATTCCAGCCGCCGACATAGGAACCGACACCTGCGGGTATTTCTGTGTCACACTATTTCTAGCCGTTGCTTTGAAGGTTTACCGAAGACACCGTGCGTTACACTTGTGGGCAAAAATGTCCTTACAAATATACTTTACTGAATGAAGTTCACTCAATTGTCTTAAAAAGCTGAAAGATATTTCTAGAAAAAAATATCCCCTATTCTCATCGAAAAGAAGGAACAAGAAAAACTAAATCTTCTTATTTAAGCAATAATTCTAATAGTAATCTGGTTTAGTCTGGATTGGTCTCATCTATGTATTTTATATGGTTACTAATTCCTAAGCCGACTTGGAACATTGATTCCCTTGTGCATCCATTTCACAAATAAGCAGGCCATACCATCGAAAAATGGCGATAGCCTTGCTTTCCTAGGCACGGGACTTAAGGCGAGGCCCAAGATCAATTAAATTTCATTAAAAAAGAGTCCAGCAACAATGAACCAATTAATTTGTTGACCTTAATTACTCTCACAGTGAAATGTGGGGTACTAGATCACCCAGACCAGGAAGTTGCCAGAGTCATCAAAGTATTAAAAGCCATAACACGGAGTCTATCTTACATGATGAATTGCATATGGAATGATTTCAAATTAATTCATCGGCTTCATATATTAAAATCATTCATTACAAAAAAAATTATCTTCTATTGCCTACTGATCAAAACCAAAAATTACACTATTTAATCTACAGATATTTAGCGATGCATATGTAAATGCAACAGAATTTTGTTTACCTTAGATAAAACATGTTCTCGGACCTCAAAGGAGAATACATGAGGTTTTCAGGGTAGGGATCATCTCCAGCAGTCAATCCATTTAAGATACGAAAATTTCGATTCGTGGTGTAATGACAAGCGAACATAAATTTTTAAGAAAAAACCCAATTATCCAAATAGGATATAAATAACACACATGTAAAAGAAGGGATTTTTTTTTTCATTTATGGAGTTTTTTTCACATTGGCGTATCCATCGTGTTAGAAAATATTGAGGTAGTTGAGAAAACACAACCTTATTTGACTAAGACACACAAGTTGCATTTTCATCCAAAGTATACAAATCATACAACCATACTTGCAGTCACTAATGAATATGATATATTGTGATCTAAAATGCTATAAGGGTACAAATCAATCCCGGTAGCACAGAGTCGGATTAAGAATAGTAATGAGGTCATTTCTTGGAAAGAAACGTCTTTGGAAGCATCTCCACGTGCATGGTTTTGAGTAGGAAGAGCCTGGCAACCCGCTCCTACAAGCTACCCCCACATTTTAACCCTCGTGCTTGATACTCCGACTTTAGCCTTTCCATGCCAAGAACCTCCATCTCTTTTGATGAATTAAATTCATCAAAATTTAATAGCTTCACTAGATCAAGAACATTAGTGCTCACAACCACTATTTTTTCATGAACTACAACTTTTAAACCAGGACTAGCATTAGCTTCTGCATCAGATTAAGCAAATGCTCCCACACTAGGGTTGGGAGACCATTTCCTCCATATTACCAGACTTAATTTTACTAGACTCGGTTATTTCATCGTGAACAGCATCTATTTCAGACACGACTGCAACCTCCAAATAAGACAAAACTTTGTTTTGGGTTGTGTTTTCTTCATGAATTTCTAGTATTGGTTCACTAGGACCATGAACGCCAAAGTTAAGGGTGCTTCCATTGGGACTTTTAGAAGAATACAATTGTCCTTTCACGAAAGTCTCCTCTACTTAGGAACCACTGTCAAATGGACATCAAAAGGTATTTCTCAATCCAATTTCCCACCAGTAACATAATTAGAACTCCCCTCAGCCTGGAGTTTGAATGACGGTCATTATTTAAAATAACAAATTTATCATTTTCCTCCCCCTTCTCATCATCATTGCTATCCTTATATGTAACATCATAATCACTTTCCCCCAATTTTCTCTTTCCCATCCAAATTTTGAATTTCTTGGATTGGGAGCTATTAAGGTCGATGGCAGCTCCCTTGTACTTAGACTTAACAAAGCCAGTAAGAGATTCCCTAACATATTTATCGAATTCCTCCATACACTTAGTATAATCCTTATTATACTTATCCACATACTTGTCTGCTGCATCCCCCCATCCTTTGCCCTTGGCCTTGAAAGCCAAAATGGAATTCACATCCAAGATATCCTCGGCAACAATCATTAATCCATAACTTCAAGATCTAGAAAATGTATGAAATAAAAGAAATTAAAAGAAAAATTACAATGACTGTTTAGACCCTATACCAATAGGGCGCAATAAATATCACAAGAGTTAATTATTAGCAGCAGAAGTAGAAAATAATCAAAACTAATCACCATCTCAAACCAAGAATCAGGATAAAGTTATAAGTAAATAATTAAAAGCAATCAAAACCAATCACCTCTATGAAATCATAGTTCGATTTAACCATTTAAAAGTATTAATAAATGCATTTTCAGTAAATTTAATTGTATCCTCTACTGGTTCCTATAATGTTTGTAAGGATATCATAGAAAATCAAGATTATTGTTTTTTATCTGTTGTATCGCTGACTGGTTCCTATAAATTTAATTGCTTACTCTATCTTTGTACCAGCTAATTAAAATAAAAAATCCAACATTGTTTAAGAACTTTTGATTAGAATTGAAGACCAACTATTAATTTTGGTAAAACATAGTACATGGTATTCATTTGTTGCTTCTTCTTAACTTTTACCTATAAATCACATAGGTTGATGATAGTATTAAGATTGAGAAATGTTAATACTATTCTAAACTTGATGAAGTATTGAACAAATCATGCTTGGTTTATTACATAGTTAGACATGACCATATGCCATTACCAAAAGGAGGGATCAATAAGCCCATATAAACCATGAAAAGAATTCGTATTGGCCTTTGCATTTCTACCTTTTTACTTACTTTTGAATGATATGAATTTTCTAGTTGAGAGCCAAACTATGGCACGTTGGAACCTTTACTAACCGACACCATCTTAATTTTTATTTCTCTCTATTAAGATAAACATATATGCATATTGACACACATTAATGAATCGATTAACTTACAACAATTCTTAATGAATGATCAATTACAATGCAATACAAGATGTAGTTGGATTGATATATTAATTTTACCTATTGTGAACCAATGTCATTGAGTTCTTGGCAAGGAATTCTTGCTTGCCACACATCGTGGCCTCCATAAATCGTCCTGTAAACACACAATTAGAAAAGAGGGAACTAACATATTTTCTTTATATAAAACAACGTATACTAAATAATAGAAAATGAAAAACAGGGCAGTCAAAATAAATCAACACTATCGACAACAATGGGTCAAAGTAATATCCACGCACAAAGCATTGAAACACGGCTTACCTAATCTCATGTATAATCAAAATATTTCGAATAATGAATCCCTTTGACAACACCATTTTCTAAATATCTAATAAAACAAAAAAAAATCGCCACCCAGCAAATAAAATATAAATACATATCAGGTTTTAATTAAAGATCAGATTTTTTTGAGACGGGGAAAACAGGGAGAGATTGGACATATATGTACTCAATATATGGGATAGACGATTGGTAAGCCCCAATATTTTTGCTTCAGATAGGTTTTAGTGAAAATAAAGTTTGATTAAAGTTAATATTGATTTGGGGATAACATAAGAGGAGTTTAATACTTACCTAGGCTACAGAGAGAGACAGAATCTGTGGTTCTCAGGTGAGAGCGAGATATCTGAAAATAACCTTAGAGGGAACAATCCAACCACAACATTGCGTAGCTCTAGTAAATCTGAATTAAGTTTATCCCCATGTCCGTCCGCCCCTGCCTCTGAACCTTTACTATGTTTCATATATGAATTTCGGTGTACCAGTACACATATTATAAACCAAAACACATATAAACATACACAAAGATTACCTGAGTGTCTGTGTGAGAGAGAGGGAGAGATGAAGGTTTGAAGAAGTGTAATTTTTTAGAGCATTCTATATTTTAGTAACCATACACAATTTTGATACACTAAAAAACACCGTCAAATTTTGGCACTATTTTAAAGTACCAGATTGTCATTAAATCATGCCAGAATTTGGTACAGGTTTAAACTGAGCCAAATTTTTAATATCAAGGTGTGCCAAATTGCTATTTTTTGTGTATTGCTAGTTACACTACCCTGCCTAACTAATCCTGGTGCAAATATCACTAATACACCAATCTATCGCGAGTGTGCCCATCCTGTCTCCTGAGTCGGCACATGCACACGCGGTGGTGGGGTTCGCGCCCTTCCTCGGAGCGCTTCGAGCGTCGTCAAAATTTGGAGGTGATGTATAGAAAATAGATTCGCCAACCTATTTTGCATAAAACAGGCAAAAGAAATGTTTCCACCTTGATAGAATGGCATCAAAGTCATACTGATGCTTTTGAAACCAATTACTTTAAGGATTAGAGGGCTAAGTTACGGAATGGTAAGGTGTTAGGCACCCATTCGTCCCTTTCAATCTCTCATAGGCATCTGTTATTCTTTTCTTAATAACTTCATGAAGTGTGTGTGCGTGTATATAAATGGAGAATGGAATTACTTGACTCGCGCCATGGAGAAAGGCTGAGTGAGGTCATCCGTAGGAGTGTTCTCAAAATAATAATAAAAAATATAATGTGTGCGTTTGCTGGGTCATTAATCGTTTATAGAAACACGATGTTATAATTTGAGAAAAATGCGAGCATGAATCACAATTATAATATGTGGAGATAATATGTGAATAAAAATAGGAAAAGAGGACTTGAATCTCGGGTTTTGCTCGAGACGCCTACGCAACCTAAAAAGGCATCAAAGTCCACGTAGTTCACAAGCAACACAGGGTCGGGTTTATCCCATAAATACAACAAGGGACTTTATTATATGTGTGTGTAGAAAAAGAATGTTTTAGTATGAGAAAATGTAGTGAGAAATTCCCGTTTGGAATTTACAAGAAAACCCTTTTTTTCTTGCTTTTCAATTTTTTTTTATAGAAAATATCGTATGTGCAATACTACTAATAAAAATGGGATATTAATATCTGTGAACTAAAATGGATGAAATGATAAAGTAAAAATTGAATAACTAATGCAAAAATAAGGAAATTTAAAGAGAGTGGGAAAGGTTTGGACATTGTATGGAAGCTTTGAGATTGATCTTGATTGTTGAAGAGTTGGCATTGCAAGTGGATGGAGACGATAAGAGGAGAGGGAATGAAATTTGCTAAATTGGGTAGTAAAAGAATGGAAATGGAATGTGGGGGAGAGGTTTCAATATGAAAACCACGCTTACTTCGAGAGAATGTTACTGAGATCACTTAAAGGGATGTTTTTTAAGTGCCTTTCAAAGTGAACTCATTCCCTCCTTATATAGGGTTAAGAGGGTGCCAATCATAATTGTCCTTAACCTACCTATCGACAGGCAAGCCTACACACATTACTGATAGGCAGGGAAATGTGTTTTCCATTAGACAGTCGCAAGAAGAGTTTTTAGAAAAATAGTTGTAAAAGGCAATTCGTAAGTCTGAATTACGCTCAGGACATACTGTTGGAAAGGTTATTCATAGCCCTTTAAGAATCCATTAGGATGATATGGGTACGAGAGTTAATTGCAGTCAAACGGGGATTGAAATTGCCCGAAGATCTTTTGGACAAGAGATTCCCAAAGGAAAATGGATTGTTCATTTGAACTGTAAGGCCGATTCACGCACGGGATAGAACGTTGGAAATTTTATTCAAATCCCTTTAAAGATTCATTCGGTCTCATTCGGTTCGGATAATTGACCTTGTTCAAATGGGGATCAGAAGTACTCAGTGATCCTTTGAAGTAAAATAAATTATTCGTCCGTTTAGTAAGGCTAATTTGCACACGGGGAACACTATTCAAAAGGGTATTCAGATCCCTTCAAAGATTCATTCAGTCTCGTTCCAGCTGATGAGTTAACGGGAGTTAAACAGGACCTTAGAGTTCTTGATGGCATCCCTATCAGTTTTTGAGGGAAAATGGACCATACATCTAAACCATAAGGCTGATTTGCATGCAAAGCAGATCTTTGGAAAGGGGATTTAGAGCCCTTCAAATATTCATGAGCTTCCTCTCAAGCGAGGAAGTTGGTTACAGTCAAAATGGGTCTTGGAAGCACCCGGTAGTCTCTAGATCAATTTTTGATTAAAAAATGGACCGTTCATTCGAACCATAAGCTCGATTCGTGCACGGGGAGGACCTTTGGAAAGGGGGTTAAGTACCCTTCGAAGATTTATTGAGCTTTCGCTCAGATGAGAAAGTTGAGCAGAGTCAAACGGGGCCGAGGATCACCCTGTGGCCTCAAGATCGGTACTTGGAATATGACATAGGATTTCTGGTGAAAGAGAGAGAGTTCTAGCGACCTAAGGAGATGCTTAGGATGGTCCTAGAATGTGGTGTCTATAGAGCCCCTCGATGGGTGACCTTAGAACATGCAAAGGTCGTCGAATAGACACCACATTAACATTTTGGGGAAAAAGGTCAATTTTGTGGACCTAAAGGGATGAAGATGACCGGTTCAGAGGGTCGAGGTCGATTCTGAGGACCTAAGGTAATGTTAGGAATGACCGATTCTTCGGGTCAAGGTCAATTTTGAGGACCCAAACAGATGACCGATTCTGAGGTCCAAGGTCAATTATGAGGACCTAAAGTTAAGGGGAGCGATTCTGAGGGTTGAGGTCGATTCTGAGGACCTAAAGTTGTACAGACAGATTCGAAGGGTCGAGGTTAATTATGAGGATGTGACACCCCGACTAATTAAATACCGGGTGATCAGTACTTTATTAAATTAAATCAAAATATCCAGTTGGTTCAGAATATGCATCATTGTCAAAAACTTTTATTAAAATACTAACCACCTAATATTTAAAAAGGTTGATGTTAAAACTATATCTGTTAATTAATGTAAAACCAAATTAACGAATAATTAACATTCACCATCCAAACCAAACATATATGAAAGGAAATGACTGAAATAATAAATGCAACTGGAGTAAACACTACCAGTCTAAGTATCAAGTACAATAATCCAACCGAAATAATCCAACAACGGAACTGAGTAAATAAATAAATTCATAAATCTTTGTAAATGGGCAACATGCCCTAAAAGAAGTAAATAGCTCAGAATAAAGAAATGGTAAATATGGAGGCATCTACTACTGAGGTCCTGTAAATTTCACAGCAGATACAACACGTCAAATGAATGGAAACTCCTATGCTTGGTGTTCTTGTGGCTGTGCACCTAAAATAATTTGACAAAAGAAAATGGATTTGCAAGAGACGGGTCAGAGCCCAAGTGTAAAACATTTAAATTTTTTTAGCAAATATTTAAATATTGCAGTAAAGAAAATAGTATGCGCATGCTAGCTTTTCGAATTCTCACTTGAGATTCTCACCTCTCAACTAATGTGCACGCTTAACGCACCTCTAAACCCATGCTAATTATTTTATCACCTAACTAGACTGTAGACAAAATCCTTTTAATCACTACCCGCAATACCGACCCACATTTTCCAAACAATACCATATTAAATATTTTCACGACTGTTGTCTAAATTTAGGAAGTGTTTATAAATTACGTTAAGTGAACGCTTACTTAAGTTATTCAGAGATTTTCATCATTATATATCTTATCCACATTCTTTCACACAGGAAGTATCACTACATGTATATATATATATATATATATATATATATATATATATATATACTAAAAGGGCATCTCTAGACTCGGCTATTGTTCCCTCATACTCTGGTATCAAGTCCCGATACATCTCGAACTGAATAAGGACAATGGGTTCGAAATCTCTCACGAACCATAAATTTACAGATCACACATATTGGAGGCGAACATAGTTCCAAGCCTATGGTTTATGCACATACTTACGCACCCATATGACCGTCATCACTATCATTCCTAGATAGCCCGTACCCAGGTTCCATGCTCTGAGGAACCAGTCAAATATCCCCCGAAGGCCTTAAGATTGGACAGTACCCTTCCACAACCTCGCGTGATAGAAATTATGGTAGGTATGTCATACACATAATAAATATCATTAGAGGCATTTACGCAACCTATCAAGTTCATAAGGTATAGCCACAACCCGAATATTTCACTTATATGTAGTATGTATCTCATTACTCCTAACATTACACCTACTAGATTATGAATACTCTCACGCTCATAACTTTCAGAGATAGCTCGTTGCTCCAATTATCATAAAGCATCATGCCTATTATATTACCCACTGATTATGTTCGAACCTGAATCCCAATTATACTGCTAAACATCACTGCAAATAAACATGCTACCCAGATTTGAAACGAAAGAAAAATTTCTAGAAACTGGACCTGTCATTTGAACTAGAAGCTATCTCGTTTGAATGAGATAGCATGTCATTAAAATGACATTTCACACGACATGGGTTCTCATTCGAACCAAGCTCAATCTCGTTTGAACCAGATTGAGCAGTTTCTTCCCCAACCTACACCTGCTATGTTTTTCATCCATAAACAGCTCAATAACCTCTATAAATCAATCCCAAACTCCCTCCATTCAATTCCAATTCATTTTCCCACAGAAAAGGATGATTTCTAACATCTTAAACGCATCAATTCATGATTAGTTAATCCACAAATGAAAAATCCCCAAATTTCAGATTCATAAAACCCTAGTTCATAAGATTTCCAATTAACAGTAGTTAATCCCAGATTTACTTGGCAATTATCAGCATAAATTCGTAGTTAATCTTCAAATTACATGGACCATTCAACTAGGTATCAATGTAACCATAATATATCTTTTAATCATGAATTCTTTATCAAATCACATGCAATTTACGGGGGTTCATTACCTCCACTACCACGAACACATTTAATGCTAAAAGAGCAAGATTTAAACACTCTCCTTATGAAAGACGGTCTGATACTTTGGTGTTGTTGGTATGGTTATGACCCTCGTTCTCTGATCTACGCAATGGTGGTCATGGTGGTCGTCCTTAGATTTTTCTTCCTCTTTCTCTTTTTTTGGTCTCTCTCTGTGTCTATCTTTTTTTCCCACGGTAGATAACCTAATATAACCCACATAGGAGATCTTTTATTTCTCTAATTTTCGTCCTCTAATTTACTCCAAAAATATAATTTACCAAAATACCCTTTCGGGGTGCCGGTTCAGCCTAAAACTGCTCCGGAACACAAATTAAGCCCCATGGTAGACTTTTTTTACTATCTCAACCCTTCTGGACTCAACGGCGCATTCGAAATAACCATATGAGAGACTTATAAATATTTTACTTTTTATTCTATTAATTTAGTCCTGACACGACTTACACGCGCGTCTTGACTTGTAGGTCCCCAACATTTAAAAAATAAACTTTTTCTTGAGCGAAATTAAGTGAAGGATGAATGCAAATCAATTTTCTCTTTTTGAAAAACTCTTTATTAATTTTATCAAACCAAGTTGTGACACAAATGAACATAACCAGATTTTATCTTGTTTAACCCTAGGCATGCAACCAGTGATTAAAGCAAGTAAAATAAAGTAAAGCAATACTCACAACGCCGATGTATGAGGAAAAACTCAATCGGGAAAAAACCTCGGACGACCCAGGCCAGACAATAACTGTGACAATGGTTTTACAAAGTCAGACAGTAGTCTTATACAACAACTCGATCCACCCACAAGACTTCACACTTCTCTGATCCTCTACCAATCTTCACAGTGCCCACACGAAAAGTAACCTTCTTCCACGATGCTCGTCCACAGCAGTCGCCTCCACGAATGCATCGGTATCCATCGATACAGCCTTGTGTCGTCTATGATGTTGAACACGAAATTAAGCTTCTTTGATTCTCCACTGCAAAATCAACAATGTTCAAGTGTTGAACAAACCAAACTTGGTGCAACAAATATCTCATAAACATATGATAATGATAAATCATATATTTGTAAACTCTAAGGATTTGTTTAAGCATTGAACCCTTAGAAAATAATTGCAGAATCACGTACTGTTTGAACACTGTTTACGTTCTGCACAACCTCTGGAAAACTTGAACACCCTCTATTTATAACAATTTTGAGGTGGTGGCAGATCTCATTTGAGCGAGACATTGTGTTCTTCAAACGACATCAGGTCTCGTTCGAATGACATCATATGTTATTTGAGCGACGTCACCCAGATTAGAGTTGTAATGAATCCAAATTTGAACATAGGTTTACTCGGAACCAACTCTTATGCAACTCTAATCCATCCATATTTGATAAAACGAAGTGTAAACAAATAAAACATTTTCTTAAAAATAACATCCTTATTTTTGTAAAATAAAATTTGAGTTTCATTACCATAATGCATTCATACCTGTGTGCTCTCGGAATGCAATTAAACTTTGAAGATGAGGAATTCCACTAATTAAACTTCAGCATAATTAATTCCTTGCAGCTTTGTCGCAACGCCTTCAATTAATCTTCGACAAATCATAGTCTCGTAGTGATTGTACAATAGAAATCTACCTATGACTCAAACGTGTTTTGTTTTAAGAATAAATCAAAACTACATTAAGACTCAATTGGAAATTTGGTCCTTATAAATCTCCCCCTTTGACTATTCCAGGACAAAACCAACAGTGAAATGCCTAAGTTGGGCCGTCAAGCTGTATAATGCCTAAATCTTATCCCATAAAACCCAAAAAGTAAAATTACTTCATGAGTACAAGATAAGACTCATAAGCAATGGACCGACAAGCATGAAACTTTCTTTGAATGTCTGAATGTGATGTAGACTTGAAATCTCAATTCTCTTTAAGCGCAACTACACACATGAAGGAGACAAATACCCTGTGAAGTATGGAGGAACAAATGATATAAATCAATATGAAAACTCACAAAACCCCACTACATCACAGACATCTCTCCCCCTTTTTGTCTCGAATAAACAATCCAGTGAAAAGATAAACAATTCTAGCATAAACTAATACCAATATGAATAAATGAATATGAATAATAGCTAGATAAACATGAAACAACTAGCTAAATATGATCAAATAATGTTAAATACGTTGCTAGAAAATAGTAAATCACAGGAAGAATATATCAATCCAAGATGGTGTGATTAAACGTATCAATGCAGTAAAAGATTAACTCACTTAAAGAAGACTGCATAAACAAACACCTAGTACCAAAATATTGATCAACATGCAACAGAGTACTGAAACAAAATAAGTCAGCCAAAAAAGTCAAACTGGTAAAGCAGACCGTCTTTCGAACGAGCCAGGGATGTCGCTTGAACGACATGCGACATCGCTCAAACGAAACAGCATGTCATTTGAACGACATAATCAAACTTACATAGTTTCCCCAGAAAATTAAACAGTGTTACCCAGTGAAAAAATTTCATGATAATTCTAACTGGAAGGGGCTCAAAATTGCGAAACAGTGGAAAAATAGTAGTTAAACTAAGAAAACTCAAAACAACCAAATATGAGTAACATTCTAACATAGTATCGATGTGCCTAAACATAAATACGGAATGTATGTGCATGAACTAAAATAATTGAATCACAATTCCAACACATCGAAGCGATCAAGAAGCTCTAATCAATAGAAATCTATCATCAAACTTTATTATAGTCATATATGACAATTAAAGTATGAGTTTAATGAACTAAAAAAACGTCATGCACATGAATCCGTAATTTTAACGATTCTACAAACAATAGCGTCATGATACAAATTTTTTAACTTCGGGATTCTTTGTGCAAACCCATTTAAATTTTTAATCCATCCAAACTCCCTTAAACATATAACACGTTTTTTTCTTTTGAATGAACTAAACTAATTTGGCCCATTTTTTGGCATATGATTCTTTTTATTTCCTTATGATTTTATTGGGCTCTTTTAAACGGTGGCTTTCACGACGAGTCAATTTTACACTCTCGCGGTCCTTTCCCGTGAACACTCATCATATTTTCAATTTAATCCTCACGATAAACGGTTATTACATACACACCTCTTCCTTGTGTCTACATACGCATAGATGACGAAATTAAGATAAGAACGTCTCACCTAACTCAAACATGCAAGAGTAGTAAAAAATCCATATAAACTCGTGCATGTGTGCAATCATGGCATATACACAAAGTCGAATCAAAATGCATATCAACTTCGAAACAACCCCATAAAAATAATGGTTAAGATCATTCTAAGCATCGATAATAATGATCAAATGTCCTAGCCACATGGATAATGGAAGGAATGGGGGTCCAAACACACCAATATTCGACATCAAACATGTTAACTCATGGCACAAAAAAAACAAAAATCTTTTTGGTCTTTTCAAAATATTTTGACAAAAATAAAAGCAAAATATTTTTGTGTTTTTCTCAAAATTTTTCAAAACCAAAAATCTTTTTGTATATTTCAAAAAATTTAACAAAAACAAAATATTTTTGTATTTTTCAAATAAGATGCAATATAATACAAACTGATAAACATGGTAACACACTCAAACTTTAGATTTAGCATGAGAGGAATGAAATTCAACCAAATGAGAACCATCAAGTTTTAGTCCTAAAGCCACTAATTCTGATTTCCTAACCCAAGTAGGTGTCATATAACAGGTGGGGGTTTTGGGAACTGACATGACTTTATTCATAAACTTCCTATGTGCATTCGTATGGTCATAACAACAATGTCTAAGGTGACATTTTCTACCATAATGGGAACACGTGTAAACATGGTGGGAATGATTACCAAAATATCGACCTCTCCTCATTTTCCTTATGGGATCTCTCACACGAATGGTATTGGCTTTGGGGTTGGGAACTCTCTCTCCGTAGCCTATACCAAACCTATTTTTCTTGATTTGAACGGTGCCTAACATCATATCCAAATTTTCTGACCTAAACTCCAAGTTAAACTTAACTCTAGACGAGTCTCTCAAACTCTTCTCCAACTCCTTAATCCTAGACTCGAGTAGACGCTTAGATTCTTCAAACTCTAGAAACTCCTTTTTTAAGGCCTCCATCAAACCTTTAAGGGTTTCTCTCTCTTTCTCGACGTACTCTAGCTTCTCCCTAAGCTTCTTCTCCTGTGCCCTAAGATCCTTAATTAACTCATCATTAGTTTCTACGTCACGCTCTTTCAACTTAACTTTTAATTTTGAGTTAGTCTTTTTCACCTTCACCGTCTCCTCAAATAACTCTCAAAATGCAACTTGTAACTCTCCTACGTTGATCTCCTTATCCTCTCTCTCATCACCTTCACCCTCTCGGGAAGAACTCTCAACATCATCGAGAGTGTCATGCATATGAGTATCCTCTTGGGAAGATATATCACCGTCGCTCACATGATATGCCATATACGCAACAAAGTTATACTCAATGGGGGGAATCCTCTCCCCCTTTCGGTTCACTATCACTTAAGGTGGCGTTGTATGCTATCGGTTTCTTGCCCTCTTTCTTAAGTCTGGTGGGACACTCAGCTACTGTGTGACCATACTCCTCACACCTGAAACACCTATAAGACTTATCTCTCTTAGGTTTCTCACTCTTATCCTTAGGGGTTGAGTCTCCCTTATTCTTGAATTTATAAAACTTTTTGGCATCTTTTGATTGCTTATGAATTTGAAGAAACTTCTTGAACTTTCTTGCCAATAAGACGATATCCTCAAAGTCAAAATCATAATCGTCATTCGAAAATTTAGTTTCCTCCTTCAAGTCTTTCAAAGAAATGCCCTTTTCATTCTTTGGCACTTGCTTGGAGGTAAACATGTCGAGTTCATAGGTTTGCAAGTTACCTACGATCTCTTATAGTTTTGATGAGTTAAGCATACCAAGGGAATTCATAACAGTCACTTTTGCATCAAACGTGATCTCAAAATTTTCTTAATCACTCGGTTATCAGGAATATTCTCACCTAGGTTAAATGCCGCATTAACAATCGTGGACAACCCAGTGTAAAACTCATCAAACGTCTCACTTTCTGGCATCTTAATTGTCTTAAATTGTGTAGTCATATTTTGAAATTTAGACTCCCTAACCATGCTCGTGCCCTCGTGAGTGAGTTCCAGTGTATCCCAAGCTTCCTTCGAAGTTTCACGAGTCATGATATGATTACACTCTTTAGGTGTGACATGTGAAGAGATAACATGCAGACCTTTAGAGTTATATTGTGCAAGCCTATGTTCAGTCTCAGTCCATGACTCAACGGGTTTCAAATTAGTGACCTCGCCCTCTCGTGCGACTGGTGGTGTCCAACGTTTTTCAACTGCTAACCAAACACGCTCATCAATAGATTTTAAAGGACTTCTCATCTGCATTTTCCAATAAGCATAATTAGTGCCATCATAAACACGAGTGCGAAAATTATCATAACCACCAAAATTCATCCTTACAAGCAAAAAGGGATCAAATACAATAAAAATGTATTTTTATCTCTGATACCAATTTGTAGGGTCCAAAATTTAAAAAACAAACTTTTGTTTGAGCATAATTAAGTTAAGGATGAATGGAAATCAATTTTATCAAACCATGTTGTGACACAAATTAACTTAACCAGATTTTATCTTGTTTAACCCTAAGCATGCAACTAGTGATTAAAGCATGCAAAATAAAGTAAAGCAATAATCACAACGCCGATGTACGAGGAAAACCAAATCGGGAAAAAACCTTGGACAACCCAAGCTAGACAATCACTATGACAATGGTTTTACAAAGTCAGACGGTGTCTTATACAATGACTCGATCCACCCAAGATACTTGATGCTTATCTGATATTTTACCAATCTTCACAGTGCCCATGCAGAAAGTAACCTTCTTCCACGATGCTCGTTCACAACAGTCGCCTCCACGAATGCCTCGGCATCCACTGATACAGCCTTGTGTTGTCTACGATGTTGAACATGAAAGTAACCTTTTTCTCTTCTCCCCCACAAAACCAACAAGGTTTAAGTGTTGAACAAACCAAACTTGGTGCAACAAAGATCACATAAACATATGGTAATGATAATTAAGATCTTTGTAAACTCTAAGGATCTTTTTAAGCTTTGAAACCTTAGAAGACAATTGCAAAATCACGTACTGTTTGAACATTGTTTACGTTCTGCACACCCTTTAGAAAACTGGAACACACCTCTATTTAAAACAATTTTTAGGCGGTGGCAAATTTCCTTTGAGCGAGACATTGTGTTGTTCAAACAACATCAGGTCTCGTTCAAACGACATCATATGTTGTTTGAACGACGTCGCCCATATTAGAGTTTTAATGAATCCAACTTTGAAAACAGAGTTTTACTCAAAACCAACTATTATCCAACTCTAATCCGTCCATATTTGATAAAACGAAGTCTAAACAAATAAAAAAATTTAAAAACATTTTCTTAAAAACAACATCCTTATTTTTGTAAAATAAAATTTCGAGTTTCATTACCATTATGCATTCATACCTGTGTGATCTCAGAATGAAATTAAACTTTGAAGATGAGAAATTGCACCAATTAAACTTTGGCATAATTAATTCCTTGTAGCTTTGTTGCAACATCTTCAATTAATCTTCGATAAGTTATACTCTCGTAGTGATTGGATAATAAAAATCTACCTATAACTCAAATGTGTTTTGTTCCGAGAATAAGTCAAAACTACATTAAGACTTAATTTCTATAACTGTCGTATTTTTCACTCACGACAACTTTAATATATTTTCTCAATTATATATTACTTTACTCACTAAGTAATATTCAACATAATTATCACCAATAAACACTAACTCTTGTTACTCTAGTAATTATTTAATTTAAATCCGGATTAATTATAAATAAATTCTCTCCATTTAAATTAATTAATCATAGTCCCATAATTAAAATAAAATCTTTCAAAATTACGGGGTATTACAGAGGACTTAAAACCGAGGGGAGCGATTTTAAGGGCCGAGGTCAATTCTGAGGACCTAAAGTTGTGACGACCTATTCTGCGAGCTGAGGTCAATTCTGAGGACCTAAGGTTGTGACTATCGATTCTAAGGGTCGAGGCCAATTCTGAGAACCTAAGGTTGTGGAGATTGATTATGTCAGTCGAGGTCAATTCTGAGGACCTAAAGTTGCGACGACCTATTCTGAGGGTCAAGGTCAATTTTGAGGACCTAAAGTTAAGGGGACCGATTCTGAGGGTTGAGGTCAATTCTGAGGACCTAAGGTTATGGAGACCAATTCTGCGGGTCAAGATCAATTTTGAGGACCTAAAATTATGACGACGTAGTGTAAGGGTCGAGGTCAATTCTGAGGATGTAATGTTTATGGGACCGATTTTGCGGGCCGAGGTCAATTCTGAGGACTTAAAGCTGTAACGACCGATTCTGTAAGCCTAGGTCAAATCTGAGGACCTCAAGTTATGACGACCGATTCTAAGGGTCAAGGTCTATTATGAGAACCTAAAGTAGAAGACTATTTTGTGGTGAATTTATATCTTATATTGGGGATGAAACTGCACCTATTGTTATACTGAGGATCGTGTTGTTTTAAGACTATATCGGGGAAGGTTCTACCCTTTTTAAGACATCCAGTTGGGGAAGATGAAATTTGCCTTCAGCTTTGAAATCGCACTGGGGAAATTGGGAAGGTAGTATTTTATAATCGGGAGGCATTTTGGGTTCTACTGGGGAAGACTTGAAATTTGAGATTCCACTTGGGAATTGTAGATGGGCTTGGGATGCGGACACATTCTTAGTTCTATTTGTGGAATATGTTTAGGGTTTATGCTGGGGGTAAATGCATAATATCAATCCTGCTAGGGATTTTGGGGGTATCTAAGGGATTTAGTGTTCCAAAAAAATGGTTTTCTTGATGTAGAGATGGTTCAATATTTTTTTGGTATTTTTGTCTCTTGAGTAGATATTGATTATCTATTGGGGATTGGAGGTGACCTTCTTTCCTTGGGGGATGACTCCGCGGGGGTTACGGGCATGCAGGTGCCTATGAGTAGGTTGCACTCGTATGAGTTTGGATACATCTGGTTTCTAGGAGAGAGGTTTGAGGGAAGATGAGGTGACATCTAATAATAGTTCTTTCCCATTAGGATTTTCTTACAGATTCCTCGTTTGACTGGGGGAGCTCGGTGTGGACCATGTTGCATGATGTTGTAGCATTGCACCTGAAAAGATGGCTTACCCTATATGCACTTTAATTTGTTGCTGGGTTTTTTCTTTGAGAAAGAGTTGGAAAGTTTATATTTTGGAAATTTTTGAATATATTTTTGTAGAAAATGGCCTTGGAAGCTTGGTTGAAAAAGAGCTTCCCTTTTGACGTGATTTAATTTGAGAAAGAATAGGACAAATGAGTTTTTTAGACCTTTTTTTAATAGAGGAAGGCCTTGGCATCTTGTTTAGTATATGGATGGTGGGATGGGAAGCTTGGTTTTAAAGTGGGCCTTGTTGCCTTCATTGGATAATGTTGAATCCGATGTGTTGAACACAATGTTATGATGTGGGTTTTGCTGGAGCTATTTATTTAGATGAGACATCGCGTTATACAACCGTGTTGTGTGCTTTGGGAGAGTGGTGTGGGACTATACCCATACTTTCCATATGGGCTTTGGAGAGATGACTGTTACTCCCATAGACATTTAGCAGCTACTGGGGATTGGTTGTGAAGGGTTTTTGTGATGTTGTCTTTACTGGGACAATTGTCTTGTGCCCTACTATGAGGATTTTTTTGGTAACCGGGGAATTAATGGTGGATCCCTAGCTAGCTGGGTTAACATTGTGGATGTCTTACCGTCGCAGTCTTGTGGCGATAATACTACCTGTTGATACCAAATTTAGTGTGCTGACATGGCTCAATTGGGTAAAGACACATGGCAATCTACGTGGCAACAACAAACATTTACGAACAACACCTCGACTCCGAGGAACCATACTGCAACGAGGAACTCTGCTTCCCCGATCAACTCAGACGCTCCGACCTACAAGAATTCTCCGAGGAACTTTTGAGTACCGAGGAACTTTGAGTACCGAGGACCTTAGGCGGTCCGAGCAACTTAGGCGATCCGAGCTTCACCTCGGATAGAGCATTAATAGTCGGATAACCAACAGTTTGACTACGCATTAAATGATTATTATTATCATACAGATGTATACGCTTAAGGGGCATTAAATGTATTACCCTTTCACATTACAACCTTAGGGCTATAAATACATTGTATTATCCTCATTGTAGGGGGACCGAAATTTCTTGAGAAAACTTGTAATCGAGAATTCCCAAACAGTCAGCAATAACAGAAACAGTGGACGTAGGCCATTCTTATAAGGCTGAACCACTTTAAAAGTTCTTTGTCTCATTTTATTTATCTATGATTAAAAAATTAGATATAATCTAATTTTTTACATCAACAGATTGACGCTGTCTGTGGGAAACGACTGGTAATATCGTTTTTCATCAAAAACAATTCATCACAAATGGCTGATATTCCAGAACCCAGCAATCGAAACGCTGGAAGCCCTCCAAACCCATCTGCTCCGCCCAATATTCCAGATCTGGCTGGAATAATGACAAATCTGGACCAGGGCCAGATAGTCATGCAAGAAACGATGCGACAACTCATACGAACTCTCCATGGCGGTGCACCAACCCACTCAGAATCGCGAAGTATTCAAAGAAATACCCGTATACCTTCTTCGCGTACTAGGCGTATCGATTCATATCGTACTGAGGAGTCTGAAGATTTTTCTTATTAACCTGGATGAACTTCGTCATTACGAGCCACAGATACTGAACAACGTATCACTCTCTCTCCAGAAAGGACCAGTGCATTAGAAAGATTAAGCAGAGTATGTCCTTTTGATCGATTAGGTCCTAGGAGGAGAAAAAGTCCTCCTAGAGCCGCATAGAGGAATTTTCGACGACCATCAGATTTAAGGGAAGGATCTGCCCAGTCGCGACCAGCTGCTCGTCAAGATAGATCCCAGGAAGCCACATCAACGCGATCAGTTGCTCGAACCAACAGGCTCGAGGAAGGAAACGATGCATGGAAAGGCTCAATTCAGAGGCTGGAGGATAGATTAGGGGAAATGGCTAAGGCCAAGAACCCTCTATAGCGAACTTTTGTTCAAGGAACACCTTTTGTCCAGGCCATTATAGATTTTCCAACACCTTCAAAGTTCAAAGCACCTGTTGTGACCCCCAAATATGATGGAAAGATCGATCATGTCCTTCATATAGAATAATACCAAGCTGTAGCCGATATCTACGCTGTTCCAGATGAGATGAGATGCAGAGCATTCTCGGGAACTCTTACCGGATCTGCTCAAATATGGTATAATAACCTTCCTCGGAGTAAGATCTCAATTTTCTTTCAACTGACCGAGTTATTCATTGGGAATTTCTGTTTTGGGGCAAAGCCAGTTAAACGAGTAGCGCATTTGTTAAGTGTTAGACAAAAAGCTGGTGAAAGTACCAGAGATTATATAACTCGTTTTAATAATGAGAAGCTCGAAGTCATTGATTATGAGGAAAAGACATCGATTACCGCCTTGATGAGTGGACTACTGCCCAATAAGTTATACGACACTTTCGCCAAAGATCCACCTAGAACTATGTCAGATCTGATGGGAAAAATGGCCAAGATTATGAATGCCGAGGAGGCTATGGCTGAGAAGAAGAATATGGATGCCAAAGAAACCAAGGTGGAAGGTGATAAAGCTAACAAGAAAGAGCATAAGAACAATGGTAGTGACAAACACTCAAGAATAAGGTCATCATGGGAAGTATTGAAGAAATTTGATAATTATACTCCTTTGAAGAAAGACATCAACCACGTTCTAGAAGAAATCAAGAACAACGAGGAATTAAATTGGCCAGAGAAAATGAAGGCAGACCCAGACAGGAGAAATAAGGCAAAGTATTGCGAGTTTCACAAAGATCATGGCCATATAACCAAAAATTGCATAGCTCTTTAGAATGAGATTGAAACACTCATCAGACGGGGAAAACTGGCAAAGTATGTTGATCGGAGGAATGATAGAATAAACAACGACCGAGCAAGAGAGAGGTCTAGATCTTTTCGTCGAGCAGAGGAGAATAAGAAGAGAGACCATGAAGTTGATCCAGAAGACGACCCCGATCTTCCCAAGAGACCAAGGCAGCCAGAACGTGACGTATTTTCCATACGCTTTGGGTCATTTGACTGTAATGTTATTACATGTGGAGATGCAGGAGGAGGAGACCTTACTACCGAGAGAAAAGCTTACCTCTGTGAGGCTCAAGCTTGCTCATACATTCAATGAATAAATCTAGCTGAGGAGGATCGCCCGAGAAAGGTGAACAAAGAGAAATTGGTCATTGGTTTCTCAAAGAACGACCTCGCAGGTGTTCTATATCCTCATAATGACCCATTGGTGATCAAAATGAGGATGAAAGAGGTAATAATTTCAAGAGTACTGGTGGACAATGGTAGCTCGGCAGACATCAAGTTCTACTCATGCTTCGACAGTTTAAATCTAAAGCTATCTCAATTGGAGCCTTATCATAGACCCCTCCTCAGTTTTGCTGGCGAGAAAGTATTTCCACTTGGGATGATCAAGTTGGATATATTCATTGGTACATGTCCTGCTTGTCGAACAGAAAGAATACGCTTCTTAATGATGGATAAAAATGTTCAATCATCATACAATATCATCATGGGAAGAGTAGGATTGAAGAAGTTCGAAGTTGTACCATCCACGGTAAATCAATGCCTAAAATTTCCAACAAATTTTGGAGTAGGAGTTGTGAAAGGTGATCAGAAAGTAGCTCGAGAATGCTATTATTCATCCGCCGTGCAAGAGGAAATGGAGGAATCAAGGAAAAAGACCCCCACCTATCAAGTGGATGAAGGTGCAGAAATTGAAACATTGGATCCTAGAGATGAGTCGCAACTCGTGAAGGGTCACGTGATGGAAGCTACTGAAAACATCATCCTGGACGACGAGCACCCTGAACGAACTACTCAAGTAGGTTCGTCGTTGGAAGCCTCACTAAAGCAGAAAATTGATAACTTTCCTAAGAAGCAGAAAGCAAACTTTTGCGTGGAGTCATGAGGATATGCCTGGGATAGAACCAAATTTCTTATGTCACGAACTCAATGTGAATAAGGAGATCAAGCCTGTGAAGCAGAGAAGAAGAGTATTCAGTCCCGAGAAGAATCAAGCTATACAGGAGGAAGTCGAGAAGCTCCAGAAAGCTTGTTTTATTGAAGATGTTAAATATCCAGATTGGTTAGCAAATGTGGTGATGGTGAAAAAGAAGAACAACAAATGGATGATGTGTGTAGACTTCCCTGACCTCAACAAAGCATGCCGAAAGGATCACTTTCCGCTGCCCCGAATTGATCAACTATTGGATGCTACCTCGGGACACGAGCTGCTGAGCTTCATGGATGCTTATTCTGGTTACAATCAGATTAAAATGAAACCTGAAGACAGGGAGAGTACTTCTTTCATTACCCCTAGGGGAACTAATTGCTATAATGTTATGCCTTTTGGTTTGAAAAATGCAGGTGCAACATATCAGCGGCTGATGAAAAAAGTATTTGCAGAACAAATCAGTTGCAATATGGAAGTCTATGTTGATGATATGCTGACAAAGAGCAAGAAAGCTGCTGATCATCTAGTTGACTTAAACCAGACCTTTGATCAACTAGATAAATATCAAATGAATTTGAACCCGACGAAGTGCATATTTGGAGTACGAGAATGCATGTTTCTCGGGTACATTGTCAATCAGCGAGGCATTAAAGCTAACCCTGAAAAGATCAAAGCTCTGTTAGGGCTGCGATCCCCAACGACGAAGAAAGAAGTACAAAGTCTTACAGGACGAGTAGCAGCACTCAACAGATTTGTATCGCGAGCAACTGATCGATGCCTCCCATTCTTCAAGACGCTCCGAAAAACTTTTGAGTGGAATGATGAATGTGAAAAGGCTTTCCAAGACTTGAAGAAATATTTGGGAGCACCTCCTCTATTATCCAGGCCAGTGATGGGAGAAAAATTATACTTGTATCTGGCAGTGTTCGAGAATGCAGTTAGTTCGGCATTGATAAGAATGGAGAATGGGGTACAAAAACCAATCTACTACACAAGTAAGGCCTTCCGAGGAGCAGAGATCAGATATCCAAGGCTGGAAAAATTATCACTAGCATTGATCGAGGCAAGTAGAAGAATGAAGCCATACTTCCAGGCTCATACCATAGTAGTATATACTGATATGCCATTGAGGCAAGCCCTTCATAAACCAGAAAATTCAGGAAGATTGATGTGCTGGGCAATAGAACTTGGTGAATATGATATAGTTTATGAACCCAGATCATCACTAAAAGGGCAAGCGGTAGCAGATTTTATAGCAGAGTTCACCTACCCCCGAGGAGCAAAAGTTGCTCGCTGATCAACCTGTGGATGTTACAGGATCATCAAATGCAAGCCCAGACCAACTTAGCTTGGTAAAAGGGCAAGTAGATGTTACATGATCATCAAATTCAAGCCCATACCAGCTTAGGTTGGTAAAAGGGCAAGAAAAGATGATTGACGAACAGCAAGAAATATCAGGAGATGGCGAAAGGAAGCAGCAAATTTTCCACCGAGGAACTCTGTCACATCATCAATTTGAAGACGAGTTGCATGTATGGAGTCTGTATATGGATGGTTCATCCTGCACTACAGGATGTGGCGCAGGGATAGTTTTGAACAGTCCGAACGAGGTCGACATGGAATACGCCCTACGCTTCCAATTCAAAGCTTCCAATAATGAGGCTGAATATGAAGCCATGATTGCAGGTCTTAGTTTGGCAAAAACCATGGGGGCAGAACATGTTATTGTTTTCAGTGACTCGCAATTGGTCATAAATCAAATGATGGGAGTATATGCAGCCAAAGGAGAATTAATGATCAGATATCATGCAAAGGCGAAGGAATTGGTGTAGGAATTTGCTGCTATTCATCTGGTCAGAATACCAAGAATGGAGAATGCAAGAGCAGATGCCTTAGCTCGATTAGCATCAGCTACTCGTACCGAGCTACGAAGAACAATCCCAATTGAAGTTTTAGCTGGTCGGAGTATAGATGAAGATCTGACTATAAACTTTAATACCCTTGATTTAGGGTCATCATGGATGGATCCCATCAGGGCATATATTGAGAAAGGGGAATTACCAACTGATAAACTTGTAGCTAAGAAACTGAAATTTAAGGCGGCTTGTTATGTACTGACTAATGGTATTCTATACAAACGAGGAAATATAGCAGGTTTGCAAAGATGTGTCCATCCCACCGAGGTGAAAGATTTGATTGAAGAGGTCCATGAAGGGTCCTGTAGAGCCCATGTAGCAGGTCGGACACTTTTGCAAAGAATGATGACTCAAGGATACTACTAGCCGACGATGAGAGCTGATTGTATAGCCTATGCCAAAAAATGTGACAAGTGTCAGCGCTTCTCCTCCATCCGAAGAACTCCCCAAGCATTATTGACACCCATTACTTCCCCTTGGCCATTCGCCATATGGGGAATAGATTTGGTCGGGCCACTGCCGACGACAAGGGGAAGATTTAAGTATCTCGTGGTCGTTGTGGATTATTTTACTAAATAGGTTGGGGTTGAGCCTCTCATTGATATGATGTACGACAAAGTGTACCAATTTATTTGGAAGAACATCATTTATCGATATGGTCTTCCTCATGCCTTCATCACAGACCATGGAACACAATTTGACAACGAGGAGTTCGCTGCCTATTGTCATCAGTCAAATATCTTAAAGATCCATTTGGCACCAGGCCATCCTCAAAGCAATGGACAAACTGAAGTGACAAATAAAATGCTGCTGAATGGTTTGAAAAAAAGACTAAATGATACGAAAGCAAACTGGATTAACGAGCTACAATCAGTGCTATGGGCTTATCGAACTACTCCCCGAGCGGCAACAGGGGAATCTCCATATATGCTAGCATTTTGAAGTGAAGTTGTTATACCCGCCGAATTGGGTCTCTCAACACACAGAATACTGAATTTTAATTCCCTTGTCAGTGATTTAATGAGAAGGTTAGACTTGGACATGCTCGAGGAGGTTAGAGAAGAAGCAGCCATTAGAAATGCTGCTTACCAGCAGCGAACAACTTTGTTTTACAACAAGAGAGTGAAGAAGTGTGACTTGAAAGAAGGAGACTATGTGCTAAAGAAGGTGATTCAAAAGCACAACAAACTTGAAGCAAACTGGCATGGACCCTACCGAGTTAAAGAAATTGTTCGATCAGGGACATACATAATAGAAACTTTAGAGGGGAAGGAGTTTAAGAATGCATGGAATGCTGAACACTTGCGCAAATATTATCAGTAATGTAAACTCTCATGTAATACAGTTTCATCAGTATGAATAAAGCGACAATGTTCTGCCCATTTCTTTCCTTTTATTGGAATTTTTTTGCGGAATACTAGTGCTACACACTACTCAGCAAAGCTCGGACTACTCTACTCAAATGTATTCCTAAAAATGCCAACTTATGTTGGTTAGGAAGTAAATGTATTCCTCGGGAAGTAAAAGTATTCCTAAAAATGCCAACTTATGTTGGTTAGGAAGTAAATGTATTCCTCGGGAAGTAAAAGTATTCCTAAAAATGCCAACTTATGTTGGTTAGGAAGTAAAAGTATTCCTAAAAATGCCAACTTATGTTGGTTAGGAAGTAAATGTATTCCTCGGGAAGTAAAAGTATTCCTAAAAATGCCAACTTATGTTGGTTAGGAAGTAAATGTATTCCTAAAAATTCCAACTTATGTTGGTTAGGAAGTAAATGTATTCCTTGGGAAGTAAAAGTATTCCTAAAAATGCCAACTTATGTTGGTTAGGAAGTAAATGTATTCCTAAAAATGCCAACTTATGTTGGTTAGGAAGTAAATGTATTCTTCGGGAAGTAAAAGTATTCCTAAAAATGCCAACTTATGTTGGTTAGGAAGTAAATGTATTCCTCGGGAAGTAAAAGTATTCCTAAAAATGCCAACTTATGTTGGTTAGGAAGTAAATGTATTCCTAAAAATGCCAACTTATGTTGGTTAGGAAGTAAATGTATTCCTCGGGAAGTAAAAGTATTCCTAAAAATGCCAACTTATGTTGGTGGTTAGGAAGTAAATGTATTCCTAAAAATGCCAACTAAGGTTGGTCAGGAAGTAAATATATTCTCAAAAATGCCAACTAAAGTTAGTCAGGAGGTAAAACTATTCCAAAAAGTGCCAAAGTTGCTCGTTAAGAAAAAATCCACTAACTATGGCTGGTCGGGAATAAAAACCCACTAACTGTAGTTGGTCGAAAAGGAACATTTACCGACCTTAATTGGTTGGAAACATTTTATACAAGAAAGTGATCGAGCAAAATTTTTTATACTCGTAACTTTTTAATTTACTACTAAGTTGGTCGACAAACAACACAATATTGTTATCTTTTTAACAGATACACATGCACAGATGTAAAGTGTTACAAGACAATGGCAGTCAAGATTTGCAAATAAAATTATTTCATTAAATGTAGAACAAAATACGTCAGGAATGAAATAAAAATTTATTACATCAATATTCCTATTATATTGGTTTCTTCCCCTCTGCTTTTCAACAGGTTCCTCGCCAGCATGTGGATCATTTAAAGCAAGAGGAGAATTTATGAAGTTAAGATCTTTTAGCATCCTGATATTCATCACGGATGGTCGATCTAGTAGATGCTCAGGATGAGATATCTCAACATTGGAATGGAGATTGTAATCGCCAAGGTATTTGGAAATCAAACACCGAGGGATGGCCCGAGCAGGGATCCAAATCATATCAAGCTTAAATGGTGGCACTAGTAGGTCGAGCAGCCCAGGATTATGGTAATCCACAGGTAATGACCCTGTTCTAGTTGCAGCACACCTAAGGCGTTCAACCATCCCTGTTTGTAGCCCTCATTATTTTCATTTTGGATACGATCATCCAAATGGTAGAGAGCCTCGTTATAGCCAGCCATCCAGAATTCTCTGGGCTGCTTGTGGAATTGATATGTCAATCTTTCCAGCTGTTCGTGAAGATTTTTGATAAAGAGTTCTTTATTCTCTAAGACAGACTTCTGGGCAGAAAGCTGCTCTTCTAGATCCTTGATGTTCTTAGACATTTCAGCCAACGCCTGGTTCTTTTCCATCGGTTGGAAGGCCTGGTTCTCTAGGGCAGATTGAGTTCTCTGTTCCTCGACAGGAAGCCGAGAAGCTCTTGCTCGTCCCTGAGGAACTCTTTCTCATCCAAGAGAAGATGTTGAAGGGCCAGTTCTCTTCAAGGTCTCCAATTCGTCCCTCAGGTTGGCATTTTCGACCTCCAAGAAAGAGAATCCCTCGTCGGTCACAGGGATCAAGGCGTTTGAGGTGGAGGCTGCAGACTTCAACTGAGATAACTCTCTTTGCAGGTTATTATTTTCTTGCTCTAATAACTCAGCTATCTATCTGTGATCTTCGACCTCAGCTTTCAAAGTCCTCTCCCTCACATCGTAAGCAGCAAATCGTTTATCGTATCCCTTGTCAGCAATGATTTGCTGATACTTTTTCTCATACCCCTCGTGCAAAAGGGCAGTGGATTCCTTATATTGTTGCTGAAGTTCTTCAAGAGTACCTTGGAGATCCTCAATCATATCATAGTATGCTACGTTATTAGCCATTGCACGATCGAGTAGGAATTTCAAGTACTGATAGGCTTCGATTGCTTGCTCTGAATCACCTTGACCGAGGATGTCAGTGATTTGAGCTGCACTCATGTCTGTGTGACCGGCTTTAAAATATTCATTGCATTGCCGTAACAGCTTTGTATCACGAGCAGACAATAATTCCATCCTGGCCAAAAACTAGTAGAGGAAGAAAAAGCAATAATCAATAAGAGTACAAACAGACCATGAAGAAGAGAATCAACAGTATGCATAAACAAAAGTTCAAATTTTATTGCATCACAAAGTTCAGAAGTACAAGGTTCAGAGTTACATGTTCAGAAGTTACATTTGACGAAGAAAAATAAAATATAGAGAGAAATTCGAACAACTCTACACCTTTTCCTTGTCTACCAAAACTTTCTCGGGAGGCTGGGACGAGGAGGTAGGTTGCTCGGATGGAGCAGAGGGTTGCTCGGGAATTGCTGGAGGTTGCTCGGAGGAAGTAGCGAGTTGCTGAAGTTCCTCGTTAGTGGGGTGGATGGATGGGGGATGAGAAACTTGATCTCCCATCACCATGGAAGATTCCTCAGAGGCGGCTTCGTCCTCTTCTTCGTCTTCAGGAGTTGGAGGGGGACTAGGGATGTGTCGCTGAAAGAGTTCAGAATTTTCATCAACCGTCATCTCCTGTAGAGCAGCGACCCACCCATCTCTAAAGTGTTTGAGGCTGCTATATTCTACTTGCGACATCATGGCAACCAAACCTTTGTTCCACCCTTTATCCCAGGGAGCGCTGAAAGATTTCTTCACAACCAATTTCCTCTTTGTCTTCTCCGAGGAAAGCTTCTCGGAAAGAAGATTATCAGCAGCCTTCAGTTTGTTCTCAACTTCCTCCTTCTGACGACTTACTTCCCGAAGTCGACCTAACTCCTCCTCAACAGCCTTGAGTTTATCTTCAAACTCCTCAGCATTTTTTAGCTTCCCTTCGAGCTCTTTATTCTTCTTCTCCAAATCATTCATTTTTTTCTCCAACCCCTTGGAGACCTCAATAACCTGAGCCTTCTCCTGCTCAGTCGAAGTAAGATTTTTCTCCCAGACTGCCTTATCATCATCATATTTCTGACGAGAATCTTTCAGAGACTGCGCCAGGCCTACCAAAGCTTCCTCTACGCCAGACGAGGAGCTTGAAGCTTTAATAGCTTCATCTTTCTTCAAAATTGTATTAAAACAGCTCACCAACTGTGAAAAGAAAATGAAAGCAAGTTAGTGCACAGATACAAAAAGTAAAGAATGAAAATTTAAGACAATAGGACTTACAGAAGCAATATGACGAGCTGCTAGTGTGGTAACTGTGTCCCAAGAAAGGTTTTCTTCAATACCTTGGATCTCGGGAATGATCCAAGTCTTCACCGAGCTCATAGCAGAGCTCGGGGGAACAAAAGTGGGAACACCACTAGTCGGAGGCTGAAAGATGGATTCGACCAAATTGATAGAGGAGCTTTTCTTCAGCCTCCTCAGAGGAGCATCAACTTTCTCGACTAACGAGGTAGTCTTAGTCGGAGAAATGACAATCACCTCGCTAGGAGCAGCATCCTTGCTCGGGGCCATTGGGGGCTTCTCGACATCCTTCACAGGAGCAGCTGAGGAAGGTGCATTAATTTTCTTTGTCCCTTCTCCTGGGACATCAAGCTTACTTCTTTTTGCCTCTCCAGCACCAGAGGCAGGTTTCTCAAAAAGGGTGGGAGGTCTTCTTTTCTTCATCCTTTCACTCAAAGGAATATGTGATTCAGGCGAAGAACTTGTAGAGGCTGGTATTGGTTCTGCATCGCTTATCACCGGACGAGCAGTAAAAGAGGATGTGTAACTCTTGTAATGAAGCAGATATGAAGCTGACCTAATATGCTCATCGGCAACAGTCTGATGCAAACTCCAGATAAGTTTTAAGTGCCTTATATTAACATCTGCCTCTTTTGGACACTTTCTTTTGTTGTCAACTGCAAATAAATCAAAATTAAAATATCAGTGGCACATTTTATCAAACACAAATGAAGCATAATTTTGAAAATAAAATAAAATAAAATAAAAACAACCTATCCCATTGCCATATGTAGGACATCTGGGACCCTGGTAAACATCATCTCCAGTTAATGGAGGGTGTTGCCAATTTTTCATAACAACCCCATGCTCAAAGTAGTCCTTATTGGCATCGGGGAGATTTACCACTAAAGCTCTATTTAAAAACCTAGTTTTTAAATAAAAAGTATTATCGCCCACAGCCCATCTATAACAAAACATAATTTCAGGAATTCTTATATGGGTTCCATGAATTTGATTTAGTTTATAAACACCGTTAACTATTTTCCATGTGTTGGGGGCTATTCGTGCAGGAACCACGTCAAAGTATTGACAGAATTCCAGACATAGAGGGTTTGGGGGAAAAGAAAAGCCACACTCAGCAACAAAGAGACTGGGGAACCAATGTCCCTCAGCCAAACGAAAATAGTCTGAAGGCTCAGAAAGCTCTTCCAAAATAACCCATGAGGGAATGGAGAAATCAAAGCGAAACTTATCAATTGATTCTACAGGATAAACCATTATGAAAGAAGGAAATCAAAGAGAAAGAATAAAATATTACAGGAAAGGGATGAGTCTGTTGACAACAAATGATGGAAGAGATGAACGCACAGGAGAGAGAGAGAGACGATAGAAAACTCAAAGAGATAAATTTGAAAAAGTAGAAGACGATGGAATTTTCTGCAACGTTTAAATACTTTGCCTTGGGAAAGGGTAAAAGTAATTATTGCAAAAAGAGACGGTTACGTTACCGGCGGCTAAACAGACAAAAGGGGTGCGGGAATCAAAGCGATTAAGAAAAATTCAAAAAAGGCCGATTCTACGAATTTGTAAGGAGAAATAAATTCAAAAGAAAATACTCCTAAAATTCAGGATGACCATTTAAAACCGTCATATATCGAGAAAGAATGTTCCACACTCCTCAAATTTCGAACTATGAAACATTGGGGGCTTCTGTTGATACCAAATTTAGTCTGCTGACTTGGCTCAATTGGGTAAAGACACATGGCAATCTACGTGGCAACGACAAACAGTTACGAACAACACCTCGACTCCGAGGAACCATACTGCAACGAGGAACTCTGCTTCCCCGATCAACTCAGATGCTCCGACCTACAAGAATTCTCCGAGGAAATTTTGAGTACCGAGGACCTTAGGCGGTCTGAGCAGCTTAGGCGGTCCGAGCTGCACCTCGGATAAAGCATTAATAGCCGGATAACCAAAAGTTTGACTACGCATTAAATGATTATATTTATCATACAGATGTATACGCTTAAGGGGAATTAAATGTATTACCCTTTCACATTACAGCCTGAGGGCTATAAATACATTGTATTATCCTCATTGTAGGGGGACCGAAATTTTTTGAGAAAACTTGTAATCGAGAATTCCCAAAAAGTCAGCAATAACAGAAACAGTGGACGTAGGCCATTCTTATAAGGCTGAACCACTTTAAAAGTTCTTTGTCTCATTTTATTTATCTGTGATTAAAAAATTAGATATAATCTAATTTTTTACATCAACACTAGCGAAGAACCTGAATGGACTTGATGCCTAGGGGGAAGGTTGCTCTGATTTTCTGAGAGGGAGCCCAGTGAAGCTATTCATATGGCAGGCTGAGAGATTCCGTCTGATGGTTCCTCCTGAGTGTCCCTTGGTAGGCATGCCAAATATCTTCACTCAGTACTATATAAGTTTTGGTACTTCTGTGGAGAACTGGGTTAATTTGTTTATAAACTACGGAGCCCGGTACCTTCACCAGTCGATGACATGGTGGGGAGGATTGGAGCCTGTTCTGGAACTGGGAGAGTATCGATATGCACGGTTAGTTGGCCTACATTAGACTTCGTTTAATTTCCCTTGGAGGCTTCTACGTTATGTTGGATGGGAGAAAATAGTGCCTCCTCGGACACTTGATATTTTCCTGTCGAAGACTTAACTGAATCCTTGCGCATGAGGTTAGGTTCTCTATGGGAGAGTCTTTGGCCGTTGACCCGTCCATCTTAATCTGTAGGTAGAGTTTAGCATGTGTCCGTAGATTTTTGAAATGGCTGTGGAAGCAAGTAGTGGTGAAGATCCTTATGGAAGAGACTAGCGAGAGATGGTTTGTCCTTTTTGACACTATGAAAGGAGGGTTAGTGGTTTTTCTAGTTTGGTCAGGGCATACCTATCTATGGAGTGCATTCAGAATATCAACCAGGCAAGAGAAGTTAGGGGGCCTGAGGGAGTGGATAATGATGAGGTTGGGTCTTCCAGCAGCTGCATATAGTTTTTTCTTTTATGAAGTTAGGATTATTTTACGTGAATCTTTTTAGGTGACTTTGGTGAAGCTTTTTGGATGTTTTTGTATTTGGGATTTTGGGAATAATTTCGTAAAGTTTGGTTAGGATTGTTTAGAAATAGTTTGGTCAATGGAGAGGGCTGGTTATTTTGACTCCATTCGCTGATACTTCGTGTAATGTACCGAACTTCCTTATTTGATATAAAAAAATATTTTGATCATATTGTTGTTCCTCTTGATGAGTTTTACATCTGAATTATCTACACCAATAGCTAAGTCATACATAATCATTTTGTTCATGTAAAAGATAAAATAAACTGTCATTCTCATAGGTTATAAAAGAATATCATTTTATAAAAAATATGGGTCCGCCCCCATGTAAGGTGTATTAGTCGCCTATGTACCTCTGTGGGCTTTGAAAAAAATTTGAGTTCCATTTTGAAAGAAAAATATTTTTTTAAGGATCAGGCCCCATTTAGTTCTGGGTATAGAGAAATGAAGATATTTTTTTAGAATAGAAGGGAGATGAGAATAGTTGTAGCGCATAGAGATTCCACACTAAGGGAAAAACTTCTTAAGGTGATCCAAGTTGATTGGACTGGCCATTTCTTCTCCGTCGAGGTCTGCGAGCATAGCGGCGCCTCTTGAGAGAATGATGTAGGGGCCACTCCAGTTTTGTTTGAATATCCCTCTAGGGTCCTATATGGGTTCTAATATCTCTTTGAGGGATAAGTCGCCTTTATGGACATCACGGTCCTTGACTCTTCGACTGAATTATTGTGCTATTCGGTGATGGTACCCGTGTGTGGGATAGAGATTTCAACTACTTTTCATCCAAGAGTGGAAGTTTTTCAAATCGGATCTAATACCAGTCTTCCTCACTGACTCTGCTCTCAAGTATAATGCACAAGGAATGTATTTATAGCTCAACGAGTAGGACTAGTTCCATGTCGTATACCAAAGAGTAAGGAGTAGCTCCCAGTAGATGTCCTAACTGAAGTGCGGTAGCCCCAGATGGAATAAGGGATCCAATTGGCCCAATCTCAGCAACTATCGATCATTTTGCTGATGATGGCTTTAAGGATTTTATTGGAGACTTCGACTACACCATTGGTTTGAGGTCGGTAAGGAGAATATTTATGCCTCTGAATTCCATATTTGTCGACCAGTTCTGTGACCTCGGCTTCGAAGTGTAACCCATTATTTAATACTAGCTCGTGAAGAATCCCATATTGGCAGATGATGTTCTTTCGAATAAAATTATCCACCTTGGCATTCAAAACTGCGTATGACTCGGCTTTGACCCATTTGGTGAAGTAATCAATGGCAACCAATATGCACTTATGCCCATTTGAAGCTTTGGTTGGCACTTTCCCTATTATGTCATTGCCTTCGGTGGAGAACGGATAGGGAGAAGTCATGTTGTACAATTCCTGAGGAGGTAAGTGCTGGAGATTGGCAAATTATTGGAATTTGAGGCATCTTCAAATGTAGATAGTGAAATCATGAACCATATAAGTCCAATAATACGCTTGATGGATAATATTCATTAAAATCATATGATAGATCATATGGGGTCTGCATTCCCCATTGTGGATCTTCTACATTATTTCTCCAATGTCAGCACTTGCGATGTAATGCAAATGGGTTCTATCGAAGTTTATCTTGAATAGTGATTTTTTGCAAATGATGTATTGGGCATCCAGTTTATAGAAGGTCACACGATCTTTCTTGTTGGCATCCTAGGGATACCTATCGTGCTTGAGGAGGCACTAAATTTCATAGTACCAATACTTGGACCTATCGAAATCTTCTTATGTGATGAGCTCAATGTGGTATCAGTGGGGTTGATATAGTTTGTTTTTGGACAAGTAAAGATGCAATCGTTACTCCTTCGGGCATGTCGACCATGGAGGCTAATGTATCAAGGGCATTGGCTAAGTTGTTCTTTTCACGGGGCAAGTAGTGGAAGGGTATATATTGGAACTGGGAGGCTAGCTCTTCTAAGTGGGTGTGGAAGGGTAAGAGCTTTTGTCTTTAACTTTCCATCTTCTAAGGACTTGGACGATGATAAGGGTAGAATCCCCGTAGATGTATAGGTATTTGATACCTTTCTTGAGGGAAAATTTGAGGCCTACAATGCATGACTCATATTCATTCATATTATTGGTGCTGGGACAATACAACTTGATGGCAATAGGAGTGTGAAAGTCATCAGGGGTAATAAAGAGTATTCTAATGTTGTATCCTTTCTTATTGGAAGCTCCGTCAAAGAACATTTTCCATTGGAGGTCCTCCTGAGAGGTGCAGAGAATATATTCGTCCGAGAATTAAGAAACCCAAGCATCAACCTCTTCCATGGGGTAGTCTTTAAGGTAATCAGAGATCATTTTCCCTTTCATGGATTTTTTGTGTTACGTACATGATATCAAATTCAACTAGTAACATTAATTATCTGGCTATTCGTTTAGACAAGGCAGGTTCTTCAAGAAGGTATTTGATAGGATCCATTTAGGACACAAGTCTGATGGGAAAAGTGAGCATGTAGTGTCATAACTTTTGAGTGATCCATACTAGGGAGATGCATGCTTTTTCCAAGGCAATGTACTTAACCTCGTACCCAACCAATTTTTGACTGGCATAGTAGATGGCCCTTTACTTGCGGTATTTTCCCATATATTTGTCTAGCAAATCCCCTGTTGCAGTATGTATTACGATAAAGTACATGAGTAGAGTGACACCTAACTACAGAGGCATAAGTATCGGAGGTTGGGTAAGGTAATGTTGGATTCTGTCAAAGGCTTTCTGGCAGGACCCATTCAATATTCTGGTAGAATCCTTCTGGAGGAGTTTAAAGTTGGGCTCACATATAGAATTTAGATGACTAATGAACCGAATGATGTACTGAAGTTTTCCAAAGAATCCCTAAACTTCCTTCTCCATTTGGGGTGGTGGCATTTCATGTGTAACTTTCATTTTAGCGGGGTCTTCTTCGATTCCCTTTTCACTGATCATGAATCCCAAAATCATTCCTTTATGACACTAAAAACAAATTTCTATCGATTTTTCTAGATTTGGTAATACCGTAATCATTCGAAGAACTTTTGGTGGGCGGGAACATTACCTTACCGAATCTTAAACTTAATAATCATGTCATCGACATAGACTTCGACCTCCTTATGTATCAAATCATGCAATATGGTTGTGGCAGCCCTTTCTTAGGTAGCCCCAACATTCTTATACCCGAATAGCATAACCGTATAATAACATGTTCCCTAGGGAGTAATGAGGGCAGCTTTCTCCTAATGGTCATAGTGTATCTTGATCTGATTGTATCCAAAGAATCCATCTACAAATGACTTGAGGGCGTGACCGGTCGTGTTGTCCATAATCATGTCAATTTTTGGCAATGGGTAATCATCCTTCGGAGATGCATTGTTCAAATACCGGTAGTCAATGCACATGCAGACTTTCACTCCTGATTTTGATATGGGTACAATGTTGTCTAGCCATGTAGGATATTAGATCACCTGAATGAATTCTACGTTCAATTATTTGATTACCTCTTCCTTAACTTTGATTATACATTTATTGCGGAGCTTTTGTAGCTTCTGTTGATCGATTTGCACTCAAAGAGAGTTGGGATCTCATGTTGATCTATTTCGGAATCAATGCTGGGCATGTCGTCATAGGACCATACAAAGACATCAATAAATTCCTTTAATAGCTCTTCGAATTATGCGCGCTCATGCTCGTTAAAGGTGGACCCTATCCTAATCTCGAGTTGTTGGCTAATAGAACCAAGATTGATAACAACAGTTTCATCCTCATTAATTTGAACGCGGTTATGTTGTTTATTATTAACCTTATTAAGATCAGTTAAGAATTGTTCATTTGCAAAATCATCATTATCAAGAGTTTTATTAGAATAAAGATAGTTAATGTAAGGCACAACAAGATACTCAAAATCCTCATTTATTTCACTTTCGAGAAAAATAGCATTGAGAACCTCATCAAAAGAGGTTTCAATTACATTGTTATATAAAAAAGAAGGAACAAAAATAGATGTAGAGATGGGTAAAAAATAAGGTTTGGTTGCATTTCAACAAGTGGGACTGGTATAGCATTCTAGTTGGAGGAGAGGCTTATCGACAACTTCGATCAGAGTGGATGGGCCCGACAGTGTAGCGTCGGAATGGATCATGCAAAGAGTCAGCCCTAATGTCTGCCGGATGAATGAGTCTTTGAAATAACTTTCCTCAAAGACGTCGATAATGGCTACAGTTTTCTGAGTGAGAGGCACTTTATCCTAGTAGTTTTCGGCCCAGGAGTAGTTATCTTAAAAGAAGATTTCCATCACCAACTTCATCTTCCTATCCACATGGTTGTACCACTTCTCAAGAAATCCACAGAAGGGGAAGTTTTCACCCTCCTTGACGAATCTTCCATTCAGAAAATCCTTCAAAACATTCTTCATATCTTATAAACTCCTTTTTGGCCATGGTTGGTGGAGCATTCTGAGTTATTCCAGTGAAGGCAGATAACCTAGGCCATACGGGGGAAAGGCATCTTTTAGGACTATGGGATCCATTTATCACATGCTGATGTCACCCTAGACCCAGTCCAGGCATGTAAATCACATTCTATAACATTTGTATCACATTGACATTGTCGTGAGGGTCGTACTCTAGACATACCCAGTCTTTGAAATTATCACCTGCTGAGAGTGGAAGTGGATCAACCATGAAGCTGGAGAGAAGTATGTCATTCGTCCCAGGCTATATTTTTAGTACCAGATTGATAGTGGTGGCATTTTTTGTACCATCATCATCCCCCAAAATGGTAACGACTTGCCCTTTGAAGAAGAATTTGAACTTCTGATGAAAGGAAGAAGAAACCCCACGAATGCTATGAAGCCACGGTCGACCAAGCAGCAGGTCGAAGCATGCGGGTATGTCAATAACTTAAAACTCAGTAACGAGATTAATATGGCCAACCCTTATTGTGAGGGTTATGGATCCCATTATCTCTCGACAATTATTATCATAGGCACTGTAACACCGCGTATTTTTAATGACTTTTAAAATGGGATTAATTAGAATTAATGGTGGGATAGCTGAAATTTAATTCGGATTTAAATATTACTTGAGAATAAAGGAATATGTGATTTATGATGAATATTACTTGGTGATTAAAAGTAATATATATGATTATGACTTTACATATGATTATAATTTTATAAATTATCACGAGTGACGAATACGACAATTATGATAATTAAGTCAGGATGCGTGTGAGTCATGTCGGGACTATAATTAAATAAAAATAAAAGTAAAATATTTGTATGTCATCCATAAGGTCATTTTGACTACGCCAAAGTATTCGAAAGGGTTTAAATAGTCCAAAAAGTCTACTTGGGTGTTTGATTTGGATCTCGGGACACTTTAGAATCAAATAGACAGCCCGAAGGGGTATTTTGGTCATTTTACTTGGGAAGTGAATAGTAACCACGAAAATTGGAGAGTATGGATAAGTCTAAAAGGTGGTAGATTCATATTTTATACAAAAAACTTAAAGAGAAAGTCTTAGGGGAGAGTAAGGGATTTCTCTGGAAGTGAAAAGACACCTCTAGGAAGCCAAGATGGCAAAGGTCATCCTACACCACCGCCGCCATCGGAAGTTGGTCGAAGAACAGAGAGGACCACCATTAGGCTGTAACACCCCGTGCGCCTGAGAGGACACTTGGTGTTCTATTATGATAAAAAGAAACTAAATCCATCAAAAGCAAGTATAGAGCATCTAAATTTCCACAATTTAAATGCAACAAATCCCCAATTTTCTATTTTCACAATAATGATACAATAATGTCTCTCAAATATAAAATTCTCCAACTAAAATTTCACCACTAATTTATACATAAAAAATAAATCTTCCAATCCATGATCTAAAATAATTCTCCAAAATAGTCCACAACGTCCCAATTCACGCTAACCTGCCACTAAAAGAAAATACAGGGAAGTACACAATATGACATGAATAGATGCTCAAAAATAATTAGCACGATGAATAAATCGCAACTATACGAGTCCTCATATACAAATCAAATGCAAAACTCAAGCATTATATCAATATTAATTTCTTAACAATACATCAATGAGTCACCAGGCCTCACCTCACCTCCCCTAGGCATCTCAAAGCCATATACTGGTTCGTGGGATTATCGACGGATGCCCATTCTCCTTGCCATACTAAAATCTCATGAAACGATGCTCAAATCACAATATATATCACAATGAATCCAAATTTTGATTCCAACATGTTTTAAATTTCAAAAGAATATCACAATTCAATCACGAGTACAATCGACACAGAAAAACAAACGAAATACTCTCGAGAGAAATTAGGAGCATATTGTTTAAGTCCCGTACCTTAAAATCATTGTATGAATCACCATATAAATTCAGCCTCAAAATCTAATCTCACCATCACGTTCCTCTCGCAAAAATAATCAAATCATGTTCTAGCCCCAACATGAGATAACCCCAAATAGACCTATTTTAAAAACTCAGAAAAATCATATCCAAAAATTATTCGAATCGCCAATCCGACTTCAGATTTGGATTCTAGATGAAAAATTGGGTCATGTATGTGTTTTAGATTTTTCTGAAATCTTATCCGAATGCACTCAAAAAGAAGATCTAAACATTTCGAATTGGTTCTTCTCATTCCACTCGTGTTGCCTCTTTGGATTTTATTTTTGGCCTCTCTTTTTCATCTCCCTTTCCTTATAATCACCCATAATATTCCTTATATAGTCCGTCTCTCAAACCCTAGCTTGGAGCCTAAGCTAACGCATATTTCTACATTGCCCTTTAATTCAAAATTATAAATTTTACATATTTAAACCATTACAAAATGTCCAAAAGTCAATTAAATTTGAATTTAAATTTTCAATTTCTTTCAAGTAAAAATAAATATAATATTAATATCCCGATTAATAAAATAATAATATTATTAAAATTATATCACATATTCATAAATAAGGTTCTCAAAATTATGAGGTATTACACAGATTATCATCCCCAAAGGTTCAGACCTACAATCTAAAGGAAAGTGATTAACTATTGTAAATTCTAGGATGTATATTGTCCATATTAGGTTGTTTAGAAAATTCTGAAAACTGATATAATGAAGTTGATTTTTTATGAATCTTTGAAATGAGAATTGTGTAGGATTGATCTCTTTCTGAGTTTAGAATCAACTTCATGAAATATATGAATTACTAAAGGTATCTATATTGAGCACACCTAGGGCTTGCTTTCTTTGCTTTAGCTGTATAGACCTTCATCTAGTTGGACTTGAATTTTGATGAAATCTTTTTGTAATTAGGATTGTGTCTCGCCTTATTTCGCCAAGCTCTCTATGGTCGTCTACATCAAATGAGCTCTTGTTTTATTTCAGCATTCCAGAAAAGTAATCTCATACACTTTATGGCTCATAGGATTTTATCACACATGTCACGTAGGACATGACACCACGTTTCAGTTGCATTTCGTTTATCATATCTTATGATAGTACTGAGTTTAGTCATAATAATTTTTTTTTGAGTTCAAAAATTTAATTTGAAGTTTTTATGAGAATACATATTTTTGTGAAAATAAATTATTGACATTAAATATTTTAAAAAGAATAAAATATGCACAATTATTTTTTGAAGTTAAAAATAAAATTTTATTATAGTGTGAACATATGCATGTGCGTGCCATATATCTGTATAATATGAGAGGAGGGTGTTTTACTGTTCCAACGAATTAACGATTGAGATCGAATTTTTTGGGGCGATCTAAGGGTTTGAGATTGTGCCATGTTATAATTTAAGTATTGTGACATGGCACAGTTGAACAAAACACACGTGAAGCACTAAACCTACCCCGTATCCGTCATTTTTCTCCCCCGTTCATCCGTAGCTGCCTCCCTCCCTCATTCCACACATCCCTTATTCTCATAAACCCTACCCATCTTTCCCCAACTCCCTGCTCCAATTTTGGTTCCCTCCACACACTCATCTCTCCCACGTTAAGCTCTATCTCTCACTAATATGGTATACCCCTCTTTTGGGTTTATGATTAATGTTAGTTTTGATTAAGTTTTTTTTTGCAGATCTATATAGTTTTTTTGTTTTTGTTGAAATTAGGTTTGATTTGTACATTTTTTGGGTTCAGATCTCTCAAGTAACACCCCTCATTTGATGTTTTCACCATTATTAAGGTTTTCTATAAGGCCTATTTGTGTGTTATTTTGACAATATCCTACTTATAAGGCTTATTTGTGTGCTTGTTTTGGCCTACCTGGTATTAATTTGGTTTATCTTCAATATGGTGTTTAATAAATCTCAGGTATACTCCCCCCTCCCTCTGTTTCAGGACCAATTAATGTAGTGGGTAAACTGTCTTAATAGGTAAGATCAATATAGTTATTTCCTTGATATTTTTCTACTAGTTAGTGGTTCTAATCTGGGCTTTTCGTTGTTATTTTTCAATATTGTTTTAATATGAACTGCTGAGATTGGAGTTTGTAGCGAGAAAATATAGATTTTAATCTAATGGTCATCAACCTCTATTAATGTTTTGTTGCTATCCATTTTTTTCATTTATGGTTATGTACTGAGTTCTACACTATATCTATGTTTGGGTTTTGCACATAGACTAAATTCACATGAATTTAGGATGTTCTGTGAATTTTTCCATTATAGATGGTGTGATTATAGTTTATTTGTAAAACTCAAATCTTCTAGACTTCTATACAGATCTTAATTATTGAAAACTCTGCTTTGATATTATTTTCCTGTTACTTTTTTTTTCTTTCAAATTTTGTCTAGTTTTTTGCTTATTTGACGTTGCAAGCTCTATCTTTAGTAGGCAGGATATGTAGTTGATTGATATGGCTACTTTTGCTAAACCAGAGAATGCTTTAAAGCGGGCTGAAGGTGAGTTGCACATCTTTTATTCTTTAAATTTCTTTATATCTTTTTGGGATCAGCGAAAAAGTTTAAAGGCTTTCCTTATTACAACTATAACGGTTTCATTCAACGTGCTTTTTTTTTTACTTTCATCATATTTTACTTCATGGTATAGTCCTTATTGAGATCTTTGAACATGCATTGAACCTTTTGTCTGGATTGTTAAAGCCTGAAATTTTCTACCTTTAGGTCATCACCACACCCTCAAGTTTCTATAGTTAACAGACATTGTTGTGTACCCAAAATTGATCAATTTTTATCTATATGAATTGACTTATGTTTTGGCGATTGGTCGGTGTAGAATTGATCAATGTTGGGCAGAAGAAAGATGCCGTACAATAGCTTCACGATCTGATCACCTCAAAAAGGTATCGGGCATGGCAGAAGACACATGAAAAGATTAGGTTCAAGTATACTGAGCTTTGTGTTGACATGCAAAGGGGCAGATTTTCCAAGGATGGTCTGATTCAGTACCATATAATATGCCAACAAGTCAATGTTAGCTCACTGGAGGGGGTCATAAAGCACTTTATGGACCTTTCCACCAAGAGGGATGAGTTGGCTCATAGTCAGGCACATACCCTAGAAGAAGCTCTCGATGTTGATGATTTGGAAGCTGACAGAAGGCCAAAAGATCTGAGTTCTACATTATAGTGGATGGTGTGAGTATACTGTGTTTCTCCATTATGTACTGAGTTCTACACTATTCCATTCCTTTGTATAGATGGTATGAGTATACTATTTTTGTAGAACATAACTTTTACCGGGGGATAATGCTATTGTAATTTTGTTGAAGGAAGCATCCTTACACTGTTTAGCCTCACGGTGCAACCCGAGCCTATCTCAACCATACCGATCAGTACGTGTTATGACATCGAAGTTGAAGTCATACTGATCAACAGGTACTGTGACATCGAAGCAGCAACTGCAACCATACCGATCAACAACTACATTTGTAGTATGTTTTTTGGGGTTTTGAGTTTGGGAATTTTTGAAATTTCGACACTGGCAATTTTTGAAATGGCTCAAGAAGAATGGAAAGTTTTATTGTTCAAATGCACATAAGAAGGTTCGTCTGCTGCTCTCATAAGGTACTGACTCAGTACTTTCCTAAGGTTTAAAGTTTTACCATTTTATTCCATGTTGGGTTTTAGACTTTTTGATTTTTGGTTGATGTACTATAGTTGCACCTTTTCTCATGTGTCGATATGTTTAGTTTTGGTTTTTTGTGTTGGTCCTTTTACTTGATTTTATTCACTTTTTCAAGGTTTTTTTATGTTGAGAATTTCATCTAATTGGGGCAGAGCATGTAATTGTAGTGGAGTAATCTTTAATTAAAAAGTATGTAAACTTGTAGTGCCGAATTTCAGTGGGGGACAGTATGTATACTTGAAGTGGAAATTTCACTTACTTTTATGGAGTTTTTTTTTTATATGGAACAGGGTACCAGGAGATTTTATTATACAGGTTGTTGTATAGAAACTAATAAAGGTTTTAAGATATTTTTCATTTATAACCTTTAAAATTCGATTCAGTTGTTGCTCAATTTTTTTTATGAATCAATACATTGATTTTTTATTTAGGTAGTGCTCCTAATTGTTATTAGGAAGTTATGTATTGAACATACTTATGTTGTTTTGAAGTTATGTTTAAGCAATTGATTGATTGTTTTTATTTGAACTTTCAATGAAGTAACCCCTTTAAACTTAACTGTTTATTTTGAAATAGATTTTAAGGTATTTTTTCTATTAATGTTTTAATTATATATGATTTTTTTTGGTATTTAAGGTGTCTCGGATTTAATATGTAATTGGTTGATGAAACATAAGAATAGAATTCTTTAACTAATTTTTTGGCCCCATAATTTTTTGGCTTTTTCCTAATCAGTGAGTAAATTATATGTATTTTGTATTGTGTTTACTGGTATATCAAATCGTTGACATCATTATGATGTTTTGTATGAGTATCCTTCTTTGGCAGAGGTATTTTTCTAAAACATATATCCACACCTGTTTGATTATTCTTTTCCCCCTTTTCATGTGGATCATTTTAATTCACCTTGAATTTTTAGTCGATATGGATCTGTACTGATAGTTCAAGCGTTTGAGTGGGTAAACGATGGGTTACTTTAAATTATAAAATTTCAGGAATCACGAAATTGCCTTCATTTTTTTTAATGTTTTTGACATTACAACTAAATATTCCATTTATTCGTTGCGATAAGAGTTAGGGGTATTTTTTGGGTTACATTTTATTTTGATTTTCAATCTCTGTGCATGCAGATTTATCTTCCATTTGATATATGATGAGTTTCAATCTTAAAAAATTTCATTTTCAAATGGATGAATCCTTACTGTTATGAATTATAGAATTGGAATTCCATCTTTAAAATTTTAGCTGCAATTGTTTTGAATACTATCTGCAACACATATATGAGTTCACTCTTTACTTAATAAACACTACTAATAATTTTATATTAGGTGTTCAATTAATTGAATTAAAATTCATATTAAAATTCAACCTTCAAGTGGGTGAGATGTTTGATTGTGCCGTGCCTTCTAGCACGAGCAATCTTCTAGTATATGTATATATTATGTTTGTATATAAGTGGCTAATTATATAAGCTGTTGGTGTATCCCCCATTATTTGTGCGATCCACACACACACACACACACACACACACACAAATAAATGTTGATTTGTATGTATGCTTGCGTGTACACATGTAAAAGAGATGGCATGTACATGATTTGATATTAGCTATTAAAATGCCTGTGCCTTAGCTATGATAGATGTTATCCGTTTAGAGCCTTGTATAATAACTGTTAAAAGTTTAGAACTCTGCATGTGATTTGACCCTAGCTGTTATAATAGGTGACGTGTCCTTTTACCCTATAACTGTATGCCTACTCGTTGTCACCCATGCCTTAGCTGCCTTAGATGTTTTGACCTTAATAAATCTAGTGACCTAAGCCTGTTTGGCGTGTTCCCCTAGTGCTAGTTGTTTTGACCATATATTGTTACAGGTCATTACTTTGAAAGTAAGTAAGTAGACTTCCTCTTTGCATTTAAACGAGGCCGTAGGCCCTTATGACTCTCGTTGCCCACGGTTTCTTACTTTAAAACTAAAAGTGGTTTTCATTTTTTTCTCTAAAATGTCATCGGCTAGTTGCAACGGTAATATCTGTGAGAATCATTTGTTAAGTTCTTACAATTAGATAGCACTGATTTAGAACGACATCGTATTGTGGCACATGGTTTGTTTTGTTTTTTTACAGTTTGTATAACTCGTGTCTGGATTTTAACACACTCCTTTGTGTTTATTTTACAACCCTTAGATTATTTTTAATCAATGGTTGTGCGTATATTATTTGTAATCCTTGTGACTAAATAGAACCCTTTGGGTCTCATTTTTAAGGGTCCGAGAAAATTAATTTTGTGTCCAAACTCTGTCAAAAGTTTTAATGTGAGAGAGAGACAATAAACCAGAATAACTTTTGTCATATTCAAGTATTGATTTCGGTTCAAAACTCAAATGAAAATTAGACATATCTCATTCTAAATTTGCACTTACGATTTTTCAAGGAAAAATATTGTTTGTAAGTGATTTCTCTCATCTTTTTGTATTTTATTTAGATCCGACTTTAGATCTAATATTTGTACACAACACACACTTGATGCACGAAATTAATTTTTTGTGTGTCAATATTCTGTTGTCTTGATAGTAAGATCTTGTATGTTTTTAAACATTTTGTTTTAAAAAATATTTTTTTGAATTTTTTAATATTCCGATATATCTCATTTGAGGTTTAAAAAGTTAAACCTAAATTTTATTGAGGGCTAATTTGGGAAGAATTAATATCTAGTTTCTTGACTATTTAAGACTATTTTAGACTAATTTGAAATATTTGTAAAAATAGTCGTGACTAGCATATTAGATTAAACACTGAATTAATCTAATATTAGGTTTCTGAAAAATAAGTTGTGTATATTTGACTTTGTGTTTTTATTGAATATATTTGAAGTCATATTATTTCTATGTATTTGATTGCTTGATCTGTGAAGTTATTTTAGGATTTTTCATGTGCATATCACTTAGAATCACTCACTACACAACACTTATTAAGTTAGACACTTATTTACGTGTATATATTTGATCAACTCTGATTGTTCTAATTTTTGAGAAAAGAGAAAAGAATAATTTGCGAACATTGTGTTAAATCAAGAAAGGTTGATTTAAACAAGAGAACAGAACATAAGACTTGTTGCTAATATCTAGGAGAAAGAAAATTATTGCGTTGCATTCGGTTGTATCATTAAGTGTGTGTGTGTGTGTGTCATCTAGGATAGCACACAGCACACATCATACAAATACTTCACTATGAACTAGAACATAATAGGCACTAAGCCAACCTGCATTGAAAAATCTAGAGGGAAGGTTGAGACGTGAAGATAGAAAAGTGAACAAGAGCTGCATAGTGAGGATAATTACTGAAGAGCAACTAGAGCAGAGAGAAGCTTACTCGAGATAGGTAATAGCTTGTTCTGATTTATCTTGCTTTGAGTCTTATTGCATGTTTGTATAATCGTTCCTATTTCATTTGGTTTTAGTGGAAGTAGACTAGGTTGACTCTTAGGAGAGTCCGTCATTTTTCCAGGGGAAGGGTTTTTGCGACGTTAAATAAATACCGCGTGCTTTACATTTTTCACATATCACCTCATACGAAAAACTAGGTTTAAATAAATAGAAACCCGCTTAAAAACTGAATTGATTATTATTTTGTAAATTACGTAGATTTAACAAAGATAATAATTTGGACTTTTATTTAACTTTGGAAATTAAATTTGTTTTCGTAACGTTAACAATTCAAGAAAAGTTTGAATTGGTCCCTCTAAGAATAACCGGTAATACTCGTAGGTAAATTGCATTTACTCGACAATTGTTTACTTTCGTACATAGTCTTTTTGTGCATCGTTGGGTGTTTTCAATTACTTGGTGAAGAAATCTGGTATTTATATGCTTAATTGATGATAAATTCAAAACTAGAATTCTTGAGATTGAATATGACATCTGGGTAGATTTATACATATTGACGATGTTTAATTAATTTGGATACGTTAGAACTTGCCCATATATGTTAGTATATGATCCGGATTAAATGAATATAAATTTGGGGATGTATAAATATGATTTTGAGGATGAAATATGTTAAAACCCGTAGGTAAGCATATGTAGAATCTGGGAAAATATCTGATCGATCGATCGATCGACTCCCCCTGGAAATGTGATTTAATTCCTATTTAAATATTTGTTTAAATCACAACTTTGAGAAACATTTGGGGATGATTAATTGAACAAATTGGGATTTAGAGGAGGGTAGTAGGGTATGCTTAAGACCCAAAAAATATACATTTGTATGGAATGGAATGGAGGAAATTAACGAGTGTGAATTGAATTCATTACGGTGGAGAATTATATAAATTGGGGGTTTAAATTGGGTGAATGATGATTTAAGATTAATACCAGTAGTAAAAGGGTCATATATCGAATTAACCCTAAAAGATAACAGAAAGGGTTAATATTAAATTAGGGATTATCGAGAAATAAACCTAATTGACGATACTTTTAATTCGTAGAAATTTGGGAGTTGTGATGACATGGACTTGTAGGACGTGAGTGATTACCTACTGAATATATATGAGAAATAAATGATTACCCTTCTAGTGATGAGAGAAGCTCAGGAATATAATTTGAGAAGTAAAGTCATAATCTATAAATACGTAGGATATGAGAGATAAATATACTACGTTTGGAAATTATTATATGGAATCTGCGTGTGCCCTATCGTTATTACATATATAAGTGGGATGAATACCTATATTATTATTTATTATGTGTATGACATACCTACGTTGGTTGCTATCGGGGGGGGGGAGGTTTCGCATTGTCGACGATCTTATCCTGATGATCCCATTTAGGGGGATTATAGATTCGTACCTTGAGCATAGGACCTTGGACATGTTCTATCGTTGTGAATGATAGTTTCGACAGTCGAATGGGAGTGAAGGTATGTACGATACCCATTCGGCTGGGGAGTATGCTCACCTCCAATATTTGTGTTATGTTATTTATGGTTCGTGAGGGACGCCGAATCAGTAGTCCTTTATACAGCGAGAGATGTATCAGGACATGATAGCAGAGTATGCATGCACTGAAGCTGCGTCTAGGGTGTGACATATTAGTATATATAATAGTGTGATGAATCTATATACTATGATGTGATCTACTGTTTGAATTAGTTGATTAAACTATATACACTGGGATGTAATATAGTGTGTGAAATTTTTAGATTAACATATATATAATATGAGGTAATCTACTATGTGAAATTGTAGATAAGAAAATGAATATTGAGATCTGATTGAACTAAGTAAGTGAATACTTAATCTTAAAGCCGTTAAAGCCAAGTTCATATTAAAGAGAAATGAACATGTTTAATTATCGGACGTATTATGTGAGAAATACGAGGAAATGATGTGAGATAGAATCATAATTGAAAACCTTAATTTGGGAGATGATAAGCTACGTTAGGCGTGCACACTGGATGACAGGTGAGAATTCTCAAGTGATAGCCGAGACGCTAACATGTACATAATAATTGCTTAATTGCACTTGTTAAGCACTTGCTATTTCAAAAATCTTTTACAATCGGACTCTAACCCATTTTCTTGCATAGTGTCTTCTCAATTGTATCTTGTACATAAGAAATCCATTATAAGGGATGCCGACATACAATATGGATATCTCGATGGGTTATAGCTGCTACTGGGGAGGCAAATTTTTTTAGACGCTTCCACTCTGTTGACTCACACATCTGTAGTGTCTATTTTTGTTTAGGGCATGTCGCGCATGATTCTAGTTATTTCATTTCTATTCCAGAGATTATAATCATTTATGTCAGTACTGTTGATATCAGTTTTATTTGATGGTAATGAAATATTTTAACTAGAGAGCTATTCCAGTCACATTTATTCTGGTTATATTTAGTATTGTTCAGTTGTGATGTGACGTTGTCTATTATTACTACGCTTTGTGGAATGGTTTTAATTAAATTAAATATGGAATTTTTTTTACAGTAGCTTAATTATTTATTAGGTGAATTAATAAAGAAATTGTTTTTCGACAGTGATACTAAGAATGGACCAATTGGATATTCTGATTTAATTTATTAAAGTACTGATCACTTGGTATTTGATTAGGTAGGGTGTCACAGGCATGCACTGCGTAGGAAGTAAGAGTCAAGTCACTTACTTTTAGCCCCAAGCAATTGAAGGTTCTTAGTGGGCAAACATCAGGGGAGGATCCATTATTGATGAGTGAGAGCAGGATTATCTTTCCCATTGTGGTGACAATTATTATTCAGCACAAATAAATGAGAGAAGCACGATCACCAAGGAAAATAAAGAAGATAAAATGCCAATCACACAACAGAGTATGTACGTGGTTCATCAAGAATGCCTACGTCCACGGTGGTGCAGTCAGTATTATTTTTATATACTCCGGGGAGCGTTTACGGAGAATATAGTATGTGTCCTTTGCCTCAGACTTAAGGTTTATTATATACATGTTTGTCTTCGGGGAGTGGGGGTGTTGGACTCCCCCATGTTTACCATCTTCTCCTGAAACATCTCTTTACGAGAACATGGGAGAAGACTTAGTCATAATTTTGTTCAGTTTAGGCAAGGGGTCCGGACTTTGGGTCGCTCTAATTGGGCTACTCGTCCGGGCCTGTATTGCCAAATTCGGGTACCCACAATTACCCCTAAATTTGTTGGGCCACAAGTTTGGCTCAATAAATTTAAATGATTTGTCATAATGGCTCTTTTACATATCACGTAACTCTTCCCAAAGTTTGAGGACTGATTTAGGCGGCAGTTGCTTCGTGTCCTGTGCGCGATGATTGTAACATTTAAAAGTCATTTTGAGCAGTGTTTCATAGTTGCCATTTCAAGCTTCTTAGTGTTCTTCCATCGTCTGCGAGTTTTAGCAATTTGTTCCCTCTTCTCCAGGTCTTCATTTTCTTTGCTTTCGATCTCCCTCGTCATTTGGTCTTGGGATCTTGCATTGTCCAAGTTAAACTTTCATCTCGTAAGTCTCCTTTGCTTTCTCTCTGTGCTTTCTTTGAATTTTTAGTTTAGGGTTTACAAATAGCAAAGATAGGTAATAGATCAGTGTCCGAGTTTAGGAAATTTTACAATAACCCAGAGTGGATAGAGATTGAGTGCGCCTCTCTTCCTAAAAATATTAGAGAGATAGAGGGTGATCATTGGATTCACATCTTGTTTCTTTCCCAAGGGGGGCTTACTTTTCCTCCAAACGATTTATTCTTGCATTTCTTTGGTTATTTCAACATTGTTTCTGCACAGTGTTCGCCCAATGTATGGAAGATAATCAATGGCGTCCATAGAATAAATCAACTTTATGGCACCTAATTAGGGCTTGCCGAAGTTTGTTTTTGCTACTCCTTTTCTCAAACTAGCTTTGATGTTCTTTATCTCAAGGCCAGGAATCCTGATAGGGTATTGGTAGTAAACCTACCTGATTCCCACAAGGATTACTGGCAAGATGGCTTTCTTTCTAGAAATTGGTAGTTCTCCCCCCAGACTGAGGGGTCGAGGTCCGATAGGTTTACTGTTCCCTTTTACGGGGAAGAGTACATAGGTAGTCTTTTCTATGTCCTTTAATTTCCTTGTTAATGTGTGATCTTTCTAACTATTTCCTATTTTTTTCTTCAGCAAAGTCGAAGAACTTGGAGCCTCCTTCAGCGAGGTTCGACTTTCAGAGTTGGTTAAAGCTTAGAATATCAGGGAGCCCTTAGCTGACGGTGAACATCCCCGGTCTGCTGCTTTCTTGCTCGAGTAAAAAAATGCTAGGTCTAGTTTTACAGCTAGGACGATGGATAGCATTCCCGTGTTTGATACTTTCGAAGAAGCTGCTGCTGATCCCATTCAGTTGAACGAGGAGGAGAGCAGTTCTGAGAGTGATATCAGGGGAGGTGTTGAAGGTGGTCCCGGCGAGGAGAGATCTAGCAGTGACAGTTCTTCTAGCTCAGAAGAAGTTTCTGAAGCCCAAGATCCTTTAAGTACATCTAGAAACTCTAGCGAGGAAATGGTTCCTCCAAGGAAAAACCTGATTCGTATTGGTGATTATGATGATGTGGTCCTTGCTCAAAGGTCGAAGAAGCAGAAGTCCAGCAGTGGGGCTGTTGCTACTGGTTCTCGATCTTCTGCCCAGGAGCAGGAGAAGAAGAGGAAGGAAGAAGAGAAGGTGAGAGAGAGAGAGAGAGGAAGAGGGAATAAGAGAAGAAGAAGATTGAGGAGAAGAAGAAGATCGAGGAGAGGAGGAGGATAGAGAAGGAGAAGGAAAAGGAAGAGGTGAGGAAAACGTCTGGGCAGGCCTTAGTACATGTGTCCGCGTTGGCGGAGGGGGCCTCGGTTGCCACTTCTCCCCAGTTGGCCCCTGCACTGCTCGAGCGAGCAGTCCTTCCTGCTGACTGCCAAAGCGCGATGGGGACTAACCAGTTACCTCTGCAAGCGATCCAGAGGCTAGCCTTGGTAAGTCTATTTCTCTTCTCTATTGCTTGCCAATTTTTGTCGGTTTCCTTCTTCTAATATCTTCTTTTACTTGCAGTTTATGACTAATTTTGTTGTGCTCTATCGCTTTCACGACGAGCTGATCAATAAGAATGGTGAGACGGATAAGCCGAATGTTGCTTTGAGGGTGAGGAGTGTCGATCTCGATGCTAGATTGAAGGCTGCTGATGCTGCCCAAACATCCTCTGATCTGACCCTTATCAAAACTAACCGAGAAAGGGAGGTAGTGGTCAAAGAATTAAATTAACTACGAAAAGCCTACGATCTGGTCTATTCGAGCAAGCTGGCTATTGTGGAGGAGAACAAAGTGTTGATCGAGAAGCTGAAGGAGAAGGAGTCTCAGGCAGCCACCATTAAGGAGGACTCATATAACTCTGGGTGGGCTATCGCGTATGAAGATACCGAGGTTCAGATAGGCTACATCAGCCATTTGAACTTCAGGAAGGGTTGGAACAAGGCCCTTTTAACTGCTGGTGTGGATGTTGCCTCTCCCTTGTTCGATGAGCACGATCCAGGCCCAAAGCCAATTGGGGATGAAGCCCCAGCCATCGAAGGTGTTGATCCTGCCTCCCAGTCAATTCCTGTTGATGCCCTTCCTATTCAGGTGACAGAGGTTGTTCCTGCTGAGGGAGGTGCTCCTACTGTTGCTGACAAGGGGAAGAAACCATCTTCTTCTCGGCAGCCCAAGGTCGCTAGCTAATTTACCCTTAGGGTTACTCTTTTATTTTTGTTTGTAATTTTACTTTCTGTTTCTCGATGTACTCTGATCCTTTTTCATAGTAATGAAATGAGAAGGTTTCTTTCCCCAGTGCACTGATTTATTTTTTCCTTTACTGATCTTTTACGGCTTGCAGTTGATTGATGTTGATGACTATATACCAGCCACTTCTTAATTGGGAAGAATGCTTGGTCGTGATGTAAGTCCTGAAGTTCGTCATACCTTTGTGAAGATTTTCAAATCACTACGATTGAGGAACAAGCATTTCATAGAGCAGATTGAGCTCGTCGTTGAACTGAAAGACAGGCTCCAAGAGATGGAAGAAGTTGGTGCCTCAGTCCAAGAAGAGGTGAATACTCTGAGAGCAAGGCTTCTTGACGCTTCTGAGATTAACCAGGTTGGAGAAATTCTTCAGTAGGAGAATGAGGCTTTGAGGAGGGATGTCTCACGACTCAGGGCCCATGCGTCGATCATCGCTCCTGCAGTATTATGAGGTTCCTCCTCGTCACGAGCTGGAACTGGACCAAGTGATGTTCCTCCAGTGCTGTGAGGTTCTACATCGTCGACTATTCTGTGAGCTGGTACAAATGCAAGAGGTCTAGCTAGGGAAATAGAAGAGCTCTGTGGTGATGTCCAACGAGCATACGTGATTGCTGCTGGGCTTCAAAGGGACGTCACTCGACTGAGGCATCTGTTTAAGAGAGGGCCTCAGTGAGTATGGGCCGATGGTTATGACCAAGGTTGGCTAGATTCTCTGACGAGGCTGACAGAGTTTGAAGAGCCCTGAGGGAGGTGCAAGTCCCAAGGAATTCAATGCTCTGGTATCATCATGAGATCTCTCCTTCCACTCTAATGCCTAACCCCTTCTAGAGAGATGATCAGTGGATCCCTATTGATTCCATCCCTCAGTAGCTATTGGATTCAGATGCGAATGAAGTCGAGGAGGAGCTAGTTCCCCATCCCGACGACGGTCGAAGAGCTTAAGTGGCTGATTATCTCGTTCATAGGCCTCGACCTCATTGAGATTTTGCCAGTAGTAACTTTGTATACATTGTAATGAAGTAATGTAATGTTGATGTTTTGGGCGAGCTCGCCGACTAAACATGGGTTGTATTTGTTGTAAATGAGACGAAGTAATATAAAATTTATGCTCTAGGCGAATTTGCCGATTAAACAGGTGTTTTATATTTTTCACATCTTTTAGACTTTGCTCATAATCTTGGGTCTCTCTTAGCTGATTAGATTTGTAAGTTTGCACTGTCAAGTGAGTGTCCCTCTAGTCCAGTATGCTTATGAGATACCATTCTTCCCCACTTTACCTTTTAGGTCATGTCGTCACACTCCCTTAGGCCTAAGTGTGGCAATTGGCGAGGACACACCTGGTGTTAGATGCTCTATCCGATCAGGATTTTATTAACCAAACATTATTTGGCAACCAATTTTGACTTGGCCATATTGCCTAAGGATCTCCTGTAGGGCTTCATATATTGCCAGGGGCAATGCTAAGAGGTTTTTCGTGTTTATAACGAAAACTTGAGGAGGGTGATTTCCCTGCTATAGTGTAATGATTAGTGTGCCTGTCACTTGAAAAAGGTGCGTGAGTTATAAAGTTCATATACTAGTTAACTGACACTTCGTAGAATGCAACTGCTAAATAACTTTTATTAATGATAAGAAAATGAGCTTCCAGTTTCATAAGTAAAATGCAAAAGAAGAATCTAGAAATAGAATTTCTTAAGATTGGCTGCATTCCATGCTCGAGGTATCTCTCTACCTTCCAGCATTTCTAAGTGATAGGCTCCTCGCAGATCATCTCTTGTTATCTTGAATGGTCCTTCCCAGTTTGGCCTTAACTTGTCGTCTGATGGTTTTACTGCGCTGCCTAGGACTTTCCTTAGGACATAGTCTCCAACTCGGAATGCCCTTTGATTGACCTTCTTATTATAGTTCTTTGCAAGCTGTTGTTGATAGCTCGCTAGTTTCACCAAGGCAAGCTCTCGGCGTTCGTCAGCTAGGTTAAGCTCAACGAGTAATGCTGCATCATTCTGGCCCTGGTCGACAATAGTGGACCTCATAGTGGGTAAGCCTGCTTCCAATGGGATGACTTCTTCCATTACATACGTTAGTGAGAATGGGGTTTCCCTCTTTGCTCGACGTGGGGTAGTATGGTAGGCCCACAGAATATGTGGTAGTTCATTCACCCATGCGCCTTTGGCTCGTTCTAATTATTTCTTTAACCCATTGATCATCGTCTTGTTGGAAGCCTCGGCTTGGCCATTGCTCTGAGGATAAGACACCGAGCTGAAATGGTGTCTGATTCTGTGCTCATTATAGAAACTCTGAAAGGAATTGCTTTCGAACTGCATTCCATTATCAGTGGTGATGGTCCGGGGGATGCCAAAATGGGTGATTATATTTTTCTATATGAATCTTATCATATTTGCGTCTCGGATGTTCGCCAGGGGTTCCGCCTCGATCTATTTGGTGAAGTAGTCAGTTACGACCAACAGATACTTGCGATTGCCGGTAGCGGTAGGGAGAGGTACTACGATGTCCATTCCCCATTGGGCGAATGGCCATGGGCTGGAAAGTGATCTTAGGTCGCTGGCAGGTTGATGGACCATAAGAGCATGAAGTTGGCATTTCTCGCATTTGCGAACATACACTGCAGAGTCTCTTTGCATATATGGCCACCAATAGCCCTCCTTCATTGCTCGGAAAGCCAATGACCTTCCTCCAATATGGCCTCCACAAATTCTCTCGTGGAGTTCATGTAGAATTCGTTCGACATCCCTCGGGTGAACACATTGAAGGTAAGGCCCGGAGAACGATCTCTTATATAACTTGCCCTCAGGAGACAAGTGAAAGCGAGCAGCTTTGACTCTTATCTGGTGAGCGGTCTTCTTATCATCTGGAAGTGCGCCATCCTTCAAATAGTCCCTTAAAAGATCCATCCAACTAGGTGCTGACTCAACTTGGAGCACATGCTCCACGCTTGGCAGCTCATTGTTACGGTTAATGCTCGGATGAGCGAGGAAATTGATGGGGATTATTCTTTTTAAGTCAGAATCGATTACCGAACTCAGGGCTGCTAGGGCGTCAGCATGGCTGTTCTGTCCCCTGGGAAACTGCTGGACACTGATCTCCTCGAAGCTGGCCATTAACCTTTTTGCCAAGGTGAGGTAGGCTGCCATTCTCTCATCTTTTGCATTGTAGTCTCCACTTATCTGATTGGAGACTAATCGTGAGTCCCCGAACACCTGTAACTGCTTTGGCCCCAAGGTATGTGCCTTCTGGAGGCTGGCTATTAAAGCTTCATATTTTGCTTCGTTGTTGGAGGCTTCAAATCCAAGACTGATTCCTTGTTCGAGTATTGTATCCTATGGAATGACAAGCATAAAGCCTACTCCTACCCCTTTTGAATTGGAGGCTCCATCAACAAATAATTTCTAGACTCCCTCTATTGTGTGATTCTTTCTTTGCTTCACAGGTTGAAATTGGTCGAGAGGCTGTTCACCTGTGAATTTGGCTATGAAATCAACAAGTACCTTCCCTTTGATTGCATTCCTTGGTTGAAATTGGATATCAAATAGTCCGAGCTCGACTGACCATTTAGACAGTCTATCCGACAAATCTTCTTTCCTCAGGATTGCTTTAAGGGGGTGCGATGTAATGACGATGATAGTGTGAGCTTCAAAATAGTGCTTCAACTTCCTTGAATCCACTACTAGTGCAAAGGCGAGCTTCTCTAGTGGTAGGTACTGCTGCTCGGCCTCTAATAAAGCCTTACTCGCGTAATAAACGGGGTGCTGAATTCCTGCTTTTGTGCACATTAATGCAGAACTGATAGTGTGGTTGGAAATGGCGAGGTATAAGTACAAGGAGTCTGTTTCCTCTGGTATGACGAGCAGTGGTGGTGATCTAATGTAAGCCTTGAGCTCGTCCAACGCCCGCGAGCAATCTTGATTCCATTCTACTATTTTTTCCCTTTAGGAGCTTGAAGAACGGTTTGCACTTCTCGGAAGACTTTGAGATGAAACAGTTCAAGACAACGAGCATACCGGTGAGTTTCTGTACATCCTGGATTGTGCGAGGAGGTTATACCCTGTTTACTACATCGATCTGATCTGGATTAGCTTGGATGCCTCTCTTATTGACCAAGTACCCAAGAAATTTTCCTGACTGGACACCGAAAGAACACTTGCTTGTGTTAAGATTCATTCGGTACTTCCTGAGGATTTCGAAGGTTCTTGACAGATCTAAGAGGTGGTATTCTTTTTCCCTGCTTTTGACAAGCATATCGTTGATGTAGACTTCCTTGGTGTCTCCCATTTGGTCTTTGAATATCTTGGTGACTAGCCGTTGATAGGTTGCCCCTGCGTTTTCAAGCCCGAAGGGCATGACCTTGTAGCAGTATAATCCAGCGGTGGTGATGAACGTTGTCTTATCCTGGTCTGGAGCGTACAGAGGGATCTGATGATACCTTCAGTATGCGTCCAGAAAACTCATTCTCTCATGGGCTGCTGTGGCGTCCACTAGTTGATCAATTTTTGGAAGGGGGAAACTGTCTTTAGGGCACGCCCTGTTAAGGTCAGTGAAGTCGATGCAGAATCTCCATTTCCCGTTATTCTTTGGAACTACTACTGGGTTGGATAACCATTTGGGTAATTGGACCTCCCATATGGATCCTGCATCCAGTAGTTTTTGAACTTCTTCTTCCACGGCCTTTGCCTTCTCGGGTGCAGTTCTCCATGCCTTCGGGGTGATTGGTTTGAAAGTGGGGTCGACGTGTAGCTGGTGACAAACCACAATAGGATCAATCCCAGGCAGCTCGTATGGTTCCCATGCGAAAATGTCTACATTGCTTCTTAGCAGAATCGTCAACTCCTTATGTTCCTGATCTGTAAGAGAAGCTCTAAAAAAACCCTGCCATCGTCGCTACCTCCAATTATAACTTCCTCTAGGTTCTCGATGACCCGTTCAGAGGGGAGGAGCCTGGTCTCCTCCACTCCTGGTCTTTCGTACTTTAATTGCTATTTTGAAGGTATCAGACCTTCTTCTTCCTCAACTTTCTTGCTGGGCCTGTCGGCCTTCTTCTCTGGTTTTAGGCGGATGGCCACTATCAAGCACCTTATTACCATCGCTTGATCGCCACGGATCTCTATTACTCCTCGCTCACTCACATATTTGAGCTTCTGATGGTAGGTCGAGGAGACTGCCTTCATCGCGTGCAGCCATCCTCTGCTGAGGATATCTTGGTATGGCGAGTCAATATCAACCATTAGAATCTCAATCATCTTGGAGATATTTCCTTCCCTTACTGGCAGCACGATCTTTCCCAAGGGCATGGTCACTTTTCCAGCAAAGCCAACTAAAGGGACAGTGGCTTCCTTTAGGTCGGTGATGCTTAATTTCAATATTCTGAATAGGTCGAGGTACAATACCTCGGATGAGCTTCCTTGGTCGATGAGTAACTTGTCGATGTCATAGTTAGCTATCCTGAGAGTAATGATCAAAGCATCATGATGTGGGGTTCTCACTCCCACCGAATCCTCATCTGTGAATATGATATGCTTACTATAGTCGATATCATTTGCTCGCCGATGCTTTCCTGATTGTGTTTTTGCTGGATCGATCTGAAAAGATTGCATCACCGCTGTAAGCTTTTTTACCTCTATTCGAGCTGAATTTCCTTGAATCTGCTTCACATCAGATGCCCCATGAATTATTGCGAATTCATGGCCAGCATCGTCTTCGATCATGTTGTCAGGCCTCGCTTCTCCATTGGCAACAACTTTCTCTGCCTTCTTTTCCATAAATTCGTTCAGATGCCCAGACTGGGCTAGTTCTTTGAGGTGGGACTTAAGAGCCTTGCAATGCTCGGTCTTATGTCCTCCCTCTTTATGAAAAGCGCATCTCAGCGCGTTATTCCTCTTTGAGGGATCTCCTCCCATCTTTTTGGGCCACTTAATAAATGGCTCATCTTTGATCTTTACGAGAATCTTGTAAATCGGTTCTCTAAAGACAATATTGACTGCCTGAAATTCTTTTGACGCATCATTCTTTCCTCCATTTTTGGAGCCATTCTTGCCCCCATTCATTTCTCCTTTTTTCTGGTTCTCAGTTCTGTCGCTGCCTTTTGCAGCGAGCTTGGTAAGACCATTCTCTCCCGTGCTGAGGGGAGTGACATCCTCCACCTTGGCGTATTTCTCAATGCGAGCTATCAGGTCATCGATGGTCGTGGCCTCTTTCTTTGTCAAGGACTGGTACAGGAGGGAAGAGCTGGGTAGCCCAATTTTTAAGGAGGTCACTGCTACTTGCTCCGAGAAGTCCTTGACCTCATTGAATAACTCCCAGTACCTCTTCACGTAGTCTCAAAGGGTCTCTTGAGGTGCCTTTTTCATTGTTAGCAAAGCATCCATCCTTTTGGGATGGGAGCTACTAGTAATGAAGCGGGCCGTGAAGAGTTTGGCTAAGGACTCAAAGCTCCTGATAGACCTGTGTGGGAGCCTTTCGAACCATTTTTATGCCACGTCATGTAGGCTTGAAGGAAAAATTCAGCACATCAATGCATCTCGATGGTTCCAGAGGGCCATGGCTTGCTGGTACTGTCTAACGTGATCAATGGGATCAGTTTTCCATCATAAATCTTGAATCTTGGAATAACAAACTTCTTTAGGGCTTCCTCTTCTTCTATTTCCCTCAAGAAGGGGGATTTCATCTGGGTCTTGAGATCTCGTCTAGCAAGCTCCATGATTGATCTTGCGCCACGATGTGCTGGGTGTTGTTCCATCTCCCTTCAAACCAAATCTCATATATTCTCATTGCTGTGAGCTGGGCTCCTGTAACGGCGAGCCGGTCGCTGGTTCTCGAGTGAGTCGCTCCCTGACTTGTGCCTTTCACTCTTTTGGGATCCCCGCCTAGGGATCCTTCTTCGGCTGCGAGACTTGCTCTCCTGAGGGCTAGGAGTGCGGTAAGGACATTACCTAGGGCTGCGATGGAGCTCTCTCTCCATTCTTTCTAATTTCCTTTTGAGGCAAGCATTCTCAGCCTCCTGCTTGCTAGAGGTCTCCCTTTGCTCTTGGAGCCTTGCCTCATAGGCATCGATTAGTCTGGAGATTTAGGTGGACCTCGTTAGTCATTGGCTTTCCTCCGAGGTTGGCCTCTCTGGTTGAACCCTCTGATCTGAGCACCGAACTTGAGATCTGATCCTGCGAGGAGCAGATTGTTCTTGGATATCTCCTGCCTGAGGAGCATTACTGCTGTGGCTAGACATTTCGAACTCCTTTATTGGTGTGGGCTTTCTCAGGGAAGATACACGTTCCCACAGACGGTGCCAATTGTGGTGACAATTATTATTCAACACAAATAAAGGAGAGAAGCACGATCACTAAGGAAAATAAAGAAGATAAAATGCCAATCACACAACACAGTATGTACGTGGTTCAGCAAGAATGCGTACATCCACAGTGGTGTAGTCAGTATTATTTCTATATACTCCGGGGAGCGTTTACAGAGAATACAGTGTGTGTCCTTTGCCCCAGACTTAGGGTTTATTATATACATGTTTGTCTTCGGGGAGTGGGGGTGTTGGACTCCCCCACGTTTACCATCTTCTCCTGAAACATCTCTTTACGAGAACATAGGAGAAGATTCAGTTGTAATTTTGTTCAGTTTAGGTAAGGGGTATGGACTTTGGGCCGCTTTAATTGGGCTACTCGTCCAGGACCGTAATGCCAAATCCGGGTACCCACACCCATCACTTTAATTGAGATGTTGAGGGCATAGTTGTGTGCATGGATGACCTTTGAAATTTCTTCTTCGAAAAAGGAAAGGAGTCTAATGGTTGTCGAGGATCTAACCAGTTGTGCAACTTCTTCTGGAGTCGTGGAAGGAGGGATTGTACGTCCATTCAGAAGCTTTATAAGAGCATTTCGCTGTAATTTGGAAGACATGAAGTTTCCCCATAAGGTGATCTTAGCTTAAGTCTTCTTGAGTTGGTCGAGGATCTTTCTCTCGTTAATTGTCATTTCAGCATGGGAAGTTCTTCGACAACTCCTTTTCCCTTATTTGTTCTTAATGATTGAGGATTAAGATCTTAGTAGTATCTCCTCGATGTAGTCATGTGGTTTATGGAGGTGGGGAAGAATAAAAAACTCGTGTCCTCATCTAAATCTGGAAGAATAGCTACTTTACTGATTTCCCCAAACATGTATTCGAAAGATATCATCCTGCATATGTTGATTACTATAATTGAACTTTCCTGACTCGGTTCATCATCCGAGCTGTCAAATTATCCCCCCATCCGAAGGCGATGATGTCTTTCACCCAAGAGAAATCAATGCATTCCATGACCTCAATGACTTTCTCATATAAATCTTCCCACTCAACGAGGAGGTGCAAGAGTGAGGGGACTAACAACCCTTAAAGCTCTAAAGTAGTGGTAGTTCAAAAATGCTGCAGATCTTAGTAGTTTATCGACACATGTCTACTATAATTTGTACGATGTGATCTAAGCTTACTTCGTCAATGGGTACCACCCAATTATTTGATTCCTGAGCCCATTTTCGGGCTTCCATGAATAAGCCACTAAATTTCTAATAGTCGATGGTCATTTTAGTGGGTAATTTCATCCCAAACTCGAAGAGTTGGTCCAGAACAATTGGTAACCCTATATATCTCCCTTTGGATTGGGTACAGATGACAATACAAGCCCTTATGAAGAGTGAGAGAGCTTGGTCAATGAAATAGGCAGGGCATAGGAGAAAATATAGGCAAACATTGAGTGGTTTGGGTGAGATTACAGGTATTATAGGTGCTCAACTGGGCACAATTTGGGTAGATGTATTGACTTCCAGGTCATTTTCTAGAACGATAGCATTTCTGTGGGTTTGAAGTGGGTTATGAAGGGTGTTTCTTTTTTGATTGGCTAGTGGGGATATGACACCCTGATCAATTAAACCTTGGACTACATTTCAGAGATGAAAACACTAATCGGTAGTATGGCCGGAAGACTGGTGGAAGTCATAATGGGAATCAACCTTAAAGTTCATGGGAAGAGTGTTTGGTAATGGATGAGGGCCCAAGGATTGATGAGGTTTCGTCTTAACAAGGTCTGGTAGAGTTTGGATCAGGGATCATGGAGCTCGGTGTATTCCTTTCTGACGCGATTAGGGTTTCTTTATGGTGCCTAAGAGGTAGCAGGCTGGGACATATTATTAATGGTTGAGACTGTAGTATTGACAGGTTTCTAGTACTTTTTGGGAATCAACTGTCCGGTCATATTCTTTAGCTAGACTTCTACCTTGGTAACATTTTCTTCAATTTATACAACCGCTTATCAAAGACCTCGAAAGTGTGGATAATACTAACCTCCCATAGTTGCTCAAATATAGGGCGAGAAATTCTTCTTCACTATATTGACTTGTTCTTGTTCAGATGGTCGATTGGTCATGGTGGTAGATTTCTCCCTCCACCTTGCTATGAAGTTACTAATAATTTCTCTAGGATTGTTCTTGAGAATCTCTAGATCACGATGTATAACCTTTAGTTCTACGTTATACTTGTATTGTGACATAAATTCCCAGGCCACATCTTCCCAACTATGGATTCTTGATTCTTAGAGGGATAGGAACCAATGGAGGGCATTTTCCTTCATAGTCTGTTGAAACATATGGGGAATTATCTCTTCAAAGGCACCAATAAGGGTCATGTCTCGGTGATAGCTACGAAGGTGAATAATTAGGGGCTCGCTGCCTCGAAACTTCTCGATGGATGGCATCTTGAATTTTTCTGGTAATCTTTCTTTAAGGTAGGGAAACTTGTGGGTGTAGTCCATGTAGTCCTCGAATATGTTAACTTGGTTAAACTTCTTTGACAATATCTTTAGGTCTTCCTTTAACTTGTTTAGTTCTTCCTCTTTGGGATTAATGGGTACTAGCAAGTTAGCCTCGGGCTGGGCAAGGTTAGGCATAGGAAGTTGAGCAAGCAGCGGACCATTGGAAGGTAGGACGCGTGGAGCATGTTGATATTTTTCTATGACCCAGACAGGCTCAGGAGCAGGTGAACTCATGGCTCGAGGAAAGAAAACCTCAATTTCTTTAGGAATTTGGACTCGATTTCACTACATTTCATGGATCTCAATTTGAAGATTATTAATCTTGGCACTGAGTTAGACTACGACTGCCATCAGATCAGGCTGCACGTTTGGTGCTTGATCAGCATTTTCCATGAAGGACTAACGAAGGTAGATTCTGAACTCAGATGAAGTGATAGGAGAACTGGAAGAGCTTCAGGGTGGTTTGACAAAAGACTGAAGTAAATAGGGACCCAGGCTAAGAATCGAGTATGCGATTGACCTGAGAAGGAAGATGATTTGAATTTATTTTTAAAAAAGGGAAGAAAGGATGTTTTTTTTGTATTTTTAAAAATGGAAACAAATTATTTTGGACATTTTGGTGAAAAGGAGGAAAAATGTTTTTGGTATTTTTGATAAAAAAAAAAATGGGATTTTTTTTGGGTATTTGGTAAAAGGAGAAAAAATGAGAGAAGAGTCTCAGCATGATTATTATTATGATTTCACTTGCATTAGGTTTACCTAAATGCAAAATAAATTCCAGACATGAGCAATCTTGGGAAAATTGGGTTTGAAAAATAGGTAAGATACATTTTCACGTGTTTCCAGACTCATGGATAAGGTCCTGTTTTGGAAAAAAAATGATGAAATCAGGCAAAATTTTGGCGACAAGCCGACCTGACACTTCGACAGAGTTTCATGTAGTAATCGGTAAACTAAGTATGAGTGCCCTAGGTCTGACACCTATATGAGGTTTATGAAGTTATTGGGTTAGTGGAAGGGTTCCCCCCTTTGGCATGACATCCACGATATACTTTTTGCTTTTGAGGGAAATTGGTACATGTGGAAAAGCCATTTGATATACCTGATTGTACGTGAATTGCCTCACTATATACCTCATGGGGACAATATTTGTGAGAGTGAATTTAATATACTCAATGTAAGTGAACGAGTTCCCTGCTATATACCTCCCATCGTGAGTTCGGTCAAGCGATGCAATACAAGGGGAATTGTTCGATATAAGCCAAAGGTACTAGGATAATGGATGGTGAGAGTTATATTGCTTAGTCTAACTGCGACCAACTGGACCAGCGCCCATTACAAAGTGACCCCCTAATACGGGATAAAACTTTGGTCAATAGCAATGCTTTTGGTGATGTAGTGTGCAAAATGCATGATTCTTGATTAGTATATTAAGGGGAGAGTCTTTTATTCGGCATGATGAGTAGAAGGAGCACTATACTAATAGGTAAGAATGTACAAGTATCATGAAAAGTATATTTCGCATGTAGCATGAAGAATACATTAATAATGGATACATATGAGTGAGTGATGTGTGAATATCAACTAGTGAGTGTGTGGTAGTGAACCTAAGCATACATCAACTACAAGTGGCGTGTGATATGTGCAAGTGAGCACGGATATATACAAGTGTGATAAGTGGAGGTGTGTGCTAGTGAGACCTAAGCATGGGTATTCTAAGTGATGTGTGAAACATGTGGATATAAATGATCCTACGTACAAGTGTAAGTAGTGTGAGGTGTACATAGAGGGTATTTACAAGTACGTGAAGGGGAAAAGTGATATACATGAGGTAGATATATACAAGAAATAATAGAGGAAAAAGGGAATATATAGGTTGGTGCATATGCACATGTGCAGAAAATGATAACACTCATGTAAGGATAGAGTCTAGACCTATTCTGACAAACACATGTCCCCAGTAGAGTCACCATTATGGCCATCCAGTCTCCCGACTCGGCAAGCGCCCGCGTGCAGTGGTGGGGTTCGCACCCTTCCTTGGGGAGCTTCGACCATCATCAAAATGAAGGGGTGATGTATAAAAAATAGAGTTTCTAGTCTATTTTTCACAAAACAGGAAAAAGAAATGTTATCTCCTTGAGAGAATGACATCAAAGACATATTAATGCTTGTGAAGCCAATTAGTTTAAGGATTTGGGGGCTAAGTTACGGAATGGGAAGGTGTTAGGCACCTATCCTTCCATTTCGATCTCTTATGGGAATGTGTTATTCTTCTCCTTAATAACTCCATGAAGTGTGTGCGCATTTATATATAAATAGAGAATGGAATTACTCAACTCGCACTAGGGTAAAAGGCGTTATCTGTAGGAATGTTCCCAAAATAATAATAACAAATATAATGTGTGCATTTTTCGGGTCACCGATCGTTTATATAAAGACGATGGTATAAATTGGGCAAAACGAGAGCATGAATCACATATATAATATGTGAAAATAATATATTAATAAAAATAGGAAAAGAGGACTCGAATCTCGGGTTTTACTCGAGATGCCTAGGTAGACTAAGAAGGCATCAAAGCCCACGTAGTTCGCATGCAACACGAGGGTGGGGTTTATCCCATAAATCCAACTGGGGACTTTATTATATGTGTGTGTGTAGGAAAATGATGTTTTAGTGTGATAAAATGTAATGAGAAATCCCTGTTTCGAATTTACAAGAAAACCCTCTTTTTCTTATTTTCAGTTTTTTATAGAAAATATAGTATATGCAATACTACTAATAAAAAGTTGGGTATTAATATGTGTGAACTAAAAAAGATGAAATCCTAAAGTAAGAATTGAATAACTAATGCAAACATAAGGAAATTTAAAGAGAGAGGGAAAGGTTTGGACCTTCTTTGGAAGCTTTAAGATTGATATTGATTGTTGAAGGGCTTCCCTTGCAAGTGGATGGAGGTGGTAGGAGGACAGAAAATGGAATTTGCTAAATTGGGTAAGAAAATGATGGAAATGGAATGTGGGGGAGAGGTTTCAATATGGAAACCATGCTGACTTTGAGAGAATGCAGCTGAGATCACAGAGAGGGATGTTTCTTAGGTGTCTTTCGAAGGGAACTCATGCCATCCTTATATAGGGTCAAGGGGGTTTCAATCGGCATTGTCCTTGACCTACCTATCGACAGATAACCCCAAACACACTATCGATAGGAAGAGAAATGTGTATGCCATTGGGCAGTCTCATGCAGATTTTTTGAAAAATGGTAGTAAATTGCAATCCATAAGTCTGAATCGCGCATGGGACGTACATTGGAAGGGGTATTCAAAGCCCTTTAATTATCCATTGGGTCAATCTCGGGTTTGGGAGTTAACTGTTGTAAAATGGGGCTCGGAAGCGGCTGACAATCTTTTGGGCTTGAGATTCCCAAAGGAAAATGGATCATTCATCTGAACCGTAAGGCCGATTCATGCACATGATGGATCGTTGGGAAGGGTATTCAGATACCTTCGAAGATTCATTTAATCTCGTTCAGTTTATAGAGTTAACCTTGGTCAAATGGGGCCTAGAAGTGCCCTTCGGAGTAAAACATGTTGTTCATCTGTAGCATAAGGAGGATTCGTGCACAGGGTGGACCATTGGAAAAGGGTATTCAGAGACTTTCAAAAATTCATTCGTCTCATTTGAGATTAAGATTTTAGAGGAGTAAAACGGGGATCGGAAGCGCTCCGTTGACTCCGTGTCAATTTTTGAGAGAAAACTAACCTTTTCGTTCGAACCGTAAGGTCGATTTGTGCATAGGGCAGACCGTTGAAAAAGGGATTTAGATCCTTTCAAAGATTCATTGATCTTCCGCTGATCAAGGTCAAAAAGGGGCTTGGCAAACCGTTAGAAAGGGGATTTACAACCCTTTGAAGATTCATTGTGCAGTTACTTGGATAAGAAATTTGACCAGAGTCAAATATGGCTCGAGAGTGCCTGGTGGCCTCTAAATCGGCACTCAAAGTATAGCCTAGGGTGTATGGTGAAGGAAGGAGGGCTAATGACCTAACATGATGCTTAGGAGGGACCTATAATGTGGTGTCTACAACGAGTATTGTTCATAATTTATTTCTTAGCTATTTTTCTCATTAGCTTAATTGATCACTTCGTTATTTATCATCCTCATAACTTTATCCTAGTTTTTTGCAGCATTCACTCTTAAATAATTAAGCCCATATATAATTAACCACACCGCTATATACGTAAAATTATACTACAACCAACACACTTATGTCGTGTATAATCACAATCCCTCGAGTAGTAACCCATTGGAGACCATACCCCCGAGTACTAACTCATTAGGTGCCTTCCATCGAGTTCTTACTCATTATATGCCTTTCTCTACAATGCTATCATCATCCAGGGCATAGTCACTTCATTGCGGTTACCGACGATCGGACTCTCACACTGAATCGGTAAAATCGCAAATGTATTGGAGGCAGTCATAGTCCTTTGATAGTGAGTCACAAACATACCTTAATCGTCTCACTTTGAATAACCATCACACAAGGTATAAACATGGTGCTACGACCTGGGGACAATACGTAGCATGTTTCATTCGTCGGGGAAGATCACCCACATCGTGCAACCTTCGCTCATAGCACTAGAGGGGTATGTTTCACATAAATATCATACACACAGGTATTGTTATTATTTGTATATATACTATCTTTATACTTGTATATATATCATCACAAATCTGGCTAATCCGTGCATATTGCTCAAAGCACTAGCCTACTTATCCCAAGTCTATCCCTCGACTCTCAATTTATTTAAGTTTTCATCAATTAAATAAATAAAGTAGCATCACTCCGCTTAAACACTCAGACTTACCCAACCGGCCCGTACATCGATTGTTTCTAAATTATTCTCTCATAATTCCTTAATTAAAAATATGTGTACATTATTTCTCTCATAATCTTAAATCAAGATTCGATTACCCTATCGTCTGAAGGTAACGTAAACTCCCCAGGTCCCTCCTATTTATGATTTTCTAAATCTTACGAGTGTTCAAATTCCATTTAACCCTTCCTCATCAACCCATCAACTTAAATAACCCAAACTGACAACACTGAAATTTCAGACCGGTTTGGCCAGAATGCGAACTGATTCACTTTCTGCCCAGAAATTCGAATCGATTCTGTTTGGGATGAGAACTGATTTGCCAACCCGGTTTAGTAAAACTTAACCCATATTTCTTCTCCAATTTTGAACCAAACACCTTCATAGGATAATCTATATCCATCAAAACATATAGAACATAGGGATATAAACCTTACATGATTTTAACTTTCTACAATCACCTAACTAATCCACAAAGATGGGTATACATGTTGAACATCACAAATAGCCTTAATTATGATTCAAAACTCCAATTAATCATGATTAGCCTATGGATCTCTAACCAAATCCAATTTCCAGTAGGTATAAATCATTCCAAAACATCAAATATTAATTTACTTTACAAGTTATGGGATAATTTCTCAAACCCCCCTTTTTACATGTTAAAACGCTTACCAAAATATTTTTGTTCTACACCAACCATGATATGAACATGATTCACCACTATTCAAATTAAAGCAAGTTAATTACTTGCCTTGGCATGATTGTAGAGTCTGATCTACTTCGCGTGTGGTGGTTTGATGGAGAAATTCTCTTCAATTTCCTCCCAAATTAGCCACCTCTAGCTTTCTCCTTGATTTCTCCTATCTTCATCCTCTCTTAGGATTTATAACTAATGGGAATATTTGAAAAATATCTACACTTAGGCTTAAAACATGCCGTTAGAGGGAGAAAACCCAAAACGCTCCCCAAACAGCCTCGTGAGAGGCACGAGCACCATGCACAGGACCAATGCAACTCTCAGGAACTGACCGCATGGTCACGGGATCCATGCTCTCGGAATTTTATGATAATTTGAAAATATTTAGACTTAGGATTAAAAACATGCCGCTAGAAGGCGAAAACCTAAACAACCCTGTACTGAACACTTCCCACGGGACCAATGTAACTCGTAGGAACTGACCGCATGGTCACTGGACCCCCGATTTGAGAATATCACGATAATTTGAAAATATCTAGGCTTAGGCTTAAAAAGATTCCGTTAGAGGGCGAAAACCCAAAACATCGGCCAAATGGCCCCGTGAGAGGCGCGAACACCTCGCAAGGGACCAATGTAACTTGAAGGAACTTATCGCGTGATCACGGGACTCCCGGTTGGATAATATGATGATAATTTGAAAATATATACACTGTCTTAAAAACATGTCGTTAGAAGGAGAAAACCCAAAACATTCCCCAAACGACCCCGTTAGAGGATCGAACACCTTGTATGGGACCAATGTAACTCGTATGAACTGATCGCGTGGTCAACATCATGCTCCTCAGGGCCAGCAGGGATAAGGGAACCAGGGTGGAGGCCACCAGGGTTGGGGATATCAGGGCTAGCGATCAGGGCAGCCTCGTCAAGGCTAATGGCCAACGAACTTCGCAAGGAGGTGTTTCATATATGGATAGCAGGGACCATATGATGTGATGATAGCACTAGGGATTAGCCGTAGGCTACCCAGTAGGGGAAGTGGCTACCATAGCTACCGTCCCCACCAGTAGTTCTAATAGAACTACCTTAGCAGGGATAGTTATAGTTTGGGTGTGTCTATAATGTCCGTGGGCTAGTTTTTCCACCAGCGCTGCCAGCAGTTGATTAAATGTTTCCTATTCATGAGAACGTAGCATGAGTATTATTTTACACGGGAGCATCACACTCTTTTATTATCACTATATTTATGCGGGAGATGGGTTTAGTGGACACAACGTCTGATATTATTATGACCGTAGATTCACCGTTGGGTAACAGGGCTCTCATTCATTCCATCCATAGGGAAGTGGGTGTGGGCATTAGAAGGTTATGTTTGGTAGCAGATTTACTCATTTTTTAGATGTACGAGTACGACGTTATATTAGGGATGGACTACTTAGCGACGCATAGAGTGATGGTGGACTGTTATAGTAGGAATAATGTGTTTTCTATCCAGGTAAGGATATCTTTCTTGTGGCGATGCCTTGTCCTAAAGGAGGGTCGAGCACACATTTATATTACATATAAGAGGAGACTTCAGAGGGTAATGTTGTCTCGTTAGATTCGATCCATGTGGCTAGGGAGTTTATTGATGTATTTTAGGAGATACTGAGGTTACCTCCGAGTCGGGAGATTGAGTTTGTGATCGAACTTAGCGTCGAGAACTAGGCCAATAACGCATGCATTGTATAGTATGTATCCTTTAGAGATGCGGGAGTTGAGAGATCAGATACAGTAACTCTTGGGGTAGATTTTCATCTATAGGAGTACCTCACCTTGGGTTACCCCAGTACTATTTGTGAAGAATAAATATGGGTCGTTGAGGTTGTGTGTCGACTACTGGGAGTTAAATAAGGTCATGATTTGAAACAAGTATCCGTTATCGCGTATCAATGACTTCTTAGATCAGCTGAGAGGAATAACCTACTTCTCAAAGATTGATTTGAGATCATGGAACCATCGATTACGTATTGGTAAGTGGGATGCTCCTAATACAATATTTTTTACGACATACGGGTCTTACGAGTTCAAGGTTATGTTGTTTGGGCTAACCAACAAATCCGTAGTTTTTATGGGTATCATGAATTGAGCGTTCGGGGATTTCTTAGATCAATTTGTCATTATCTTCATTGATAGCATCCTCATTTATTCTCAGACAAAGGGCGAGCATGCAGAGCATTTATGCATCGTTATTCAAAATTTATGGGACCATCAGTTTTATGCCAAGTTCGAAAAGTGTGGATTTTAGTTGCGGGAGGTGAAGTTCTTAGGTTATATAGTCTCCGATAGGGGGATTTTGATGGATCCAAGTAACGGGGAGGGAGTGGGGCCGGCCCATGACACAGATGAAGGTTCGTAGTTTTCTGGAGTTAGCAGGTTACTACCACCAGTTTATCAGAGGGTTTTCAAAAAATGCGGGTCCCTTGATGAATTTGACTCGTAAGGGCATAGATTTTGTTTGGGATGATCACTGTTAGTTATCTTTTGATGAGCTAAAGGATAAGTTGACTTCAGTACTACTTCTTACAATACCTAAAGGAGGAATGGAGTACTTTATTTTTACTGATGCGTCCTTGTAGGGACTTAAGGGAGTTCTACAGCTGGAGGAGTGTGTTATAGCTTTTGCATCTCATAATCTACAGCCCTGTAAGAATAACTCCCACTCACGACTTTGAGTTAGTAACAATTATTTTTGCCTTAGGATTTAGAGTCATTACTTATTGGAGGAGAAGTTACGATTGTTCGTGGACTACAAGTCACTGACGTATATTTTCAAGGAAAAGAAACTGAATATGAGGTAGCGCAAATAGCTTGAATTTGTGAAAGACTACCACTTTTGCATTCAATATCATTTGAAAAAGTCTAATGTGGGGGCGGATTCATTGAGTTATAAACCTAATGGGCAGTTGGCGAAAGTTTGGGAGGTAAAGTGGAAAGAGCTTCATCAAGAGGAGGAGGTAGTCAAGGCTTATATAGCAGTGATGACCATCACACCCGAGATCATTTTGAGGGTTGTGAAGACACAAGTATGGGATCTTTCATGTTAGGAGAATGTATGGAAATTATTAGTAGACGAAGCGGAGTCATACTCATTCAAATCTGAGGGTGGGTTATGCTTTAATGGGAGGTTGATTGTCCCAGATGATGAGGACCTATGGCACACGATTTTCGATTCATCCAGAAAGGGACTGTAATACCCCGTATTTTTATGGCTTTTAATTTTGAGATTTATTAAATGAAATTGCTTTTAATTACGAATTAGGTAAATTAATTTGGGATAATTAATTACAAATTAATTCAGAATTTAAATAACTAGCGAGACTAGAGTTAGTATTTGATTATGATGATAATGTTGAATATTACTGAGTGATTATGGTAATATATTATTATTGAATTTATTAAAATTGTCATGAGATATAAATACAGCAGTTTCGGTAACTAAGTCAGGACGCGCGTGTTAGTCATGTCAGGACCCAATTTAATGGAATTATGAGTAATATATCTTTATATCATCCGTATGGTCATTTTGAGTGCGCCAATGTGTCCGTAAGGGTCGAGATAGTCAAAAAACACTAACCGGGGCTTTAGTTTGTGTCCCGGGGCATTTTAGGCCTAACCGACAGCCCGGGAGGGTATTTTAGTCATTTTGACCTTTTGAGGTATATTAAGCCACGAAATTTAGACTTAGTTTATCATCCAACTCTTATGAATCCTAGGGTTTTCACAATCAAATATCACCAACGGCAGTTAGAGAGTAGAGAAGGAAGTTCCCAAAGGAGAAAAGCCACCCTTAGAGGCCATTACACCACCACCACCACCACCGGTTAGATCGGAAAGAGAGGATACCTTCCGTACGATCTTCTTCAAAGGATCAGAACATCGAATTTCCTAGTAAAGTGATTTAATTCATTAAGATTCAGTAAATAATTTAACCATGATAGTTTAGGATTTGATAATTCATGTAAATATTAAAACTCATGAAATTTGGAGATGAACCCTAAATTTTGGGTAGGATTTATATGTAGTTTCGATTCTGGAAATATATCATTAACGAAATTATAACCCATGCATAGTTAATTACGAATTTATGAGAAGTTGTATAATGATTCTGGAAGAAAATAGAAAAATAGGGTTTTCATGATATTAGGATGATTTGATCAAAGAAAAGTATAAATAATGATGATTTAAGAATTCTGGAACATTAGGAATCATGTATGTAGGTTGTAGTATTACCCAATACGTTTACTATAGAATTTGGCAACTTGTAATGAAGATTTGGGACAAACCTAGGGCTGAAAACCTAGAAAATCGAGACCTGCACATGTTCGATCGATCGATCGATCGACATTCAAAGTCTATCGATCGACTGGGATCGATCGATCGATGTTCTTGAGTCGATCGATCGACCTCCCTAGAAACTGTGATATTTTTCCCTTTTTGGATTTAAGCGATTTCGGCCATTAAAAGTTGTAGGTGGGGACTATGTGAACACATTAGGACTTTAGGGAGACCAGTAGGGATGTAATTAAAGTTCGGGACATATTAGAATTGGTTTGGAACGTACTATTAAAAGTTACGAGAACATGACTTAAATTCATATGAGTGATAAGTTTGGGTTAGAGACAAAAATATGGACCTTGAATTACTGAATTGACATTAGGGATACGTGGGAGACTTAATAACCTTTTTCGGGATAGGTTTAAGTACTCAGAACTATATGGCGTGAGAATTTTTGAAAAAACATATTATGTATAAGTTGGGATGATATTAGTGTATGAATAAGACTTAAGATATATGGCTGGTGTATACTTATACTAATGTGATGATTACTTGGTATCTGGATTTTTGTGTGTATGACATACCTACCATACTTGCTATCACGGGAGGTTAATTTTCAAAAAAGGATCATCTTATCTTTGTGTTCCTTCGGGGGGGATTTAGATTGGTACCTTAAGGACATAGGACTGTGACTGACTTATTTGTGAGTTGATAAGTCAGCTGACCATGGGAGCGTAGGTATGTGCGTGACCCATGGGTATGTGAACTATGTTCGCCTTTAATATGTGTGATTTGTATTGAGATGGTTCATGAGTGATTCGGAATGCATGATCCTTACATACGTGATGTACATAGATTTGATAGCAGAGTATGCGTGCACCGCTGCTTAGCCTAGGGGTGTCGTATATGTATATATGTACTTGTGACTGGTTCACTGTTGCTTAGTAGATGTGAGTAACTAAGATATTTAAATGAGCTAATAATGTGAGAATTTAAATAACATTCGAGATAAGTAATTTAATGAATGTAAATGTGGGATATAAATATGACTTGTTTGTGTAATACGAGTAGACACCCTATATTAGAATGTGAAAGTAGGAGTTAGTACGGACTAGTTAGATAGTGGCATAACAAGGATGGGTTAAGGGTATACGTTGGGCGTGCACATTAGTTGAGGGGTGAGAAACTCATGTGAGAGTACGCAACTAACATGTATATAATATTTACTGTTTAATGTAATTAAACACTTGCTGTTTTTAAATTGTTTTGACCTCGGGCTCTGACCTGTTTTCCTCCAAATCTATTTTGTTTTGTAAAAGCCTTTTAGGTGCCCAGCCACAGCGACGCCAAGCATATGATTTCCATTCTGATGACGTGTTGTAGCTGCTGTGGAAGCTATAAGATCTTGGTATTAGACGCCTCCACCTTTATCTTTGGTTCCTTTAGAGTCATTCATATCAGTTAGGGCATATCGCCCATTCTTATTTAGAGATTGTAGATACATACTTTCATTATTTCAGATGTTGGTTTATTTATTCAGACTCTTATATTGGGATTTTATTTACTCAGGTATTATTATTATTGGAGTGTTTACTCCAGACTCATTTTATTTTATTTTGTTGGTTATTCATATGAGATTGTTTATGCAATTGATGGATGATGATTTAATTATTTAGTTAATTATTAATTTAATTATTAAAATTTGGCATCTCTCTATTTTAAATATTAGGTGGCTAGTAATTAATAAAATATTTCCGACAATGATGCTAAGATTGAACCAACTTGATATTCTGTATTGATTTAATAAAGGAGTAGCTACCCGATATTTAATTAGTCAGGGTGTCACAGGGACAAGATGTACCAGGATATGATAAGGCGGTATTGGTGGGATGGTATGAAAATGGATATAGCAAAGTTTCTTTCCAGGTTCACCACTTGTCAGGTGGTCAAGGTTGATCATCAGAAACCAACTAAGGTTTTGCAGCCATTTGAGATTTCGGCGTGGAAGTGGGAGAGTATATCGATGGATTTCATCATGGGGTTACCGACGTCACAGAGGGGACATGATTTCATCTAGGTTATCATGGACCATTTGAATAAGGTAGCTCATTTATTCCTTATTCGGGCAGACTACATGACAGGTCAGTATGACCAACTTTTCATTACAAAGATAGTGAGACTCCATTGAGTGCCACTCAACATTGTTTCAAATCAGGATAAGATCTTTGTGTCTCACTTCTGGTAGAGTTTTTAGGTGGAGATGGGGATGGGATTGCATTTGGGCACGACGTATCACCCATAGACCGATGGGCAGGCGAAGAGGATGAATCAAATGCTGGAGGATATGCTGAGGATGTGGATTCTGGATTTTAAGGGTAGTTGGGAGCAGTACCTACTATTGGTGGATTTGCATTTAATAATTTATACCAGTTTACAACTGGCATGGAATCTTTTGAAGATATATACGGAAGACCTTATCGTTGTCCTTTGTGTTATTTAGAGGTGCGGGATAACAAGATTCTTGGGCCGGATGTGATTAAAGATTCGACGATGATTGAGCTGATCGGGTATCGTATTTGGGTAGCTCAGGACAATCAGAAAAGTCATGCCAATACGAACTAGATACACTTGGAGTTTGACATGGGTGATCAGGTTTTATTACAGGTATCTCTCATAAAGGGGGTGGTACAGTTCTGGAAGAAGGGAAAGTTTGAACCTAGATTAGTGGGGTATTTTCCCATCATTGAGAGGGTATGGTCAATTGCATATAGGCTTGCCTTACCAAAGAACTTGCAATGAATTGACGATGTGCTCCACGTGTCATCGTTGAGGAGGTATCTCAAGGATAACTAGGTTTACCAACATAGAGCATTAGAAAAAATAGACTTGTAGCTGGATATTACTTACAAGGAGATACCCTTTGCCATTTTGGGCCGTAGCAAGTGAAAGCTTCGGTCAAAGGTGGTACCATTAGGATGTGTGCAGTGGGGGGATCATAATGCCACCGAATTGGCTTGCGAGCACGAGGATAACATGTGGAAAAAGTATATAAAGCTCTTCGTGGAAGGTATGTTCGAATTTCAGTGATGAAATTCCGTTATTATGGGGGAGAATGTAATACCCCATACTTTTAAGAGTATTTTATTCCACGTGTGCATTAAATTATTAATTCAATTAGGAAATTAAATTAGTTTCGATAAATATTAATTTGCGAGTTTAGGATTAATATCTATAATTAAATTATTTAGATGCGTGTAATAAATAAACAGCAATGCGAATTATTATATTGTCATTTAATGAGTGAAAAGCGACGGATTATTATTTTATCGTTAGAGAGTTAAAATTGCGAATTTAAATGATTTAAGGGCGATGCATACTGTACGCACGTGTTGGGTCAGGTTAATAAAATTGTGGAATGGGTCAAAATAGTCTATAGTTAGGTTTCAGGGGCTATTTAGACATAGTATGGTCATGTTTTTACCCTTAGGGTTCGACCTAAATACAAAATTAAGGATTTTAGTTGAGGTATTTAAGGTTTAGTGGTGTGGATGGAAACCTCATTTTAGCCTTTTCTTAGTGGGGATCAATGGAGAGATAAAAGAGAATAGAAAAGAGAACAAAAAAGAAGGAACGCTTAGCGAAGAGAGGAAGAATTATCTCCATAATTCAAATCATCTATACGTGTCAAGATTCGAATTTGAATTCATCAAGACATTTGTTTACTTTCTTTAGATTGGATGATTTTATAGTTAATTACGTCCGTTGTTAACTATTGATAAATCTAGGAATTTAAGATGTAATTATGGGGGTAATCAAGAGTTTAATTTGTGTTTTGATCGTATTAATGTGATTGAGAAATTAATGTGGACAAATTTCATGATTTATATATGGGTTTATGATTATGAACATGATGAACATTGGTATGGTGTTAGATCAATGGGTTTTGGATTAATTTTGAGTTGAATGAATTAAATTAATGATTCAGAATCCTTGGGTTTTGATATTGGATTCTGGTTTAAATCAGGGTTAAAATACATCTCGTATGGTTATGTATTGGTTTGGGATCATAATGTATAGTTTTGGGAGGCTTTGAACCTCCATTGAAGGGTTTAGGAGGTTAAAACCCGAGGTTGAAGATGAAGGGTAGCCCAACGAAGCGAAACGATTCGCTTAGCCGAACCGGTTTGGTCTCCCAACAAACCATTTCGATTTGTCGGCCTGTTCTGATTTTTGTTGTGCATTGTTTTGACCCGTTAGCATTAGTTAAATGTGCTTATAGTTTTTTGGGGTAGATTTGGGTTTTTCTTGGAACATTATCAGCGGTTGGTGTGTGTTTTAGGCCAACTACTGGTTAGATTCGAGTGAGATATATCGATTAACAAGTGAGTGAACACTTATTGGAAAATTGAGAAGTCGATTCGAACTTCGAGAATGTTAGACTAGTACGTGGTATGTATATATATATATATATATATATATATGTGTGTGTGTGTGTGTGTGTGTGTGTGTGTGTGTGTGTGTGTGTGTGTGTGATTGTTTATGTATTTGATGGAACATATCTACTCCGTAGTGCTATCGTTAGGAGGTTGCGCATAGTGGGCAGTCAATCCTGGCATTGACCAGTAAGTGTTGGATTGATTCCCCTGGACATAGTACTATTTCATGGCCACTATCCATGTGTGAGGATTGGTATTAGTTTGAAGACTGGTTGGGAGCGATGTGATATGGTTGCAACCCCCGGATGTATGTTTATGACTGTCTCTATTTGTTTGTGTTTACACTTTGGGTTCGGTGGTGAGATTCCGACCACCCGATGGCCCAGTTGTCGTACGTGGTATACCTGGAGACCGATAACATACATGGGAAGCATTTGTGAGATCCATGCTCTGGGATGTGGTATACACGTGTATAGTGAGAAATATATATGTATGTGTATGATATAGTTGTGTGAATATCTATTTACAGCATGTGTCTAGCTATGGAAGTAATTATGATAATAAACCTAGTAAAGGTATTACATATTAGCTAATGGTGACTATGTAAGGGATGGTCTATGATAGCGATTATTATCCTAGTTAGATTGGATAGCATGATCAGGATAACAAAATTAATGTGCTAGGTACGCACTGTAGATGAAAGGTGAGGAAAGGCCTCATGTGAGTGCGACTAAAATGTTAATTATGAAGGTAATACACTACATCTTTACATTTAAAGCATTTAAATACTTGCAAATATTTTCAAATGTTTTTTCGGGCTTTGACCTGCTGTGAAATATTTTTCAAAACCCCATGTATACAGCAGCAGGGATATCATCATTAGTCTATTCATCATGTCATTATGTGCCCTAGCTATGGATGCTGCGATATTTGATTGTAGCCGCCTCGGTTCATTCTATCTAGGTAGGATTAAGTTTACAGTATTTTCCTTTTAGGTGTGTTGGCCATAGATGAATTTGACTTTTCATTTATGTCAAATATTTTCTTCTTACTCCTCAGCAATTTTTTGCATTGATATTAATGGTGGTAACTGATGGTTTATTCGGTTTACTTTATTTATTATTATTCTCTTATCAGTTTTATTGTCGTTTCAATTGGTGCATATTTATGTTGCTTTTGTTTATATATTTATTACGACACTGATGCTAAGAATAAAATCATATTGGATTCCGGATTAATTTTTATAAAAGCCTAATCAATCGGTATTAGAATAGGCAGGGTGTTATAATACCAAGCATGGTTAATCATAAGGAAAAATAAATATATCATACATTGGTGTGAAGGAAGACATGCAACGATAAACAATTCCTCAACACAAGCATGAATAATCCAAACTACGAACAAATGATATCAACTAAGATGCAAGAATTTAAGAATAAGATATCAAGATGATCATAACACGTGCCAATATACATCATAGATTTAGTATTAGGAAAACATATATTAGATGAAGAAGAAAAGACTCAAAACTAAATATACCATATATATATATATATATATAACAAGAAAGAATATAACATATGTAGGTATAAATGACCACAAAAGACACAAACACATAATCTTTACACACTTGTATAGTATCAGTGTGTCTAAAATGGTGGTACGAAGTGAAGGGGCTTGAACTAGAAACAAGAAAATGACTCAATAACTCAAAGAGGTCCAACTAGATCTATTTGGATGCAATAATTTATCGACATTCAATTTAGCCTCATATTTAAAATATAGAACTCAAAAGGACAAACAAATACCATTCAAGAATCATCAAAATTTCTAGGCAAGAGTGAATGGTATTTGTTTGTCCTTTTGAGTTCTATATTTTAAATATGAGGCTAAATTGAATGTCGATAAATTATTGCATCCAAATAGATCTAGTTGGACCTCTTTGAGTTATTGAGTCATTTTCTTGTTTCTAGTTCAAGCCCCTTCACTTCGTACCACCATTTTAGACACACTGATACTATACAAGTGTGTAAAGATTATGTGTTTGTGTCTTTTGTGGTCATTTATACCTACATATGTTATATTCTTTCTTGTTATATATATATATATATATATATATATATATATATATGGTATATTTAGTTTTGAGTCTTTACTTCTTCATCTAATATATGTTTTCCTAATACTAAATCTATGATGTATATTAGCACGTGTTATGATCATCTTGATATCTTATTCTTAAATTCTTGCATCTTAGTTGATATCATTTGTTCGTAGTTTGGATTATTCATGCTTGTGTTGCGGAATTGTTTATCGTTGCATGTCTTCCTTCACACCAATGTATGATATATTTATTTTTCCTTATGATTAACCATGCTTGGTATTATAACACCCTGCCTATTCTAATACCGATTGATTAGGCCTTTATAAAAATTAATCCGGAATCCAATATGATTTTATTCTTAGCATCAGTGTCGTAATAAATATATAAACAAAAGCAACATAAATATGCACCAATTGAAACGACAATAAAACTGATAAGAGAATAATAATAAATAAAGTAAACCGAATAAACCATCAGTTACCACCATTAATATCAATGCAAAAAATTGCTGAGGAGTAAGAAGAAAACATTTGACATAAATGAAAAGTCAAATTCATCTATGGCCAACACACCTAAAAGGAAAATACTGTAAACTTAATCCTACCTAGATAGAATGAACCGAGGCGGCTACAATCAAATATCGCAGCATCCATAGCTAGGGCACATAATGACATGATGAATAGACTTTGAATCATCAACTTGGACTCATTGCACAAACCCATTGATCTTCAACTAATCACCCACAAAATATATATATATCATTTTTCTTACTCATTTTCTCTTAAAGATATATAATTTGTTTAAGCATAAATGAAAAAAATGATCTTTGGCAATTTTTCTATATTTTTTGTTGCCTCTCAATCTTTTTAGGCTATTGCTAATAGTAGCCTTTCACGCAAAGGAGATTTTCCTTTCATATCCCTTTCTAGTGTACACTTATAATGTTTTAAAACAAATATCAAACAAACTCATGGACAATGGTTTTTACATGCATGACTCCCCCATAGTCAAAACCTTTATGTATATAAGAAGATTGTTAGGAGAACATCTCACTTAGCTTATGTAACATATGTAGTTGAAATCCAAAAGAGCTCATGTAAAGTGTGTGCAAAGGCACATTCAAAGTAAATACATCATGTAAGTCAATTTTAAACTACTTCATGTAAACATGATTAAGAACAAACAAAGCATATAAAATCAAAATCAAATGTTCTAGTGACACGAATACATGGAAGGAATGGGATTCAAACACACCAATATGCCACACAATATGTGTTAAGCCAAAATACACAAAAACCAAAAATCTTTTTGAGTTTTTTAAACAGTTTTTAAAAATGATACCAATTAAAAAAAGACTCAAAAGACAAATAAATTTATTTTGTATTTTTTTTCATTAGGACCCAAGAAATGCAAAATCAAAATACAAAAGATAAAAACGTCATAACACTAGCAAAAACATATAACATAAAGCACAGAACTAGTGTATGAAACATATGCAATCATAATCTCTTATAAGATATAGCATGGGATGAATCATGTGAAATCAAATAAGAGTCAACAAGCTTAACATTTAGTGCCTCCATACTGAATGTTTTAACCCCCATACATGTAACATGACGAACTCGGGCTGAACGAACATGGGTGACACTAGCCTTAATCTTCATATAACCTTTTTTAAGATCTTAACAAAAACACTGAAGGTGACCTTTCCTACCACAATGTGTGTAAGTCAATATTGTTTGGATCTCTCAAGCACATGGTCTTGTCTTTAGCAGCAGAAGTTTTTACATCATCGAAACCAATCCAACAATTATTATCTTTTATTCGTACGATGCCTAACATTTTATCTAACCTCTTCGACCTAGACTCCAAATCAAATTTGACATTACTTGAGTCACTCAATTTCCCCTTTAACTCAATAATACTAGACTCGACCAAACTCCTAGACACTTCAAACTCAAAAAGCTCCTTATTCAAAGCCTTTATCAAAACCATGAATAATATTTCTTTCTCTCCTTAATGTACTATATAATCTCTTTGAGTGTCCTCTCACGTGCCCTAAGATCATCAATCAATTTAGTATTATCATCATCTATGACGCGTTCCTTCACCTTATATTTTAACCATAAGTTTATCATTTTCAACTGTAACGACTCGGTGTACAATCCCAAAAGGCCACTTAAAGCTCATTATCCTCTCTTTCTCCATCGCTCCTATCCTTGACCTCTTGGGAACGTAAAAACTGGAACTCGTTATATCCATGAACATGATTATCCTCAATGGGGGAAGAAAATTAATTTAACCCCACATGACGGGCCATGAACGTGGTGTAGTTGCATTCGATGGGGGAATTAATTTCCTCTTTCGACTCACTACCACTAGGGGTGGTATTGTGTACCTTCGATTTCTTACCCTCCTTTGTTAGTCTAGTTGGCCACTCACAAGAATAATGCCCAAAACCTTGGCATTGAAAACACTTATCTCGGCCATCGACCTTATTAGGACCATCCCTATTCTTCCTTTCACGATCAATAAGTTTGTTAGGTTTCTTATATAAACTCATCTCAAAGATATTCTCATCTCTAAACCTAAGAAACTTCTTAAACTTCGTAGGAAATCTAGATATCTCTTCAACCTCAATCTCACTATCACAATCAGAATCTGACACATCGTGTTTTTAGGCTTTCAAATCAATGCCCTTCTTTTCATTCTTCCTTGGAAGACAAATATTAAACTTATAGGTTTATAGTCGCCTAAAATTTCTCAAACTCTCATAGTATCGACACCACCTAGGGAATATAAAATCGTGACTTTGGCATTAAATCTTTCAGGAAACAGCCTTAAGATCTTTCTCATAACTCTAGACTCGGGGATCGGATCACCTAAGCTAAATGCGGATTTGATAATATCCGATAACTTGGCATAGAACTCATCAAAAGACTCATTCTCTAACAACGTAATCGTCTTAAACTTAGTCATCAAATTGTTTAACTTGGAAAACCTAATAGTATTTGTTCCCTAGTGTGTGGATCGTAAAATATCCCAAGCTTCCTTAGCACTCTCGCAAGTCATAATGCGTCTAAACTCTTCAGCATAATGCGTCTAAACTCTTCAGCGGTCACATCGCATAAAATTGCATAAAATCACATAAAATTGATTTTAGAAGAATAAACTCCAAGAAGAATTTAAATCGGGTTTAAAATGGATTTTTAATTGAGTTTTTAATTATTTTTGCTTTATAGGCATTTTGTGGGCGAACTGTCGCAAGACTTGTAGGGTCGATCGATCGACCCTGGGAGTCGATCGATCGACTATGGCTAGATTTTGAGTCGGTGAGTTATATTTTAGAGCTTCACTTGGATTAGGATTCCTAATTGATATTTAACCATTCTAATTCATGGGGAGACTTCACATAATCACTTTTTTCCAAATTTTTCACTAGAGAGATCTTCCAAAAGTTTTTCCTCTCCATCATATTCATCAACCTCTAACATAATTAAGTTTTTTTGTCACATGTTTTAGAAGGCTTAATTTGGGTTTAATCAAGTTTGTTCAAGAACACTTCTTTGTTAATTTTTTGGGAGGAATCCAACCGTACTACCAGTTTTTCTTCAACTTAATCTTAGGCATGAATACTCTATTCATTTTCTTTAGTATTATGCGTTTTAAGTGTTGCCTAAACCCTTAATCATCTATTTTTTATTAAAATCAATTAGTAACTTAATTAGAGAAAGTGGACACTTAAATTTTGGGACTGTTTTTATGAAAGTTTTGAATATGATTTAATCTTTGAAACCCTTGGGTGCGTAGGTTGGATTTATGGGTTTTATGGTTTTGGGTGTAGGTTCTCATGTAAAATTTTTATGGGATTATTTATATGGTTAATGGGATGCGCTCACAATTATAAAAATTAGATGGATTATAAAAGATAACGTTTTTGTCATATTAAATAATATCGCATGTTGATTAATTTAACATTATTGAATAGAATGAATTATGTTAAAAATAACGACGGTGCTATTAATTGAATTAAATTAAATTAGGATTTTGTGATTATATTGTCATGATGTGTTTATGATTTATGATATTGTGTTGATTATTATTATTCACTTTTGCCATCGCGAGGACGAGGGGATTTTGGGTAGTATATTGTTCACCTCTATTTTAGGATTCTTACTAGGTATGTGACTAGTGGGTAGGCCTTGGTTAAAATTGATACTTGCTAAGTATGGGACTAGTTAGTGAAAATTTGTGGGGATTTTATATCTCGGAATGGGGTTGATTTTTACGTTATATCGCCTTTTCGTTAGCCTAGGCATGAAACTAGGATGTGTTTTATATTGGTGATTCATCCTATATATAGGATATGACGTATGTGTACTTGGGGACCCTTAGGTATAGGACTAAGGGGTATTTTGAGGATCTCACATCGATTAAAAGGGTGGAGTAATTTATAAATTGAGAAAATGAGAATTAATGCCTAAGGTAAAAATGAGGATTAAAATTTATAGCGACATAATGTGTCAGGGACTGACAGTTTAAACGGGCCAGCGGATGATTTATGTCGTGTCGTTTCATGTGTGAAATCTTGTCACGGGGCGGGGTCGACAGTTTAAATGGATCAGAGGCCACTTGATAAGGGTAAGTGTGACACTTTTTTGGATTACCACCCGGGGCGAGAGGACCGCCAAAATAAAAAGTGAGAACAATAATAAATTTGGGTTAATTTAATTAAATTAACATAGTGGGACTTGGAAAATCATATTGGTGTGTTTTTAAAATGGGAATTTTTTAGGGACAGTAGTTTTATATTTATCACGTTTAATTATCTTGTTTAATTAAAATATTCTATTGTGATATGTAGTCATACTCGGGGCTCTGACCTTATGCGTTGACTAACTTTTCAGGATAAATTTTGGAGAAGCTGCATCGGATTATTCGAGTTTATCGTTTGGAGGTGCAACTAGAGTTTATTCATTTTATTGACTTTCTTTTCAGTCGTAATTCATTATGAGACTTCATTTGAGTTTTTATTGGGCCATTCAGTTCCAAAGTTGTTAGAGAATTTCAGTTGGATTATTCACTGTTCTTTGTTATTCAGATTTTATTTAATCATTATTGGAAATTGGTTTTTACTTGAAGTTTTAGCATGCGATGGATCTTTTATCGCTCAGTTGTTTATGATCATTTGGGATTGATTCAATTATTTATCTTATGGACTGATTTGTTTATGTCTCGTATCTGTCTCATGCTAAGAATGGTATTTATTTACTCACGCCTAGTACAGTTCGACGGTGGTGGCTGACCACCCCTTCTGTCGGATTTTGCGGGGTGTGACAGATGGTATTAGAGCATGGTCTTAGGTCTCGTAGGTTGTGAGTCCGTTTAGCTTCCGTGTTATCGATCTTTAGTCCCCTTTATTTATTCGTACTCCTTAAGATAGAGGGTCTAGCATAAGTGTTAGAAGTGTTTCTTGGAGATATGGAGTTTTGTGTTAAGGACGTTGTAGGCATTGAGTTTAGAATTAGTAATCTTGATGTGAGGATCCTTAGAATGGATTATGGAGACGATAATTATTTTGGAGATTTTAGTGCAGATGTTAGGTATCGTATGTATCGATTTTTGGTGTTGATATTTAATTTGAGGACGTTAGCATTTTGATGACTTTCAGAGATAGGATCGAGTGGGGATTTGTGAGAACGTGTGGTACGCCGTTATTTTCATAGTTATGCGTATGTATATATGCAGTATATAAATTATTTTATTGTTCGTGGGGTAGGTGCGTATAAGATTGGGTGTATGGGTGCCCAACTATGGCATTCTACGGGTAGGCATATGTGAGCCTTATTTTACGTTGCATGAATTTACGCATTGTTGTGTATGCTTCGTCTAATTTCGAGGACGAAATTCTTTTGCTAGTGGGAAACTATGTAACCCCCCGTGTTTTTATTCATTAAATTAATTAATTAATTGGAATATTCGAGAAAAATAAATTTTTGGATTTAATGATTTTTTTAATAAAATAGGTTGGTTTTTATTTTAGAAGAATAAAACTTCAAGCGGAATTGAAATCAGATTTAAATTGGATTTTTAATTGAGTTTTTAATTATTTTTAGGAATTTTGTGTGGGAACTGTCGCCAGACCTGTAGGGTCGATGGATTGACCCTGGGAGTCGATGGATCGACTATGCCCAGATTTTAAGTCGGTGAGGTATATTTTAGAGTTTGAATTGGGTTTGGATTCCTTATTGGTATTTAACCATTATAATTCATGGGGGGACTTCTCATAATCACTTTTTCCAAGTTTTTCACCAGAGAGATCTTCAAAAGTTTTTCCTCTTCACCATATTCATCGACCTCTAACATAATCAAGTTTTTTGTCACAAGTTTTGGAAGGCTTAATTGGGGTTTAATCAAGTTTGTTCAAGAACACTTCTTTGTTAATTTTTTGAGAGGAATCCAACCGTGCTACCAGTTTTTCTTCAACTTAATCTCAGGCATGAATACTCTATTACTTTCCTTTAGTATTATGCATTTTAAGTGTCGCCTAAACCCTTAATCATGTATTTTTTTTATTAAAATCAATTAGTAACTTAATCAGAGAAAGTGGACACTTAAATTGTCGGACTGTTTTTATGAAAATTTTGAATATGATTTAATCTTTGAAACCCTTGGGTGCTTAGGTTAGATTTATGGGTTTTATGATTTTGGGTGTAGGTTCTCATGTAGTCTTTTTATGGGATAACTTTTATGGTTAGTGGGACACACTCACAATTATCAAAGATGGCTTATAAAAGAGAACATTTTTGTCATATTGCATAATATCGCATGTTGAATAATTTAACATTGAATAGAATGAATTATGTTGAAAATAACGACGGTGCTATTAATTGGATTAAATTAAATTGGGACTTTATGATTATATTTTCATGACGTGTTTATGATTTATGATATTGTGTAGATCATTATTATTCACTTTGCCATCGCGGGGACGAGGGAATTTTGGGTAGTATATTGAGCACCTTTATTTTAGGATGCTTATTAGGTTTGGGACTAGTTGGTAGGTCTTGGTTAAAATTTATACTTGCTAAGTATGGGACTAGTTAGTGTAAATTTGTGGGGATTTTATATTTCGGGATGGGGTAGATTTTTACGTTATATCGCCTTTTCACTAGTCTAGGCATGAGACTAGGACATTTTTTATATTGGTGATTCATCATATATGTTGGATAGGACGCATGTGTACTTGGGGACCCTTGGGTATGGGACTAAGGGGTATTTTGAGGATCTCACATCGATTAAAATTGTGGGGTAATTTATAAATTGAAAAATTGAGAAAATGAGAATTAATGTTTAAGAGAAAAACGAGTATTAAAATTTGTGGCGACATAATGTGTCAGGGACCGATAGTTTAAACAGGTCAGCGGACGATTTATGTCGTGTCGTATGTGGAACCTTGTCATGGGGTGGGGTCGACAGTTTAAACAGATCAAAGGCCATTTGATAAGGGGAACTATGACACTTTGGTGGATTACCACCCGGGGTGGGAGGACCGCTATAATAAAAAGTGAGAACAATAATAAATTTGGGTTAATTTAATTAATATAACATCGTGGGACATGGAAATTTAAAATCATATTGGTGTGTTTTTGAAATGGGAATTTCTGAGGGAGGGTAGTTTTATATTTTTCGCGTTTAATTATATCGTTTAATTAAATATTATATTGTGATATTTATTGTGTATAATGCTACTATCTGGATTCACAGACCCTATTTGAGGGGAGTGGTATGTATTCACGCTCGGGGCTCTGACCTCGTGCGTTGACTAACTTTTTCAAGATAAATTTTGGAGAAGCTGCATCGGATTATCGGAGTTTATCATTTGGAGGTGCAACTGGAGTTTATTCATTTTATTGACTTTCTTTTAAGTCGTATTTCATTATGAGACTTCATTTGGGTTTTTATTGGGCCATTCAGTTCCAAAGTTGTTAGAGGATTTAAGTTGGATTATTCACAGTTCTTTATTATTCAGATTTAATTTAATCATTATTGGAGATTGATTTTTACTTGGAGTTTTACCATGTGATGGATCTTTTATCGCTCAGTTGTTTATGATCATTTGGGATTGATTCAATTATTTATCTTATGGACTGATTTATGTATGTCTCGTATCTGTCTCATGCTAAGAATGGTATTTATTCACTCACGGTTGGTACAGTTCGACGGCGGTGGCCGACCACCCCTTTTGTCGAATTTTACGGTGTGTGACAGATGGTATCAGAGCATGATCTTAGGTCTCGTAGGTTATGAATCTGTTTAGCTTCCGCATTACCGATCTTTGGTCCCCTTTCTTTATTCGTACTCCCTAAGGTAGAGGGTCTACCATAAGTGTTAGATGTGTTTCTTGGAGACATGGTGTTTTGTGTTAAGGACGTTGTAGGCATTGAGTTTAAAATTAGTAAGCTTGATGTGAGGATCCTTAGAATGGATTATGGAGACGATAATTATTTTGGAGATTTTAGTGCGGATGTTAGGTATCGTATGTATCAATTTTTGGTGTTGAGATTTAATTTTAGGACGTTAGCATTTTGATGACTTTCGGAGATAGGATCGAGTGGGGATTTGTGAGAACGTGTGGTACGCCGTTATTTTCATAGTTATGCGTATGTATATAGGAAATACCACGGAAAATGTTTTAATACAACGTGAGCTGATCTTTTTTACAAAAGTCCCCTGAAATGTTTAAATACCACGAAAAAAAAAAATCAAGTCAAAATTTGATTTTTTTTTTCTATTTTTAAAAAATCATACAAAAATTCGAATGCAAGTTAAATCCTTAAGTTGCGTCCGCATTAGAGCCTGGTTATGTGTGTGTGTGTGTGTGTGTGTGTGTATATATATATTGGGTATGCCCGTGCCTAAAGGCACGCTGATAATCGAAAAACGACAAAAAATTTCAAAGCATGTAATTGCAAAAAGGCAAAAATTCCGTTCCCCAACAAAACAAAATGTAATTTTAAAAAAATTGGACATAATCTCCTTTGTTTATAGGACTATCCACTCTACTGAACCCATAAGAAATAGTCCAACAACATTCAAATCATCTAAATTCTTGAAATAAACTCAAATTTAACATGAAATATACAATATTCATCAATAGGATTCACATTGTGAATCAAATTAACAAAGTGTCAATTTAAAAAAATTGGACATAATCTCCTTTGTTTATTGGACTATCCACCCTACTTAAGGGGTAACAACTAATCAAAAAATATTCAAAAAATCCAAATTCAGCAAATAAAATACTTCAACGAAACAAATTTCTTTAAAAAAAATCACATATATATCAATTGAGGTTGTCACGTGTGTTCCACTGTAATGATTGTCCGTAGTTTTCAAAATGTGACCTGATACAAAATAAAAAAATATAGTTAGCCAAGTGAAATAGCCTTCAATACTATCATGACTATGATACAAACCTCAAGACATGGTGAAACACCTAAGACAACATAAAAAAATGAGTTATATCCTATCAACATCTAAAATAACATATCAAGTTATATCTTATCAACATATCAAATACTTTTTGGGTGTGTCAATGTGTCACCCTAAATCTATTCATATATGCTATTAAGCGAAATACGCCTAGTTTTTTAGAATTGAAAAATTACATAAATAAATACTCACCCACTTAAGTTTAGATAAACTGGAGCCTATTCTTGAGCCGATTAGTAGATTGAAACAAAACTCAGTTAGCAAGGCCAAAATACTATCAAAGGCGAAGTGTTATGGCCACAAATTCCATAGGCAACATGTTGAGGCAATTATGATTAAATTGGTTGACAGTAAATACTTACTGTGCTTAGTTCAATGACCGACCTTATCTTACCACAAAGCCTTATGCTTGTCCAAGCGAAGGTCAAAAAACACCTCGACGGATCCAACACATTTGTGGAGCACAGCTGTTGCAATGCTAAACGCTTAACTTACTTGTGTTGGACCATAACTTCATCGGAAGACCTTGTCAAATGAAATTAAGTGAAGCAAAGTAAATGAAATGAAATAAAGTCTGGACACATTCAGTAGTCAAGCACATAAATTATTTAGGCAGGATTTCAAAGAGGGAGCCATCATTTAGTTCTTGTTACACATTCAGTAATTAAGTACAACACTGTGAGAAACAACTTTTAGGAGAAACTTGAAACAAATGAAAGTGAGGAACAAATTAAATTTCAAAGGAAAAATAACCAACACAATAGTTAAAATAACCCAGAAAACAAATATCAAAGTTCTGTAAAAAAAGGAAAACCAAGCCTAAGGTGTTGATTTAATTTAACACCCGGTCTATTAATGCATATGTCATGTCCGTGATCTTGGGGGTTTCAATTTTGCATCATATAGAATATTAATATTTGGCATCCTACACGTAGCATATCAATAAGATATGTATAGAATTATGGTATCGAATAATGGAGTCCTACTAAAATTGCATAAACTGAACATAAAACTTTTATTGGTAAAAAAATAAAAGATAGTGTGGAAGATGATAGTGCAAGCAAAAGAGCAATTGTAGAAGGTTGTGGTGGTCTATTTCCAGTGGGTAAATAAGTTAAGGATGAAATTCAACTTTTCTTGGGGAATGCAGGGACATCAATGCATCTAATTACTGCTGTAGTTGTTACTATTGGTGGAAATTCAAGGTCATTTGGATTATGCTTTTTAGACAAAGTTATCCTAGAATTTGTAATACTTGTTATTTATAAAGGACAACGTGATTTATGTCCTAAATCTTGAAGTTATATTTCCTACTTCTATGTACAATAAGTTGGAATATGCTTAGAGAATAATGATCCTAATCTAGAGAGCCTCAAATCTTAACGCATATTAAGTTGATGTTTAGTTTTTGTCTCTTAAACCTGCAATCCATTCAGAATTTCGAGGAAGTAAATGTTATTTGTCTTTTAAATTTTTATAGAGAGGGCAACAATCATGTTGCCTCAAAATATAACTAACAAGTATACTAATTAAAAAAAATTAAATTTCATTCAAATAGAAAACAAACAAATTATTCAGATATAGATCGCAAATTGCAGACTTCAGACTCAGGGAAAAGAAAACACCTGAAATCTCTCATCTTCATTAGCTATAATAGTATTCTGTCTGATACGGCCTGTCATGCGTGGTTAGGAGACATTGATTGGAGGGGGCTATAGAATGCAAAAATCAAAGTCTCACTTCTAAATATTGGGGTGTAAATAGGCATATATCATCCCGATGATTAATATATAACGATCAAGACCAGATTTAAATAGAAATAAATAAATGAAAACATACTAATAACAATAAAGGTATGGAGACACTAGACTTTTAGAATAAAATGGTTAGGAAACACAACACAACTGTAGTATTTTATTAATCAAAACAACAAAACAGTCATGTGCGGATAAACTGACCACTACAGATATTAGTGTTATATTAGTGTCAGTTCACAATGTTAGTGCTATATTAGGGGTCTAACAGAAGTGGCACCCAAATGCAGGCCAATGCAGTGCGAAATGTGACTTTGTCGCATTTTTGAGATGGTGTACAATTATTGTTATGAATATATACATATGAGTGGTTGTGTACAGGTGAGAGAGGATGATGATGATGTAGGGTAAATGAGGGTTGTTATGTAGTCACCCTTATCGTTAGATGGGGAATCATAAACCAACTACAAAGCACCAAATATTATTCAACGTATTTTAAGTCTCTTAAAAAATGTGCATCTTGGTTCTGATCTCACTCTCTTCCAGCTGCCACCTCTCTTAAACATTCCCAAGTCACAACTTTAGTGTTATGGGGAATCAGTATACTGTGTTAGTAATGATATGCTTAGTAGGTGTGCCAACGGAGAAAGCTCAATGGATAGGTTCACAACAGTTGTTACGTGGAACATATCTACCTTGCGTCCTCTAATGTTTGGGGTGGCGCCCTTCAATCCCATTCTTGGAGAGACCCACCATGTCTTGAGGGGAACCCTCAATGTGCTACTAGAACAGGTTGCACATCACCCGCCAATGTCTGTCCTTCATGCAACCAATGAGAAAGATATCATTGAAACTATTTGGTGTCACTATGCCATTCCAAAATGTTAAAAATGTACGACTAAATATTGATTATGAGTACGAGAAGTCGAATATGTGCTTGTCAACAACACCTACCAAACAGAGGTCATATCAAAGATGGAGCAGTTTACCTTCCATCCATCTAGTGTAAGGCATTACAATGGGAGCATGTAACCATCATCCCTCATAGATCATGTCTTTTAGAAGCACCGTGTGCACGACCTACATTGGTGTTACTCGCTTCATTAGGGAATAATGGTTTCCTCGATCTAAAGTGGAGGAAAACATAATGAATGAATAATAAAATATAAGATTACCAAAAGTAATTAAAAAATATAACAGCGACAAAGAAGATATACCTAATAAGAGAATGGAAAAAAGCACAATTAGTCACCCAAAAAGTAAATGAATTTTCGCTACACAATTCGTAGCCTGTTAAAACAACTACAAAAAATAACAAACTGAATTTCAAGAATGAATGATAAAAAATGTAAATTCAAATAATGAATGATAGGCAACCTAAGACCAATCCGTGAAAATAGGAAATATGAATTTAAAGAATGAATGATAGGCAACCTATGTTTGGATATGATTAATAATCTATCACAATAAAATAATTTCAAAAATACCAATGTCATAAAATCCATGTTTAATAGCTACATCTACATCAATTATTGCTTGAGGACCTGATGAGCATTGCCTATTCACAATCATAATTGGCATAGTTTCTCCACAACATTGATAGCATACTGATGGATAAAGATGAGAATTTCAAAACATATACAACTATGAATATAGTAATATTAAAGAATATAATACATCCATCCTTTATTCACTATCTCATTAGGAGTCGGGAGCAAGCATAGTTCCAACAATAATGTATCCAACTTCACCTAGGTTCAGATTTCTTGTCTCTATTAGTTCATGTACCAAACAAATAGCGTGAGAATAAAATATTACAAATTGATCCAACAGTGAATTTATAATTATTATCAGAAGACATAAATTAAATCAACGTTGCATTTATATCGGACGAACTCCCAATAAGAAGAACCATTTTCTTATCTCAATAAAAAACTGTAATCAGAAGATAGAAAAAGACCCTAAAACTTACACAATTTAATTAAACAATTCAGCTGAAAAATAGAAGAAAAAGATCCTATTAATGTTCAAGTACTAAAAAATACAACGAAGTTTCTTTCATTTAGGGCACGGACATTGTGATTGTCACCATTAAACAAAAAAAATCAAGAATAAAACAAAAATAAACGTAGAGTTGGACTAATCACCACAAATTAACCTAAAATCCTAATAATTTTGAATAATGAAATATATAAAGTGAACTCAAAGGCAGACTTATCTTGAAAACATAAGTAAGAACAAAGGTTAAATGATATTTCCATTAAGAGTGGGAGAGTAAAACCTTAACTGAAACTTCGAAGAATATCTTAACTCTAATAACCTACAAATTTAAGAAATACCGAATTAGTAAATATTATGAAATATTATAAAGGTTTTGCAGAAACAGATATACTCAAAAAAATAACTGAACAAAATGCAGAAATCACAATCCACGAAAATGAAATTAAATGCACATTAACATAGAAAATAATTAATAAAACCTACAAAAATCACCATTTGCAGGATGAAATATAGTGTGTGTGTGTGTGTGTGTGTGTGTGTGCGCGCGTGTTTGTGTGACAAATTATCCCATATCCTCAACTTATAAACATAAGGGTAGAATTAGAACAATCTAGTGTATACGAAAACAATATACTAATACTTAATATAATGAAATTCCCCAACATAATATAATGAAATTCACATCAAAAGCCCATAAATAAACTAAATAGAAACTGACACAACAATAATAGGCCAAAGAAAATTCCATTTTATTCTCATCTTTTACATAATATTTCTAAGTTTTTACCATTGCTAGAAGTCATGACGACGGTTTATCTTGTCACTGTATTTCCTATCGCCCCTTGATTCACAAATAAACATTTAAAAGATGAGGGTTTTATAGACATCGAATTGCATCTAAATAAGTAGTCTACATACACACACAACGAGAGAAATAATGATATGAATAACCTTACAACGGTTGTATTTGTTCCCCCACAGGTGAGGGTGAGTGTCACACTTACTTAATAATAGACTATGAGCCGAAATGCAGTGCTGATTTTTCATCTATTATCTACAAATAGAAGATTCCTCCAATCCCTGGAGATGTTTAAGGAAAACAAAAGGAAGAAGCTGGAATTTTTCACAACACTTGCATTTTTCGACCTTGTAAGATGACTCCACCTTGTAACTCTTTTAACGGTTGGAATCAAGCTCCTATTATTCTACAAAAAGTAACAAACGCATATATGAATAGCCTTATATTGTGTTCTAAGTCTTCACAACACCTGATTTTAATTCATGCTCATCCAGAAACAAAAAACCCCCGATTCACACACATAGATTAGTACAATAAAATTGTTAGTTACATGCCATGGAGAGAATCAAAACAAAGACAATAACATTGACCTTGAACACTTAATGAAGTCTCTTTGGCTTTGCTTTTGACATTAACTGCATTCACATTCAAGAATAGCAGAAAACATATAATACAATTCACACATGAAATAGAAGAATAAATACCAAAAGATATGGTATTCGTACCAAATACACTATAGTGTTCACTTTTTATACAATATCTGGTTGAAATAACAGAATAAATAACAAAAGTCATTCTTAACATGCCTATTTGAACGTGTAGTAATGCCACTGTGATACCTCTACTAATTAAATACCGGGTAGCTACTCCTTTATTTAAATTAATACAAATTGTCAAGTTGGTTCAGTTCATAGCATCACTGTCGAAAATATTTAATTAATTACTAACCACCTAATATTTAAAATAGTGAAGTGCCAAATTTGAACATTTAAATAACCATCAAAAAATAATTTAAATCATCATCCAACCATCACATGAACAATCCCATAAGGAAATCAACAGAATGAAATAACTGATGTCTAGAGTAAACACTTAAATAATAGTAGCAATGTAAATAAACCTAGTACAATAGTCCGAATAAATAAAATCCCAACACTGAAATAACATGAAAGTCTAAAACTGTTATCTCTGAATAGAATGGGCAACAGGACCTAATTAGAATCAATGACTCCCAAAAGAAGCAAGGATAGATGTGGAGGCATCTAGTAACGAGATCCTGTAACTTCCACATCAGCTACAACACGTCAATGGAATGGAACTCCTAAGCTTGGTGTCCTTATGGATGGTCACCTAAAAGGTTTTTACAAAAAGAAATGGATTTGAAAGCAAACAGGGCAGAGCCCGAGGTGAAAATATTTTAAAGACAGCAAGTGTTTAAATTGTAATATTAAACAACACATATGTTAAACATGTTAGTCATGTTCCCTCACTTGAGATCTTCACCCCTCAAATATTGTGCATGCCTAACGCATCTCCTAAATTCCACCTAGTTATACCACTTCCTCATTAGTCTATTCTATCCTCATCCAGATGGTTCTTACTTTAGATGCCACCGGTATTATTCAAATAAATTATATTCATAACTCACACATTCATTAATCAAATTACTTAGCTCAAGTATTAGTTAAGTTCACATTATTCTTAACCCATTTAAATCCCTTAGTCATTCGCATCTACTAGGTAATAGTGAATCAGTCACAAGTACATATATAAGTCACTCTCATTACATCTATACATATATGGCACCCCCAGGCTAAGCTGCGATGCACACATACTCTGCTATCGAATCTCAGTAATCACGTGCATAAGGATCATGTATTACAAATAGCTCGGGAACCGTCTCAACACAAATCATATATATTGGAGGGGAATATAGTTCACATACCCATGGGTCACGCACATATCTACGCTCCCATGGTTAGCTGACTTATGAACTCACAAATTAGTCATTCACAGTCCTATGTCCTTAAGGTACCAATCTAAATTCCCCCTGAAGGCACACAAAGATAAGATGGTCCTTTCCCGAAAATCAACCTCACGTGATAACAAGTATGGTAGGTATGTCACACACATAATCATCCATATACTAAGTATTCACACAACTTAGGTAATCATTATAATTGTATACGTATATTCCAGCCCTATATTGTAAGTCTCACACATATAATAATATTGTCCCATTTATTCTACGCAATAGGTTTAGCACAATAATTCTCGTCGTATAGTTCTGAGTACATACCCTATCCCAAAAGGTTACCAAGTCTCCCGCTAGTCTCTAAGGTTATCTCAGTAATTAAGGTTCCCATTTTTAGTCTTTATCCTTAAGTTATAGTTGGGGCAAAATATATTCAGGTTCTCACAACTTCTAATCATATCTCGCTAGTCGGATATTCGTAAGTTTACCACTTAACCTCAATTAAATCTAATAATTTTTCGAGCTTCAAATACAATCCTACTGGTCTTCCCTAAGTTCCAATATGCTCAATAAGTCATCACTAAAGAGTTCTAAAGGTTTGAAGTTACTCAATTATTTAAAGGGAAATATTTCACTTTTTCCAGAGGGGTGGATCGATCGAAGAAATGGGTCGATCGATCGATCAAGCAGTTACTTGCCCAGAATTCCTTTAACATTTATGTCTCCTACCATTTTTACACCTCCAATTGTCCATTACAACGTCCCAAACTCCCAAATGAGTATACTAAACATTAAACCAACCTAACTACATTAGTTTTAATGTTCAAGATTCATCAAAACATCACAGAATATTGATTTTTTGGATCAAAAGTCATGAATATTACTATAAACCTAGTTCTTTCATATCTCTTAAAAAATCCTCATAAATCTCAATTTAATTTCGTGATTTCCTAATTCTTAATTTGTAAATTTGTTCACTTAATAGTTCTAGAAGATCCACTACATGCAAACCTATCCAAGTTCAATAATTTAGCCTCCAATTTCACATTATTACAAAATATTCATACTTTGTCTTCAAAACTAAACTATCATGTAAAATATATGCCTTAAATGATTGCGAGATAAATCACTTTCCTTGAATTAGAGATTCTGATCCTTTGAAGCAGACGGTATGGGAGTGATCCTCTTTTTCCAATCTATCCGGTGGTGTAAAAGCTTCTAAGTGGTGGTTCTCCTTTGGGAAACTTCCTTCTTTTCCTCTCTAATGGCCGTTTATGATTTTTGGTTGTGAAACCCTAAGGGAATCAAGTGTTGGGTGATATAATCAGTCTAAAATTCGTGAGTTACTATTCCTCAAAAAGTCAAAATGACTAAAATAACCTCCTCGATTTCCTATTAGGCCTAAAATGCCTCGGGACTCAAACTAAATCCCCAGGTAGTGTTTTCTGACTATCTCTACCCTTCCGGACACGTTGGCACACTCAAAAGGACTATACGGATGATATAAAAAATAATTTACTTTTAAATCCATTAAATTAATTCCTAACACGAGTGACACGCGCGTCCCAACTTTATTTTCAAAATTGTCGTATTTATAACTCACGACAATATTAATAACTTCATTAATCATATATTACCATATTCACTCAGTAATATTCAACATTATTAACATAATCAAATACTAACTCTTGTCTCTCTAGTATTTAAATCCGGATTAATTTCTAATTATTTATCCCATTTAATTCAATTAATCCCAAAAATAAAATCAATAAAAATACGGGGTATTACAGCCATGTGTTAGGTTCATGGAAAAACACCAAAATTCTACATTTTGCAGCAAACCAACATCACAAAGTGCAGAGATAAAATCAAATGAACTTAGATGACGATAGGCATATGAGTAGTTGCTTGAGGTATCTGACCACACCTATGCAACTATAGATGTAAAAATGGGTGAATGATTTCAAGGAAATCACAAATATACCTATAATATTAATGTCTACACACTGTAATATTATATAAAACATAGATCTTACGACATTAGAGACACTATATTATACATGAAGACCAAATGATAGTCCAAAATGTACGTTGCAAAATACAGAGCAAGCTTGAAGCCTATGGAGCATTAGATAACATTATCAACCAACCATAAATTATAATGACCTAATGAAAGTGTCTTTAAAACTTACAAACCAAGAAAATAATATTGAACCCCTGATACTCACACATATATCCATACAATATATCATCCTCCAAAGCAATACATACACAATCTAAATATATATTTTGTAAAATTTTCAAATTTAGCAAAACTTGCAGTTGATATATATGGGGAAAATGAAAATATGTGAGTATGACCCAAAACTAAGAAATCACAAATAGTCTAACCTTTTATCCCAAAATTCACAAACCAAATTTGATCATTTTATTGGGAAAATATAATTACATTATAAGAACCATTAAAAATCATTTCACTACCCAACTGAGTCACATAGTAAATGCTCATGTGGCACTGAGCGTTTATTAAAACTCATGTGTTACGCACCGTGCCACCATAAGAATTAGAAAAACTCACATAAAGACTATTAGTAGCAACATAACATAGAATAATTCTTATACCCCTATTTCTGAACATGAAGACATAATTTACCTTGATTTTGTTGGAGTTGGTCCTACAAACTGAACATAGTACTTCCACGTACTTTAGATTTTAGACAAACAATAAAAATTCTTAAACACCTCCTCACAACCTTCAAAAGATATTTCAAAGAAAATTTCCAAACATAAAAATTGACAGGTAGAAGACTGAACATGCGTGCAAAATAAACATAAACTCGTGAAAATAATTAGTTCCAATTTCAATAATAAGTATAAACATTAATAAAATCTTGAACCCCTGTATGGTTAACCTTGTCCCAATTTCAAACCTATGAGAGAATCATTTGGGATTTTGGTAAATGGTCATTCACACTCTCAGCTCAGACAACCATAAGAGAGAAAACACAAAATATAGAAACGGGAGATAGACAAAATACAACTCATCCATTTATTTACGATAATCATTCAATGAATCCCTAGATAAATAAATAAAAATTGAGTAAGCATATCAATGTTCATCTTTAAATCTCTGGAAAAAAAAAGATGAAGCATCATGTGGGAGATTCAAACCGAGATAAATAAGGTTTGAAACTATAAATACATCTCATCCAGGAAATATAAATAGAACTAATATCAGAACTAATACCTAAATCGCCATACCACACAACTAATTAAACATATAAGAAATAGAACCAACATCAGATTTAAAACAAACCAAAAGTCTAAACATTACAATGCAAACATCATAAATTTCTCTTCTATTTGAAACCTAAAATTGAAACCATATGAAACTTACCTAAGAGGAGCGGTGAAGTAGAGAGGAGCGGTGTCAATGGGTCAGGTGCGTCGGCGACGACTGAAACAATGGGGAGATGGTGGGGGGAATAGGGTGTTTTTTGGGCTTGCTGATGAGATACGGGAGAATGAGAGGCTTGTGTAAGAAATAAGAGAGGGTGGGAACAAATTGAAGATGTGATCTTGACCAAAGTAACCCCAATTTTGAATTGAAGTCTATATTTGGTAAGTAAAAAAAGAGGGGGAAATCAAAGATTTGAGGGGTAAAATAGAAAGTGCAGGAAAAACTTATATAGATGACATCATAGTTCAATCTTATGACTGTAATACCCCGTATTTTCAGGCTATATTAATTTGGGGATTTATTAAATTTAATGTGAGTTAATTATTTAATAAAAAAATCCGAAAATTAATTATGTTATAATTATTAACGTGACGAGAGTTAGTAATTATATGAAATTTGTTGAATATTACTAATGAGCAAAGTAATATATTATATTGGTTATATTGAATGTCATGAGTGAGTTAAATGACAATTTCGAAAATTTAAGTCGGGACGTGCTCGTGTCGCGTCGGGACTAAATTTTGATAAATAAAAAGTGAATATTTTATAAGTTGTTCGTATGGTCGTTTTGAGTACGCCAACGTGTCCAGAAGGGTTGAGATAGTCAGAAAAGTGTACCTGGGGGTTTAGTTTGGGTCTCGGGGTGTTTTTAGGCCTAATTAGTACTCTGGGAGGGTATTTTGGTCATTTCACATTTATGGGTAATTAAACCCAAAAAAAAAAGGTAATCTATATCAGCCATTTAGGTTAGTCAGCTAGGGTTAGAAATCACAAACACAAGAATGGCCATAGGAGAGGAAGGAGAGAGCTCTCAAGGCAAATTCAAGGCCCAAAAGCCATCCGTTTGCACCGCCACCACCACCAACACGTAGATCGCGCAACGGACTACGCAACCACACCAAAATCATCTGCAAATCAGAACACCAAAAATCCTAGGTAAGTGTTTATCTTGCTTATTTCGTTGATTCATCTTTCATATTAGTGTAGGAATGATTAGGATGAGTTTTATGGAAGAAAACCTAAGATTTGAGATAGGAATCGCATGTAGTTATGGTTTAAATGATAATTATGGAAACCCTTGCCATGTAGAGGAATTTACCCACGAAATTATGAGGTTTATAAGAAGAAATTTCTGGAAAAACAGATTGGAACCATGATTTAGAGATTTCTAGGGTTCTTGAATATTTAAATGAATTATGGCATGATTAATCCATGTTTAGTGACGCAAATTGACATGCTTTACGTAGGAAATGTATGATATCATGTTAGGATGTTAGTAGTACAAATTTTAAGACGTTTGGGATTGTAAAATATGGATTTGGTGTAAGTTAGAAGATGAAACCCGTAACTGCAATTCTGCGAAATCGTTTAAGTTTATCCTAGGCGGACTGGTCCGGGTCTGAGGCGGATCGGTCCGATTGACCAGATCGATTCTTTTATTCTGAGGTGGATCGGTCCATTGATGATCGAATCGGTTTTTTTCCAGGCTTCATCGGTTCGCTTACGGTCCGGGGTATACTGGCCTTCAGTAGTCGGATCGGTCCGGGTCTAAGGCGGACCGGTCCGGTTAGCCGGATCGGTTCTTTTATTGCAGGCGGACCGGTCCAGTGATAGAATCCCTGAGCGTTATGTAGTAAGTGGAAAGGTTCCTCAAAATTAAAGTAAGATGTGAACGGTTATACGTGATAACTAAATAATGATAAATAAAAGTCGTAACTATGGGATTTGAGAATATACCCATTATTGATATAGTAATATTAGTATAGTTATATGATTGTGTATGCATATACTATCTGTGTGTGAAAACATGCCCACGCTACTTGCTATCCCTGAGGTTACCGTGCTGGGACAGTCTTATCTCGATGGGACCTTTATGGGGGATATTGACTTGTACCCTAGAAGCTAGATACCCTTGGTATAGGCTATCGAATCGATAGTTCAGACGGTCCTAAGAGACGCGGGTATGTGCCATCCTCTTAGAGACTGGGAATCTATGCTTCGCCTCAATATTGTTTGTGTATGTGTTAATACAATTCGAGAGTGATTCCAAATTTGTATTCCCCTTAATACGAGTGATACGGGGTTTGGATAGTAGAGTATGCCCGCACCATAGTTTTATTTTGGGGTGCTGTTATGATATATATATTCTTAAGAGTAGTTAATATATATACGAAATCCTGAAATCTGGAACTGCCTACTGTGATTTGATATGTAGGACATGGTTGATGACTCAAATTGTAAATACTTGTTTTGAGAAAGTATAATATGACACTGGAATACTTTATTAATTTATAAAGTTAAAATGAGAACTTTGGTTACTAATTGAAATATTCTTTTCAAACAATTAAATTGTTAAATTTTGAATCCTGCAAATAACCTAAGATAAGTTAAACCATTGGGAAAGGATAGCGTGATATGTGATGAGATAGACCACTGGGAAGGTTAGTGCGATAGGTGTGCACATTAGAAGAGAGGTGAGAATTTCTCAAGAGAGTGTCGCACTAATATGTTGTTGCATTGGCCTATATCAATTTAAATACTTGCTAAACGAATTTTTTAATCATACACACTATCGGGCTCTGACCCGTTTCTTTTTCTCTCTCTCTCTCTTGTATATATATGTATGTATCACAGGTGCCCAGCCACAGGGGCATCTTGATTAGGATCCCTTGGAAGGAACACGCTGCAGCTTAGGTGGGACTTGCAGGTCTCTTGATTAGACGACTTCGTTCATTCGGATCCACTCTTAGTACTTTCATTTAGTTGGGCATGTGTAGCTCTTTCCATTATTCCGTTGTTATTGAACATTTGTATTTCAGTTATTTCCAGTACTGTTACTATGGGATTTATTCAGTTTGGATGTGTGACTTTAGATTTCGTATGTTGACATTCGATTGACGAATGTTTTGAATTATTTGGATTATGTTGCAGAATTGATGTGGTGTGATTATTACTTTTTGAATGTTGTTAATAAAATAAATAAATAATCTTTCTTTAAATAAAATTTGGAAAGTTATGTATGAAAATGGTTTTGACACTTAGCTTAATTAATTAGGGTGTTAAATTGGAAAAAATTATTTTTATCGAAAGTGATGCTGAGAATGAACCAACTGTTCACCTTGATTTAATTTAATAAAGGAGTGATCGCCCGGTATTTAATTAGGCGGGGTGTCACAATGACATACATAAGTTGTACTCCTTATATATATATATATATATATCCTTATTATCACTACTTATGAATATATGTTGAAGAATATGGGATAAAAATTGATGAAAAATAAAGATTTAAGCGAGGTTAAATTTCAAAATTTCTAAGCTAATTATTTCTTGAACAATTCATGTAAAATTTGTTGATTTTATGATAAATGTTATACTAAACTTCTTGAACAAATAGTAGGATGGATATATGGGTTTTATGGGTATAAAACCTTACATTCACAACATTGTATAATTGGGAAAATGGGTTAAATATGTTGGAAGTATGTTAAACCTTGAGACATGAAAATACAAATCCTGAAATTTCTAAAATACAAATCACATAAAAGGCTCAAACATATGCGAAGAAAGTCCATAAATATTATAACACAAGGGACCAAATCTAAAAGTAGTGAAATGTTTGGGGTAAAAACGTGAAATAGTGTGAGGTTAACACGTATAAATATATGAAAAATTAAGGTCTTAGTACAAAAGTGTCATTTTATCTAAAAGTTGAACTTAAGAGTAAATTCACTAAACTAAGAGGACTCTAGTTAAACAGTTGAATTTAAGGTGGTGAAAACTCATGTTTTACAAATAAAAGACGAAAAAGAAGCTTTTTTGTAAAATCAAGAAAACACAAATTTACTAGTGCACGTGAATAGTGAAAATACTAAAAAATGTAAGAAATGGGTATTTGAATCAAAAGATTAAGTTTGACACGAAATTACAAATAAAGTTGTTTTCAAAAGGTGGAATACTGAGTTTCAAAGGGAAATGAAAATGTACTTGTGATCAAGTGTAAAACTTGAAACAAAATTATGCCGGGATTAATTTTATCCCTAGTAATTGACCTCATCGGCCAATAAAAGGAAATAAAGGGAAAATGTTTAAAAGCGGATAAGGGAGAAAGAAAGGAAAATCGGTTACAATGATGAAATACGTAAGAGACATTCAGAGGTATCGGAGAATTTTAAGAAGTGCCCGAAGTCCTAAGGTGAAACTTAATGCTTAGACCCAAGACCACTAATCAGGAGCATATTGCAGCATAGTGGCAGTCAGTGAAGGACGTATAACACTCATGGTTTGTGTTGATGTATAAAAATGGACTAAATTCAAATTTATAATCACAGATAATAATATAGAAAGTAACCCAAACCACACACACATGAGAAGATATTTTTATAGTGGTTCAGTTGTAAAATAGCCTACGTCAATTGTTATTTTTATTTAGCAAGGGTTACAATAGCTCAGTATAGTGCGCATATGAGTTATTCGAGTTGTCCCTTGAGCTAAGAGAGTCGTTTGTATTTATATGGGTGTAAAACCGTAGATATCGAACGCGTTCATATTGACAAGCATTTACATCTGTGCACAATAACTGAAACTCTTTGAATTCAATGCTAGTTGGCATCCCATCCGAGTACCTATTGGTATTCTTGTTGGTTGGCCTTCTGGAGTTGGTCGGCTATCCAATTGACTAAGTGTCTCTGATGCCAATCAAGGTAGATAGTCCTCCATGTAGGAGGACAGGTGTACATTCATCATTAGTCCATGTAGGAGAGTAATTTTTACATACAACAAAAGCCCCCAATGATCCATTCTTGATGCTTAATTGAAAGTAGAGAGTATTTAGCCGGGGAAGTTGCTCGGTGTACTTTTTTGAGTGTTTAATAGGCATCCGACCTCCCATAATTGTAAAAATTTCCACTGGCACTGTTTGATAATGGAATTTTTGTAAAAATTTCAATTTTTTTTTGTACCGCCAAAGGATATAGTAGTCTTTTGACGCTTTGGGATGCGTGTAGCCAGCGATAGATGTATGGTTCATTTAGTTAATCATTTCATTACCATTTATCTTGGCAACTTATAAATAGGTACAAAATTTCCCTCGTTTATTTTTACCTCAAACCTTCTAAACATAGCACTTTCTCTATCTTCAAGGTTTTCTGTGCGATCATTTGTTGTCATTTTTTCTTCAGATTTTGCAATCGTCTCTTGCAATTGTCTTAGATCCCCTGTAATCCTTCTTTTTTCATTTCTCTATTTTATCATATGTTTCTCTATTTCCACCATGGTTCACATCATAAATGAGAGTTCGTTAGATGAGTTTAGATAAAATAGGAAAATTCCTGCTTTGGTAGATTTCGAGATAGCCCGCGGTGCCACAAATTTTTATTCTCTCCCTAAGGGTCACTGGATACCCACTTTATTCATAGCTGAATGTGGCATCACCTTTCCACTATACCCCATTTTTTTTTTAATTTAACTAATATTTAGTTCCTTCCAGAGTTGCACCTAATACTTGGATGGTTGTAAACAGTGTACATAGATTGAATAAAATTTATAGGACCCATATTCGGGTCTTAGATTTAATGTTCTGTTATAAATGGGGTACCATTGGAGAAAATACATATTATTTGAAGACTAGGCAAGCCAATAGGGATTTAGTAGTAAATCTACCAGATTCCAATAAGCGTTATTGGGATTATGGCGTAGTTGTGAAGAACTGGAAACATGCTCCCCTCCCTACTGGAGTATCTTATACTGGTCCCAGAGGTCCTTAATCTGGGAACGACATAGGTTGTAAATCTATTGATTGTTCTTACTTTTTTGTTATGCATTTATGATGTTTGTCGACTAACTTTGTTGTTTCTTTTTTATGCATAGGAAAGTAAGAAAAGGTGCCCCAAGGTAGGGGAAATTAATATTGGCGAACTTAAATTCTCGTGGGGATTAAATCAGAAGATTGGATAGGAACATTCCCGGGATGATTCCTTTTTGTTGGAATATCAAAGTTCCATCACTTCCTTTGTTACCTGACCTACACTTGTTCTAACCCAATTTATTGTCAACCTTGAGGAGGATTATGTTCCAACCTCTTCAACTATTGAGTTTGCCAGTGCTTAATTCATCCAGGGGGAACTTTTTCCTCATTTGAATCATTTAATATTTTTGAGATCCCCCTCTCTCCTTCAGTATACATGACCAAGATGAAGATTCCTAACTTGCTAGGTGGGCTATTATCTCCTCCCCCCTAAGAAAATTACTGTTGTTGGTAAGAAGCCATCCGAAAAGAAGTCTCAGGCCTATGATAAAAGGCCTATTAGTGCTGATGAGACTCAAACTATTGATCCTCAATTGAAGAGGTTGAAGAGAGGTTTGCCTAATCCTAAAAAACAGGCTCAGTAAACACCATCCGACTAACAAGCATTGGCTGCAAAGAAGATTGTCGACCAACAAGAGATGGTTAGAAGGATTTAGGCTGACCTTGATATTGGGTCAACCTATGTTGCTATTAACCCTAGACTGGCCAGGGGTTTTATTATGTCTGGGACACTTCCTGCTGATAGAGTTGCATCAGGCCCCATGTCCAGGTCCAGGATGACTGAGAGAGCTTGTCATAACTTATCACTCGTAATTTTCTCAACGTTGATGAAATCTTTCTTTCATCTGGTATTTTTCTCTTTCTGCAATTTTTAGTTGACTTTAACCAAATGATAGAGAAAGATGACCAATTGAGGTCCTCTCTTGGTTACGCTGAAGAGGCCTTTGAAGGTCTAATATAATCTTTGGATCCTTCCCGACAAGATTTAGAGATAAAGCGGAAATCATAGGAAGAGGATTTGAACAAGGCCAATGACCGGGATACTAAAGCTGAAGGCCAAATAAAATATATCAAGGAGAGAGATAAAGTTGCCGAGAAGAAGTTGAATGATGCCGAAGGTAGGTCGAAGGTTGCCGAGGATAAGCTTTCAGACGACACAGCTCGGGCGCAAGTTGCTGAAGACAACGTGGTTGGCTTGATGTCAGAGGTGACTTCTTTGAAGGCCAAAGGCAATGCTTCCTTTAATAAAGGTTTGGGTAAGGCAATTTTTACATCCTTTACTCAAATTGAGTATGACAAAAAGTTATCCTTCGAGAAAGGTTGGACTTAGGCCCTGAAGGTGGTCGGCACAGAAAAAAATTATGAACTCTTCTAAGAGCATGACCCTATTACTCCTCCTAACTTGGACGAGGAGTTTAATGATGAGGATGGGTTTAGAGATTATTCTGTGATGCCCCTTGATTCTTCAATGGTGCCAAATGCTAGTGTCGATTAACCTACTGCCAAGACTATACCAAGGCCAAGGACAATGTCTAACTCCTTATTAGCAAGTTTACTTTTTATCCCTTCTTTCTTGATGATGTATCAGCCATCGTACTTTAAATGTTTAATCAAGGAAAGACCTACTTTTCTTATCTCAACTCTTTATGCCTTTGAATGATCCTTATTTTTTTTCTGGTTTGTCATTTTCTATACTGTCTACTTCTCTGGATTTATCCCACAACCTCATATATTTGAGACTTTTCGGTTTGATGCTAGGAAGAAGGCCATTGTTTCTACTGAATCTGCCTTACTTAGGTAGTTTAGGAATCTATTTAAGGTAGTCCATGTTTCTTTATCTGAGAAATATTTATCAGGGTTGCTCGGCCCAGATGTGTCTGCTCAAGTGAAAGAATCTTATATTCACCTCTACTATCTCTTGGATAGAGCAGTGGCAAATAATGCTGGTTACTATGAGATGATTGAGAAAATTTAAGAAGGTCACAAAATGTCCAAAGCATTACTCCTATTAATTATGAAGCCAAGTGTAAGGCACTAAGTGAAAGTTTTGGCTTTGACCAAAAATTGAAAGATATTACTTATACTTTGCACAAGAGAGAATTATCTTTGAAACAAGATTTGGAAAGTGCCCAATTAATTACTATAATGCTGGAGAAAGAAAATAATGCCCAGTGGATGAACTTGACATCCTGAAGAGATCATCCACTACTGGACCAGATAAGAGTGTTTCCTTTTTAGAGACTGAAAATGAAAGACTATTGGAGGAGACGGAAGCATTGCAGAAGCCAAATACCAAACCTGGGCAAACTTCTAGGCAAAGTATAGTTGTTTGGCTAGACATTAAGGAAGAGAGAACTAAGAAAACTATAGCCTACCAAGCTGCCCTGTTTGAATCTAAAGATATTGTCCTTATGAAACTTCAAGATCAAGTGGATAGGCTAACATTCCACTTTCACAAGAAACTAAGGGAATTTTATATCAAATGTTATAAAGAGGCCTTAGCTCACATAGCCGATCATCTTGCTCAAAGAAATTGTGAAGGCTATAAATGGGAGTGGACCAACATGTTGATTTTGCTGAAGTACGATCAAAATTGTGACTTGTGTCACTGGAATGACCCATGTTTCTTGGATTGTGAAATAACTCCTTTCAAACTGGACACAAGATGGATTCATCCTGATGCCATTCCTCAGTGCCTAATAAGTAAATATTTGGGGGATTATGGCCTCCATGATTAAAGTGAGATAGTTCATCCTCCTCACTTTCTTAATAGTTCGGGCAAGAGCAATAGGCAGATGCTAAGAGATTTCAACATAATAAATTCTTCATATACCCTTAATGATCCTCCTGTCGAAATGGACAAGGAACAAGGAAAGCGTCTAGTAGAATAAATTTATACTTATCGTACTGTATATTGATTAATTACTGCTATTATAATACATTTTGATCAATGAAATGAAGATAATTTTTATTAAGTTCTCTTTATTCAAGCTTATGGTTGATATTAATCCTTTTACCGACTAGTAACCTGTATAATGATTACTTAATCGTCTTATATACTAAATAATATGCTCAAATATTTAATATCTGATTCATATTTGAATCATTTATACGGCCTTAGATTTGACTAATGCACTTAGATAAAACTGTAAGTAGATTTACTGTACTAAGTTATGGCATTAAATATTAGTGGCAACCAAGTTTATTAGGAATGTATAATTATTCCCGTATTTTAACCTGGTAGGTTAAAACTTCTAATTAATAAATTTTACTGCTTTCTTGTTCGTGACTTGCCGAGGACAAATCATACATGAAGTTTAACTTTTCTGAAGTTGGAAAGGTTTAGAAAAGTTTGAACCATGCACTTTCTTAATTTATAAACATTTATGGCGAGGAACATTTATGAAGTTGGAAGAGTTTGAAAATATAAAGATCTTTTATGAAGTTGGAAAAGTTTGAACCATTCTCTTTGGCTAGGAATATTTTGGAAACTTTTTTGAAGTTGGAAAAGTTTGAATTAAAATTTCACATTAATTAACGGGTTAAAGTGTAGCCACCATACTCCAAAAAACGAAACAAAAAAATGATGTATAATGGAAAAAAAATTAAATTTCATTAGGTTGAATAACTAATTACATTAAGGATTTTTTTTTTTAAAACTGAATTACTAATAATAATTGTGCATATGGTCTGCGTTCCAAGGATTATTGAATTCTTATCCTTCTAGAGTTTCCAAGGGATAAGCTTGTGGTCGGATAACTGTCGAGATACGGTATGGACCATGCCAATTAGGTTCCATCTTATTGCTATTCTGGATTACTTTCTTGAGTACCAGATCTCCCTGCTTCAGGTTGATCGACTTGACCCTTGGATTATAAAACCTTGGAGTTATTTATTGATAGGTAACCATCCGAATAGCAACATCTTCTCGGACTCCTTTTATCATGTCTAGATCTATTCGCCTCATGAGTTCACTCTTTGGTGAATCAAAGTTCAATACCTTGTGAGTCGGTAGACCTATTTTCCCTGGTACTACTACCTCAGTGCCAAAAGCTAGCGTGTATGAGGCTTCTCCTGTTATTATTCTTGGAGTAGTCCTATATTCCCAAAGGATGTTGTGAAGTTCATTAATCTAGTTTCCTTTAACATCATCCAACCTTTTCTTCAACCCATCCAACAAGGTTTTATTGGTGATTTTTTATCTGGCCATTAAACTGTGGGTGCCTAGGTGCTGAATGAAGTTTCTAGATGCCAGACCTAATAAAGTATTCTTCAAGTTCTTCGTTATCAAACTGAGTGCCATAGTTTTTTATGAAGGCATAAGGTATGCCATATCTATAAATGATTTTCTTCCATATGAACTGGAAGACCCTTTGATAAGGCATGCCCACCAAGGGCTCAACCTCCACCCATTTGGTGAAATAATCAACAGTTATAACTAGGTACTTGAACCTTCCCTTGGTGGTCGGTAATGGTCCAATCAGGTCAATTACCCATATAGAGAAAGTCCATGGAGACGTGATAAGTGTTAGACTTGCTCCTGGTCTTCTGTGAATAGTAGCACACTTCTGGCATTTATCACACTTCTTGGTGAAAGAAACACAATCTTCTTTCATTATCGGCTAGTAGTAACCTTGCATTGCTATCTGTTGTCTTAGAGATCTCTCCACTATGTGAGCTCCACATGAGTCTTTATGAACCTCTTTGATAAAATCATTTACTCTATTTGGATGAACACAATGAAGTAGGGAAACAGTGTATCCTCGCCTGTATAGGACACCTTTTTCTAACATATAATTAGTTTCTTTATACCTCATCTTCCTAACTTCCTTTTGGTGGATCGACATTGTTCCTTTTTCGATGTACTCTCTAATTTGGTCCATCCATGAAGGACCTAATTCCACATAGATGATATTGACTACCATCTTATCAATTCTTTTATGGGTAAGAATCTCCACTGGTATTATTCTCCTGAGTTATGTTTGAATTACTGAAGCAAGTCGAGCAAGCGTATCTACTCGGGCATTCTTAAGTATGGGAATCCTCAACATCTTGACTGAAGTGAACAAAAAAATAACCTCCATTAATTTCTTATGAAATCTCATTATAATTTCCCCTTTGACGCCATAAATTTGTTGCGTTTGATTGATGATCAACTAAGAATCACTATATTCCAATACCTGGTTGGCACCTCGAGATGAAGACGGTTCCAATTCTATAATCAATGCCTCATATTCTACCTCATTGTTGGGAGCCTGGAATTAAAATCTCATAGCATATTCCATATCCAAGTTATTCATAGTGTTGATGATGAGGCCTGCTCCACTTCTCGTATAACATGAGGATCCATCTACAAATAACTGCCAAATTGGAATGTCATCAGAGAACTCTTCTTCTGCCAGCACTCCATGCTTAAACATTTTCTTGCTCTGTTGAAGTCCTTCTTAAGCATCCTCCGAGTCAAGTTGATCATCCATAATCTCAATTTGCTTTTGAGCTAAGCTCTCCTCCATAGAATTTTTCTAGGAAGGAAAACGGGGATTATTTTGTTCCTTTACATATGTGAATTCGGTAATAAAGTCTGCCACTACTTGGCCTTTTGTTGCGACTCTAGGTTCATACAAAATTTCATACTCTCCTAATTTAACTGCCCAAGATATTAACCATCCAGACTTTTCTTGTTTATGTAGTGCTTGTCACAAAGGCAAATTCGTGTAGACAACAATGGTATGGGCTTGTAAGTTTGGCCTCATCCTCCTAGAGGCTTTAATAAGAGTTAGGGCTAGCTTTTCCATATGTGGGTATCTTATTTTCTCTCCTCATAATGCCTTATTAGTATGATAACCTGGCTTTTGAACTCCTCCATCTATTCAGATCAACACCGAACTGACAACTGACTCTGAAATAACAAAGTATAATATAGTTTTTCTCCCAGAACTGGTCGGGAAAGGAGTGGGGGAGAGCCCATGTACTTCTTCAAATCCAATAAGGCTTTCTCATATTCGTCATTCCATTCAAATGACTTTCTAATCACCTTAAATAATGGAAGGCATTTATCAGTTTCTTGGGAGACAAAATGGTTCGTTGTAGCTACTCTTCCTGTCAAATTTTAAACTTTTTTCTTATTAGTCGGGGACTGCATTTTAAGCAAGTATTTAATTTTGGCTGGGTTTGCTTCTAATTTCCCTTAATTGACAATTTATCCTAGGAACATCCCTTCCTTTACTCCAAAGATGAATTTGTTTGGGTTGAGCTTCATCTTATGCGTTTCAAGTTAACCAAAGGTTTGAGCCAAATCCACAATGTGGTCAATAGAAAATTTGCTATTGGTGAGCATATCAACTATATAGAGCATATCAACTATATAAAATTCCATGTTTTTATCGATTTAGTCTTGAAAAACCTTATTTACTAGTCTCTGATAAGTGGCTCCAGAATTCTTCAACCCCAAGGGCATCATTTTGTAATAGTAGGTTCCTCGGTAGGTAATAAAGGAAAGGATTTCCTTATCTTCAAGTTTGATCTTAATCTGATTATAACTAGAATAAGCATCCATAGAACTGAGTTACTCATCGCCTGGTATATCATTGACTAATTGATTAATCCTTGATAACTGGAAATGATATGTGGCGCATGCCTTATTAAGATCTATGAAATCTACACACATACATCATTTGTTATTTTTCTTCTTGACCATTACCACATTAGCCAACCAACTAGGGTACTTGACATCTTTAATGAATCGTGCTTGCTGTAATTTCTCCACTTCCTCTTGGATTATCGTATTCTTCTCAGGGATAAAAGCTCTTTGTTTTTGCTTGATCGGTTTAGAGACTGGATAGATATTAATCTCACGGCACATGAAGTGTGGATCAACTCCCGGCATTACTTCATGTCTTCAAGAGAACACATTTTTTTTCTCTAAGGAATGTTATTAATTCTTGTTTAAGAGAAGGACACAACCTTTAACTGATCTGGGTTGTTGTTTTTGTCTTCTCGTCGTCCATTACAATAGCTTATGTTTCTTCAATAACTTGCCCCTTTACCATCTTCTCTTCTTCCTGAGAATCTAGAGTGTCGATGTGGAAAGTGGTTATACCCTTTATCTGGATTTCCTATTGATCGGATGAAGTATAGTAACATTACGTGGTCTCTTTATTATTGTCATTTACTATGCCGAATCAATAATTTATTGGAAATTTTATGCATTTATGCATTGTAGATGGCACAACCTCTAACTGCTTTATCCCCACTCTTCCTATGATGATATTATAAGCTGACGGGATATTTTTATCTAACACAAATAAGAGAATTCTTTCTCTCCTGCTCGTCGGCCAGGTTCCAACCAAGACTTCCAGATTGATGGTTCCCAATGGGTTTACTTTCTCTCCTATAAATCCAATGAGAGGTCTATGGTATGGTTCTAGCTTAATTTCCTTCAGTCCTAACCTTTGGAAATAGTTGTAGAACTTTACATCAGCTAAACTCCCATTATCAACCAACTTCCTTGCAACTCTGCCATGATGAACCCTGAATGTGATTACTAATGGATCGTTGTGAGGATAAAGGACCCCACTCAGATCAATTTTTAGGGAATCCAATCACTAACATATCTCTATTGACTTTCCTTAGCCGACTATCACTAAATTCAGCAATAAGAATCTGTCTGACAGTTGGGCTGGCCTTGACTTCATTCAAATAAGCTTTCCTTTCTTCTATTACATCTCCTTCTCCAGCATCTCCTTCGGTGATGAAGTGTCATCCAAAGGATATCATGTCGACCTCCACCTATGGTTCATCAGGCTTCTTCTACAGGTCTAGATCTTCCTCAAAATCATCGTTTCTTTCTCTTTTATTATCATCCCAAGCTTGAGCTAGAGATTCAAACCTGTTCCGATCATTTTAGTTGCCATTCTGATAAATATACATGCTCAATTTTTCCTTTCGAATAAGATTTTCAATATCATTCTTTAGTGCAATGCACCTAATGGTGTTGTACCCATGATCCATGTGGAAATCATAGCACTTGGACTTATCCCTCTTGTTGTGGGGTGGTATTTTCAACTTTTCATGCCAATTTAATTCTATGTTCCCTTTGATTTCCTCCAGAATATGGTGAAAACCCTTATTGAGCGGGGTAGATTCATCATACTTCTTGATCCGATCCAGATTTTTTTATCTTTTTGGTCATTCTTGAAAGAATTAGAATTATTTTTCTAGACCTTCACCCTTGGTCTCAGGAGCTTCCTTGGCTGCCATAGCTTCCTCAGCATTTATTATTTTTCTAGCTTTAGCCATTAATTATGTCATGGTTTTGGGGGGATTCTTCGCCAAGCATAGTAGAGATCTTTAGCGAGCAACCCACTCATTAGTGTTGCAATGGATGCTTTCTCCTCATAGTCCACCACCTCTAGTTTTTCATTATTAAAACGTGTCATATACTCTCTAATACTTTCTCTTGGCTTTTGTTGAACGGTTAAAAGATGAGTGACACTCTTGATCGGCTTAGCCCAAAAGTAAAAGTAATCTATCAATAATTCAACTAATTGATGAGTTACCTCTTAGGAGATTATTATACCAGGTTTGGGTTAGCCCTGTGATAAAACTGGAGAAACCTCTACACCTCATCTCATCAGGCACCGAGTAAATATCAATAGCAGCTTGATATTGCTCTATGTGCAGGACTGAATCAATTTTCTCATCATACTTAGGAGTGATCACTGGTGGATTAAACTTGGAAGGTGTGGGGCAGTTTACTATAGTCGGAATAAAAAGTGAGGTTTTAACGAAACCTTTTTTCAATGGATTCTTGGTTTTAGCCATTTCACCTAGCCGATCTTCCAACCGCTGCATGGATCCCTTTCAAGGCTTTTCTTCTGGCTTAGATTTGGCTGAGGTAGATTTAGCAGCTTTGATGTACCTATGTGTTGAACTCTCCTCTTGAGAGGCCTGCTCGGCACGCATAGAGGCCCTCATGCTGGCCCTAGATCTTGTAGACCCTTCTATGTATTCATGAAGACACTCTTGCTCCCTATAATGTCATCTAGTTTCTCAGGGACCTATACGATCGAAAGCAGACTCCCTGCTTAGCCTCTCTAAGACACTTGGTCTTTCTTTGGAAAAAGATATACCATTATAGTAATCTATTGATCGGAATGAAGAAGTTGCTCTGGACGGTATGACCTATCATGATAAGAATGAGAGTGATAACTCCTTTCGTTTCTAACTGGTGGAGGTGGCATATCCTTAGCTTTCATAGTGCGGGCCAATTGCTTAACAGACCCTTGAATGGATTTTTACCCTCTAGAAAGGTTGAGCATAATTCCCTATGGATCTACTTCACTAGGATGAGCAAATGGAATGACGGCATTGTCGTCATTTCTAGCGCTATTGTTTAGGCCAGTAATTTTTTTAAAGGCAAATAAATGAAACAAATGATAGAGAACGATGACAAATAAATGTTTTCCACAGACGACGCCAATCTTTTGATGTCTAAAAATAGACTAAATCTAGATTTATTGTCACATATAATAATATAGTAAGTAACTCAAACCACACACACAAGAGCAGAGATTTTTAGAGTGGTTCAGCTGTAAAATAGCCTATTTCCACTGTTAGTTTTATTTAGCAGGGGTTAAAATAGCTCAGTATGGTGTGCATATGACTGATTCGAGTTGTCCCTTAAGCTAAGGTAGTCGTTTGTATTTATATGGGTATAAAATCCTAGAGATGGCGTGCCTTTATACTAACAAGCGTTTACATTTGTGTATAATAAATGAAACTCTTAGAATTCAGTGCTGGTTGGCATCCCATCCGAGTAACTATTGGTATTCTTATTGGTTGGCCTTATGGATTTGGTTAGCCATCCCGCCGACTAAGTGTCTTTGATGCCAATCAATGTAGCTAGTCGACCACATAGGAGGACATGTGTACATTTATCATTGCTCCATGTAGGAGAGTAATTTTTATGTACAATAGTTTAGTACCCCATTAATCATGTGAAAAGATTACTTTGATCATGACGCTCATTGATGTAAAGTCAAGTTAATATGACAACTTGAAAAATGTAAAATTACATTAATTGTTCAATTAACGGGATACGGGTAGTATTAAAAGAAAGTTTAAGTGTGAGTGAGCTCATCACCCGGGTTACATGGTTACAATGTCAATTGCATGGTTACTATACAACTTGCATGAGAATGCTTATATATATATATATATATATATATATATATCTTTGTTCATAATAGTTTGCTAGTATTTCTCGTACTGGGCGCATGCTTATACCCTATTTTTCCCACCACAACCTCCACGTACTTCGGGTAGATGCAACAGAAAGTATATCGGTACAGGAATGGAGATTTTTTCATGCCGATAGAGCTACGAATGCTATTTTGTTTTAATACGTAATATGTTCGGGCTTTTTTTTTTTAGAATTTTATGTAAGGACTTTAATTTTAATTGTAATAATACAAGGAAAATGAAGGGTTTCCTTTAATTGCTATTTACTCAAAGAAACCGTGAAACTCTTTTATTTGAAGTGTTCCAATGAATTGCATAAGCTGGACACTATTTCATTAATTAAATTAAATATATTTTGTGACACAAATCAATAAGAAAGTGTCTATTTTAAAAGGGAAATTTATTATATGAAATTAAAGTATTGAAAGGTTTTCCCCATTGAGATCTGGAAACGAGGCGTCACATATAAAGGAATAGAGTCAATCTCTAAGTCCATATCCATATAAGTACGACATGTAGCACGTACATGATAAATGGGCTACTAGCTAGAAGGATTATTCCTATCGCCTTCAAGGATCTCTTATAAAAACAAGGTTTAGTTATAGGATTTCCCATATCTACTAGGGAAAATCACTATGCCTTCACAGAAGTCATATATTCTTATACACAAAAGCTATATGAAAGGATATCCTCGTGTATATCTCCTCAAGATACAATGGGTCCGGTCACCACGTAGTCTCTAGCGTAAAATAAATAAGGGAATTTCCATCATTCGCATCAGCGTACCCATGTAATCATCTCCATCTATACCCCATAATGATATCCCATCTAGTACGTCTCCCATGAGTACTCACACTCCGTATGTTGCACATAATACACAAGAAAATTTATCAACATCACAGGAAGGTACAAGTGTTTTCTTCTTTCTAATTTATTTCGCATATATGATCAGTAACTTAAAATTTCTAAGTCTACTAGTTCCATTCAAAATTCCCTTTTTACAAAGTACGAAACAAAACTTCCAATTCTTCCTTGGACGTTCACACAACCTTAAACCTAGCCCATTCGCATGGCCTATGCGAACGAACCATAATTGCGACTGCTCGCATTGCTAACCAAGAAATACTCCATAAGTCCGTCTTTCTTCAACCTACAACCCCTGTAACAACCAAAGCTTCCAGAACCACCATTAGCGACATGTCTAGAGGTTTAACACCTCCCATATGCCCTAAATTATTATACAAACTTCAACAATCGAAATTTTATGCTATCGTTACAAATTTAGTATAATTCAGATTTAGAAACCTAGATTTGAATTTATCTTAAAATCCTAATTTCTAAATTCATTCATGAAATATTCAATGGGCTTTTAATCAATAGTACAAGTGTAGCATATTCATAACATCAATTGATTCAATATATCCCATATTCACGACAAATTGTATTAAACTACATTTACGGATCAAAATCTAATTTATTATTTTTTACTAATTAAATTCAACCAAAAAATTCGTTGTTTAATTATATAAATCAAGTGTTTCTATGTTTAGGTTTAGAATCCAATGTATAACTATATTTTAACACCAAAAATAATCATACTAATATACTAAGTAAACTTGTCTTCATTTTGAGAGGTCAAGTCCCACTTTAATTATTCCCAACTATCTTCTTCTCCAAGACTAATTGCTCCCGAGTCTTCTTCTTATCCAAGTTCGTTTTATCTCTACCCTATCTCTAGACTTAGGGTTTTTACTCAAGTTTTTTAGATTTGTTTAGCCTAACCTTAATCCTCCTTTTATTATGCCAGCCACGAAATTAGGGTTGGAACCCATATGGCCTTAACCTATTAAGCCCAAAATTACATCCAATTAGTCCAGAACTCAACCAAAGTGATATACTAACCCACAGGGCTTAAAACCCATCATTCCAAATCCTAATACAACGTTTTATATGTCACAAACATCAACCCAAAGTACCAAACCAACTTCTTAATATTTTAATTGCTAAGAGTCTAAGATTAATAATACATAAATTATTTATTAAAAAATTATTAATTCATTACTGTGTATTAAGTCAAATTTCAATTTTAAATAATTTACACAAAACAAAACACACATAAAATATAAATTATGACATCACATGTCACTGCAGGCATATATAATCATAAATAATAAATTTCACTATTTAATTAATACAATTAAATTATGGGGTATTACATTCTCCCCCACCCCAAAAAAATGAAATTTCATCCTACAAATTTGAATTCATTATATTTCTACTCAAAATTCTAAGAATGTCTTGCTAGTGGCTTCCTAATACTATATACCGAATCTAACCTTCCTACGACCTAGTATACACTACCGTCTCTCATCATAAATCACGTTCGGCTAGGACTCAACCCATTAATATAGCCTTTGAAATATCAACTTTTCCCTCAAGAACACCTGTATCAACCTCGTGTCCGCACTGATGGTCATAAGGCGATATCATACGATATTGGCCTTTTCTTACCCATGGGTGTGCAAGGGATCCATGCATTAGAATTCCAACTTCCCTTTGGACTCTGAACTTTATACCCTCTATCATTGAGGAATAGATTTGAAGTTATTGGAATCCTAAACTTCTAAAAACCATTAAAACCTTCATGCTTTAGTGTCCTAAACTTCTAAAAAACATTAAAAACCATTAACACCTTAGCAACTCCTCACAAAGAAGTCCCCTAGTTGGATGGATCCCATCATCACCTATTTACGGAGCGACATACTACCCTAGGAAGAAGTGGCGTTCATAATAGGGTTTATGAAGTTTGATGTAGTAAGCAAAAGAGATATTATGATGAACGAGAACATCGGTTGGAGTTCCAAGAGGTAAGTATGCCCTATTAGAATGCTCGTATAAAATCTCATTTAAAAGAAAACCAAACAACCCATACTACACGAAAACGTTGTTGTTTTACTCTTTCCTGAACTTAACTAAGAAATAATAAAAATGTTTAAATTATTTCTTTTTAAATGTTTAATTCAACAATTTAAAATTCTAGAAAAATCATAAAAATATAAAATTAATTCAAAAAAATCTAACTCAAATTACCCCAACTGATTCCATGACCTTTTTGGACCCCTGAACTCTATCAAAAATTAACCGGTATTTTTTCCCACTTCAACACTAGGATTTCGAACATTACAACTCGTTGAACGTCTCTGGTGACCTACCTTTTCTATTTGATGGATACCTTTCTTGATACAAATTATACCAATAGCTTCTTCACGACACCAACCATATGAATTCCTTAAATTACTATACACCCACTTGCTTCCAGAACGTATGGTAACGCATGAAACATCCCCCTTATCCAAAACTACCATCCATAGCTTGGGACCTTATGGCACAACTAATTTATCTTAAGACTATAACCTAATACATTTTTTAACATATAAAGGAATTATTCCCAATTACAACATCCATACATTCTCTCAGTAAATTCCACACTTGGGATCCGAACCGTACTTGACCAAAAAATTGGGTATAATGGCCACCACTATAATAAGTTCTTCTTCTTTATTAAGATATCATCACTAAAACCAATGACGAACTCATCATAATAAGATACTTCACTTCAAATGATCTAGTAGGTCATTAACACACGATAACAAGCATCTGTTCCGCATCATGACCTTATCAACTCCCTTTGAGGTTAAAACACATGCTCGAAACATATCTTACAAAAGGACAAACATTACCATTGACAACTCCAGATCACGAGTGAGATAATTATCCTTATAGGGATTAAGATTTTGGAAAGTATAAGCTATAGGTATTTCCTTCTGCGTCAACACACCTCTTAGTCCCTGGAGTGATGCTTATATATATACTAGGTACTCCATGTGGCCTAGTGGTAACGCAAGGGCGAGAACGGTGGTAAGGTTATTCTTGATATTTTCAAATGATCTCTGACGTTCTATACTCCAAACACCGGTAACCCCTTTCGGGTGAGGTGAGTCAGTGACCCAACCATCTTCGAGAACCCCTGAATAAAGCTCATGTAATTCTCCGCTAAACCACTCCTACCCTCTATAGGTGTCATGGGCTTCCCTCAATTCTTAACTTTAGATAACTTACTGGGATTCACCGAAATCCTAGCCTCAGATACGCCATGGTCCAAGAACTGTACCTCTCAAATCCAAAACTCACACTTAGAGAACTTATCATATAACTTTTGTTTTTGTAGTGTTTGCAAAACTAATCAAAATTTCTCCACATGCAATTTCTTTGACCGAGCATACACTAGAATTTCATCAATATGTACGATGACGAACTAATGTAGGAATCATAAAAAAAACCCAATTTATCATGTCCATGAACACTGCTGGTGTGTTGGTCATTCCCAAAAGTCATGACCCATAACTCATATGATGCATATCGCGTCAGAAAATCTGTCTTTGAAATGGCCTACTCCCGAATACATAACTGGTGATACCCTGAGCGCAAGTTAATATTGGAGAATAATGATTCACTCCTTAACTGGTCGAAGTTATTAATATGCGGCAATAGATACTTATTATATATCATGCCCTTATTCTCATCCCGATTGTTCATACATGATCGAGGTGAACCATCATTATTTTTTACAATTAAAATTGGGTCACACCACGGAGACATGCTCCTTCGTATGAATCCCTTTCTTAAAAACTATTAAACCTACAATGCTCCCTCATTTCTAATAAAGTCGTCTCATATGGTTTCTTGGTAATGGTCCTATTACCCGATGCCAAGTCAATACAAAAGTCTAACTCTCTAACTAGTGGTAGTCTCGTTACCTCATTAAATATGTCTATATAGTCCTGGACAATCAGTATCGAGTATAAAGATATGGTTACCTCCTCAGATGAAGTCGCATACAAGTGTGTGCTAGACCCTTCCTCGGCCCAGTCATAACTATAAGAAATATCCCTTACCTGAAAATGGAAATCGTAGACACCTACGCCTGGTAGTCGATATAAGCATAATACATATAGAAAAAACTCAAAGCTAAATAGAATGAATCATAAGACCACATGTTTAAATCAACAGAGTGTCTAAACACCAATTCGAAAAATAAACTTCTATGTTTCTATATTCACGACATAAATCAGTCACCTATCCGTTGGGGTATCCATATATAAACAAAGCTCGATGGCAACATCTATATATCTCATAATCGTATTAAACACATCACTAATCACAACTCCTCAATGTCTAAGTAAGACCCATGTCCGTGAGCCATTAATATAATCATACCCAACCCCGAGTGGTATCCTCAATTATACAAGTTCTTTAAGGCATCTAGTAACTAAGTGGCCTCATTTTACACATGTGTAATAATTTCCTCTAAATGAACTATCAAAACGGTGGCCATACTAGTGATCTTGGTGACTTTAACTCTACAGATGTTTTTGCCAAAAATTATTTCTTTAGGCTTGATCTAATTGAATGTGACCACACTGGTCATATTTCCCTTGGCTCTACCCGCGAGGAACTCCCTACCCTCATCGAGTCAACATCTTCTTTATTCATTGGTCCTACTTTGTCCTCGGTCTTCATAATTTTAAGAAATCTGTCCTTAAAATAGTTATGGAAGCCCTACAAATGTAACTACCACAATCTAGGCACAAGTAGTGATTAACAGTTTACACAATAAAACTTGCCAAACCCTTTCCGTAAGGTATGTGCCAACCCCGAACAAAATCTTCTCTCACTGATGCGAATAACGTGAACATCCTTCTTAGATTTTGTGTCAATCTCTTGAGGTGCAGAAAGAGAAATATACTTGAGCTCCTTCCTATACCGCCTACCACGTTATCGTATATATTAGATCTTCAAAACCATATTTCAACAACAAGTAACCATATAGAGGTCAACTCCCCCTTGTGGTTCCTTATTATTAGTGAGGCCTTCCCTACCCTTATTAACTCCACACATTATTTATGCATTAGTCCTACCTTGGCCTTGGTCTTTACAATATTTAAATCTATCCTTCAGATAGTTGTGGGGATCCTATATACGTAGGAAGATAACTAACACCATCTGGACATAACTAGTGATTAATAGTTTACCCAATAAAACTGGATTTTTTTACCAATTAGTCCCGTCTACTAAGTATGTAGTTCAATTGGTCCGAACATTTTTTTTTTGCTCCATCGGGTCCCATGAAAAAAGATTTTTGTTCCAATAGTTCCTATTTGTAAGTATATAGTGAATATTCGCTATATGTACAAATAGGACCTATTTGGAAAAAAAATATTTATGATAGGACCTATTAGAAAATGTCTCGTGTAAACAGTACTTATTCGTCAAACTCCCTAAAACTTTCCAAACCCTCTCCATAAGGTATGTGCCAAACGAAAAGAAAATATTTTTTCACTGATGTGAATAACGTCTAAATCATTCCTAGCCTATGTATCAATCTCTCCTGGAACAAAAAGAGAAATATGTTTGAACTCCTCCTCATACCAGCCACAACGCAGTCACACAAATGAGATTTTAAAAACAATAATTATAATGTCATTACGTAAGGTGAGTAAAATCATTTCCCCTAAAACCATACTCTATGAACTTGCTAAAGGTATCGTGCCTGAAATTCCTTAACTTCCGATCGAAGTTGACCTCATACGTGGGACGTCTCATAAAGGAAATCCAAACAAGGAACCCTCCCGGTACACTTGATCTTCTTTGATTCATTCTTCTGGAAAAATGGCGTGATGCTTCTCAAATCGGTTGTTGTTATACAAAGTACAAATCCTAAATGATAAAAATATAAAGTAGTCAGAGAACGTAATACAGAAAAAAGATGGATACACTTAAGATCCCCAGTACACTAGAACCTGTGATGCTATGATAACAACTGTGACACCCTGTGAAATTTAATAATAGATTAATCAGGCCTAATATAAACTCGCAGGAATCAAACAATTGAATATAATTCTAAGCATGAATGTAATAAAAACTAAATACATAAAAGTAAATAATTGGAATATAATAAAGGTGAACCACATTAGTCTGGTACCAATCTAGCCAAAAGTAATAGAAACATTGCATATAACTGTCTAAACATAATCCAAATACTGAAAATAAAACTACTATATACATTTGATTCTGCTGGATATAAATATTAATAAAGACAGTGAGCACGTAGGTTCGATACTTACATCCTAAGTGGTATCTGATGGAGATGCCAATAAGAGATTGAGGAAGAGACGAGACATCTTCCTATGTCCTGAAAAGTAAAGTGAACACTGATGCTAATAACAAGTCTATGAAGTACAAGAATATAACAGAGTTTGAGGCTACAATATAATTACGCATCTTCCTCTCATATTTTAATGTCCCTTAAGTTATCCCAACCCGAAAAATGCTAGGTATCACATGCGTCTAAAATTAAACCTCGTCTATACCTTGTAATTATATCTTATTCGTCTTAATTGAGTACAAGTACGTATTACATTTTTAACCATGTTATAGATATCAAGTATCACTGTATCAGGGAAGCATGGTCTTTAACATTCCCATAATGTAAATACTATTTAGGTAAAGGTTCTATTATTAAAGATTTTATACAACTCCAGTATATGGACATATCAAGGAATACATACAATCTCTAAGTCTACATCCACATAAGTATGGTCCAAAACACATACGTCATAAATGGAATACTCATTAGCCACCACGTAATGAAAGATTACTCTTATCGCCTTCGAGGATCTCTCATGCATACCAGGTTTAGGTATATGATGTCCTGCACCTATCTTGCACCTATAATTATCACAACATCTACAAGGGAAAATCCCTATGCCTTCACACCAGTCATATAGTCCCATACCCAAAATCTATATGAAAGGATCCCTCCATGTGTATCTCCTTAAGATACAATGGTTTCAATCAGCACATAGTGTCCAGGGTAAAATAAATAAGGTAAAACCCATATTTTGCGTCATGGTGCCCATGTAATCTTCGTCATCGACACCACATAAGGATATGCCATATTTTACGTCCCTACGAGTATTCACACCTGGTATGTTGCACATAATTCACAAGATAAGTTATCCATGTCGCATGAAGGTATAAGTCTTATCCTCTTTCTAATTTATTTCGCATATGTGACAAAAAGTATAAGATCGGTAGCTTAAAATGTCTAACTCTCCTAGTTCCATTCAATCTTCCCTTTTTACCAAGTATGAAACAAAACTCCTAATTATGTCTGGGTCGTGCACACGTCCATTAACCTAACCCATTCATATAGCCCGTGCACATGGACCACAATTGTGACCATTCGCACAGCTAAATCATGAAACACTCCAGAATTCTTTTTTTCTTCAAACTACAGCCCCTATTACCACCCTTGCATCTGAAACCACCATTATAGGTCGGTCTAAAGTTTTTAGTACCTCTTATACGCCCTAAATTATCATTCAAACTTCACCAATCCATATTCTATGCTATCCTTACAAATTTAGTATATTCATGTAAGGATTTAGAGTTATAATTCAGATTTATAAACCTTGATTTTAATTTCATCCTAAAATCCCAAATTCTCAACTCATTCATGAAATATTCAAGGGGATTTTAATCAATTATACAATCATAGCATAATTATAACATCAATTGATTCAATATATCCTAAATTCATGACAAATTGTATCAAACTCCATTTATGGATCAAAACCTAATTTATTTCTTTTTTACTAATTAAATTCAACCAATGTCAGCTCATACAAAGGATTCATTGAGGTTAGAAGAGGATGATACTAGTCTAGTAGTAAATTTATATGTTGAGATCCCAATGTTTGATTTAGGAATGTCTTCTAATTTCGCCCAAGCTTGTGTTATTATTGAAGACTCGGTTGGGGAAAATGTGGAAAAATTCAATATTAACACCAAAGACAATCTTATTAATATACCAATTAAACTTTCATTTCTTTAAGAGGTGAAGTCCCACTTCAATTGTTCCTAAATATTTTCTTCTCCAAGTCTAGTTGCTCACAATTCTTATTAAAATTACGGGGTATTACATGTTCAGAAATTTCTTGGTACAACAGTGGAGAAATTTTTTATTTTTTGAACACATTAAATTTTTGAAACTGAAATACATGTGCAAGGGTTAAAGGTTTTGCTATGGTAACCGGTTATAGTCGATTATTCATTTTGAGCTGTCGGTATATAAGTCGCATGTTACACGCATTTTAATGATATTTTAGTAAGGTTGGCATATAATATTTATTGAAAATGGCTGATGATACACGAAATTGTAACAACTCAGATAAAGAAAAAGAACTCGGTGAGTCATTAACAAAATAATTTATGGGTATGACAATAAACAGTAAATGTGCAATAAATGAGGTAGAAGAGAGATCAACAAATAGATTTGAATTGATTCGGCTAACTAGCTAACATCCATTATCAAGTAACTTATTTTTCAGTAATTATATAATGTTTTACAGGTTACACTTTTTTACTCTCTCTCTCTAATAGTGTTTTGTTAGAGTTTTGAAACTGTTTAAAATATAATGACTTACTCAACAAGCTTGCAAGTACAGTCCTATTTATAGGTGGCTTGAGGTGTAATGTGCACCCCAAGTCACATGAAGAATATTTATTGATCAGGTCTACTCAATTTGTGACACTTACCTCTCTAGAATCTATGTGAGAAGTGTGATTATTCCTCTCACCTACAATGTCATCATGTGTATGGATTTGCATAGTCTTGGAATGATAAGAATAGCCTTTTAGTGAATTTTTCATGTTAATAGTTGTCTGCTGTAAAATAATCGATCCTGTAAGGACGAGTGTGTGAGGCCGACCCTTATTTTAGGCAAAGGGGGCCAAAATATCTATTATATACAGGAGACCACTTTTTGGATCATCAGTTACCCCTAGGATTCAATCTTCTGAGTTGTCTTGAATATGATAGGATATTGGAGGCTATAAGTCTTTAGAAATATTTTGTCTTGACCAATTCTTAGCCAAGGGTTAATTAGATGCTCATAATATTAAGGATGAACCACATATGGCTGAGGGACATTGAGTGATATGATCTAGAGTCCACCGAGTAACCCAAATAACTGGGTCGAGTCTTCTCAGTCGATGGAAAAAATGGTCACGCAAGTTGTTAAGTCGAGAGTAAAGTTGGCTTGTCTAACTACTTTGGATGAGCCCTTAGTAGACGAGGGTCAGATGATTGCTTTGATTTCTTAGACTAAATCCTTCTTTTTAATCCAAGAGTCATATATGTACTACAAACATTTACGCCAAGCCTTACTAAATAAAAAATAAGACGATGGATTATGATGGTTTTGCCTGAGCCGAACCAACTGTGGTGGTTTAAATTAAGTCACCGATGCATAGCAAGCCGAGAGACAAATTACCTCTTACAAGTTGCGTGTATGACTATCTCCTTCCGATAGACATTTTTCCCATGACCATGACTCAATCTTAGCATCGAGACAAATATTTCCTAATATGAGAGTTAAAAAACTATACTTGTTATCATATGAGACAAAAAATGGGTCTTAGCTAAATTAATAATAAGCCGAGAGAGGAAGAAGTTCTAAAAATGTTTCCTCCGAATCATATTTGATCGAGAAATAATAAGGGATTTGGAATACTCTGGCCGACCCATTGTTAAACTATATTTCAAGAAATTTCTCTTATATTGATTCAAGAGATGAATGATTTTCTTATATCAATACCAATCACGGACGAGGCATCCTGAGGCCTAGTGAAATAAGGTGGCCTAATTTGTTTAAGAGAGAGAAAAAGATCATCAGTGAAATGAGTCCTGCTATGATTCCCAAATAAGTCCCCCAAATAGGTCCTTCTAGCTAATCACCAACCAACAAGTCCTCAACCCATTAGCTTAATGAGAGAGATATTTGTGCACCGATACTATAAACAGTTCACATCTAACCCCTATAGAAGGGTCACCATAGATGAATCAATGCATATGAAAATACTCGATTCAGGATGGTGGAAATTGATGAGAACTTAGTATTGCGCAACCAAAAATCGATACCCTTGCATCCTAAATTGGACTATTAATTCAATTTCGATAACTATGTCTATGAATCTAACTCAAAATTTACCACAGAAACATGACCATTCAAAAACAATCCTAAGAGAGACAAGTTAATTTAGAAATTTTATGTGCTCTGAATTGTTTAACTTTTATGTCGATCATCCCTTTCGTACTCAATAAACTATTACTGTTGGGAAGTAACCTATCGCCAAAGACATACTGAGCTGGAGGTTTTCTTTAAGAGTATGGGTTCATGTTGCCCATATTTTTATATGCATTGCACTCCCCACATGGACTCTTCTAAAGAGTTGATAAAATATGGTTAAGCCCGGTTGGTCTTAGTCCCCAAAACATCATGAACCATTCAAGTCACGTCTAAAGTTCTCTTCACATCGAAAAAAATAAACGGGAGCAATCTTGAATTTCTTAGTTTTCCCAATGAGCTTCGGGAATGCAAATAAAATGAGTGTTCTATCTTTGCTGATTTCTGTGAAAATTGGGAAACAAACACTTTGGCCAACCTATGTTGAGTCCATATTGGTTGAGATTCAGATCAATCACCAAATTGTACAGGTCGATCAGAAGTTCGCCGACCATCACAAGTTCGTCCGAGATATGACCATCCTCATGTAGATTTATAAATCGCCAATACCCAATATTTTTTGCTAAATCTCGAACATGCTCGACAACCCATTGGTGGATTTTAGAGGTTAAAGTTTGTTGGTTCGTCTTAATCAATGGGTTGGCACAGGATTAGAATCAGATTGATCTTTTAATTTTTGAGGCTGAATTTTTTAGTAATCTTGTTAATGCTCGAAGTCGATATATTCCGAGGAGACTTTTAAATTTATGGGGGGTTTGTTTTTACCTCTTAAGTCTGAATTTGAATCATTTAGACTTAAGAGCTACCAAATAATGTTTATTTTTTTAAATGATTAAGAGGTTAACGAATATTTTTTCCTCTTACTGATTAAGAGGTAAATGTATATCTGAAATTTGAATTCTGAATCAGTCTAAATACATTCATTTATATGTGCATTCAGAGATAAAAATAAACATATTTTTCAGATTCAGTTTTCAGACTTCATATTTCAGATTCAAACTTCAGATTTGGATGAAGAAACAAACGCAACGTAAGTGATCTTGCCATATTTTATCCAAGGGAAGTTCAGGAAGAGAGAAGTTTAGACCCTTACAATTATCTCAGCCAATGGTTTATTTTTTATCGCAATAACTTTTGTAAATTATTAGTGACAAACATTTTTTGGTTGTTGAGAGTTAGGGCTTAGGCATTTTGGTTGAGCTTCAAATTTGTCCCCTATTTTTATTACCTGGCCTATTATGGCCAAGGCAAGTAGGAGGTATCAGAATTGAGGAAGCTGAGCCTGTTAGTTTAAGGCTTGGACTAGTCCGTTAACCGCGAGAGCTGAGTCTGGTCACGACTAAAACATTATAGGTTGAGAGTGACTTTTAGTATGGACTTTTTCTTAATTCTAATATCTTGGATTGTATTACATACTTCGAGGGTATGGCGAGATAAAAGTAAGGGTCATGAGTATTTTGTTTAAGCATATTATGTTTGTAGGTTTTCTTATCGCTACCCCCATATGCTTGACCTTATTACTTAATTTTATTTATGAATTTAAGGACAAACCTTAACCAATTTTTCTTCCAACTAGATCACCCTAATTAGCTGAACAAATTAATGAAATGTTAATTCTTCCGTACACCAACTATTATTGATACTGTCCAAAGCAATTGTTATTTTCTTCTACGTAAAATTCAGATTATGTCAGTCCATTTCTACGCTTCTTCCAGGTCGTGCCTAGATTTTGCATTACAAATAGGGTGACATGGTTATCAATGATACAATTAACTTATTCATAAGCCAATTTTTCATTAAGTATTTGAACATGCAGTGAATATCAATCGACGGCTATCCTTAAACTAACTTTTATAAAATTATCTGAACGAGTTAAATTTTTCCCCATATGTTTATTATGGCACCCTGGAATTTTTAATCTTTAGTTTGATCAAGTTTATCTATCAAAAGTTACAGTTTGTAAAAATAATTTAAATATTATCCTTAGCATGTAATAAGAAACAAATATCAATGATAAAACAAAGTAAAGATCGACATGAAAAATCATCAAATACTAGTATATAATGAAGAAAACCTAATTACATCACCACGTAAAAACTTATACAAATTAATTCTCTCAGCACTAATTTATCTTTTACAACTACATAAAAGTGCAAAGAAATACTTAAACCTCGTATCTATCAAAATAGCTTATATAAATCTAAAAGTAGGTACAACCCCTACATCTTCAAGTCCCGGTGGCTACTATAATTAAATACACTGTGATCGAGTAAGAAATTAGGTCGGGTACACGGGAGCACCTACAACAACATAACGGATCGGGACCACCGCAAGAAGATAATAATTATGCACTCAAGTAGTAAAACTATAAATAATGAGTATAAATTATAAGTTCTATAGTTATTAGATTAACTATTATCCATTTAAATTTATAATTTATACTTATACCGGTACATCCTTCTATTTGTCTATATCGAGTATACCAAACTCACGTTTTGGAGTCCATCCGTGCAACATTATCTATTAGTTCGTAATATGCCCAGAGGGTATAGCCTAGCATTATTTGAACGATGTCTGTAATCGGTTAATCATTACATTTCACCCCTACGTAAAAGTTCAATAACACATACATTATCCATAAAGTCTAAGTCAATATTTTGTTTACGTCTAAAACATTTTGAGTATTACTATTCTCAAATACTATGTTTTATAACCCAACATTCCCATATAAGTAGACTTTAATGAGGAATGGGGTACTTTATAAAATTATCAAAGGGGTTCTCAAAGTTTTACTAAAATTCAACACAGGTAGGAAATGAAATTGTTCACGCGATAAAAACCATGTCTATTCACATGCCACTATGCGCATAGTAAAAGCCATGTATTTTCGCATGCAACTGCGTGCATGGTAAAACCCATGTTTGTTCTCACAGTGCATGAAAACTAAAGTCGTCCAGAATCAGATTTGTACACCCTTTGTCCCAAGCCCAGAATTCAGATCACCATTTTCTTCTTAAAAATAGGGCCCCAATCGTAAAATTATCATTTTCTCATAATTATTTTGGTGATTGCAACATATAATATCATAAAAAATTTCAACCTTGGAAATTAAAAGGGGGAGAATTAAGAAAATTCAAGAGAGTAGTCTATCATATAATTTCATTCAAATAGCCATTCTAGTGTAAAACTAAAATTATCTTAACACAATTTAATTAGTCTAGCTTTTTTCAATAGGAACATCATATTCTCATAAAATTCTCTAACTTAATCCAATTCAACTTGTTTAGAACATATAATTCCATAATTCAATTTAATTAAACTAGTTTAAATGAAACATAATTTTTTTAGAATTGGGTTTATTCATTCATTTACCAAATATCATAATTTTTCCAATAGATGAGAACCCTAATTTTCTCTAAGTATTTTTATAATATACAAAAATATTAATCATTATTTACATTATAAGAGGAGAGAGTAGAATTATCTTGCCTTATGTGAAGAATATAAATCTCAATTTGCGTAGAGAAATCTCGAAATGTGTAGAAGGTGGCCTCCTTAAACAACTAATTGAGTTATTCTTCTAGAATATCCCCAAAAGCCTTGTGAATTGAAAAGATGATTTGGTGTGGAGGTTGTTATGAGTTTGTGAGTTTGGAATAAAAATTAGGGTTTCATTGGGGTTTCCTTATGTTTTTATACTAACGCCTCCTAATTGTGGTTGTCCTCTTTTTCCCTTAACCCTAGTTTTCTCCCCAAGTATGCTATAGTTATCATTATACGCATGCTCTTAACTAGAATTCTCTCTTTTGTTTAATTGTTACTTTTATACAATTCTAAATTACTAATTACTTTAATAAATTTCTAAATTATAACCCCATATAATTGTTCCAACTTCAAACTTAATATAAAAAATTATTTCTCACTTAAATAATAATAGAATTTGAGTTTTCACTTAAATAATTATTTCAAATTCACCTATTTTTAAATTTAACTAATTAAAAATTCTTTAAAATTACAGGAAACATCCTTTAAAATTACGGGGTACTAGAATTTCCCCCTAACAAAAAGAATTCCATCCTCAAAATTCATGATAAATTTCTTGCTTGCGTCATAAGTTGGAAACTATCTCCTCACATGAAATGAGTCAAACTATCTCCTCATATAATATGAGTCAAGTTATCGCCTCGTATAAAATAAGTCAAACTATCTCCTCATATAAAATGAGTCAAATTATCTCCTCATATAAAATGAGTCAACTGTCTCCTCATATAAAATGAGTCAACTATCTCCTCATATAAAATGAATCCATCTATCTCCTAATATAAAATGAGTCAAAATCATCTCCTCATATGCGTATGAGTCAAAAACATCTCCTCACATGTCTGTGAGTTAAAATCATCTCCTCATATAAGAATTAGTCAAAATCATCTCCTTACATGCGTGTGAGTCAAAATTATCTCCTCATACAAGAATGAGTCAAAATAACCTCATCATATAAGAGTGACTCAAAATAATCTCCTCATATTATAATGAGTAAAAATAATATCCTTATATAAGAAGGAGTCAAAATATACTAACAACTCATATAATGGAGTCAAAATAGATGGGGGGTATAGTAGCCTCATCAAGTCCTCACACTTCTAAGTCGATTGATCCTCGTTGTGATGTTTCCACAGCACTCGCACTACTGGTATCTCCTTAGAGCACAACTTTTGGATTCTACGATCCAAAATACTCACGGGTTGCTCACTGTATAATGCATCCGAGTGTAACTTAATATCACCCAAATCAATATCTTGATATGTAGTCTTAAGGTGTAAAAATGGACAAAGTAGAAAAAAACATAAAACACATTATGTACCCGATCTAGGTGGTCCGGAAGTGTTAAAAGATACGCAAACTTCCCCACCTCCTCTGTAATCTTAAATGGACCAACATAATGAGGACTAATTTACATCTCTTTTCGGCTCTTTACCCCTTTCACAGGGGAAACCTGCAGTAACACCTGCACTCCCACCCGAGACTCCATCGGCTTTCGATTCGTATTCTCGTAGTTCTTCTGTCTATCCTAAACGATTTAGATTATTTCTCTAATGAATTTGATCTTTCCAATAGTTTCTTCGACATACTCTGGTCCCAGATCTTTACCCTCTCCTGGGTCCAACCAACACATTGATGATCAACACAGTCTCCGATAAAGTGCCTCACAAGGGGCCATATAAATGGACTTTTGATAACTATTGTTATATGAAGAATCCACTAGTAGTAAATGGGCCTCTCAACTTACCATGATGTCCATTATGCACAAATAAAATATATCCTCTAATGTTTGATTGACTCTCTCGATCTAGCCATCCATATGTGGATGACATTCCATGCTAAGATACAACTTAGTCTTCATAGCATGTTAGAAACTCTCCCAAAAGTGTTCCACAAATGTAGGTCCTCGATCTGAAATGATCGATAATGGAACCCCATGTAAATGAAAAATCTCGGCTATACATAAATGTGAAAGTTGTTCGGTCAAATAATCGGTACGAACTACCCAAAAGTGTCCCACCTTGGTAAGGCGGTATATAAGCACCCATATAGAATCATCTTATCAAGGCGCTAAGGGTAGCCCCATGATCAATTCCATCGAGATAATATCTTACTTTTACTCTGGAATGGGTAGAGGATGAAGCATACTAGAAGGAATTTGATGGTCCACCTTCACCTTCTGACAAGTAGTGCATCTTGATACGAATTCAGCCACATTCTCCTTTATACCGGCCCACTAATACGGACGCTTCTTACCTTAGTACATTTTATCCCCTCCTAGTTATAACATAAAATGTGAACCATGGGTCTCCTCCATAATGGCTCTTATCAATTCCTAATTAAAGGGTACCACTAACCTACCCTTAAAATGTAACCCACCATTGAATCCCAGCGAAAAGAAAGGTACACCGGTAGAGAGAATATTTGTAACCATGCCTTTACACATCTCATCTTGTGATTGTCCTCGAATCACTTAGTAAGGTCTCCAGTCATCTGTACTGAACCCAACCCGGCTGCCTGAATTGTTGAGAGGTTGCCACTAGATCGGCAACTCATTGCATCTTCTACTATGTTAGCCTTCATCGGATGATACAAGATCATGAACTGATAATCCTTGATGAATTCAAATCATCGGCGCTGCCTCATATTGAGATCTTTATATATAAACAGATACTATAGACTCTTGTGATCACTGAAGAGCCTAAATTTCTTACCCCACTATTAATGTCTCCACGCATGCAATACAAATATAATGTCTGCCAACTCAGATTCATAAGTCTGGTAATGAACTTCGTGTGGCTTCAACTTTTAGGAGGCGTAAGAAATTAGCCTATCTTCCTGCATTAATACGCAACATAGTCCCTGTAGAGAAGCATATGTATAGAGATAAAAATGAACTTTGCTCCTAGATAAGGCAAGAATTGATGCAAAAATCAACTTATCCATGAGAGTGTCGAAGGCAAACTAAAAATTCTCACTCTAATAAAATACCACACCTTTCTTGGTTAATTTTCTCATTGGTTCCATTATCTTTGAGAATTGTTGGATGAATATCCTTCAATAGACGGTTAAACCTAAATATCTGCGAACCTCAGCAAGTGTCATAGGTTGTCCCCGATCTAACACTACTGACACCTTACTCGAATCCATGAATAATCCCCTTTTCAACACTGCATGACCCAAAATGTTCACTCCCCTTTTATAAACTTCAAATTTGGAGAGCTGAGCATAACGTTTATGCTCCCTCAAAATCTATATTGCAATTTGCAAATGTCAATCGTGCTCTTTCTTAGTCTGTGAATAGATCAAAATATCATCAATAAAGATGTTGATGAACTGGTTCAAATATGGTCGGAATACCTGATTCATTAAGTCTATGAATATAGTTGGGGCATTAGTCAATCCAAAAAGCATCACTTGGAACTTATAAGACCCATAACGAGTCAAGAAGTTTGTTTTGGGCACATCCTCCTCTCGTATTCTCAACTATCGATAACTAGATCACAAATAATCTTTGAAAAGAGTGAATCTCACTCTAACTACATCTATGAAAAATTCAATCTCCTTACTCATTGGTATGATTGGAATTTTATTGAATATGTCTGTGAACTTATGAAGTATGGGAATTATATCTAAGGATATTGTAGTCTCCTCATGGCTCCCTTGGTTGATAAAATACAAGTGGGTAGTAGCCACACCCTCATGTCTAGGAATATACCTCAAATACATCTCATGTCCTATTATAAGACATACAATCTCTCTACCTACACAGTCAATCTGATCTCGGTATGTACATAACAAATCCATCCCCACAATCACATATTATGTGTAGGTATTTAAAACCAATCACTTTTCTACAAATCATAACCTACCAATATCAATGTCTACCTCATCACAAGAGTTGGTAACAACAGTGGATATACCTAATGGAGTAGTTATAAGTAATCTTCTAGTGCAAGGAGTCGGAACCATCCTGAATAAACCCTCAAAAAGTCGTATAACAAAAGAGCGTCACACCCTTATTGAGTAAAACTCTGGCTATAGTGTCATGAGTAGAGAACATACTATCGACCGCCTGAATAGGCGCCTGATTATCCTTGGGTCCCACTTGATAGACCTTGCCATACTGCACTGATGGCATGTCTTACCCTTATTTAGGAAGTCCTTCAACATATAGCCAAACTTATAAGCCCTTCCCTTTCTTTAAGGTTGTACGAGTCTCCATACTTAAGTAGGAGAAACTATATCTCCCTCTGCGAATGAATCGAATTGGGGAAGTAGGTGTCGTTAAACCTCGTCAAAATCTTTGATTGTTCTTGACCAAACATATTACTAGATATGTACTAAGAGTCGTACGCCTAATATTTTGTAGCTCTCGATCTAACTAAACACCATGTATGGGATGTCTCACGAATGAAATCTAAATAAGGAACCCCCTTAAGGATACATTCCGGTCTAGTTAGGTCGTTTGTCAAAATAGTTGGCACTAGACTTCCTAAAAATCGTACCCTACAATAAGAATGCAAAGAAAGTAAACATATCAAAAAATGATGCGCAAAAAACTAGAATGGATTTATGGAACCTACGTTGCCAAGGAGCATGCTCTGATACAAACTGTAACACCCTGTAATTTTTAATAATTAGGTTGATCAAGTCAATTTATCAGAAGTTACAGTTCGTCAAAATACTTCTAAAGGCCATCCTTAGCATGTAATAAGAAACAAAGATCAATGATAAACCAATGTAATGATCGACATGATCATATTTACATAACAAAGGGGGTTCCAATTTCATATGTGTGCAAAATTTTTATAAACACCAAATTAATCAGACACACACACACACACACACACACACACACATATATATATATATATATATATATAGAGAGAGAGAGAGAGAGAGAGAACTACACACATAATTAATCTAACACACACACACATACACAGAAAAAACCACACACACATACACAGAAAAAACCACGCACACACGCATATATATATATACACACACACACACACACACACACACATACACACAAAGGAGAGATGGAGATAGAGAAATGCACCTGAGAGGGAGAGAGAGCAGACACTGAGATAGAGAGAGAGGGAGAGAGAACAGACGCTAATAGAGAGAGAGAGAGAGAGAGAGAGAGAGAGAGAGAGAGAGAGAAAAGGGAAATAAACCGGGGAAAAAAATCGCTTAGGGTTTTTACTTAAGACACTTGTCACGGACCTGCCAAGGACCGTGACAACTGTACTTGTTACGGTCAATAACCGTGACAATAAATGCATGTTTTTTTTATCACGGTCAAAGACGGTGATAAGGGTGGCCGGATCAAGGGTTCCATTTTAGCCTTTTTGGTGTAACGTGAGGGATCCTCACATAGTGGTATATAATGAATAAGAGTTAATTACATCACCAGGTAAAAACTAATACATAAATACATATTAATTCTCTCAACACCAATTTATATTTTACAATTGAATACAAGTACAAAGAAATAAGTAAACCTTGTATTTCTCAAAATAACTAAAATAAATATTAAAGTTGGTATATTCCCTACATCTTCAAGGCTCGATGGTGAGTGTAATGAAAGACACTGTGCTCGGGTAAAAAACTAGGTCGGGTACACCGGAGCACCTACAACAACAAGATGGATCAAGACCACTACAACAAGATAATAATTATGCACTCAAGTAGTAAAACTATTAATCACGAGTATAAATAATAAGTTCCATAATTATTAGATTAACTATTATCCATTTAAATTTATAATTTATACATATACTAGTACATCCTTCTACTTGTCTATATCGAGCATACCAAACCCATGTCTCGGAGTCGATCCATGAAACATTATCTATTAATTCGTAATAGGCCCATAGCGTATATCCTAATATTATTTGAATGATGTCTTTAATCCATTAACCATTACACTTCATCCTTACGCAAAATGTCAATAACATATATACCATCCACAAAGTCTAAGTCAATATTTTGTTTATGGCTCAAACATTTAAAGTATTACTATTCTCAAATACTGTGTTTTATAACCCCTAAAATTTCCGTATAAGTATAGTTTAATGAGCAAAGGGGTACTTTCTACAATTATCATAGGGGTTCTCAAAGTTTAACTATAATACAAAACTCCATTGGGGCCATTCGCACGGGTAGAAAATGAAGTTGTTCGCACACCGTCATTCCCACATTCACAGGCAACCATGTGCATGGTAAAACCCATGTATGTTCGCACGCCACTGCGTGCACAGTAAAACCCATGTTTGTTCTCACGATGCACGAAAACCAAAGTCGTCCAAAATCAGATCGTACACCCTTTGCCCCAAGTCCAGAATTCAAATCACCAATTACTTTTTAAAACAAAGTCCCAGTCCTTACTAACCCCCCAATTATGGCATAGGATGACTATAAGGGTCCATGTTTCATAAAATTGTCGTTTTCTCTTAATTAATTTGGGGATTGTAACATATAATATCATAAAAAAATTCAACCTTGGAATTTTAAAGGGAGAGAATCAATAAAATTCAAGAGAGTAGTCTACCATATAATTTGATGTAAATAGTTATTCTAATGTAAAACTACAATTATCTTAACACAATTCAATTAGTCTAACTACTTTTAATAAGAAGATCATATTCTTATAAAATTCTCTAACTCTATCTAATTCAACCAGTTTAGAACATAAAATTCCATAATTCAATTTAATTAAACTAGTTTAAATGAAAAACATGTTTTTATAAATAACATTTATTCATCCATTTACAAAAAATCCAAAATTTTCCAATACATGAGATAAACCTTAATTATCATTAGATATTTTAGAATTTATGAAAATATTATTTAGGTAAAAATTAATATTTAAATCATGAGAGGAGAGAGTATAATTATCTTCCCTTATATAAAGAATATAAATCCTAATGTTTATAGAGAAATCCCCAAATGTGTAAAACTATGACTCCTTAAACAAATAATTGAGTTGTTCATCAAGAATATCCCCAAAATCCTTGTGAATTGATTGATGATTTGGTGTGAAGTTTTGGCGGAAGTTATTGTGAGTTTATGTGTTTAGAATAGGAATTAGGGTTTCATTAGGGTTTTATAATGTTTTTATACTAACTCCTCCAAATTGTTCCTTTCATCTTATGCCCTTAAATCCAGTTTTCTTCCCAAGTATGATATAGTTACCACTATACCCATGATCTTAAGTATAATTCTCTTATTTATTTATTTATTTGTTATTGTAAAACAATTCTAAATTGCTATATTCTTTAATAAAATTTTAAATTATCATTAAAACTCATATAATTATTTCAACTTCAAATTTTATTATAAAACCTTATTTCTCACTCAAATAATTATAAAATTTGAGTTTTAACTTAAAATAATTATTTCAAATTCACCGATTTCCAAAATTAATTAATTATTTAATCAATTACAAATCCTTTAAAATTACAAGAAAAATCTTTTAAAATTACGGGGTATTACTTTTATCCTTGATCAGATCCAAGTTCTATATTACAATGAGGGTGATATTATTATCAATGCAATAATTAACTTGTTCTCAAGCTATTTTTTCTTAAATTAGACAAACATGTAGTAAATATCAATTCACATTTGTCCTTTAACTGACTTTTGTAAAATCGGTTGAACTAGTTGAATTTTTCTATCTTATGTTTATACTGGATTGGATCCAATTTCTACAGTACAATGAGGGAGATATTACTATTAATGCAATAATTATTTAGTCCCCAAACCAGTTTTTCTTAAATCATCTGAACGAGTAATGAATAATGATCCATACTCGTCCTCAAACTAATATTTATAAAATTGGTCGAACTACTTAAAGTTTTCCATCTTATGTTTATCAAGAATTGTATCCATGCTTTACATTTAAGATAATGGTGACTTTGTTTTGAAAATCATTTTTACTTGATCATTGTCTTATCACTTTTTGAGTTATGATTTCTAACTTTTACTAGGGGCATTTATGCCGACCTGTTTGTTGTAAATATTTATAAATTGACTAAGACTTATTAAGTCGCATATAGTCATTGTGGGCATCGGCCCTGGTCTTTTCAGACTAGGCTTATTTACCCTCGTAGATTTGTCCCTAAGATGAGTTAAACCTTTATTGGGTTCATCTTTTTTAGGAGCTGATCTCCATCTATGTCATAGTCTGAGAAATTCTTGTGAGTTCAGATCCGTGAGCATTTCCCCTTTTATATCATAGACAAGGTTTAACATAAGAAGAAGTAGATATATCACATTAATCAGGTACCATATGAGGGAGATTTATACTTCTATACATCCACATAGTGAAAATTTACGTAATGTAAGAATCTCTTATTTATATAATTTATATTCCTCGCCTGAGTCATCGTCTGATTGCTCATCATTTGGCTCCTTAACTTCCTTTTTGTGTTCTTTATTGCGTGAATGAGATATGCGACTCTTCCTTGTCTCTTGATAACGGTTGTTTGATCCGCGAATCTATTCAGTCGACTTTTATTGTTGAGCTTTTCAATCTCATCCTTGATAGCATAATAGTCATTGGTATCATGGCCATAGTTTTTGTGAAATTCACGGTATTTTTTCTTGTGAGGACTTTAGCTTTCTTGGACATTTGAGTTCTCATCTACCTTAATTTCATTCATGATATGATGCACTTTTATGGTAAGGGGCGTGTAACTGGTGAACTTTTTATCCGACTTCTTACCCCCCTGTCTTTGTCCTCACTCTGAGATGATTTATCTGACCCATCTCCTTTGAGTTCTCCATTTTTGTCTTCCATCGCTTCCTCAGCCTCCATGACCTTTCCATCTTCAACTAGAATTTCATTCATAGTGGTAGGAGGGTCTTCAGAAAGTTCCATTATGGTTGTCCAAGTAGGAGTCCATTGATGAGAGCTATCATTGAAATTTTTAATCATAGTCGACAACTTCAAATTTCTCTTTGTTGAACCCAGAGAAGAAGTCTCTGAGTGTTTCCCCCTTCTTCTGTTTGACATTTAGGAGGTGGGTAACCCATCTTGTTGGTTTGAAGCACTACACCAAAACACTCTTTTAGTAACAGACTAATTTTTTAATTAGTAACATTATTATACCATTACTATTTTTCACACTTATTACCATTACTAATATCATATAAGTGTTACTAATATTAGTTTAGTATCTTTAAAGTGAAAATTAGAAAAAGAAAATGGAAGTTTTCCCTCTTGACTAAATGATAAGCCTCGACTCTCGCACACCCAAACGAAAAGTCCTAACTCATCACCTAGGGTTCTTTTACACCCCTACTATTCTCATCCTGTCGAAACCGTTGGTATGCATTGGAGCAACTATTTGGAGATCTACCTGATCTCTTTGCTCTTTTAAGACTTTTGCCTCCATACTCCATAGATCTCATTTCTTAAGTTGATTAGTTTCTTCGGGTATATATACATTTAGATTCATACACATTGGTTAACTTTACATTATTAAAGTTTCAAATAACTTTTGTTTGCTTTTGTTTATTAATTTGAGTTTGATAGTATTTTCTTTCAATAAACTACACATTGGATATGTTAGAGCTTGCTATTGTTAGTCGCTAGATCTTAGTTTTTGATTTTTTTTTATCAGTGCTACTTAACTCAAATGTTGTAGGTTTGATTTGGAATTGACTTTAAGTTTCATTAAAATCAATCAATAATGTTGAGTTAAATATGTGATTTGGTTTAATATTCAGAATGTTATAGGTAGATATGAGTGTGAGAAAATTGGAGAAGTCTTTTTGTTACTTTTGTTAGTAGTTGTTGCCTCATGTGTTTGTGATGTTGCCAAAAATTTCTTTGTAAATTTGATTTCTCTCATATGATTATTGTTAGTATAATTCCACACTGTACAACAGTGATGGTTGCAGAAAAATCATTATATCCCTCTCTCTGGTGCCACCTTTTTAGACAAGTACGTAATTACTTTATTGTACATCTCGTACATGCGCGTGCCAATGGGGATAGTGAATTTTTCCATGAAATGTACACGTGATTTCTCTTGGAGTTTATAATAAAATAGAGACACATGGGGATGTACCACCGACTTGTATAACGTAACCATATGAATTGTGGCCTTTAGACCAATAAGTCGACTTGGTGTAAAATGATATTTTATATCGGTTTCATTATCTCGATCCATATCTTGACTTGGATTATAGGCACCTTTACAAACGTTGGGGAGAGCTTATACAATTTGATCAATATTTTATCTCTCTAGTTGACAACAAAATATAATTAACAGTGTTAAAGCTATAGCTCGGGTAATTTCTTCATGTATCATTTAAATTATGGACACGTTCAACACTAAGATCTTAAAACAAATTATGGACACGTCCATCCTATTTAACACAACCTATGATATGAGAGGATAAGAAAATGGACTGTCATTTTTGTGAGTTTATAATAGAAGAAAAAGTTACTTTCCTTCATCCTTATGAATTTCATAATTTAATTAATAAGTTTTTTATAAGTTAAGAAGTAAAGAAATGTGGGTGCGGGATGATCACATTTATACCATTACAACCATTTAGGTAGTTAGAAGATGCCTAATTGGAATGAACACAGACTTTTATGTGTTCTTGTTAGTGAACATCATAACAATATGCCAAACTCTTATATTAAGAAAGGATCTTTATTAGATGTCCCTCAAATAATACACAAGAGTGTATCTTATTGTTTCTTTGAGTTACATCCAATTCTACTTTTAGTTTAAGTTTTCATAGTGTTGATTTGGGTTCTCTAGTAGTAAGTTCATGTTTCGGCTATTATTTTTAATTATTAAGAATAATAACAAATATCACTTTTACAAATGTTGGTTTGTGTTCTGAAACTGGTTTAGAAACCGAGAATACACATGAAGATTGATAATATTAATTGTTCTCTTGGTGTATATCTTCATTAAGAATAAGAAATTTTTTGGTGAAGTATCTTAACAAAGTTACCTTAAGTGATATTTTGGGGCCAGTGGTTATCAGTTTCTCATATTTGTTTAATTTTTAGAAACTTGGAGGGAAGGAGGTGCATAGCAATGTCTCATTCTTTTGGAAATCGCACTTTGAATAATTCTTGTGGAAGATTCAGTTAATACTCAAAAACCATTGTGTATTTCTAGTAGAGTACATCAATTGTGAAGATTCATATAGTATCTATACAAGGTATGTGACTTATGGTGATATTTACCCTTTTGGTGTATTTCTTTTTATTCACTGTAGTCGATTTATGTTGGCCATTTGGTATTCATTGATACTTTCAAATCAAGAATAGCACTAGGATGATAAATGTAACAGCCCGCAATTTTCATGCATTAAATATTTAATTAATTCGGGAATTGAAAATTACTCGTGAGTCGTCATTTAATTGAATTAATTAGGGAAATTTTATTTAAATATTAATCGAGGAATAAATGGTTAATATTTACTGGAAGTTATTTACTAAGTGAATAATAATTATTTATTTAAGTCATTTCGAGTATTAATGACAGGGTATGCACTTACCTCAACCGGGAGTCGGTATAGACTAAAGGGGTGAGGGGATAAATATTTTTATAAATTAATTCGGATGTCAATTCTGAGTGTACGGTTGAGTCCGGATGGGCCGAGATAGTCGGAAAAGTATCCCCGGGGGTAGTAAACGGGTCACGAGGCGTTTTTAGACATAGTCGGGCCCACACGGGGGCATTTGGGTCACTTGGGCTTGGCCCATTAGGCAAAAAACGGGATTAGATAAATTTAGGAATTTGGAAGGAATGATAAAACGGATGATAGGGTTTTAGAAAAGGCTAAGTGTATTAAGAACCCTAATAGCAGTTAAAGGCAGCTTTGGGGATCATTAGAGAGCCAACAAGGATCGTCTTCAACCTTGGAAATTCATCTCCGAATCAGACACTACGAAACCTAAGGCAAGTGGATAACTTGCAATAGTATTGAATCTATTTTGAAATTCATATTCATGTGATGTGTTTAATCAAAATTCATTTTTGGGTATTCATGGCATAAACATGAGGTTTTGAAAATAATAATCTGATTTACGAATTTGAATGAGAATTCTTGTAGAAATCTGATATTATAAATTTATACATATCTGGTAGGATGATATCTGAATAATTAGAAATGAATTTGGTGAAGGGATTTGGGATGGAAATGGGTAAGGAATTTAAAGATGGATATTTCTCCAAATTCAGAAATTGTAGTTAATGGACGAATTAATGATGTTGGTGGACATTCTGGAGGTCCCTAATAAGGTTTCTAACATGTATTAATGTTAAGAGGGCTTAAGGTTGCTGGTAGAGAAAACTAGGGTTTGAGAAAAATCAACCATGGCTGAATCTGTCTTCGCGAAGAAGACGAAGACCTGCTCGATCGATCGATCGAAGGTCTGGGGTCGATCGATCGAAGGTCGGCAGATTTTGACAGTTCGCCCAGTTTTATTTATATAAAGAAAATTTAATTTAATCTTTTTCCATGAATTAAATTAGTGAGAAATTTATACATGGGTTTTAAATCTAATTAATGGTGATTAAAATTACTTAGAATTTGGAGACGACTTAGTGTGACATCATAATTTAAAATTGTTGGGTTTTGGAGAAATTAGGTGTGACACACTAAGGTTAAGTTTTTGGGAAGGTGTTCGAAAGAATTAAAAATAGATGTAGTGAACAAGTCCGGGAATAACGGCTGAGGAATACCGAGGGATCAATCTTATTTAGGTAAAGGCTAAATAATTCGGAAGTCGAGAAGTTAGACTCGGGTGAGGGTAATTCGGACTCCGAGAGTAAGTTCCATTTTATGGTGGGGGCGACACCAAAGGTGACTTAATTAATTAATGTGCGAATTAATTAATAATTAGAGTTGGACCATAAACTCTTACTAAATTTACTAGGCTTATGTTACGGATTGTGTACATGGTGTAGCCGGGACATTTTATATTTATATATATGTACGGGGTGTGACAGTATGTATATATAGTGTGTGTGCATTAATATTAGTGATTGGATATTATTAGTATATACTCTAGTGCTATAGGGGAAGGTTGCGCATAGTGGATGAATCCCCTAGCTTGAGGAGTAGGGCGAGTATAATCCCAGGTCATAGCGTCCGTTATATGGGTGAGGGGCATCTCACTTTCAGGGAAGGAATATGACCGCCTCCAATTCGTATGTTAAACTAAGTTAGTGAGCGAATCTAACTTGGATAACTAGGTTACGCGAATACACTTAGTGGGATAGCACTTGGGAAAATTTATATTTTTGTGAGTATTCTTACTCGGTCGAAAGTTTGTATTAAATGTTATTTCAGTATGTTTGTGAATACTGTAATATGATTAAATATATAATTAGGTAAATAATTATATATAGGATAATTGATACATAGTGAAAAATGTATTATGTGCATAACAGGTGTGAATGTTATATGAAATTAAAAGGAGTAATGATTCAATTAAGTTGACGTTTATAATAACTTAAAAATCATGAATTAAGGCATACTCGGTTAGAGTAGGTAAAATTCAAGGGTTATAATAAGCATTGGGTCAGGAGCGTAAGACCTTGTAAATTAAATGGAAGCGTTAGTAGTGCACATTAGAGGAGGGATAATGAAGTCCTCAAGAGAGTGCGACACTAACTAAAATATGAACAGCATGCATATTTATTTATTACTGCAAGTTAATCATTTGTTAAATGTTTTCAAATGTTTTTGGGTACTAACCCTTGCTATAATTTTTTTTTAAAACCTTTTAGGTGTCCAACCACAAGGGCGCCAAGCTTGACTCTATTCCAGGTATCCTTTGCTGCAGTACATGTGGATGTTGCGGGGTTTTGATAGACGCCTCCTGCTTTCAGTCGCGTAGAGACTCTCTAGTAGTTATCTGAGCTTGTCGCTCACAGTTCATTTATCAGTATTAGACTTGTTGAGATGTTTTACTTGTATTGGATATTTGGATCGATGGTTTATTCGGTTAGGTGTTTTATTTGTGGATCGTTATTTTAATTAACTCTGATTGTGTATTACTTCATGTTCCGCATGAGTTTTATTTAATTAATTGAAAGATAAAAACTGGCACCAGTCTACTTTTCTCACTTAGGTGGTTAGTAATTAAAAAGACGACAATGATGCTAAGAATGGACCAACTGAGAAACCTTTTGTAACTTTATTTAGGACTGATCACCCGGGATTAATTAGGCGGGGTGTCACAATAAATGATTCATTTCTCTGTGTGTGTGTGTGTGTGTGTATATATATATATGTGTGTGTGTGTGTGTGTGTGTGTGTAATTATATACTCAATTATGATGACCTCCCTACCTAAGCTTACTTTTATTAGCAGTAATTATTTAGTTTTATTTATCCTAGTGTTTATACTTTTTAGCATCCAAATATGTTGTTCTTGCTTTGGAGAGTATAGAAGAAGTGTCGATAGAGCGTCCAAAGTTACAAATTTGTATATAAACATTAAAAATTTCAGATGTTATCATACAGAGTATTTGAACATATTAAAATTAATGACCATGATACGTCTATTCACCAATGCAATATCAAATACATTTCAAAACATGGATTGATATATTTTTTAACAGTAATATAAACGATGTATATACAAAGAAAAATGTAGAGTAAGGAGAAAATCGATAATTAACTCGTGAATCAAAAATAGAGAGAGGAAGAATCCAAAACGATTTCAAAAGCTACTATACGCCCCCAACTCTGGTTCAGATGAGGAATTATGCTTGTCCAACATGATATGAGGTAATATGCTAAATATATAAGAATCAATGTAACAATATAGTAGTAAGACAACCTTAATACCACAAGTATCTCTAAACATATTCAACAATGCAATTTTTTTAAATCAATGTAAAAATTTGGGTATGTCTAAAATCTCACCCTTTGTAAAGTCCCCGAAGTACCTCAGTAAGTCGAACCTAAAATGCACAATGAAATCCATTTCCAGCTGTGATGTAGTCAAAGTAGTTGCGCATATCATAGTAGGCCCAACCCCCCTCCATAGAGCCACCATTCCCTATTCTAAAGCAATCTTCTAAAGTTCCCCAATTGGTCCCATCCCTAAGTTGGGATTCATTTGCAACCGCTCCTTACTGCGTTGGTGAACGCTGTGGTAATGGCACCAAAGAATGCTCCAGATGGAATCTTCGTTAATATATTGGTGGACTTAAAAGACAATTCACATATAGTTTCTAATGGTGCATACAAGCCTAAACGGAGACCTCAATAAAGAACTGACCACATCAATGCAAGTGTCAACCCCAAATACAAACACCCAGGGCCTTCATTTTTCACAACTCGGACAAAAGATCATCCCATTCGAATTAGGGGACCTCTATGGATAACTAGTTGAATTTGCATCCTAACTTTGAGAACATCTAAAGGGTGAGTAATGGGAGTGGTAGGTGCAATAGAAATCCCACTTGTACTAAAGTGATAAGCAACATCTAAAGGCTTCAATTTTTTTTACATAATATATATTTTAGGCTTCGGTAGTTTTTACATTCTTTGATTGATGCTTTTGTTATTTGTTTTAGGCTTTTAGTTTAATTATGTTTCTTGATTGTAGAGCGCTGTTGATATTACCTATTATTTTGTATCGTAATCACCTCGGAGTGGTACGATAAGTTATTTCAATGACAAGTTAGTGATATAACTTATTTCTTGGTTTGATTAGTTGATTATATCAATTTAATTTAATAGTTTATCATGTGGTAGAGCTCCTCAGCGGGGTAGGGAGTAGGAGGTCAGGGGGAGTTGCGAGCAGGTGTGGGGATAAAGAGGGATGGGCTTTGGGACAGGTCAAGACAGGGGGTTAAAATGAGGGATGGAGTTTATATCAGGTCGGGGTTTGGGGTTTGGTAGGGGCTAATGGTAGTTGGGTAGGTACAGAGGTAATGGTGGAGTAGAAGGTATAGGGGTAGGTGATAAGTGGGTAGAGGAGTTCGTGGGAATGATAATTGTTTGGTTGGGGAGTGGTCGTGGGTTACAGTAGGTAGGGTCGAGGCAGGGTAGTAGGAAGAGAAGTCAACATGGGGTTTTGGGGTGAATAGGGTAATATTGTAGCCGGTAGCTTGTAGCTGGTTAGGTTTGTGGTAATGCGCTACGGTATAGCAGTAGTGGTGTGGGGGTTGTGCTTAGTGTTAATAGTTATTAGAAGAGTTTGTAATGGGGGAAGCTCTAGTGTTGGAACACCAGTTTAAGTCTACAACTCAGGAACCGAAATCTATTTTGTTTACCTAGCTAAAATAGATTTTGGTTCTCACATATTTTACTTATGTAGGTATTTGATTCAGAACCCTAACAGTGAATGGGATGAAATTCTCTCCTTGCCATTGACATCTTACCCATTGCTTCGCTCAAAGTTCAAACCTTTCACTTCCACCGTTCACCCAGTTATCTATTCCATCGACGCCGTTACTACCAAGCTCCTCATCAAATTATAGGTACTAACTCATTCTTATTTATATTTACTAGCTGTTGCACATATGTTTCAACTTACTTTTCAAATGTCTCCTTAAATTGCATTTCATATAACTCATGGGGACCATTTTTCTATATGTCAAATCAGTACATGTATTTAAGTACATGGTATTAGTAAATGAACTTAAATACACAAGTTCGCTCAAATCAGGTTACTACTATTCTTACACTTTGCGTTAATCTTTTGGAGTTTTTAGTATATACTTTTTTACGTATTCATGTGAATAACTTTGTTATAAAAATCTAGGGTATATAATATGTAGGTCGATATGATGTTTATATATATATATATATATATATAATGGAAATATCGTTGCGGATATTGGAGACACATCATCACCTAATTTTGGAACTCTATATATGATTGGTGACAATCCTTCGGTTGACATCAAAGGCAGGAGATAGGTTTTTTATCTAGAATTTTATCGTTAGTTATGTCACTTATATTGTACGAATAAGTGACATTACTTTCTTGTTTGCTTTTAGATTCGAGGTTCAATTCCACTCTTGTGGGAGCAAATTGTTGATTTGAGTATAACCCGCGTCTTAATATTATTAATCATGAGCAAACATTATGTATTTTCTAACAAATACAACCCTTTATCTCTAATTTATATAATGTTGAGCATTTATCTTCAAATTCATTATCAGTAAACAATACGTTTTTCTTCCAAGATGTCACTTTTTAAATGAGTTGTATAATGATGGGAACCAATCTATTGTGATTTTCCTCCCTCTTTTTGTATTGTATTTATTGGTTAATAGAAACATTGAGTATAATGTCCTAAAAATGGCGCATGTAAAAATTTGTATAAGTATAAAATGGTCAAGCTTTGAGAATTTCATCATAGACATATCATCAAACATGTGAAACCATTGAGCTTTCTGTCCCGTGCATCTTACCCTACGATTTAATATGTTAAGGAAGAATTTCTTCGTACTTGAAGTCAATGAATATGTTGCAACTCGTCTGATGTATATTATAGCCCCATTTTTAATAAGCCAAATTTAGTTAATTGCCATTTACCCCCGTTTCAACTGATTTTTGCATATAAATAGTAGAAGGTCACAAGACTGCTTTCTTAAATTCATCCAAACTCACTACTCTGAGATCATGGATGTTTTGGTGTATGTTCTACCTCTATTATGTCTTTTCTTTCTTCAATATCTTAACCTTGTGTGTATTCTATATCTCTATAATTAGGTTGAATCCATATGGGTAATGGGGGTATTTATTTTTAGGTTGGTTGTTGTGTTAGAGCAGGTAAAAATCATATGCAATCAGTATGGTATTTGGCTACACTTTAGACGGTTCTTTGAGTGTTCATATACACTACCTTCTTGGCCTCAACAATGTTCTATTTGCAATTGTCAACTATAATCTATTTTAACTCCTCTTTGGGCACAATTATAGAATACATTGTTTTTGTACAATTCCATCTTATAATAACAACTTACAAATCCCGGTGTTTATCTTCCTGTCTTTTATTCTATTTTCTTCTAATACTCTTTTTCATGAAGAACATGAAAAGAGTATTAGATTCAAAATGTTGGCAAAATTTTTATGCCAAATATAATGGACATAGGCAAATTACCTACACGTCCACAAAGAGGTTCTTGTATTTTATTAATTTTGTATGACTAAATGTTGATATTATAACTAATATTATAATTTTATTTTGTTTGACATATTGTCATTTTTGGATCCTCATCAAGTTTTCAGCATTGCGGGTTGCATCGTTGATGACGATGATAACATAACGTACTTCTTTTTTATATTTTATTTGCTTCGTTATAATATAAAAAACATCTCATTTCGGGATGATTGTATTAGGATGTTATATTGGATGCTTCTATTGAAATAATGTAACTTTCGGGGCGATTTTATTATGATGTTTCATTTGTTTGGTTTAATTTTCTTTTGTAAATAAAGAGTTGAGGCTGATATAAATGTAAATGTTGAATATATTACTCTTATTTTTGTAGCCTATGTTTGTATATGTTCTTAGTATTTAAATAGAGTGATAAGAATAATTAAATTTGTTTAAATTCAAGATATTGGATCTTGATTTTTTTTTTTAAATGCATATTAATATTACTAACAACATTTTACAGTTACTAATTCTTAATTTTACCATTACTATTAGTAACAGAATTTTACCGTTACTAATTCTGAATTTTACAGTTACTATTAGTAACAGAAATTTACCGTTACTAATTTTGAATTTCATCGTTACTATTAGTAACCGAATTTTAGCGTTACTAATTCTGAAATTTATCGTTACTATTAGTAACATAATTTTACCATTACTAATAATAACAGTAAAATTTTGTTACTAACTTCGTGCCCCCCGCCTTTTTTCTAATAGAAAAATTATGTTACTAATATTTTTAGTAATAGTAAAATTGTGTTACTAAAGACGCGTTTTGGTGTAGTGAAGTTGAGGAAAATTTTATAAATTAACTTAACAACAAGCTCCTTGAAACTTCTGATTCCCCCCTTAGGAAAGCTTGTAAACTATACGTACGTTGCCCCTGTGAGGATACTAGAAAATGCTCAGCATCTCATTTCATCCAGCACAAAGTAGGTATCGATAGCTAACTGATATATTTCTACATGGTGAATGGGATTTTCAACCCCATCATATCTGGGTGTTACCTATAGAGGTTTAAACTTCGCGGGAGTGAGATAACTTATAATTTTTGGTAGAAAGGACGATTCTTCCATGTACCCCCTTCAAAGAATTCTTACTCTTTATCAAGTCGCCCAACTTGTTTTCAAGCCTTTATATGGAACTTTTCCAAGGCTTTTCGCTTTTAGGGTGGTTGTTCTTAGACCCTTCTCTCCTCGATCCCCCTCGCCTCCTACAAGTCAATCTATGAGACTAATCTCTAGGTCCAACATAGGTCGATCCTCAAGGTCAATGTTCCCCTATGCCCATCAAAGAATTGTCTCGTGTATCATTGACTTTGAACAGCAGGTGGAGCACATCATATCAGTCCTAGACTATTAAATATTGATTGAAGGCATTAACCCCCTACTGCGATGTATGCTTCGTCGAAGTTGCGAATACTATTCTTAGGATAGAGGATGTTTTTCCTGGTCGATAATAATAGTCTCATCGTTTTGGTTAAGATTTAGCCTCAGCCTCTTCCTCGTCTTTTGGGACACATTCGTTCTGATCCTCTCCTACATTTCCCAATTCAAGCTGACGAGAGCCTTCTACATTTCTATTTCTTATCTTGATGGCTCAGATTTCCTTGGTGAATAAGTAAGTCTTGTAAGGGTTTGGCTACCCTCTTATGATCTTCCCACCAACGTTTGAGTAAGAACCATCATCTGATTGCATTTTTTCTTGGTTTGCTATCATCATTTTTAGTGCTACGGTGAGATCTGCTATCTTTGACCATGGTACACTGCTTGAAGCATGCATCCCACCGAGAGGTGGTGGTGGTAAGTTAGATGAAATTTTTTTGACAAGGAACTTTGTAAGGACATATTTTTATAAAAGTTCGTCATAATTTCGTATGTCATATACTGTTACAATCGTCGAAGAATTGAGGAAGTTTTCATCTACAAAAAATGAATCTGAATTACAAGTTGTCTTCAACATTTAAGCCCAACAATATGATCTTTGGTAAGATAATGTTTAATGTTTCATTTACAGTTCATATTAAGAGTGTTGGGATATTTTTAAAAGGAGTTTAAAAAAGTTTTTATATAAAAATGTTTTTTGTTATAAAGGTTGTTAACTATTTTAGAAAGATGTGTTTTTAAAAAGTTTGAGAAAATTTCTAAGGTAGCAAACGTACCTCGATTTCGACGCCAAGGTCGTCTAAGCGAGATCACCATCTCGTTCGAACGACATTGAGATGTCGCGCGTAGTCATTCAAACGACACGTGGATCTCATTCGAGCGAGATGGGGTTTTGTTTGAGCGACGCTACTTTTCGACTGACACGCTGACCTAATGCTTAATCTTTGACCGACTCAAAATTTCTTATAAAAGGGACAACAACCTTTGTTTCAAAACGAGGAGAACAATTTTTAACCTTAAAGAGTTTTATCCTTTGAAAACTTTTGTTTTGTTTATCTGCCCAAAATCAATTAGAAAAATATATTTTGGCAGAAAGTTTTTCTCCAACAATTTAAGGGTTCAAATATTTGTTTTGCTTACAATTCACAAAAATCTCAATTACTTTTGTGTGAGTTGTTTTGTGGAACCCAAGAACATATTTTTCTTTGGTTTATTCTTTATGGGGAAAACTCTACAACTGACAACTGCGTGCTATTGTGGAGAGAGTCCTTATAAAGTTCACACTTGTGGAGAAGCCGTTTTTCTTCTTCATTGCTGACCACCTAGAGTTCTTGCGGGAGATTCCAACCGACGTTATTTCTAGCCTTTGCTTTAGAGGTTTGACAAAGACCCCGTGCGTTACACTTTTGGGCGATTATCAGGTTGTATGTAAGTCAATGGTCTTGTCAATTCCTCAAAGTTCTAGAAATAAAAGGTTTTGCCCTTCGGGGATTTTTTCTTAATATTTGTGTCATATGCTTTATCTATTTATTGGTTGACACACGCACACACATAGATGCATGTTTAGGGGCTGAATCAAGTTTGTTTAAAAATAGACTATAATTAAATAATGTTTAATTGAAAACTTGGGAATAATTTGAAATCGTTATCACATACCGCATTTATACGTTTTACAAATTGGTATCAGAGCAGGTTACGCTAATTTATCGCGTGATCCTGATTTTTCAAGGATTTATTTTTTTGATACAATTTGACTTCTCACGTCGTCAAATTGGTATTTGAGCAAGTTGCGCTAATTTATTGCGTATTCCTATTTTTAATAAAAATTTGTGTGATATTGATTTTTTTTAAATCAGTTTTGTGAAAAATGGCAATTTTTCGATGGAACACTTATCTAATCGGATGCCCCCTTTGATGTCACGAGTCAGAGTTTTGATGATATAAATCATTTGAATTTGACGTTTGCTAAAAGAATTGATTTTTTGGAAAAAGAAAATTCTCGTTTTAAATCCGCGTTGGATCTTTTGCAAACGGTTCAAAATCAAAGAGATTTTTATCGTGAAAATTTTGTTTCCTTGGACCATGACTTTGTTGCTTTAAAATTGTCCAAGAAGAAAAGTGATGATAGGGTCTTATTTTTAGAAAAAGAATTGGAGGACCTTAAAAATTCGATGGATTGTGTTTGTGCCAAAGAGGATAAAAATAGTTTAGTCAATGAGTTTGTGGCACGTGAAGAGACTCTTAGGAAAAAGTTTGCCTTAATTGAGGGAGAGCGAGATAACCTTCTAGGAATTGTTGAAAATTTGAAAAAGGCGTTCCTTAAATTAGAAGAGTCTAATTCTTTGCTTGAGTAAAAAATTTTGAAGTTAAAAAATGATTTGACAGACTCAAATAGGTTTGATAGTGATGGTAATGTCTCATCTTGTTCTCATGCTTCTAGTGCTAAAGCCAAAACCATTATTTGTTTTAGAGGGTCAATCAATTTCAAGGATGTTAGAAAATGTCAATCCATAGGTGTCGTTCCACCCGTTTACACATGTTCATATTGTGGTAGGAAAGGTCACCTTAGGCGTTTTTGTTTTAATCTTGGAAAATGTCCTAGGAAGTTTATGTCTAGTGTTTCCTTGGTTCCTAAATCCCCCACTCGATGTTTTTCATCTATTTGGGTTAGGAAATCACTTTTAGAGGCACTAGGTTTTAGATAAGTTGATTCCTGTTTGCTTGCACATGATTCTTCTCTTGCCATAACATATAGATGATTGTGTTTGCATGTTTGTCATACGCTAGTTATGCTTTTTGATATATTTTGGCTAGCGTTGTGACATGTACTTTTTGTATAGATTTTTTATTTTTGAAAAATACACAAATATTTTATTTTGATAATTTTTTCGAAAAATTCAAAAAGAGTTTTGTATTTTGTTTGTACCTTTTATGGATGAACACTTAGGATGACCGAGTCACAACATCATTCCACTTTTCATGTGATTATATGATAGTATTTTGAGACAGTAGGTCAATTCATCCATGTTCTTTATAATGTTTGGAGTCATTGTGATGTAATGAAGTGTTACTTCCTACATGTTTGACTCATAATTTCCTTTATTGCACACGTGCACGAATTTATTGTATTATTGTGCTTGTCTTATCACATGTTGGTTGTGTGTTTTCACTTCAATACTGTCCTTAAAACGAACCAAGTGCGGTAAAACTTGATAAGAAAGTTGTGCATGTAAGAGCCGTTTGTGAGTTTGTGTGCTTTGTTTGAAAACGGTGAAGGGCTACAAAAGATTTTTTATCCTTTGCGATTAAGCCGCCGTTTAAATTGGACCTAAAAAATTGAGGAATTTTGTTATTCGGGGTCTAAAGAGGTTTAAAAGAGCCCGAAAAATTTAAAGGCAATAAAAAGAAATTCATGCCAATTATGGGCCATTTAGGTTTTTGCACCAATTCTCCAATGTTTGAGAATTTATATTACCTCTAAAAGAACATGTATATGAGGGTGGTTGGATGGAGAATTTAAACGGGTTTGCACGTCCTTGAAAATCTTGAAAAAGTGCTCCATAGTTTTGGATGTTATTGGTGTGAAAATCACTTTGACTTTTATTTGTTGATTTGCATAAGACGATGTTATCTAAATTCAATAATTTTACACCTAAGGATACTTTTAATGCTCATTCGTTAAGAGTACAGATATGCATCGTGCACATATGAATGATTGAGTTTATTTACCTATCGAATATGTTCACACCCATACATATCGTTTCCATGACTTGGTTGTTTGAGTTTAAATCCACGGTGTGATTTTTTTGGTATCTTATTTTTTGTATGAAAAAATTTGAAAAATCAAAAATAGTTTGTGAAATTTTTGAGATACTCCTTTGCATGCGCGTAGCTTGATTCTTGTTTTCTATGCATTTTTTCGTGACACTCCATGCTTTGATTCTTTTTCTTATCTGTCTATTTGGGGACATCATAAAAAGGGGGAGAAAGAATTATCATGTTATGGGGGAGATTTTGCATTATGGGGGAGATTTGATTTGCTAATGATTTATTCTTGTATCATTTCAAACTCGATGCGTCACGAAGGTATTTTGCTTTATCTCATGTCTGTAGGTAAAAAATTGAAGATTGATATTTTTCACACCCTCATGAGAAAAGCTTTGAGAGTTGTGATGTTGAAGAAAATTTTGAGAACTTGCAAATGTTACCTTTTCAGTTTTGGAATTCGTGGGAGGGTAGATTTGTATAGGTTATTTGGTATTTGATAATTCAGATATTTTTATGTATGTACCGGCATAGACATAGGGGGATATTTGTAAGGACATATTTTTATAAATGTCCGTCACAATTTGTTAAGTCGTATACCATTACAATCGTCGAAGAATTGAAGAAGTTTTCATCTACAAAAGACAATTCTGAATTAGAAGTTGTCTTCAACATTCAAGCCCAACAATATGATCTTTGGTAAGTGTGACACCCCGCCTAATTAAATACCAGACGATCACTCCTTTATTAAATTAAATCAAGGTGAACAGTTGGTTCATTCTTAGCATCACTGTCGAAAAATAACTTTTTCAATTTAAACACCCTAATTAATTAAGCTAAGTGTCAAAACCATTTTTAGACATTACTTTCCAAATTTTATTTTATAAACCAAGATTTAAATCTTTACAATAATTCACTATAAAAAAAAATCACACCACAATTATCCTGGAACATATAATCCAAATAATTTAAACATTCAACAAATAAATCCCAACATTTAAAACTTAAAGTAAAACATCCAGACAGTAATGAATCCCAAAGTGACAATACTAGAAATAACTGACTCACAATGTCCAATAAAACAACTGAATAATGGAAAGGGCGACACATGCCCCACTAAATGAATATGCTAGGAGTGCAATCAAATAAATGAAGTCGTCTAAGCAAGAGGCCTGCAACTCCCACCTAAGCTGCAGCGCGTTCCTTCAAAAGGATCTTACGCAAGACGCCCCAGTGGCTGGGCACCTGTAATATATACATATATATACAAGAGAGAAAGAGAAATAGAAACGGGTCAGAGCCTGATAGTGTAGAAGATTTAAAATTTGTTTAGAAAGTATTTAAAATGTTTACAGGCCAATGCCACAACATATTAGTGTGACACTCTCTTGAGAAATTCTCACCTCTCTTCTAATGTGCACGCCTATCGCACTAATCTTCCCAACGGATTATCTTATCTTATATCGCACTGAACTTCCCAATGGTTTAACTTATCTTAGGTTACTCGAAAGATTTAAGACTGAACAATATAATTGTTTAAGAGGATAATTTCATTTCATCACAAAGTTCTCATTTTAACTTTATTTATTAATAAAGTTTCCCAGTGTCATATTATACTTTTGAAAACATGTATTTTCAATTTGAAGTCATTACTCATTTCTTACTTACCATAACACAGTAGGAAGTTCCAAATTTCATAATTTCATATATATATATATATATATATTAAATACTCGTATAATATATATAGACTAATAGCACCCCACATAAAAATTATGGTGCGGGCATACCTTGCTATCCAATCCCCGTATCTCTCATACTAAGGGAAATACAAGTTCGGAATCACTCTCGAACTGTATTAACACATACACAAACAATAATAAAGCGAGGCATAGATTCCAAGTCTCTAAGAGGTCAGCACATACCCTCACGTCTCTTAGGACCGTCTGACCATCGATCAGATAGCCTGTACCAAGGATATCTATCTTCTAGGGTAAGAGTCAATATCCCCCATAAAGGTCCCATCGAGATAAGACTGTCCCAGCGCGGTAACCTCAGGGATAGCAAGTAGCGCGGGCATGATTTTCACATGTATATAATATATGCATACACACAGTCATATAAATATACTACTTTTATCATATCAATTTGGGCTCATCCCATAACCCATAATCACGACATTTATTCTTATTTTTCCATTATTTGTTATCACGTATAACGGTTCGTCTCTAACATTAATTTGAGGGATTATTATAACTTACTACGTAACACTCATGGACTCTATCCTCCTAAGTGTAAAATTCAGTAGGTATTCATTTATGTTCCAGCGTAACTATCTTACGCGTCTCTCCCTTTAATACATAATTTCATCGTCCCTTATACATAAATATCCCAAAAATAAAACTCTCGTCTTACATTAAAGGTCCCATAATTATTTATAAGTCCTACTGGTCTTCTTTATCTCCCAAAACATTTTAATAAGGGTGTCCAAGGATTATTTCTCATTAAATTGAATTCAACTAATTTAAAAAGGGGAAATATGAGTCTGCTAGAAGGGGTCGATCGATCGAGGTTTGGGGCTCGATCGATCGAACCTTCGATCGATCGAAGCTCTTGGCTCGATCGATCGATCAAGCAGGTATGGCAATTTCTGCACGAAACCAGTTTCGGGTTTAATCACACAATCTCATCCAAATCCAGATTTTTCACACCCAAAATTCCTAAAATTCGTACTATAATTAGTATACAATCATATTATTCATCTTCTACGTAAAGCATGTAATTTTACGTCAATAACCATGGATTTATAGGCAAAAACTTCATAAAAATCTCAAGAACCCTAGAATTTCTTTAACATGGTTCTAATCAATCTTTTCCAGAATTTTCTTCTTCTAAAACATTATAAATTCATGGTTTAATCCTCTACATGTGAAGGGGTTTCCATATTATCATTCAAATCATTACTACATGCGATTTCCTATCTCCAACTTGGGTTTTCTTCCATGAAACTCATCCTAATCATCCCTAGACTAACATGAGTGATGCATTAACGAAGATAAACAAGATAAACACTTGCTTGGAATTTTTAGAGTTCTGATTTGATGACGAATTTGGTGTGGTTGCGTTCCCCATCGCGCGATATACGCGTTGGTGGTGGTGGCGGTGCAAACGGATGAATTTTGGGCGTTGGATTGCTTTGAAAGCTCTCTTGTTCCCTCTCCTATGGCCGTCACTTGTCTTTGGTTGTTTTAACCCTAGAAGGCAACCTTATACATCTGATATAACCCTTGAAATTTCGTGGGTTTAATTACCCAAAAATGTAAAATGTCCAAAATGCCCTCCCGGGGTGCTAAATAGGCCTAAAAATGCCCCGAGACCCAAACTAAACCCTCGGGTATAATTTTCTGACTATCTCGACCCTTCCGGACACTTTGGAGCACTCAAAATGACCATACGAGCAACTTATAATATATTCACTTTTATTAATCAATATTTAGTCCCGACGCGACACGGGCGCATACCTACTCAAATTTCCAAAATTATCATTTTATTCACTCTTGACATTTAATAGAATCCATATTATATTACTTTACTCATTTGTAGTATTCAACAAATTTCCCATAATTACTAACTCTCATCATGTTAATAATTATAACATAATTAATTTCCGGATTTATATTAAATAATTAATTCACATTAAATTTAATAAATCCCGAAATTAATATTGCATAAAAATACGGGGTATTACATACTTCCCCCTAATAACGGAATTTCGTCCCGAAATTCGAAAAATAAGGCATACTGGTAAGAATAAATCTGGGTATCTCTCGCGCATATCTGCCTCACTCTCCCAAGTGGATTCTTCCACATTATGATGCTCCCACTGGACCCGTACAAGTGGAACTACCTTCGACCTCAATCTCCTCTCGCTATGGTCTAGGATAGCCACTGGTCTCTCCTTGTAACAGCTGTTAGGCTGTAAGTCTATCTCATCTATTGCGATGTGAGTATGGGCCATATCATCCCGAAGATATTGTCTCAACGACGAGATGTGGAATACATCGTGAATGCGATGTAAATGCTCTGGCAGTCCCAATCTGTATGCTACCGGCCCAATCCTCTCGATAATGGGAAATGGTCCCACGTGCCTCGGGGCCAATTTTCCTTTCTTTTCGAACCTTATCACTCCTTTCATAGGAGATACACGTAGTAACACTTGTTTCCCCACATTAAACTCCCGAAAGAACCGTTTTGCATCGGCGTAGCTTTTCTGCCTATCCTGGGCTACTCGAATGCGACTCCTGATCATCTCAATCCTCGCGGAGGTTTCCTGAATTACCTCTGGTTCTAGCAACTTGTTATCCCCCACCTCGAGCCAACAAGTTGGGGGAACGACAAGGCCTGCCATACAAAACCTCGACTGGAGCCATGTCAATCGTGAACTGATAAGAGTTATTATAAGCAAACTCTACCAGTGGAAGATGTGGCTCCCAACCTCCTCCAAAATCAAGAACACACATGCGTAGCATATCCTCGAACATCTGATTAGTACGCTCTGTCTGTCCATCTGTCTGTGGGTGATAAGCTGATCTCAACCTCAACTCGGTACCCATAGCTTCCTGAAAGCTCTCCCAGAAATGCGACACAAAAATCTTGTCTCTATCTGACACAATATTCAGGGGCACTCCATGTAATCTGACAATCTCAGCAATGAACAACTGAGCAATACTGACCCGTGGTATAGTTTGTCCGCACCGGTAGAAAATGAGCCACCTTGGTAAAACGATCTACAATCACCCAGATAGAGTCATGGCCCCGCTGTGATGTAGGTAACCCTGTAATAAAATCCATGGAAATACTCTCCCACTTTCACGCGGGTACCTCCAATGGCTGAAGCAACCCTGATGGTTTCTGATGGTCCACCTTTACCACCTGGCAGGTAGAACACTTGGACACGAACTCAGCAATGTCCTTCTTCATCCCACTCCACCAGTATTGCCGCCTCATATCCTGGTACATCTTATCTCCTCCAGGATGTACCACAAATCGGGACCCGTGAGACTAGTTCATCACTGCATGACGTAATTCTGCTCCTTCTGGAACCACCAATCTCCCATTAAACCTCAAACCCCCATCAGAAGTAACAGAATAGGACTCAGCACCCTCAGTTAAAAGTCGTACAATCTGCTCTAGGCAAAACGGGTCTGCGGTCTGTGCCTGTATCACCCTCGTAACAATCTCGGGTGTCACTGTCATAACAGATATGAAGGAACGGGCTACTGCATCCTGGTGGCCTAACTCCTTCCACTTTACTTTCCAGACGTCCGCTATATCGTCTACCGGTCTACAGCTCAACGCATCAGCAACTACGTTGGCCTTCCCCGGATGGTACTGTATGTCGAACTGATAGTCCTTCACAAAATCTAACCATCTGCGCTGACGCATATTCAGCTCTCGCTGAGTGAACAGGTACTGCAGTGACTTGTGGTCTGTGAACAAGCGGAATTTCTCCCCCAATAAATAGTGTCTCCATATCCTCAATGCAAAAATGACCGCTGCTAACTCCAGGTCGTGGGTGGGGTAATTCTTCTCATGCTGCTTAAGCTTACGGGAGGCAAAAGCTATAGCCTTCTCTTCCTGCTGGAGTACTCCCCCAAGTCCCCGTAAAGAGGCATCGGTGTAAACCAGGTACTCCACACCCAGGTTCGGTAATGCAAGGACTGGTGCTGAAGTAAGCTTGTCTTTCAGCTCGTAAAAAGCCAATTGACAAGCATCATCCCAAACATATGGTACCCCTTTGCGAGTCAAGTTCGTCAATGGACCCGCTATTTTGGAGAATCCCCGAATGAATCTCCTGTAGTATCCGGCTAACCCCAAGAAACTACGCAATTCCGTCGGTGTCGTGGGCTGTCCCCACTCCCTCACCGCTGACACTTTACTCGGGTCAACTACTATCCCCTGTTCAGAAACAACATGCCCCAAGAACTGTACTTCTCACAACCAGAATCCGCACTTCTCGTACTTAGCATACAACTGATGCTCTCGTAGAGTCTGAAGAACCTGGCTCAAGTGCTCGGTATGCTCCTCCTCGGAATGTGAATATATCAAAATGTCATCTATGAAGACGATGACAAACTGATCCAGGAACTCTCTGAACACTCGGTTCATTAAGTCCATGAACACGGCTGGAGCATTTGTGAGGCCAAATGGCATCACCCTGAACTCATAGGACCCATATCTCGTCAAGAAAGCAGTCTTTGAAACATCCTACTCCCTAATACGTAGATGATGGTACCCCGACCTCATGATCTATCTTCGAGAAGAAAGTTGCTCCCCTCAGCTGGTCGAACAGATCATCGATTCGAGGCAACGGAGACTTATTTCGTATCGTGACCTTGTTCAACTCCCAGTAGTCCACACATAGCCTCAGTGAACCATCTATCTTCTTCACAAACAAGACTGGAGCGCCCCAAGGTGAGGTACTCCTACGAATGAAGCCCTGACCTAGCAATTTCTCTATCTGATCTCGTAACTCTCGCATCTCTGCCGGAGCCATACAGTATGGAGCACGTGCTATCGGTCTAGTATTCGGTAATAAATCTATGACAAAGTATATCTCTCGACTGGGGGTAGGCCTGATATCTCCTGAAATACATCGGAATACTCACGAACAACTGGAATCAAGTCTAAGGGAATCACAACCTCCTTAGAGGTATCCTCCTCTATATAATATAAATGAGCGGTCGAGCCTCCCTCTGGGCGAGGCATAGCCACTACATATATCTCTTGCCCCGGGATGGCAAAAATAATACTCCCACCAAAACAATCTATCATGACTCTGTAAGCTGCGAGCCAATCCATACCGATGATAACGTCGTGCTCATGCATATCTAAGACTAACATGTTCGCTGGTAATACTAAGCTACCAATCTCTACCCCTACTCCCCGGCATATAAAGAAAATAAGCGAACCATTTCCCAGTGGTGAGTCTACACACGTCACAGTGCTCTCTGCTGTGGCTAATAACCCTAAGGCCTTCGCAAAATGGGTAGTTATAAAACAGTGCGTCGCCCCATTATCAAATAAAATTCAACCCATAGCACCGGGTATAGAGAACGTACCTTTTATCTCAGTTGGGGCCTAAGATGCTGCTATTTGGTGGACGTTATAGACACGTCCATACTGTAACTACCTCTGCTGAACTGAGGCTGTTGGAATGGCTGGTGGAGATGATTCCTGTGGTTTATTTCTGGCACCTTGCTGTCGTGGGGCCCTATTCCTCTCTGGGCAATCCTGACGCTTATGGCCATTTCTGCTACATTGGAAGCACCTCCCTCGAAACTCCCTCACTTTACTACGTTGTTGACTAGTCTCTCTTTTTCCCTGGTCTTGCTAGCCTTGATGAGAAATTTGCGGAAAAACTATGTCAGGGTGAGGACAATCCCTCCACTTATGACCCGGCTGTACGCATTTACAGCAGAGTCCCAAAATTCTCTGCTGGTCGGGCTGTAGTTTCTCCCCAGTCTGATTTGGGCAAGATTGACGTTTGTGACCGTCCATTCCACAACCGAAACACTTCTTTGTGGCTTCATTCTGATCCCAACTTTATTGTTGCAATTCCGGTGCCTCTGCACAATTGTCAACTTTAGTCACATGAATTTGATCCACCCCTCTAGGTCTTTTACCTCCTCTAAACTGCACGTTGCGTTCGTGGTATTGTAAGACTGCAGTGGTAACTTCTTGTGCCACGATTCCCGCAATTTCGGCGATTGGTACCCTTTTCGGAGACACCTGAGGTGTGAGTTGTCCTTGCTTGTTAACCTCCCCAATAGACTTAGCTTGTTCATCTTGACGGGCCATCTGAAAATTAAAATTTAATCTGAATAAGTTCAATATTCACATCGAAAAATTGCAGAAGCACGAATTTCAACGCATAAAGATGAATACAACATTCCTAATATTAGGGCTCTAATTCAAAGACGCTAAGCTGGAAACGAGATAAGCCGTACAGATCCTAAAGGACACTAGAACCTGATGCTCTGATACCACCAATGACACCCCGCCTAATTAAATACCGGGCGATCACTCCTTTATTAAATTAAATCAAGGTGAACAGTTGGTTCATTCTTAGCATCACTGTCGAAAAATAACTTTTCCAATTTAAACACCCTAATTAATTAAGCTAAGTGTCAAAACCATTTTTAGACATTACTTTCCAAATTTTATTTTATAAACCAAGATTTAAATCTTTACAATAATTCACTATAAAAAAAAATCACACCATAATTATCCTGGAACATATAATCCAAATAATTTAAACATTCAACAACTAAATCCCAACATTTAAAACTTAAAGTAAAACATCCAGACAGTAATGAATCCCAAAGTGACAATACTAGAAATAACTAAATCACAATGTCCAATAAAACAACTGAATAATGGAAAGGGCGACACATGCCCCACCAAATGAATATGCTAGGAGTGGAATCAAATAAATGAAGTCGTCTAAGCAAGAGGCCTGCAACTCCCACCTAAGTTGCAGTGCGTTCCTTCCAAAGGATCCTACGCAAGACGCTGGGCACCTGTAATATATACATATATATACAAGAGAGAAAGAGAAATAGAAACGGGTCAGAGCCCGATAGTGTAGAAGATTTAAAATTTGTTTAGAAAGTATTTAAAATGTTTACAGGCCAATGCCACAACATATTAGTGCGGCACTCTCTTGAGAAATTTTCACCTCTCTTCTAATGTGCACGCCTATCTCACTAATCTTCCCAACGGATTATCTTATCTTATATCGCACTAAACTTCCCAATGGTTTAACTTATCTTAGGTTACTCGTAAGATTTAAGACTGAACAATATAATTGTTTAAGAGGATAATTTCATTTGATCACAAAGTTCTCATTTTAACTTTATTTATTAATAAAGTTTCCCAGTGTCATATTATACTTTTCAAAGCATGTATTTCCAATTTGAAGTCATTACTCATTTCTTACTTACCATAACACAGTAGGCAGTTCCAAATTTCAGAATTTCGTATATATATATATATATTAAATACTCGTATAATATATAGAGACTAACAGCACCCCACATAAAAATTATGGTGCGGGCATACCCTGCTATCCAATCCCCGTATCTCTCGTACTAAGGGAAATACAAATTCGGAATCACTCTCGAACTGTATTAACACATACACAAACAATATTAAAGCGAGGCATAGATTCCAAGTCTCTAAGAGGTCAGCACATACCCTCACGTCTCTTAGGCCCGTCTGACCATCGATCAGATAGCCTGTACCAAGGATATCTATCTTCTAGGGTACGAGTCAATATCCCCCATAAAGGTCCCATCGAGATAAGACTGTCCCAGCGCGGTAACCTCAGGGATAGCAAGTAGCGCGGGCATGATTTTCACATGTATATAATATATGCATACACACAGTCATATAAATATACTACTTTTATCATATCAATTTGGGCTCATCCCATAACCCATAATCACGACATTTATCCTTATTTTCCCATTATTTGTTATCACGTATAACGGTTCGTCTCTAACATTAATTTGAGGGATTATTCTAACTTACTACGTAACACTCATGGACTCTATCCTCCTAAGTGTAAAATTCAGTAGGTATTCATTTATGTTCCAGCGTAACTATCTTACGCGTCTCTCCCTTTAATACATAATTTCATCGTCCCTTATACGTAAATATCCCAAAAATAAAACTCTCGTCTTACATTAAAGGTCCCATAATTATTTATAAGTCCTACTAGTCTTCTTTATCTCCCAAAACATTTTAATAAGGGTGTCCAAGGATTATTTCTCATTAAATTGAATTCAACTAATTTAAAAAGGGGAAATATGATTCTGCCAGAAGGGGTCGATCGATCGAGGTCTAGGGTTCGATCGATCGAACCTTCGATCGATCGAAGCTCTTGGCTCGATTGATCGATCAAGCAGGTATGGCAATTTCTGCAGGAAACCAGTTTCGGGTTCTATCACACAACCTCATCCAAATCCAGATTTTTCACACCCAAACTTCCTAAAATTCGTACTATAATCAGTATACACCCATATTATTCATCTTCTACGTAAAACATGTAATTTTACGTCAATAACCATGGATTTATAGGCAAAAACTTCATAAAAATCTCAAGAACCCTAGAATTTCTTTAACATGGTTCTAATCAATCTTTTCTAGAATTTTCTTCTTCTAAAACATCATAAATTCGTGGTTTAATCCTCTACATGTGAAGGGGTTTCCAGATTATCATTCAAATCATTACTACATGCGATTTCCTATCTCCAACTTGGGTTTTCTTCCATGAAACTCATCCTAATCATCCCTAGACTAACACAAGTGATGCATTAACGAAAACAAACAAGATAAAAACTTGCCTGGGATTTTCAGAGTTCTGATTTCATGACGAATTTGGTGTGGTTGCGTCCCCCATCGCGCGATCTACGCGTTGGTGGTGGTGGCGGTGCAAACGGATGGATTTTGCGCCTTGGATTGCTTTGAAAGCTCTCTCCTTCCCTCTCCTATGGTCGGCACTTGTCTTTGGTTGTTTTAACCCTAGAAGGAAACCTTAGACATCAGATATAACCCTTGAAATTTCGTGGGTTTAATTACCCAAAAATGTAAAATGTCCAAAATGCCCTCCCGGGGTGCTAAATAGGCCTAAAAATGCCCCGAGACCCTAACTAAACCCCCGGGTATACTTTTCTGACTATCTCGGCCCTTCCGGACAATTTGGCGCAGTAAAAACGACCATACGAGCAACTTATAATATATTCACTTTTATTAATTAATATTGAGTCCCGACGCGACACGGGCGCGTACCGACTCAAATTTCCAAAATTGTCATTTTATTCACTCTTGACATTTAATAGAACCAATATTATATTACTTTACTCATTTGTAGTATTCAACAAATTTCCCGTAATTACTAACTCTCATCACGTTAATAATTATAACATAATTAATTTCCAAATTTATATTAAATAATGAATTCACATTAAATTTAATAAATCTCCAAATTAATATTGCATAAAAATACGGGGTATTACAGTAAGATAATGATTAAAGTTTCATTTACAGTTCATATTAAGAGTGCTGGGATATTTTTAAAAGGAGTTTTAAAAAGTTTTTATATAAAAATGTTATTTGTTATAAAGACTGTTAACTGTTTTAGAAAGACGTGTTTTTGAAAAGTTTGAGAAAATTTCTACGGCTGTAAACCTACCTCGATTTCGATGCGAAGGTCATTCAACCGAGATCACCATCTCATTCAAACGACATTGAGATGTCGTGTGTAGTCGTTCGAACGACACGTGGATCTCGTTCAAGCGAGATAGGATTTTCGTTCGAGCGACGCTACTTTTCGGCTGACACGCTGACCTCATGCTTATCCTTTGACCGACTCAAAATTTCTTATAAAAGGGACAGCAACCTTTGTTTTAAAACGAGGAGAACAGTTTTCAACCTGAAAGAGTTTTATCCTTTGAAAACTTTTGTTTTGTTTATCTGCCCAAAATCAATTAGAAAATATTTTTTGGCAGAATGTTTTTCTCCAACAATTTGAGGGTTCAAATATTTGTTTTGTTTACAATTCACAAAAATCCCAATTGCTTTTGTGTGAGTTGTTTTGTGGAACCCAAGAATATATTTTTCTTGGGTTTATTCTTTGTGAGGAAAACTCTACAACCGACAGCTGCGTGCTATTATGGAGGGAGTCCTTATAAAGTGCACACTTGTGGAGAAGCCGTTCACTACACCAAATCTGCCGAATTGTCAAGGTCATTGACCTTTACAAATCCAACTTATCAAGGTCAATGACCGTGACATTTCAAGCCGAGACAACTTTTTTTGTCACGGTCGTGTCACGGTCATTGACCTTGACACAAAAATCGCGTTTTGTGTCACGGTCGTGTCGCGGTCAATGACCGTGACACGTTTGTCACGGTTATAAACCGTGACAAAGCCGTGACCCTTTTTAAAAAAAAATTCACGGTCATTGACCGTGACACGTTCATGACAACTTTTGTCACGGTGAATAACCGTGACAATTCTGGTCAGAATTTAAAAAAATCTGCTGGGCAGTATGGCCACTGCCACTGCCCAGCAGTATATCTGAACCTGTTATAGCAACGTTGTACCTGTTCCAAACATCATATATCCAAACAAACTAAAGATAATGCAAATATATATTCAAATAGAGACAATATGCATCACGATATAATTCAAATGTAACAACTTAAAACAATTCAATTCAAACTTAAAACAATGTCACTACATGTCTGGTGTATTGTTAAAACTGAGGAGGTGAGTAGGCCACACGACATTCGAATTGACGCACCCACTAATATACGTCGTGCCGCATTGTTCGCGCAACCACAATAGGGAGTTCTGCTTTTCGGGTATGACATGCGTGACGAGCACCCTGGACTCCATCTCTTGAAGCGCACGTCCATGAACTATTCCACCCTGGACGATATTCGGGTCCCTCAACCCCCACCCTATCCGCTGGCCATCAAATACGTCCAATATGAACACGCTCGGCCAACCAAGTGTCGACATTGGTCTGTTGAAGGGCGCCAAATAGGGAAGTGGATTATCGAAGTACGAACGTGTCGGTGATGAAGCAGCGAGGTCCACATCCTCGTCATCCTGCGCCTCGTCCTCCCGCACCTCCTCATCCACCGCCTTCTCCTTACCTTTCCCTTTCCCTTTACGGTCTCCGCCCAACGTACGCTTCATGAATGCGTACATATCTTGGACCGTCGCCTCCAAAAGGGACAGCTTCGCGTCGTGTGAATCCACCGTTCGGGCCAACCCGGTGTCGCTCGTCTCCAATCCGATGATCCTAGATTTGGCCACCCGCGAGCTCACCCCCTTGTCCTCCCCTTGCGATCAGAGCCAAGCACTTGGCTGAGTGCATCTGTGGACAAAGATGCCTTATCGGCATCAGACTGCGACTCATGCACTTCCTTAAGCTTTGCCTGAAACGACAAAAATCACATGATTAGTAAAATAAGTAAACTAAAAAATTATAACGTAATTAACAAAAATTAAACTGTCGGATTACTTACAATCGTGGCCGCGACGCTCGGGGACACCTCCTTGTCCTTCCCCTTCTTCGTCCGAAGAGCCACATAAGTATCGAGCCTATGTGGCTTACCCCCTGGCCCACTCCCTACCCCCTGAAATAAAATAAAGTAAAGTAAAATTAGTATCGGCACCGCAAAGTAAAATAATGAAGAATAATATATTTCTGTAGTTATAGAAAAATTAAATCTTACCTGCATCCTATGCTCCACCTCGGCGTAAGAGGTCCGACCGGAGTAGTGCACGTCCGTCATTTTTGCCCTATTTTCCATCCCCGATTGGCGAGATGCCAATTGTCGATCCGCGATCTCATTGTTAATGAACTTCTGCCATTGTGCCAATGAGATCGGCTCCTTGGGGGGGACGGATTCACGCCATTGGATAATCGACTCTCGTGTTTTCCCAAAGTATTGTGCCCGCATATTTTTTTTCCACGACTTGAGTTTCTCCCTAATCTGCTCCAACACGGGATCGCGTAGCTTTGGATCCAAGTTGAATTGTTCCTGTCCAACAAATACAATGTTAGTTGCGAATAAATATAAATATGAAATTGAAATTGAAATTGAAATTGAAATTGAAATTGAAATTGAAATTGAAATATAAATATAAATATAAATATATTACCTGTAGTGCCGCCCAAACAGCTAACTTGAGCTCATATGGCACCTCCTTTCAACTCATAAACCCCGGGCCGATGACCGTCTTTAGCAGAACGAGGGATCTCGCTAATATCTCCGATTTGTTCTCGACGGTAATCCCATATTTCCCATATTTGGGGAGCCTAGGGGCGGAAGAGCCCTCGTCGCCTCCACTACCACCGACCCCAAACGACATCATCATAAACAGCATCATCATCTTCGCCTTAATATCTGAAGGAGACATTTGCTGTAAAAAAATGTTATTAGTACAGATATAATATTATCACAATATGCAGATCTTATAAAAGAGTCGGGTTTGGCATTAATAAAGTGAGAATTACACACACACACATAAAAATCTTTAATAAAATTCTCATATCTTCTTTCAATTTAAACACACACACAGTAGTGACTGTCTATTTAAAATAATCTCAATGTTAATTTCAGGTATTGAATTTCTACTATTGTTTTGTGCTTTTTATAAATCATACCCCACCCCCACCCCAACATGTTTACGGGCTTTCATCACCCATTATAAATTTTTCGGTCCGTGACTTACTGGCCAGTTGTCTTGGGTCTTTTAGTCCCTTAACATTACTTTAAGAATTTTACCCAATCTAAATACCACATTTTCTTTCTTGTTATACACTTGAACACGTTTTGTTATTTAGTCCTTATTAATTTATCTTTGATGTATTACCAACATCTTTACTTTTATAAACTTTATTTAATTTTCAATTTTAAGGACTATTTTCATCACTTAGTGTTCATCTAAGTTCTAGTATAACAAGTTCCCATAAAAATCTTTAATAAAATTCTCATATCTTCTTTCAATTTAAACACACACACAGTAGTGACTGTCTATTTAAAATAATCTCAATGTTAATTTCAGGTATTGAATTTCTATTATTGTTTTGTGCTTTTTATAAATCATACCCCACCCCCACCCCACCCCACCCCCACCCACCCCCACCCCCACCCCAACATGTTTACGGGCTTTCATCACCCGTTATAAATTTTTCGGCCCGTGACTTACTGGCCAGTTGTCTTGGGTCTTTTAGTCCCTTAACATTACTTTAAGAATTTTACATAATCTAAATACCACATTTTCTTTCTTGTTATACACTTGAACACATTTTGTTATTTAGTCCTTATTAATTTATCTTTGATGTATTACCAGCATCTTTACTTTTATAAACTTTATTTAATTTTCAATTTTAAGGACTATTTTCATCACTTAATGTTCATCTAAGTTCTAGTATAACAAGTTCCCATAAAAATCTTTAATAAAGTATTATCACAAATATAAACTAAGAGTGATAAAATAACTTTGAGGCATATAAATTAATTGTGACAAAGTAAGATTATGGAGACCCCACTTTTCTTTCTATAACTCCAATTTTATTAAACTTTAAATATAATTAGGGGTGTATAGAAAGAAAAGTTAAATAGGAATAAAAACAACATTTTTAAAATATGAAGGGCTCACCAATTTGATCAAATTTTTCAACAACATAGACTAATTGATCTTTATTATAAGACAATTACTACAAATTTATGCGCATCGCCCGAATTCAAAAAGTAATTTAATGACTAAAGTAATACTTTTTTTGACTTTAGTTATTCACCACAAATCTTAAAAAATATTTTATTTTTCATGCTTTTAGCAACTTCGGATGCCATTTTAACCCTTATTGTAGTTTTTTAGTTTTCATGCTTTTATTTGATGGATATAAAGTCATGTGATTATTTCACCATATAAAGTCAACAAAAAACGCCATATATGGTTTTTTTCTCCATTAGTATAAGTATATAGCGATTATTTCACACTTAAATCACATATTAAGCCGGCCTTCATTTTTTTATGAAATTTGTAGAAAATTACTTATTTATTTTGAATGAAAATAAATTGTTATCCAATGTTTTTGGATATTATTTACATTTACATTTTTGGATATTATTTTTGGATATTATTTACATTTACATTTTTGGATATTATTTTTGGAAATCTATAGAAAATTACTTATTTATTTACATTTTTAACCCCCTACCCCCACCCTGCCCCACCCCCTACCCCCACCCTGCCCCCACCCCCTACCCCCACCCTGCTCCACCCCCCACACACACATACACACACGCACATATATACACACATACACACATATATATACACACAAACATATATATAAATGGAAGAGAGAGAGAGAGAGAGAGAGAGAGAGAGAGAGAATTAAACCTGAAAGTAGAGAGAGAGAGAGAGCAGCGTCGAGAGAGAGAGAGAGGGAGGGATCGGCGGGAGGGAAAAAAGAAGGGGGAAAGGGTTTTTGCTGGAAACATTGTCACGGTCGTGTCAAGGTCATTGACCGTGACAATTATTTAAATAATTGTCACGGTCAATGACCGTGATAATTCTTTGTCACGGTCGTGTCAAGGTCAATGACCGTGACATAAACGCGTGTTTTTTGTCACGGTCAATGACCTTGACAAGGGTGACCGGCTGAAAGGTGACAATTTTGTCATTTTGGTGTAGTGGTTTTTCTTCTCGATTGCTGGCCACCTGGAGTTCTTGCGGGAGATTTCATCCGATGTTATTTCTAGCTGTTGCTTTGGAGGTTTGACGAAGACACCGTGCGTTACACTTGTGGGCGATTATCAGGTTGTATGTAAGTCAATGGTCTTGTGAATTCTTCAAAGTTCTAGAAATAAAAGGTTTTGTCCTTCGGGGATTTTTTCTTAATATTTGTGTCATATGCTTTATCTATTTATGGGTTGACACATGTACACACATAGATGCATGTTTAGGGGATGAATTAAGTTTGTTTAAAAATAGTCTCTAATTAAATAAGGTTTAATTGAAAACTTACGAATAATTTGAAATCGTTATTACACACCACATTTATACGTTTTACAAACTCAACCCAAAAACTTATGGATAAGAGAGTGAATGGTACATATAAAATTTACAGATATGGGCTAAGGTTTTTACCCAGAATTTCCAGATCTAACAAACAAATAGAAATATAACCGAAGTATGATAGTGAACAATGATTTTTTACCCAAAATAGCAATTAAACTATAACCGAAGTCAAAAGATCCCCTGAAACTGAGTTGAATACGAAGAAGAGTAAACACTTAACTCAAAACTTCAAACTATAGATCCAGATCTGAACTAACTCAGATATGCACCTATAACTAGGTTGTGAGTGAGTTCACCTGTGAAAAACAACTGAGTCAGTAGTTAATTCTCACATACGGTGCTAAACTGATATTACACGAAAGTGTAACAAATTAGATAAACAAGAAAAAATGGGTGAGTCATGAACTAAGCTCTTTATGGGTAGGACAATGAACAATAAATGTGGAGTAAATGAATTAAAAGAGAGATAAACACATAGGTTTAAATTGGTTCAGCCAAATGGCCTATATCTACTGTTTGGTAACTTATTTTTCACTAATTATAAAATGTTTTATGGGTTACACTTTTATACTTTCTCTCTCTAACAATGTTTTGCCAGAGTTTTGGTACTTTTTATAGTGGCATGGCTTATTCAATAAGCTGTACATAGAGTCCTATTTATAGGTGGCTTGGGGTGTAATGTGTACCCAAGTCATATAGAGAATATTGTTTGATCTGGTTCACTCGATCTGTGACACCTATCCTTCTAGAATCTATATGAAAAGCGTGATTATTATTCTCGCATTCATTTTCATAATGTGTATCCATTTGCATAGTCCTGAAATGACGAGAATAGCCTTTATACTGAATTCATCATGTTCATAGTTATTTGTTGTAAAATGGTCGATCCATGTATGAGACCGACTCTGGACGAGGTCGACCGTTATTTTAGGCCAAGGGGACCAAAATGTCCAGTATGTAGAGGAGACCACTTTTGGATCATCAAGGGCCTTAGACTAAACATGTTGTAATACAGAGATTTTAATTCTGAACATTTCATGCCAAGGATTAATTGTTAATCGCCTCTAAAAAATAATGAAGTTATGCACAACACTAAAAATTTCATGCTTGTGCACATGATATAGTGGCCTTTAATTCTCGCTTACAAACTTGATTAGTTTTATACTGTACCACCCAATTTAAGTTGAAATTGGAACATTATTAGTTCAAAAGTCCGAATTTTAAACTAAAAATAGTCTAATTCACTTCTAATGTGTGGATATGTGGTTCCCTATACACACTTGGGATTTCACTACAAATCGAAAGTGATATTTTAGACTAAAATTATTCATATTTCAATTTCAAGACATGAAATTGAAGTTCTTAAGGTAAATTCAGTACAAACAGAAGGCAAAAAGTGAGGTTCCACCGGTGAATGATGGAAAACTCGCTCCAAAACCTGATCGATACCCATTCCCGACATAAATGCACCCCTTACTAATTGACACGCCACCATATATTGTGGCTCCGGTCTCACGTGACCATATAATTTTCCCAGTCTTAGCATTCATAGCGTATACAGGTCCGGTTCGATAGGTGGACCCCGCAAAGAGAATGTCGTTCGATATAGTTACGGGGCCAATGGATGTGGAATTAGTAGGATTGGCAGTAGACCATAGGATTTTTCCTGTGCAAGCGTCCATTGCCACCCATGCACCACCAGTTGTGATGGTTTTAGACGGGCGAAGTGTGAAGTTTACACCGTCACTATTGGCAATATTGGTGTAGATCATTTTTTCGTCGGTGGCTGCTCCCCACATACCTCCTCCAGTCATACCTCCAGGACCAGCCTCCTGTGTATACCAAGAGCTTGAAATGTTATAATAAAGAAAAAAAAAGGAATACCCATTAATAATCACTTGTGGTCCTCATTGTAAAATCAACAATATTTTTGTGAAATTCAAATGAAATGAAGTCTAAGGGTCCATTTGATTGAATTTGATTTATGTTCCATGGAAAATACTTGTTTTAGTTTTTTTTTTACTATTATAGTGCTTGATACCAAATATACGTTTTAAGACTAGTTTTGCATATGAAAAATGATCCATAATTTTGTCATTTTCCATGATCAATATATCTTACCCAACCCTCAAAGAATTGATTTTCGAGGAAAACTTCAAAAAGACCAAACCACTCTTATCTTTTTCCCAGTGTTCTAAAAAATCCGCCTAGGCTCCGCCTAGGGTTAACGCTTGGGAGAAACGCCCCGCCTTAAGTTTTTTACGCCTTATTCTTGGATAAACCCTTAAGGTGCACTTTTTTTCTAAAAACAACAATGCTTTAATGGAACGATATTGCTTTTAAAGAATTTTTTTACTAACCAGACCATTATCTCGTCCAAAATAATCAATTAGTATTTTAATTTGCAAATATTCAGACATATTTTTATTATATATACAATTTTATTATTTTAATAGCGTTGTTATGGTTAAAACCATTAAAATATATTAAAAAGGCCTAAACTCCTTTTTACGCCTAAGTCCCGCCTAAACCTCTAAGGCTTAAGGCTTGACCTCCACACCTCGATCACACCCCGCGTTTTTTAGAACCTTGCTGTTTCCACGCATTTTCCAACATCTCATGAAAATGATATTTTTCAGTTATTTTCATCTATGTAATCAAACACACGCTAAATGCTACGAACACTAAAATAAATCTTAAAGGTACTTTTTGAACCTGGAGGAAAATCATGTCTACCCTTGATTCATCAATGGTCAGGAGGTTTAAAATGAAAAGGTTGCCATTTTCGCTAAAGCGTAGCACAAACAAAGCTTTTGGGGAGATATTTTCACTCAAATTAATATATTTATAATATGACTGGTTAGGCATAAGTTGTATTTATAAATATTACATTTTGTTGTCTAATATATTAAATTACTAACCTATTAATATGTGTAATAATTATGTACATTATTCGCGTGTCCAAAAGTGTCCAAAATTGTTATAAATTTAATTATGAGAGCAATATACAATTTAAGTGCATTCTAATTTTGATATTGAGATTGTCAGAATTTGTTCAAAATTAGGGTGGAATGGGACCACATGAAGTTTGTGATTATCTCATGTTTCAATTTCATCTCAAACTGGTAGGCTACATAGGGTTTTATGGGCTAAGATGATTAGATGTGACAATTCGGGTTAGTCGTGTCATTTTCGGGTCGTGATGATTTTGATTTTATTATAAGTTTTAGGTAATCTTAAATTTATACAAGCTAATCGGGTCATGTTCGGATCATGTTCGGATTATTATCATAAACGGGTTATCGTGTCAAAAATTGTCAGCCCTAGATAATTCAAAATCACAAATCAAAATCTCCGCTTAAATCATGATTATAAAAATTTATTTAGGAATATATGTAGCTCATAATAGGTGTATACTACACTAGTGTAAAACTACTTTACGAAATTATGTATCAATAATTTCATTATTCAATATTTGAAGTCGATCATATGTAGAAATTGCACATAGTCTAATATTTTGTGACATGCCCTTTAATTAGCCAAATGTGACATTCTATCCTTAACCCTTGGTAGTATATAATTCAAATTGATAAGAGGTTAAAGTGAAGACAACTTACCGTAGACCATACTATTTCACCACTGTCACGATCCAAAGCCCACGCAAATCCACTTTTCTGAACAGTCACAATAATATCTCGTTTGGTACCATTCACGTGTATGCTTAGAATCATCGGTGCCTCTCCAAAGTCAGCGTCAGGGTTAGGTCCCGGCGGACAATTAGGAGTTGAAAGATTTCCACAAGCAAAAAACCAAACATCATATCCGCCCAATTGATTATACCACTTGATCTTTCCAGAATCCAAATCCAAAGCCAATATAGAATCCGAGAGATTATTTGGTTCTACACACCTGTCTGCATGGGTAGGGACCGTCTCATTATTCTCTGCTTCTTGGCATTGCTGTATACGGAGTGGAGCTGAGTAAAGATTCCCTGTGGCAATGTAAACGAGGTTTCTATCGACATCAATGGAGGGGCTACTTCCCCAAATAGCGGCTCCTGCGTATTCTCCCATCTCACCGTGATTGTCAGGAAGCATGAAGGTTTTCCATATAATGGCGCCCGTACGAACATCTAGTTTGGCAAAGCTACCACGGAAGGTGCAACATGTCTCGGTGGTAGAGGTTATTTCTTCTAATGAAGATGTTCCAACATAAATATATCTGTTTATGAACATATATCAAACTATAAGGTACATATAACTATTAGGTTATTTAAAAATATATTATCATAAAAGTATGTCATACTCCCTAGCTAACACAAACATAACACAAATTTCTCATCTATAAAAAAAAAAAAATCATGACGCAAGACTAATTGCACTTGTATCACATGTCTCTTCATACCAAGCATCAAGTGTCTTGTTTAAGTGTTATTTCAGGAGTATCTTTTTTGGTAAACTATAAACTATATTTTTCTTTATTGAGCTTATATGTTATGTAATCGGGTTACTTCATCATTAGATATAAAATCTTGAAACCATTTACTTTGAACAAGCTTGTTATAGGGGTCGTGATGGTTTTTTTTTTTTTTTTTTTTTTTTTATAAATAAATGATACTATAAAATCATCGTTAAGAGAGTGAACCCGTATACAGGAAGTATACAAAGCAACAACAAACTACAAGTCACAAAAATATAAAGACCCCAAACAGAAATAAACACATCCTGGAAAGCAGAATGGAGCTCCTCGGTGAATTCAAGAAACTCATGTGTTGATGTCAATGCTCTTCTTATACCAACTAAGAAGAGTGCTCAAGAACAGATAGCGAAGCCGCGAAGGCATAGTCTCGATGCCATCAAAACACCTCGCATTCCTCTCCTTCCATATTGTCCAAAAAATACAGTGGGGAATAATTCTCCACAAATCCCTGTCACCCTGCCACCCCCACGGTGGTGCCCACCCCTCTAAGTGCGCCCTCACAGACCCGACCCTAACCCAAGCGGTCCTAGTAAGGGCATGAAAACCCACAAACCTCTGGTCACCTTGCAGTGGAGGAGAAGATGATCGGTCGTATCCTCCTCCTCCATACATAACCAACAACGACTAGCCAGATGATAGCGTCTCTTCTGTAGACCCTCGAGCGTCAGAATGGCCTGTCTCACCGCTGTCCACGCAAAGAATCTGACATTCGACGACGCTTTACCTTCCATATGTTCTTCCAAGGTAGACAGGCACTAGGAGGTATAAGAATTTTTGCTTTCATAATTGATTTGGTTCATTTAAAACATTTGGCTAAATGATTGATTGGTTTGTTTACTTTATTGGTTTTCTTGTTAGGGTGTTTTTGGATAGACCCACTATTCCTCTTAACAGCCTTCAAATATCTGTTTTAGTTATTAAATTAAAACATGTATTAAATTACTTGGATAACCCTTTTTATAACCCCAATCACTTGGATTAAAATATCGGAATACTCTGCTTCAAACAAAAAGAGTGGAATTCAGTGGATTGAAAATTAAAATTGAAACTCAATGGGCCTCTCCACAACATGCGTTTCTGAAAAAAATGAATCACAATCTGATGAAGTAAAAAAAAACTTTGAAAAAAAGAAACTAACATACTTCGCTTATAAGTTTATCACGCCACCAAACCATATGCATGATTGTGATGAATGAAAAATGTATTTTTAATTTTTTTAAGGTCATCACTTAATCTCAAAAACCGTAATAAATGAAATATAACATCACGAGATAGGGGTTTCATGGGTGAATAAAAGGTTTCTTTCTGTCTGCCACTTGCATTTTTGCCTAAGAATTACAAAGACATTGAAACCAACTTTATGATGATTATGTAAAAATAGTTCTGCATAAGTAAATTGGCAAAAGTATGACTTAACTTTATATTGTAAAAAATATCAAATGGAAACAATATTATAGTTGGGTGGGTAAATGGGCTTTCTACTATTTGTTTAGTGTTTTTAATAAGTTCCCCAAAAGATTAAAGGCTAATCAAGTAGAAATAACTTCGGATCATACATTTTTTCTTGAATAGGATTTCAGTTGCGTATTCTTATAACCCATATTTGTTCCTCGTTGATGAGAGAGAGGATACAAAATGTGAGTTGTGTTGGTGTTCTTTGGATGTGTTCAATTAAGTATTTTTGTATGATTTATGCTCATTTCTCCTTTTTCCTGATCAAACCCCAATTATAGGAGAGTAAAAAGAGTCTCAACCCAAATCAGGGGGATAAAAAAGGTCGGGATGGAACAAGAAAATGAAAGCTTATATAAAAACACCCTTCTTGTTAATATATAGTTGCCTAGATCTACACTTTACTGTTTTTGGATAATGCTTATCTTAGGTGTTTGCCTTGTGCATATATTAATTAGCTCTATACAGTTTCTGGCAATAATAGTTACCGTGTGACTCACAAGTGACGTTGATTTTGGTTATTAATATTTAAGAGTTTCTCATGTCTCGAAAAATATTCCATTGAATGACTACATTATTGTTAGATAATGAAGATTTAGGATCTATAATATTAATATTAGGATTCTCACTCCTCATAAATTCTCCCCTAAGGTGTCTCGAAGTGTCACTAAAAGTGTGTGGAGTGGGAAATGATTAATGCATAGTGGAAATAACCATTTCCTAATGTTATTCATTATAAAAATAGAACAATCAACATTCCTTTTATAAAACCATTCCCTATATTTTTTTTAATAAAATTTATTTTCATTAAATGTGAGGTTTATCCTCTAATTATAGATTCACCAAAGAGTATTAAAGTTTCTTGATCTCTATGCTTTTAATTGTCGATCTCTGTACTTTTTGGCCATAATCTCCTGGCCTTTAGTCACCAGATCTCCGATCACTAGATTGCAAATTTAAAATTGCACTATAAAAAAATAAAAAAAAAACCATTGTTTTATACGTCCCTCCAATCCCAGATGCATGGACTGCAAATTAAATTTGTAAATAGGAGTTGCAAAGTTCAATATGAAGAGTCAATTTCAAAAATTTATTTTTGCAAATTTGAGTTTGCAATGTATAATACTCAGTATGTCCAAAGTAAAAAATCATGTCAATCACAATGAACTATCATACAATTATTAACTGATGCAAGAATGATGTTCAACACATTTTTCAAAATCAAATTATATTTGCGAAATTCTTTGGCAATAGATGGGTACATTCAAAAATTACAATTTTAGGTGAATATCATTTTTTTACATAGTTTGTGTGTTGGGGTATAAAGTACAAGAAAATTTACATGACCGAACATTGCACAAAATCAAATTAACATCAATGCCTTCACATATCATAAAATTCACCGGATACAAACATTATGAAAACATTCTAACTCTTAGTCTTCCTCCCCCATCTCTTCACTATCAAATCAAAAACGTAATTATTCATATTCGTATAAGTTGTATTATCTCTCTCTCTCTCTACTTTCTTAATCAATGTTATCAAATTATAGAGTCAATGAAGTTTAATTAGATCTGAAAATCAGATATGTAAATTCACTCATATTTTGGGCATTTGAAATGAAGAGTGATGGGTTGGAGAAAAGGGCAACGTCGGAGAGAGGCGATGTTCAAGGTTACCGGTGTGAATAAAGGGTGTTGGAGGTCATCGATAGAGATGTGGGGCTCTCTAGTGGGAGTGGTGGGAATGGAAGGCATACAAGAAGAGAATGATTTAGATAAAGTGTGGTTTGGGAAGTAAAATTTTACAAGGACCAAATTTATTAACAAAATGTTGTCATATTTATGTAACTTGTAAACACATTTAGTTAATTGTCAAGGTCTGGTTAAAACCTTGACAATTCAGGCTCTTCAGAACCTTTGTGTTTTGAATAATGTTGTGATAATTTGCCTACTAGAGACTAAAGCTTTGGTGGATAGAATAGATTATGTCAAAAAACTGATTAAGTTTGATAATGTTGTCTGGGTGGACCCGGTTGGTTTCTCAGGTGGTTCTTGTCTTTTTTGGAAAGATTCTGTTAGCCTGCAGTTATTGGAATGTTCTAAAGATTTTTTTGATGTGATCATTTTGAATTGGAAGGGGACTTTAGGAGACATTAGGGTCACTTTTGTTTATGGAGATCCTTCTTTTGATTTTAGAAGAGCACAATGGGATAATTTAGGGGTGTCTCGTCTGCCTGACTCTATCCCATGGATGTGTTTGGGTGACTTTAATGACATCTTGGCTCAAGAGGAAAAAGAAGGAAAGCTTGCGAAGGCAAATAGGGAAATTGATTCCTTTAAGGAGATGATAAAGAATTGCCATCTATTTGAACTTCCGTCTAAAGGATGTAGTTTAACCTGGAATAATAAGAGGGATAATGAAGCAAATGTTAGGGACAAATTGGATAGGGTTCTTATTAACTCAGGTTAGGCCTTCACTTTTCCGAGTGGTAGTGCTGCTGCCCACCCTGCTTTGGGGTCTGACCATTGCCCCCATTATGGTTGACATGCAACCTCCTAAACCTCATCAGAAAAAGAAGTTTAAATTTCAAGTTTATTGGCTGGAAGATTCTGATTGTCAGTCCATCATTAATAGGGAATGTGGGAGGAGTGTTCTTGGTTCATATATGTTATCCCTTATGACAAAACCTTCATAACTAAAGCTGCCCTATTCAGTTGGAGTGCTAAGAAGTTTGGGAATGCTAAATTTGAAATTATAAGGTTAAAAGGTAGATTGTCTGAGTTGCAGTCCAGTTCTGGTCCGACTTACGATAATGGGGCGTTCAAGGCTATCTGAAATAATATTAAAGCTTTGTGGGTCAAAGAAGAGAAGTATTGGGTTGTGAGAGCTAGGGTGAATTGGCTTAAATGGGGTGACAAAAATTCCAAGTTCTTCCACTCTAATACTATTCAGAGAATAAAGAGAAATCAAATTGTCTGGCTTCAAGATCAGGATGGAGTTTGGGTGGAGGGTAAAGCTAATTTGGAGGAACTTGCTAATAATTTTTTCAAATCTTTGTATACTTCTGATGGTCCTCGTGACTCCTCTAGAATTTCATCTCTTATTCCTAAGATGGTTACTACAGGTATGAATGATGCTTTAAATCAAATGGTTTCTCTGGAGGGATTAAAATGTGTTGTCTTTGCTTTGGGGCCCTCAAAATCCCCTGGTCCTGATGGGATGCCAGGGTTTTTCTATCAAAATTTTTTGGGAGGATATTAAATGGGATTTACTTAAAGTTGTTCATCATTTTTTTAATACAGGGTACTTGCTTAGAAAATTAAATGAGACTAATGTGGTCTTAATCCAAAAAAACCCAAATCATGAAAATCTGTCTTTTTTTAGGCCAATTAGTCTCATAAATTTTTTTGTTAAAATAATTTCAAAAATTTTGGCTACTAGGCTTAAACCTATTACTGGTTCTATCATTGAGCCTCAACAAAGTTCTTTCATCCCAGGGAGATTGATTCAAGATAATATTATCGTGGCCCAAGAGGTGTTTGCCTTTCTAAAAAAAAAAAGAGAAATGGCAAAGATTATGATTGTGCTCTAAAGTTGGATATGTATAAGGCTTAAGATAGGGTGGAATGGGGTTTTCTTCGAGATTCTCTTTTGGCTTTTGGTTTTAATTCTAAATGGGTGGCTATTGTTATGGATTGTGTTTCCTCTTTCACTTTTAGGGTTCTCATCAATGGGGATAACCATCTCTCTTTCAAACCGTCTAGAGGTTTAAGGCAAGGAGATCCTATCTCTCCTTACCTTTTCATAATTGTGGCCAATGGTTTTTCCCTGCACATCTCTAAGGCCATTGGTGATTTTTCCCTTAAAGGTATCAAATTTACCCCTTCAAACACGCCCATTTCCCATTTGTTGTTTGCTGATGACTCTCTCTTTTTCTTTAAGGGTAATGCTTTGGAGAGTGAGGTTCTTTTAAATTGTCGTAACATCTATTGCGAGGCCTCTGGTAAAAAAATTAATCTTTCTAAGTCAGCTGTTGTTTGTAGTTCTAATATGCCTCCCCATTTAAAGTGGGATACATCTAATAGGTTACAAGTCCCTCTCTTAGACTCCCCTGGGACGTATCTGGGGTCTCCCTTCTGAATGGGGTAGGTCTAAGAAGGTGACCTTGGCGTGGTTGAAAGAGCGTATTCTTAAGAAAGTGGAAGGATGGAAAGAAATTTTCTTAGTCAAACAGGGAAAAAGATTCTTATTAAGGCAGTTCTTCAGACTGCCCCAACCTATGCCATGTCTATTTTTCATTTCCCTAAAGGCTTTTGTTCTGACCTATCTTATAAAATTATAAATTTTTGGTGGAATGGGAGTAAGGAAAGGAAAGACATCCATTGGAAGGCATGGGAGAGTATATCAAGGGCTAAAGGAGTTGGGGCTTTGGGGTTTAGATATTTTAGTAGGAAAAATCAAGACCTTCTAGCTAAACAAGCATGGAGGCTCATTTCAAATCCTGATTTTGTTTGGGGTTTGACCCTAAAAAAATCTTTATTTCAAGAATTGTTCTTTTTGGGAGGTCCCTTGTTCAAAAAAGGGATCTTAGTTGTGGAATAGCATTATGTGTGGGATAGAGCTTTTAAAGGAAGAAGTGTTTTGGCAAGTGGGTAATGGGGAAGGTATTCTTGTTTGGGGAGATAGGTGAGTTGGTAGGTTGTTGTTACCTCCCTCGCTGGTTTCTACTCAAATTTCCAAGGTTAGTGATCTTATTATTCAATCTTCTTTTTTCTGGGATTCTCTCTTGGTTCATCGTCTTTTCCCAAGTGATATTGCTTCTTATATACTGTCTATCCTGCTTATTTCCCCTTTTGATTCTGATGTCCTCATTTGGCCCCATACTGTTGATGGTATTCCCCCCGTTTCTTCGGCCTATCATGTTTCTTCCCCCAAGAGGTGCCTGAGGTTGTCCCCGCAGTCCTCTTCCCCCCCCCCCCTCCTGATCTGTGGAAAATGTTGTGGGCCTTAAAGACTCCTCCTAAGGTCCTGAATTTTATTTGAAGGTGTTGTAATGAAGGGATAACAGTTAATTATTCTCTATGGAAGAAAAATCTTAGAGATGATCCTATTTGTCATATTTGTAGAAAGGGTAAGGAGACGATTAAACACTTAATTATTGGTTATCCATGGGTTCAGTCCTTATGGTCGAGATCCCCTCTGATTGACAGGGTTGTTTTGGGCCCTTGTCTAAGGTTTGAAGATTGGTTTTTTCAGTCTATGTGTAAGTTGAAGACATAACATATTCATTATCAGGAGAACTGTTTACTTTTGGTTTGTACTTGTTGGATGATTTGAAAAGCGAGAAATGAGGCTATTTTCAGAAAGGTTGATATGCATATATCTTATGTATTGTCTAAGGCTCTGTCCTTAGCTGATGACTACAGTAAAAGTCTAAAGGTGTTTTTTGCATCTCCCAGGCTTAACCCTCCCTTTCCTCCTAAGAGAGTAAGCAAATGGAGTCCCCCCCCCTCCCCCCTCTCAGAATTGGGTTAGTCCTACAAAGAATAAACTAAGACAGGTTCATATAGCTTCATTGTGCGTAATCAGTTTGGGGTTCTCACTTCAGGTAGAGTTGTTCTTAACCTACGAGCTAATTCAGCTCTTCATTTGGAGGCGTTGGCTGTTAGCTCGGCTGCCTCTTTTATTAATGAAAATGGTCTTTGACAAAGTTATTTTGAAATCTGACTCATCAATCTTTATTAATAGCATGCAAAGTGGGTCCAGGACTAGATGGGAGATAAAAAAAAAATGTTCAGAAGATTAAGTTACTTATCAACCATTGTAGGGAGATCATCTTTGTGCATATTCCAAGAGTAGTCAATAGAGCAGCGGATTGGGTGGTGAAAAGATGTTCCGGCCAAGATCTGGCTTGTGACTGGATTTCGTGTCCACCCCATCCTCTCTCAGCCATTCTCTTGATGGATTTCCCCCCTGAAGGTGTGGGGTGAGCTATGTCTGTTGTTGAGTGAAACTTGTGGTTTAACATTGATTGTCAGCTTTGTTTTCCGGTATGGAGTTGTTTGGGAGATTTGTTTTTTTTTTCCTTTTCTTTCTCTCACTTTGGAGAGGACGATGACATTTTCTGTTTTTGGTGTTGTGGTATAGTGGTTATTTTTCTTTCTAGGGGCTTTGTTTTTGGGTTTTGTGCTGGTGGTTGTCTCACGCTGTTTTGTGCATTGTAAGTGTAAGCTTTGGTTTTGTCATTTATAAAATCAGCTTTTGCTGACGATTAAAAAAAAAGACACATATACTCGCAAAATATAACTATACACATGCCAAAATCAATAAACCAATTTAATTGTGCTAAATTAAATTTGACATCACACAACCTACCCATGAATTTAAAAATTGAAACAACCCATTAATATTTAATATCCACAAAAATTGTGGGGGCCTAATGGGAACTCTTGGGTACACCTCAAGAATATATGCAATAAAATGATTGTGGTGATGATATTTTATACAAATAAACAAATATTATTTCAAATAGAGATTTAGGGTCAAATTTTTCCCCTTCGTGTTTGTTTTATAAAAAGGACATTACTTTATTCTATAAAGGAAAGCTCATATCATCAAATATTGTTTATGCCTATAACTTAAGATGTACAAATGTATTAATTTTTTACTAGACATTGAAAGTCACTTGTTGTATTTAGTAGTGTGTTTTAGCACGAGAAACGGTCATGTTAAAATTACACAATGCTCAAAAAATTGTATTTTAGGGATGCTAAATGATGATGTTAAAAATAAATGCTCCAAAAACTACTTACCGACACGTCTTAGGGACACTAAAAATTCATTTTGTGACAAACTTCAACATTTAGTATGTCGTTGGCACAAACTAGAATGTGATCTTTGTTTAACCAAGGATAACATAGTAATTTTATCTACATAAGGACACTTTGTAAAAGTTCTATGATCAAATCTTATTTTATAAAATTAGTGAAATTGAAAGTTTTTGCTCAAAACTCCCAATTTGAAAGTAATCAAAAGAGTAAGAAAGTTTAGTTGGAGGAGACATAATGATAAGATATCTTACAACCTTATGTGTTTTCTCAAATGCTAATTATTATTGGCAACTAAGCCGGTTGTGTTTGCTCTACTGACAAATATGTTATATTTATTATAAGAGCAACTCTTATGGATAGTCTAAAATTAAACACTGCTAGTACAAATATTGGAGATAGAAATTGTAAAAAATGCTACGGGTAAAACCTAAGTATACACTACGAACACATGGAACGACGACGTTTAAAAAAAAGGCATCCGTGGAACATCTTGTTCCTCCTAAGGGGCTAGGTTATTTATTGATAGGTGAAACATCTTGTTCCGTTTAGCATCTATACCATTTCGCAATTTCACCCACAATGTCTCAAAAAATCTATTAATTACCCTCATTAAAACTCCAACTCATCTCTTTCTTTTCCACTGTTATGACTAATTTGTTTGTCACAAAACCGGGTTAATTGTTTTATGCCACTGTTATGACTATTTTTTTGCATAGTTAATTTATCCACAATATTATCCTAAAATCTATGTCATCCCAAAAAAATAGTAGTTAAATTTGTAAATTTGTTATTCCGTTTTGTGAGTTTTTGAGTAAATTTCAGGTAACAAATAATTATAAAACTAACAATTTTATATTTTACCCTACTAAAATAGTTTTTTTTTTTTTAAATGTAATGTAGTTTAGCAAATTTATTAGATATAATTATTATCCATGAAATTTTAAAGCTAAATTATTTATCCCAATAGTGTATGTGACTGTTAAAATATTATCCATGACTTTTTACTAAATTATTTATCCCAATAGTGTATGTGAGTAGTTGTATTCAGTGCCATACACTATTGCAAAGATTTGGGGTACAAAATGAAAATAGCTAATTTTGTTGTATTGCCTAGGCGGAACATCTTGTTCCGCTGAAGGCTTTTAAATTTTTATTTATTTTTCTTTTTTCCATTGTTGCGTGAAACATCATCTTCCGTTTAACCTGGGCCCATAAAAAATTACACTAGTTCAATTATATATTTGTTATGTTTTACCCCACCGATATATATATATATACAATTATACCCTACCCATAATATATATATAAACCACGTATATAGACATTTGCACTACCCATAAGGTTGCTCAAACAAACTTTAGTCCTATTATACCTCATTTGCAAATATACTACATGTTTTACACTATTTATTTTGCATGTGTAGTAAAAGTTTACTACTTCTTTGGGTGAGATCTATCAGAGAAAAAACAAAATAGACGACCTATTTGCCTACCTACTAAGCAAATAGGACTAATTGATAATAATTTCATATTTTTAATCCAATCAATGAAAAACCAAAAGGCATAAACTTGTTATATGTAAAAAATGCCCTGTAATATAAAAAGCACTAAACAACAAATATGTCATTTTTTCAGAAAGAATTTATTTCAACATCTTAATTTTATCTAATTATTCTAATTTTAATAAATACATATTGTTGGGTTGACTTTTTATTTACCCACCCCACTTTACGGGATGGTATAAATGAAAAATAAAATATAGTTTAAACACACATGAAAACTTTCTAAACAATTATTTTCGTTTTTGTTTTTATATATTTTATTCATCCTTCATAGTTTTCACTTTTTCAATAAACTTGCGCTTTTTTATTTTTTCATCTTTGATACTAGTGCGTAAATATTTTTTTTTAATGCTAGAACATTGTTTTTAAGAATTTAATTGTTACAATTTTCATCAATATGTCATTATTATTTCATAGAATGTTAAATATAAGTATATTTTTTATCGTTATTTTAAATTTTTGCATTTTTTTTTCATGCATAGTACATGTGTTACATGGTGGAAAACAAAACCGAAAAAGGTAGAGCAAAAATACATTTACTAAAAAAATGACAAAATAAAAAAAATAAGAAGAAAACAAGCGGAGGCGAAAAAATGAAAAAAAAAAGAAACAAAGAAAGTTTGTTGAAAAAGTGAAAAGTATCAAAGATAAATAAAAAATATAAAAGCAAAAGAGGAAAAAATTTATTTAGAGTGTTCGCATGTGTGTTTAAAGTATAGTTTATTTTTTCATTCAAACCATCCTATGAAGTGGGGTCGGTAAATAGAAAGTCAACCCAACAATAGGAGTGTATTATAATTGGGATGGTTAGATAAAATTAAAGGATTGAAATAAAAACTCCATTTTTTTATTCCACTTTGTCAATATCTTGTATATATAAGTATACACAGTGGCAGAAGAAATATAGAATTGGGGGAGACATGCCCCACTCAATTTTTAGAAAATTAAAACCCTAAAGCCCATTTAGCCTCCCTCTTCATCTAATTCCAAACCCATTTATCAAAAATTAATTCCATCTCTACATTAACAAAAGACACATTGCCTCCCTTTCCATCATTGCTCCGCCCACCTCTGCTCCACCACTGCTCATGATGAAGGTGTATACAAACTTCAACTAATTTTTATATGTATTTGTCCAAATATTTTGTTAGCTGTCAATGTATTTTTCCAAATTATAATCCTAAATTAGGTGCTAATGGGTTTTCTCAAATTATAATCCTAAATTAGATGCTAATGGGTTTCCCCAAATTACAACCCTAAATTAGATGCTATTGTGTTTTCTCAAATTATATCCTAGATTAAGTGTTAATGAATTTCTCCTAATAATAATTTTTTTATTGAATAAATATTTTTCCAAAAGAGCCTATGTAAAAGTCTCGTCGCTTACTCCATAAAAACCGTATAGGGAGATTGTAATTTGCTCGTTTTATATTTTAATTAGTATTTGTAATGACAATTTTATATTTTGTATGCTATTTTTAGCAATGAAATATTATGGTTCGATTTGTTCTATTTTATTGCAATTAATGTATGAATATTTATTTCTGATTAGATAATTAAATAATAATAAAAAAATCGGTAGCTACCACCCCAAACAACCGTTATTTATATTATTGTCAGAGGCGGATAGGGGGGGGGGGGGGCAAGGGGTGGCCTTGGCCCCCCCAAACTTCAAAATATTTTAAATTTTAACCTTATAGTTTTAAAATTTTATGAAAAAAATTATATTTTTATAGTTTTGGCCCCTACAAAAATATATATTTACTGTTTGGCCTCTCTTACATTTCTGGATCCGCTACTGATTATTGTGTTTCATCCATTAGAAATTCCTGACTCTACTGTTGAGTATACATATTACATAACTCATTTTTCCTTCATGTCACAGGTTTAACATTAAATTGTATTTCTTAAAAGCATGGAATATAAGTAATTGGTAGGTATGACTAAAACAAAACTTGAAAAATTGATTACCCTTTGAGAAATGTCCCGGACATGGTAATAAAAGCAGAAGGATGGGTATCAAGTTGAGTGGACCACAAGAACTCCCCTGTTTCTCTTTTAATGGCAATGACAACAGCTGGTCCACTAATCCCAAAAATTAGGATATCATTAGCGACAGTTGGAGTTGTTCTTGACACAACCGCCGCTGTTACGTTAACAAAAAGCCTCGTACCATTAAGCCCAGTTAGCTCTTGCAAGTTTTTTTTCCAAACAAGAGACCCATCAACAGCTTTAACTGCGTATATGTATCCGTTCCAGCTGGGGAAATAAATTGTGCCGTCAAATATTGCTGGTGTTGCGGTTATGTCTTTACCCGCGTAAAATTCCCACTTGAGACGTAAATTTGAAACAGTTGAAGGCCTAATTTTGGTTTCCCCATAGGCGTATCTGCGGTTATATATGTCACCACCGTGGTTTAACCAATTACCTTGACCGTAGTGTGTCTTTTCATGCATCTGCAACCAATTAGATAAGCACAGAAACTGTTTAGGTTAAATATTGCGTTATAAATACTTTGAACTGTTTTCAAAGCCAAAACCACTTAAATTATGAAGTTCGTTGTAAAGTATTTCTATGCTTATTTCCACTCATTTTTTGCAACATATTAAATTGTTGCGTCTATAGTGGCTCGTGTATAAGATTCAGAGTACCATATAAAATATGAATCAATCTAAACACGACCCGTTAATATGTCACACAAAATGAATTAAATTCTGAATCAACCAAAAATTAATCGTGTGTTGTAGCAGCCTTTAAGAACTTTTTAATGTAAAAAATGGTAATTTTTTTTCATACTATTTTAACAAATATGAATGCATGATGTCATGTTTTATCTTTGTGGCTGAAGGAAACCAAAAGGGAAATATATATGACTATAATTTCCTGTGTTCTCTTGAAATGGTGTTAGAGTAAAGACTGAAAACAACATGATTATTTCATATGTTTACACATATTTATGTATATGCATGAATTTGTAAGTGAATTAATAATTTATAAAATTGGGTATGATAAGCTTTGTTGCAAATTATAAATTCAAATCTGTAACTAAACCATCATGATTTTGACATATATTTTGTGCTGTCTTATCAATTAATTTTAATGTCAATCTAAATTTTTTTATGACACTTTTCTATTAACCTTTCTATTTTCATTATTTTATGTTACAAGATTTTAACTTCGTTTCAACCCACTCATTCCGTGAATCCTGCTCCGCCCTTGACTTCAATACAAAACTTTATGCTCTCATATTTTCATCCAATCACAAAAAAAAAGTAAAAAGGAATTTGAACTCCGTATTTTTTTAATGAAAATCCTTGAACTATCTTTGATGCAAGAAATTCCCTGAATTATGGATTTTGTATACCCACCCTATGTGTTGCTAAAAAATCCACAGAAGGGGGTATTAAAAACATAATTCAGTGGTTATTGGGACATTTAGTGGGTTATCTGCAAAAGGGGAATATTCAAGGAGGATTTTTGCACTTTAGCCTATTAATATGGGAAAGTGTTTTATATATCAATAATATTAGGCTGACACAATTTTGTGACACAAAAGTGTGACACAATCGACGTGTCGCAACCTCATTTGCCCGTGTTCGAATCTCGTCAGGAGTGTTGTCTAATGGAGCCCGAACACAAACGAGTCACAAAATTGTATCAACCTAAAATGACTTTTTATATACACAAACTGCGTTATATAGTGTTACATAAGTGTGTGTGTGTGTGTATGTGTGTGTGAGTGTGAGAGAGAGAGAAAGAGAGGGAGAGAGAGACTTACATACTTACCAGCACTAGCAGAGATGATAAGTGAAGCAAACAAACATAGGAAAAAGGAACAAAGGTTGAAGTGGCCTTGAGTTGGTGCCATGGAAGTGGAAGCTAGCTTTGGTATAGTTAGCTCTGTTATTGCAAAACACTGAATAATATATATATATATATATATATATATATATATATTAAATTTGATTATTTACGTTCCTAATTGACCCATGATCACGCGTTAAGTATTTTCAAGACATGAAAGTCAGATAGTTGACCAACAACATGATATATGATTAATTATAAAATAAAAATAGGTACAATTATTGTATTTGGGCCTGCTGCTTGCAGGCCAAGTTGCCAATCAAGAATGATTTACTATATAATATAACTACTTTAGGAAAAGGATTAATTACATTTTCTTTTGTGAATTTTACTATGTTTTCACTTTTTCATTCGAACTTTTATTTTTAGCATTTAATCTCATGTGCTTCCTAAACGATTATAAACCCTTACCTTTAACATCATTAATTTTTGGACGGAAAAGTGATTCGTGTGCATGGCATGTGTCTTTTTAAAAGAGTATTTTAGTTTTTCACCATTTTTTCTAATTAAAACTGGAAATCAGTTTCTCTCTTCAGTTTATCTTTCTTCTCTCACCCGCTCTCAAGTGAAAGCCATGGAAGACATGACTTCACTTTTTCAGCCAGGGGCGAAGCTGGCCATGGCTGTGGGGGGCAATGGCCCCTACCAACTTTTGGGGAAAAAAATAACCTATATATCTTATATCTATATTTTTAAACCCAACACAAAAGAAACCCCAAACCCAAACCTTTTTTCAGTTACGGCTAGGTTAATTAAAAAAAAAGACATCTTTTTCTCTCATCATCTCTCACGCACAGCAGCAGCCCCACATCTGACTTGAACTTCCTCTTTCAAAGCTAGCAAATGTATTAATATTAGTTTGTTAAAGACTTAACAATCCTGACTTTCTCTCACCGTCTCTCTCTCCATTGTTAATAATTAGTTTGTTAAAGATTTAAAGTAGTTTTAATATTTTAATGCTCTATTGTTAACTGTTAAAGACTTAAAGTCCATTGTTAATTTATTTTAATTGTTAATTGTTATTTTAATTGATATCTATTGATACCAAATTTAGTCTGCTGACGTGGATCAATTATGTGGAGACACGTGTCAATATACATGGCACCCGCAAATATTTTTTGAACAACACCTTGACTCCGAGGAGCTCAATCACCCCGACCAACTCAGGCGCTCCGAGCAACAAGTGTTCTCCGAGGAACTTTATTGTACCGAACAACTCATGTATACCGAGCTACTTAGGCGGTCCGAGCTGCATCTCGTACAGAGCATTCATATCCGGATAATCAAGAGGATGATTGTGCATTAAATGCTCATTATTATCACACAGATGTACACGCCTATTGGACAGCTGCGTATTATTCTTTCCCATGTACAGCCTCAGGGCTATAAATACATTGTATCATCCTCATTGTAGGGGGACTCGGAATTTCTTGGTAAAATCTATTATCGAAAATTTCAAACAGTCGGCAATAACAAAAATAGTGGACGTAGGCCATTCTTTCAAGACTGAACCGCTTTAAAATTATTTTGTCTTATTTATTTTTATCTGTGATTGAATAATTAGAGATAATCTAATTTTTTACATCAACAGATTGGCTCCGTCTGTGGGAAGCGACTGTAATTTTTGTTTTTTCACCAAAACCATTTATCATCAATGGCTAATCATGCAGAATCCAGTAATCGAAACGCTGGGATTCCTCCAAATCCATCTACTCCTCCAAATGTCCAAGATCTGGACGGAATAATGGCTAATTTAGCCCAAGGCCAAACAACCATGCAAGAAACTATGCGACAACTCATACAAACTGTCCAGGGTGGAGTATCTACCCATTCAGGACAACGAAGCGTTCAAAGAAACACCAGTTTACCTTCTTCGCGTACTAGGCTAACGTTATTCCTAGAGGAATCTCGATCTAGGTCTACTGATTCATATCGCACTGAGAGATCTAATGATTTTTCTTATCAACCTGGTCGAACTTCATCAGTACGAGCTACAGATACTGAACACAACATCACTCTCTCTCCATAAAGGACTAGTGCATTGGAGAGATTAAGTAGGGTCTCTCCTTTTGATCGTTTGGGTCCTAGGAGGAATAGAAGTCCTCATAAGGCTGTGTCGAGGAACTTTCGACGACCATCCGATCTAAGGGAGGGTTCTTTCCAATCACGGCCAACTACTCGTAATGAAGGATCCCAGGAAGCAAATTCAACACGATCAGTTGCTCGAACCAACAGACCCGATGAGGGAAATGATGCATGGAAAGGCTCTATTCAAAGGTTAGAGGATAGGCTAGGGGAAATGGCTAAGGCCAAGAATCCTCTACAAAGAACTTTTGTCCAAGGGACACTTTTTATCCAGGCAATTGTGGATTTTTCCACACCATCAAAGTTCAAAGCACCTGTTGTGACTCCTAAATATGATGGAAAAACTGACCATGTCCTTCATATAGAACAATACCAAGCTGCTGCTGATTTCTATGTCGTGCCAGATGAGATGAGATGCAGGGAATTTTCGGGAACTCTTACCGGATCTGCTCAAATATGGTACAATAATCTTCCTCGGGGGAAGATTTCAACTTTCTTTCAACTGGCCGAGCTCTTTATTGGAAATTTCTGTTTTGGAGCAAAACTAGTTAAACGAGTAGCACACTTGTTAAGTGTTAGACAAAAAGCAGGTGAGAGCACGAGGGATTACATAACTCGTTTAAATAACGAGAAGCTCGAAGTTATTGATTACGAGGAAAAGACAACAATTACCGCTTTGATGAGTGGACTGTTGCCAAATAAATTGTACTACACTTTAGCCAAAGATCCGCCTAGGACCATGTCAGAACTAATGGCAAAAGCAGCCAAAATCATGAATGCCGAGGAAGCTATGACTCCAAAGAAGAACATGGACACTAAGGAGACCAAAGTTGAGGCCGAGAAGGTTGAGAAGAAGGAGAAGAAGAACAGTGGTGGTAACAAGCAGTCAAAAGCAAATCCATCATGGGAAATGTTGAAGAAATTTGGAAATTATACTCCTTTGAAAGTAGACATAAACCACGTTCTGGAAGAAATCAAGAACATCGAGGAGCTAAACTGGCCTGAGAAAATGAAGATAGATCCTGACAAGAGTAATAAGGCCAAATATTGCGAGTTCCATAAAGACCATGGTCACACGACGAAAAATTGCATAGCTCTTCAGAATGAAATTGAAGCACTCATCAGACGAGGTAAGCTGGCTATGTTGATCGTAGAAATGCCGGAAAAAGTAACGACCGAGCAAGACAGAGGTCTAGATCTCCTCGATAAGCAAAAGAAGACAAGAAAAGAGATCATGAAGATGATCCAGAAGACGACCCTGATCTCCCCAAAAGACCAAGACACCCAGAACGTGAGGTATTTTCAATTCATTTTGGATCATTTGATTGTAATGTTATTACAAGTGGAGATGCAGGAGGTGGAGACCTTACTGCAGAAAGAAAAGCTTACCTCAATGAGGCTCAAGCATGTTCATACATTCAACGAATAAATCTAGCTGAGGATGATCGCCCGAGGAAGGTAAACAAAGAAAAACTGGTCATCGATTTCTCCAAGAAAGACCTCGCAGGTGTGTTATATCCTCATAATGATTCATTGGTGATCAAAATGAGGATGAAGGAAGTAATGATCTCAAGAGTACTAGTGGATAATGGTAGCTCGGCGAATATCATGTTCTACTCATGCGTTGACAGCTTAAATCTAAAGTTGTCTCAGTTGGAGCCTTATCACAGGACCCTCCTCAGTTTTGCTGGCGAGAAAGTTTTCCCACTTGGGACGATCAAGTTGGATATGTTCATCGGTACATGGCCTGCTTGTCGAACCGAAAGAGTACGCTTCTTCATGATGGATAAGAATATCCAATCAGCTTACAATATCATCATGGGAAGGTAGGTTTGAAGATATTCGAAGTAGTACCATCTACTGTACATCAATGCCTGAAATTTCCAACCAATTTTGGAGTAGGAATTGTGAAGGGTGATCAAAAAGTAGCTCAGAAATGCTACTATTCATCTGCCGAGCAGGAAGAACTGGAGGAATCCAGGAAAAAGACTACTACATATCAAGTAGATGAGGGTGAAACATTAGATCCTAGAGACGAGTCGCAACTCGTAAAAGGCCAGGTGGTGGAAGCTACTGAAAATGTCATTCTGGACGACGAGCACCCGGAACGAACAACTCAAATAGGTTCGTCGTTGGATGCATCACTAAAACAGGAATTGATAGTCTTCCTAAAAAGCAGAAAATAAAATTTTGCATGGAGCCATGAGGACATGCCAGGAATAGACCAAATTTCTTATGTCACGAGCTTAATGTGAACAAGGAGATCAAGCCAGTAAAGTAAAGAAGAAGAGTGTTCAGCCCTGAAAAGAACCAAGCTATACAAGAGGAGGTCGAGAAGCTTCAAAAAGCCTGCTTTATTGAAGATGTCAAATATCCTGATTGGTTAGCTAATGTGGTGATGGTGAAGAAGAAGAACAACAAGTGGAGGATGTATGTAGACTTCACCGACCTCAACAAGGCATGCCCAAAGGATCATTTTCCTTTGCCCCGAATTGATCAATTAGTGGATGCTACCTCGGGACACGAGCTGTTGAGCTTCATGGATGCTTATTCTGGTTACAACCAGATTAAAATGAAACCTGAAGACAGGGAGAGTACTTCTTTTATTACCCCTAGGGGAACTTATTGTTATAATGTTATGCTTTTTGGATTGAAAAATGCAGGTGCAACATATCAGCGGCTGATGAACAAGGTGTTTGCAGAGCAAATCAGTCATAATATGGAAGTTTATGTTGATGATATGCTGATAAAGAGCAAGAGAGTTGCTGACCATCTAATTGACTTAAGCCAAACCTTTGATCAACTAGATAAATATCAAATGAAGTTGAACCCTACCAAATGCATATTTGGAGTACAAGAAGGCATGTTCCTCGGGTATATTGTCAATCAATGAGGTATTGAAGCGAACCCGGAAAAGATCAAGGCTCTAATGGGACTACGAGCTCCAACGATGAATAAGGAAGTGCAAAGTCTCACAGGGCGAGTTGCATCACTTAATAGATTTGTATCACGAGCAACTGATAGATGCCTCCCATTTTTCAAAACACTCCGAAAAACGTTTGAATGGAATGATGAATGCGAGAAGGCCTTTCAAGAGTTGAAGAAATACCTGGGAGCACCTCCACTGTTGTCCAGGCTAGTGATGGGAGAAAGGTTGTACTTGTATCTGGCAGTTTCGGAGAATGCGGTTAGCTCGGCATTGATAAGAATGGAGGATAGGGTACAAAAACCAATTTATTACACTAGCAAGGCCTTTCGAGGAGTAGAGATCAGATATCTAAGACTGGAAAAGTTGGCATTAGCGTTGATCGAAGCAAGTAGAAGAATGAGGCCGTATTTCCAAGCTCATACCATAGTTGTGTATATCGATATGCCGTTGAGGCAAGCTCTTCATAAACCAGAAAAATCAGGGAGATTGATGTACTGGGCATAAGAACTTGGTGAATATGACATATTTTAGGAGCCTAGATCGTCGCTTAAAGGGCAAGCAGTAGAAGATTTTATCGCGGAGTTCACCTACCCTGACACCTCCGAAGAACAAGAGTTGAATACCGACCAACCTGTGGATGTTACAGGATCATCAAATTTAAACTCCGACCAACTTAAGTCAGTTGACGAGCAAGAGGAGATGGTCGACGAGCAGCAAGGAGTGCTAGGGGAGGATATAAAGAAGCAAAAAATATTCCACCGAGGAACTTTATCCGATCAAAAATTTGAGGATGAAGTACATATATGGAATCTGTATGTTGATGGCTCATGTTGCAGTAAAGGCTGTAGGGCGGGGATTATTTTAAACAACCCGGATGAGATTGATGTGGAGTATTCTCTGCGCTTTTAATTTAAGTCTTCTAATAATGAGGCTGAATATGAAGCTATGATTACAGGTCTTAATTTAGCAAAAACCATGGGGGCAGAACAGGTCATTGTATTTAGTGACTCACAATTAATTGTAAATCAAATGCTGGGAGTGTACGCAACCAAGGGAGAATTGATGATCAAGTATTATGCGAAAGCAATGGAGATTGTATCGAGCTTTAACGCAGTGCAGTTAATTAGAACACTAAGATTGGAGAATGCCAGAGCAGATGCCTTAGCTTGGTTAGCCTCAGCCACACAAACCGAGCTACGAAGAACGATTCCGATAGAAATTTTGGCTAGCAGGAGCATTGACAAAGATATGATGGTGAGTTTCATTACCCTTGATTTAGGACCATCTTGGATGGATCCCATCAGGGCATATATTGAGGAAGGGACATTACCAGCTGATAAACTCGCAACCAAGAAGCTAAAGTTTAAAGTTGCTCGTTATGTATTGACTAATGGTATTCTATATAGACGAGGAATTATAGCAAGTTTGCAAAGATGTGTGCATCCCTCCGAGGTAAATGACTTGATTGAAGAGGTCCATGAAGGGTCCTGTGGAGCCCATGTAGCAGGTCGAACGCTTTTACAAAGAATAATAACGCAAGGATATTATTGGCCAACGATGAGGGATGATTGTATAGCCTTTGCTAAAAAATGTGACAAATGTCAACGCTTCTCTTCTATCCAAAGAACTCCCCAAGCATTGTGAGCACCCATTACTTCCCCTTGGCCATTTTCCATGTGGGGAATAGACTTGGTTGGGCCACTTCTAACGATCAGGGGAAGATTTAAATATCTCGTGGTCTTGGTGGATTACTTTACTAAGTGGGTGGAAGCTGAGCCTCTTATTGATATGACATATGACAAGGTATATCAATTTATTTGGAAAAATATCATTTGTAGATATGGTCTTCCCCTTGCAATCATCACAGACCATGGAAATCAATTTAACAACGAGGAGTTCGCTGCATATTGTCATCAGTCAAACATATTGAAGACCCACTCTGAACCAGGCCATCCCGAGAGCAACGGACAAATTGAGGTGAAGAACATAACTTTACTAAACGGGTTAAAGAAAATACTAGATAATGCGAAGGCAAATTGGATCAACGAGCTACATCTGTGCTGTGGGCTTATCGTACAACACCACGAGCAGCAACAGGAGAATCTCCATACATGCTACCATTTGAAAGTGAAGCTGTTATACCTGCCGAGCTGGGCCTCCCCACACACATGGTGCTGAATTTCAATTCTCCTATCAGTGACTTGATGAGAAGATTAGACTTGGATATGCTCGAGGAAGTTAGAGAAGAAGCAGCAATCAGGAATGCTGCATACCAGCAACGAATAACTCTGTTCTACAACAAGAGAGTAAATAAATGTGATTTGAAAGAAGGGGACTATGTGCTAAAGAAAGTAATTCAAAAACACAACAAACTGGAAGCTAACTGGCATAGACCCTACAGAGTAACAAAAGTTGTTCGACCAGGGACATATAGGATTGAAACCTTAGAAGGAGAGGAGTTTAAGAATGCATGGAACGCAGAGCATCTGCGCAAATATTATTAGTAGTTTAATCCCTATGTAATGCAATTTTCTTCGATATGAATAAAGTTTTGGATGTTTTACCCAATTCTCTCCTTTTGTTGAAATTTTTTCGGAATACCAGTGCTACACACTACGCATCAAGTCCTAAATAAAAATCCACCAACTACGGTTGGTCGGGAATGAAAATCCACCAACTACGGTTGGTCGGGAATGAAAATCCACCAACTACGGTTGGTCGGGAATAAAAATCCACCAACTACGATTGGTCGGGAATAAAAATTCACCAACTACGGTTGGTCGGGAATGAAAATCCACCAACTACGGTTGGTCGGGAATAAAAATCCACCAACTACGATTGGTCGGGAATGAAAATCCACCAACTACGGTTGGTCGGGAATGAAAATCCACCAACTACGATTGGTCGGGAATAAAAATCCACCAACTCCGGTTGGTCGGGAACAGTTCGTTAAACAAAGCAGGATCATGGGATGAAAGTCGTTTCATGGCTTAGAATTAAAAAGTGATAAGTCACTATAATCAAAAAAATAAAACATATCAAACTACCACCAACTCTAAGTTGGTCGTCAAATAATTATTACCAACTCAGGATAATCAACAATAAATTTTCACCAACTCCAGTTGGTCGGCAATTTAAAATAACATAGGACATTTTTATCTTTTTACAGATATACATACACATTCATCAGTAAATAAGATAGATGTTTTGTAAAGTAATGACAACCAAGATTGCAGGGAAAACTAAAAGTTTCTTCATTAAAATCAGAACAAATTACATATTACATAAGGAATCATTACATCAAAGATCATATTCTATTGGATTTTTCCCTTCTACCTTTGAAACAGGTTCTACTCCAGCAGGAGGATCGTCTAAGGCATAAGGAGAGTTTATGAAGTTCAGATCTCTAAGCATACTGACATTCATCACAGATGGTCGATCAAGCAAATGCTCCGGGCGAGATATCTCAAAATTAGAATGAAGACTGTAGTCGCCGAGATACTTGGAGATTAAACACTAAGGAATTGCCCGAGCAGGAATCCAGCTCATATCAAGTTTAAAAGGTGGCACAGGCAACTCGAGTAATCCAGGGTCATAGTAATACCAGAGATAATGTCCCTGCTCCAATTGTAACACCCCCAGTGCATTTAGCCATCCTTGCTTGTAACCCTCGTTATTTGAATTCTGGATCCGATCATCGAGATGGTAGAGGGCTTCATTGTAACCAGCCATCCAAAACTCTCTGGGCTATTTGTGAAACTGGTAGGTTAACCTCTACAGTTGCTCGTGGAGGTTCTTCGCTAGAAGTTCTTTATTCTCCAAGGCAGAATTTTGTGTGGAAAGCTGCTCGTTGAGGTTCAGAATCTTCTTGGACATCTTTGACAAAGCCTGATTCTTTGCCATCAACTGGAAGGCCTGATTCTCCAAGGTTGCCTGTATTCTAGCTTCTTTAACAGTAACTCGAGCAGCCATCGCTCGTCCTCGAGAAGCTCTTGCTCGTCCGCGAGCAGAAGTAGAGGGTCCAGTCCTCTTTAAGGTTTCCAATTCATCTCTCAAGTTGGCATTCTCCACCTCCAAGAAAGAGAAAACTCCATCATTAACAGGGACAATAGCTCCCGAGGAAGATGCTGTCGATTTTAGTTGGGATATCTCTTCTTGCAAAACATTATTCTCCTACTCCAATAGTTGAGCAATCTTCTTGTGCTCTTCAACCTCAAGTTTCAGAGTGCTCTCTTTCTTCTCATAAGCTGAGATAAATTTATCATATCCTTTGTTAGCGTTTAGTTGCTGATACTTTTTCTCATACCCCTTATGCAAAAGGGTGCAAGATTCCTTATATTGATGTTGAAGTTCCTCGATGGTACCCTGAAGATCTTCAATCATCTCATAGTACGCCACGTTATTGGCAACTGCACGGTCGAGCAAGCATTTCAAATATTGGTAGGCTTTGACTGCTCGTTCAGAAGCATCTAGACCGAGGATGTCGATGATTTGAGATTCATTCAGATCTGAATGACCAGCCTTGAAGTAGTCATTGCATTTTTTCATCAGTTCAGTATCGTGGGCTGACAAGAGCTCCATTCTAGCCATAAACTAGTAAAGAAAAGAGATAGAAAGAATTAATAAGAATGCAGACGAAGCAAGAAGAGGAAGAAGTCAAGATAAACAACCAAAAGCTTAAATTTTTATTTCATCGTAAAAGAAAATACAAAAGTTGAGGTTACATCCAATAAAGTGACAAAATAAATACCCAAACTACTCTACACCTTCTCTTTATTCCCTATAACTTCCTCGGGAGACTTCGAGGAAGAGGCTGGGTGCTCGGTGGACACGAGTAGCTACTCGATAGGAGTAATTATTGGTTGGGGCTGCTCGTAGAAAAATTCAACAGTAGGGGCCTGATCCCCAATTATCATTGAAGACTCTTCTGAGGTAACTTCGTCCTCTTCTTCTTCTCCAGGAGAGGGAGGAGGACCATGAACATGACGCTGAAATAATTCAGAACTCTCAGAGACCTTTAGCTCCTGCAGAGCTGCGACCCATCCATCCCTGAAGTACTTGATGCTAGCAAATTCCATCTGAGCGGACATGTCAGCTAGGCCTTTGTTCCAACCTTTGTCCCAGCCAGTGCTAAAGGACTTTTTAACAACAAGTTTTCTCTTTGCCTTCTTCGAGGAAATCCTCTTAGTAAGAAGTTCCTCGGCAGTCTTCAACTTCACTTTTATCTCTTCTTTCTGACGATCAGCTTCACAAAGTCTACCAAGTTCCTCTTCAGCAGTTTTGAGCTTAGTCTCAAGCTCTCCAGCACTCTTGAGCTTTTCTTTAAGCTCTTCATTTTTCCTCTCAAACTCTTTCATTTTCCTCTCCAACTCCTGAGAGGCCTCCATAGCTTTCTTTCTCTCTTACTCGATAGTTGCTTCTCCCAAGAAACCTTATCTTCTTCATATTTCTGACCAGAGTCCTTTAAGGACTGAGTCAGACCTACAAAAGCTTCATCTACACCTCTCGAGGAGCTCGAAGCCTTAATAGCCTCATCTTTCTTTAAAATGCTATTAAAACATGTTACCAGCTGGAAAAAGAAAATAATTGTAAGTTAGTGCAGGGACATAACATTGAAAAATGAAAGTTTAGATTAATAATACTTACTGAAGCAATATGTTGAGCTGCCAAGGTGGTAACCCTATCCCGAGAAAGATTGTCTTCAATACCTTGGATCGCTGGGATAATCCAAGACTTCACCGAGCTCATGGCAGAGCTCGGAGCAACAAAAGTGGGAACACCACTTCCAGCAGTTAGAGGCTGAGAGATAGACTCAGCCAGTTTATCCGAGGAACTTTTCTTCAACTTCCTCGTAGGAGCAGGAATATTCTCAACCAAGGATGTTGTCTTAGTTGGTGATGTAACTATAACCTCTCTTGGAGGAGAAACAACAACAACCTTGCTCGGAGCCACAGGGGGCTTCTCGGCAACTTTCTTAGCAGCAACTGGAGGGGGTGCATCAATTTTTCTTGTCCCTTCCTCTGGGATATCCTGCTTACTTATCTTTGCCTCCACATTAGTAGAGTCTGATTTGTCAAAGAAGGAGGGAGCTTTTTGTCTCTTCATTCTGATACTAAGAGGAATATTTGATTCAGGGGAGGAACCTTCAGAATCTTATACCGGGTCTATATCACCTACCACTGGACGAGCAGTAAAAGATGAAGTATAGCTCTTGTACAACAACAAGTAAGAGGATGATCTAATATGTTCGTCAGCAACGGTTTGGTGCAAATTCCAGATAAGTTTCAAATGCTTTAAATTAACCTCTGTCTCCTTTGGAGATTTTCTTTTACTGTCAACTGCAAAAATTAAAATGTTAATGACGTATTTTATCGAACACAAAGAAAATAAGATTTCAAAAATAAAATAAAATAAAAACAACCTATCCCATTGCCATAGGGAGGGCATCTAGGACCATGATATACATCATTTCCATTTAATGGAGCATGTTTTCAATTTTTCATAACAACCCCATGCTCGAAGTAATCCCTGTTGGCATCTGGGAGATTGACAACTAAAGCCCTATTTAAAAACCTAGTTTTTAAATAAAAAGTACTATCGCTGACAACCCATCTATAGCAAAACATAATTTTTGGAATTCCTAAACGGGTTCCATGAATCTGATTTAACCTATGGACTCCATTAACTATTCTCCAGGTATTGGGAGCTATTTTTGTAGGTACAACGTAAAAATATTGACAGAATTTCAAACACAAGGGATTTGGAGGAAAAGAAAAGCCACATTCGACCACAAAGAGACTGGGGAACCAATGTCCCTCAGCCAAATAAAAATAGTCTGAAGGTTCAGAAAGTTCTTCCAATATGACCCATGAAGGAATAGAAAAATCAGAGCGAAATTTATCAAGCGACTCAACAAGGTAAACCATGATGAACAAAGAAAATAAAAGAGAAGGAAGAAGATCTTACAGGAAAAGGGTGGATCAGTTGACAACAAATAATGGAAGAAATGAACGCATAAGATAGAGAAGAAGTGAAGAAGTTCTAAGATGCAGATTTGAAAAAGTAAAAGACGATCAAATTTTCTGAAGCATTTAAATTCTTTACCTCGGGAATAGAGAAAAATAATGATTACCAGGATGGATGATTGCGTACCCGGCGGCTAAAAAGAAGAAAAGGGCACAAAAAACGAAGCGGTTATGGAAATTCAAAATACTTTAAAAGCCTGATACTATGCACTCAAAAAATGAGTTATAAACAACGAAAGTTTGTCTAAATTCCATAAAAACTGAAAGTCTAGGCAGCAGAATGTTCCATACCTTTCTTCAGCATCAAACTATGAAACATTGGGGGCTTCTGTTGATACCAAATTTAGTCTGCTGACGTGGATCAATTATGTGGAGACACGTGTCAATATACATGGCACCCGCAAACATTTTTTGAACAACACCTTGACTCCGAGGAGCTCAATCTCCCCGACCAATTCAGGTGCTCCGAGCAACAAGTGTTCTCCGAGGAACTTTATTGTACCGAGCAACTCATGTATACTGAGCTACTTAGGCGGTCTGAGCTGAATCTCATACAAAGCATTCATATCTGGATAATCAAGAGGATGACTGCGCATTAAATGCTCATTATATCACACAGATGTACACGCCTATTGGACAACTGTGTATTATTCTTTCCCATGTACAGCATCAGGGCTATAAATACATTGTATCATCCTCATTGTAGGGGGACTCAGAATTTCTTGGTAAAATCTATTATCGAAAATTCCAAACAGTCAGTAATAACAAAAATAGTGGACGTAGTCCATTCTTTCAAGACTGAACCACTTTAAAATTCTTTTGTCCTATTTATTTTTATCTGTGATTGAATAATTAGAGATAATCTAATTTTTTACATCAACAATATTGTTAATTGTTAACCAAGCCTATTATAATTGTTAATTTTTATATGATATTCTAGCGTTCAATTAATATACGGTAATTAATTTTTTTAGGAAAATGACAAATTTCAATTGTTTTATTTTTGTGTTATAGAAATATGACCAATTCTGATACATCTCAACATGTATTTTGCTAGCTTTTTGTATTATGTTCCAACAATTATTTTATAATGTCAGAACTTAGTTGTGGTGAAAAAATATGTTTGATATGTGGTGCAACTGTTATATTTTGATGGTTAATATATAAGATATTGTTGGAAACAATGCTTATGGTTAATTTATTTTTAGTGCTAAAATATTGCATAAAAGCATAAATAACCCTAAAAAAAATGGCCTCGGGGACTCCCGCCCCCCAACCCCCAGTAAATAGTGGTCCTCGTCAACATAAATTCCATCCTTCGCCCCTATTTTCAGACATCTTTTCATCTTCATCTTTTTCTCTCTCTCTAACACACATGCACACCGACACACACAAATCTGGAAAAAAAAATTGAAAATGAATTTCTCTGTCTTTGATTTTTTGTGAGTTTCTCTCTCTTTGATGTTTGGTGGGTGTGAAAAATTGGATTTAGGTCATAGGGTTTATTTGAGAAATGGGTTTGTTGAAATCGATATTGGGTTTGTAGGAGAAGATATTGGACTTGGAGTTTTTTTAGGGTTTAGATGATACATATAATTTTTTTGCTATAAATTGTATATTTTTCTAAGGTTAAGAGTTTTACGTCTTCATTTAAATCACAGTTTATAATTCTTATTTTTACATATGTTTAGTGAATTTCAAGATTATATAAAGCTAGAATTGCCATTAGAATCCGAATGGATGTAATATTAATTACCGGTGAATAGATGTCATATAAGTCGAAGTCTTCCTTTTATTTATTCCCTTTATCAACCAATCTTTCCATATATATAACATAGAACCATCATGTTTCCTCTTCCTTTTGAATATCCATTTGGGCCTAATTGGTTTATTACTGGTGGAAGATTCATCAATTCCCAAGTATGGTTATTCATTATGAATTTAATCTCACTATTGATAGACTCCTACTAATAAGGAATTTTGGGAGTAGTGTAATACCCCGTACTTTTGGCTATATTTATTTTTGGGATTAATTAATTAAATGCGTATTAATTGGAAATTAATCCGGGTTATAAATACTAATGTGATGCGTATTGGTATTTGATTATGTGCATATATGATTATATATGAACTTGGTATTATAAAATTTGTCGTGAGACTTATATACGGCAATTTGGAAATTTTATTGAGACGCGTGGGACCGCCGCGTCACGGTATAATATTTTATTTATAAAAAGTGAATTTAAAATCTATAATCCGTATGGTCGTTTTGAGTGCGCCAACGCGTCCGGAAGGGTCGAGATAGTCAGAAAACACTAGCCGGGGGTATAGTTTGGGTCCCGGGGTAATTTTAGACCATACCGGTAACTTAAAGGGTATTTTAGTAATTTGGTATTTTTGGGTAATTAAAAGTGACGAAAATTGAGAGTTGTAATCTGATAAGGATTGACCCCAACCAACCCTTATTAACCCAACAAGCTACGGAGGTTTATTGAAATTAGGTTTCACAAGTTTCCCCAAAGCAAACCCTAGCCACCATAGCCTTTTGGAGAAGAAAACCTTGGAGAAGGAGAGAGAGAGAGGAATTCTGCAGAAATTCTACACCGAATCCACACCAAATTCAGAAATCAAACCAAGGCAAGTGACTTTATTTCCATTTAATTACTGAGAATGTCTTTTCCATGTTAGAAATTGATGAATTTCAACTGTTCTTGGAAGATAATGAAAACCCATGTAGTTTGAGGATTAGAACTTAAAAATTGTGAAGAGAATTGCATGTAGTATGATAGGTAAATGATTTCCCTTATTATAATTGTGATTAGAAGGAAAGAAAACGAATTAAATTCTGGGATTTGATGATGATATGTAGTTAGGGTTCATGTTCTTGAGATAATTGGAAAAAGTGTAGAAAGGTGTAAATTAAATTAATATTTGGATGGATTGATCCCTTAGAAACATGTTAGGATGTGACTTTATATGTTTAGTATTGATTATAGACCCTAAAACGTTGTTAGGATGGACTTTGGGAGAGATTAGAAGTGTTATAAATGGTGAAAAACGATTTTTGGGAAATTCTGGGCCGAAACTGGCATCTCGTTAGAAGCAGCCCCCAGGTCGTTCGAACGAGCTCGTTCGAACGAGCTTCTAACGAGTTGACCAGTCGTTATTAACGAGTGAGGTTTTCGTTCGATATCTCGTTCGAACGAGATGTCGTTAGAAGGGCCAGTTCGTTCGAACGAACTGGGATCTCGTTCGAACAGCCTCGTTCGAACGAGACTTCTAACGACCTGACAGTCCAAACTCGTTCGAAGCCTCGTTCGAACGAGACTTCTAACGAGTTGACAGTTTGACCCTTTTTGGACTGTTTTGACTTTTGGAGTTCCGGGAGATGGTTCAAGGGTAGAGTTAGCATCCCTTTGATGATATAGTGATTGATTTGGGACTTTTGGGTTGTTGGGATGAGTAAATCATATACGAGAGTTATATTCAATGAATCATTTGGGTTGAGACGCGAGTGACTACTACGATGTGAGGATGAATTATAGCGCGTATAATTATGAACCGGAATAAAATAAGTTGTGATAATTAGTTAGTACGAGAATGCGATATGTACTACGATTAAAATACGGTATTACTAAGATGTGTGTTTACTTAGTATCAGTATATGGATTGTTTGTATGACATACCTACCATACTTGCTATCACGGGAGGTTTCGTTCGCTTAGGACCCTCTAATCCTTGTGTGCCTACGGGGGGGATATAGACTGGTACCTTGATGAACATAGGTCATAGAAAGACTTATTGTGATATTAATAAGTCCGCTGACCATGGGAGCGTAGGTATGTGCGTGACCCATGTGATGGTGACTATGTTCGCCTCCATTATTTGTGATGTTGTTATCGGTAAACTATTCCTGAGAGATTCGGAATATGTAATCCTTATGTACGTGATGTACCGGGATGGATAGCAGAGTATGTGTGCACTACAGCTTAGATTGCGGGGTGCTTGTATCGTATATTTATGATGTGAATAATATACATTAAATTAATGGAAATCCTCATGTTAATGTTGTAAAAATATTACGGTATTGTTTCGAGTTATATAATGAGTTAACTGATAGTTTTATCTTTGGCATATTTAGTAACTGTGTTCACAGTAAACCTCCACTTAATTACGTGAGTTGTTATGTTAAATGGAACCGATTACATGGGTAGAACCTTTGGCAGTCTAGCTAGTTATGTTGTCAGTTAGCTAGTAATATGGGTCGATATAGATGGGTACTTACGTTAGGAGTGCACAGTTAGACGAGAGGTGAGAATATCATGCGAGTATACGTCCTAACATGTACTTTGCATTTAATGTTTTAGATGTTTTTAAAGCACTTGCAGGTTTTTAAAATGATTTCCACTTTCGGGCTCTGACCCATTTGCTTTCAAATATATTTTCTTGTAAAACTTTTTTAGGTGCCCAGCCACAAGGACACCAAGCATAGGTACTCATTCAGGTGACGTGCTGTAGCTGGTTGTGGAAGCTACAGGGATTTGCTCATAGACGCTTCTATCTTTTGGATTCCAGAGTCACTATCTATCAGTTGTAGGGCATGTTGCCCATTCCTATTTAGAGCATTTTTACATTTCAGTTTTCAGACTCTAGCATGTATTGCTCAGTATTCAGTTTTAGTTATTTATTTCAGTTTACTTATCAGTTGTGGGATTTGTATTGAGGAGTTTTTTTCTCCAGGTTTTATTTACATATTGTGATGGTTATTCATTCTATTTCAGTATGGTGAATGGTGTTATTTAGTTATTCATTACTCTTGTTGCATGTTAATCAGATTTAATAAAATTTGGCACTTACTTTTTAAATACTAGGTGGTTAGTAATAATAAAACGTTTTCGACAGTGATGCTATTAACTGAGCCAACGTGGCATTTTGAATTAATTTTATAAAGGAGTAGCTACCCGGTGTTTAATTAGTCGGGGTGTCACAGGTGGTATCAGAGCATCAGGTTCTAGTGTCCTTTAGGATCTGTACGGCTATTATGTTTCCGCTACGTTTTCTTTGATATAGAGCCCTATATTTTAGGACTGTTGTACTCTTATTGTGTACGTTTCGTTCTTCAGCTATATTAAGTTTATAAACCGTGAACTTATAAACTTTGTTCTTGTTTCAGATGCCTCCACGACGTGCACGACGAGTTCCCAGGAATGCTACGCCCGAACCACAGCCCGCTCCAGTTCAGGGCATGTTGAACGCCACTGAGGTTGTTGCTATAGTGGCCCAAGCGGTAAATGCCGCGATTGCTGTAATTCAGCAGGCACCACCGCAGGCGCCGGTTGCCGCGCCAGTCCAGGTTAATGCATTCCCGTCTGCTTGGGAACGTGTACGTGACGCTTTTCAGAAAGCGCATCCACCAGAGTTTGCTGGAAGCTCAGATGTGGTTATCTCGAGCCAATGGAGGAAGGACATGCAGAGGCATTTGAGGATGCATGAGTGCACTGATGTTCAGAAATAGGTGCTAGCTACTTTCAAGCTAGTTGGATCTGCGCTACAGTGGTGGGAGTCTATTAACACCGCGGAGGAGAGGGATACCCTCACGATTCAGGAGTTCTGGGTGCGGTTCGACCGCAAGTACTTTCCATCCGCAGTTCATACAGAGATGAGGAGGAAGCTGATGAGTTTGAAGCAAGAGGGCAAGACAGTGGCCGAGTATGAGGCCGAGTTCACTAACCTGTTGAATATCGTTCCAGACGAGATTCCAACAGAGAAGAAGAAGATAGAGAAGTTCACTGATGGGTTGAATTGGAGGATCCGTCAGCATCTGCTAGGGAACCTATCGTTGGCCACGTATTCTGATGTGGTTAACGCTGCGTTATTGCACTGCCAGGACCACCGTTTTCACATGGCCGAGGGCAAGCGGTCAGGGGAGTCTAGCCATCAGGGCAGGACTGGAGGGCATGGTGCCAGCGGGGCACAGACCGGTCAGGGGCAGAGACAGACTGAGCAGGGTACCCAGCAGGGGGACAATAAGAGGTTCCGGTCAGGGAACTACAGGCAGGGACAGGGAGGTTTCCGCCAGGGCCATCAGGGTCCAAACGGCCATCAGGGCCAGCAGGGACAGAATGGGCAGCAATTTCATCAGGGCCAGCAGGGCCAAGGGAGGAATGGTAACGGCCACCAGGGCCGGGGACAGCAGGGGCAGAGGGGAGGGAACTTCCCAGGGAAGTGCTTTACTTGTGGCAAGACTGGCCATAAGAAGCAGGATTGTCCTGATAGGGGCAGGGCCCCACAGCAGCAGCAGCAGGGTGCTCGCCAGGAGCCACAGAGACCTATGTTTCCCGCCGCTCTTCCTGCACCGCCACAGATGGCAGCTTTGCCACCCATTCCAGCAGTCCCAGCTCAGCAGGGGCAGCTACAGTATGGACGTGTCTACAACGTTCACCAGGCTGCAGTTCCACAGGCACCGCCCGCGATCGAGGGTACGTTTCCTATCCATGGCACTATGGGTCGGGTGTTATTTGATACGGGTGCTACACATTGTTTTATTGCTACACACTTCGCGAAAGCTTTAGGATTGTTAGCTACGGCAGAGAGCACAGTGACGTGTGTCGACTCACCATTGGGGAGTGGGTCACTTATTTTCTTTATATGCCGGGGAGTCGGGGTAGAGGTTGGTGGTTTGGTATTGCCTGCGGACATGTTAGTGTTAGACATGCATGTTCACGATGTGATCATCGGTATGGACTGGCTCGTATCATATAGGGCCATGATTGATTGCTTCAGCGGGAGCATTGTTTTTGCCATTCCGGGGCAGGAGATGTTTATAGTGGCGATGCCTCGCCCAGAGGGAGGATCGACCGCTCATCTGTATTACATAGAGGAGGATACCTCTAAGGAGGTTGTGATTCCTTTAGATTCGATCCCGGTTGTCAGGGAGTATTCGGATGTGTTTCAGGAGATACCAGGCTTACCACCCAGTCGAGAGATAGACTTCGTTATTGATTTGCTACCTGGTACGAGACCTATAGCACGTGCACCGTACCGTATGGCTCCAGCTGAGATGCGAGAGCTACGGGATCAGATAGAGCAGCTGTTAGGGCAGGGCTTTATTCGCAGGAGTACCTCACCTTGGGGCGCTCCAGTTTTGTTTGTGAAGAAGAGGGATGGTTCACTGAGATTGTGCGTGGACTACCGAGAGTTGAATAAGGTCACGATACGGAATAAGTATCCGTTGCCTCGAATCGATGACTTATTCGACCAGTTGAGAGGAGCTTCCTTCTTCTCTAAGATTGACTTGAGGTCGGGATACCATCAGTTGCGTATCAGGGAGGAGGATGTCTCGAAGACTGCATTCTTGTCGAGATATGGTTCTTATGAGTTTCGGGTTATGCCTTTCGGTTTGACCAACGCTCCAGCAGTGTTTATGGACTTGATGAACAGAGTGTTCAGAGACTTCTTAGATCAGTTTGTCATTGTCTTCATTGATGATATTCTGGTTTACTCTCAGACAGAGGAGGAGCACGCCGAGCATTTGAGGCAAGTTTTGCAGACACTTCGTCAGAACGAGTTGTATGCAAAATATGAGAAGTGCGGGTTTTGGCTGAAGGAAGTACAGTTCTTGGGTCATATTATTTCCGACCAGGGAATATCAGTTGATCCAGGGAAAGTATCAGCGGTGAGGGAGTGGGGACAGCCCACGACACCAACGGAGATTCGTAGTTTCTTGGGCTTAGCAGGATACTACAGGAGGTTTATTCGGGGTTTCTCAGAGATAGCAGGTCCTTTGACACATCTTACTCGTAAGGGTGTGCCATATATCTGGAGTGATGCCTGTCAGTTGGCATTCGATGAGTTGAAGGACAAATTGACCTCAGCACCTGTGTTAGCATTGCCGAGACCGGGAGTTGAGTATTTGGTTTACACCGATGCGTCTTTGCAAGGGCTTGGAGGTGTGTTGCAGCAGGAGAGACAGGCCATAGCTTATGCTTCCCGTAAGCTTAAGCCTCATGAGAAGAATTACCCCACGCATGATTTGGAGTTGGCGGCAGTGGTATTTGCCTTACGGATTTGGAGGCACTATCTTTTGGGGGAGAAGTTTCAGCTGTTCACGGACCACAAGTCACTACAGTATCTGTTCACGCAGAAGGAACTGAATATGCGGCAGCGTAGGTGGCTTGAATTTGTGAAAGACTACCAGTTCGACATTCAGTACCACCCGGGTAAGGCTAACGTAGTAGCAGACGCGTTGAGCCGCAGGCCAGCAGATGAGGTGGCAGAGGTGTGGAAAGCGAAGTGGAAGGAATTGGGACACCAGGATGCAGTGGCCCGATCTTTCATGTCTGTGATGACTGTTACACCGCAGATTGTCACGAAGGTAGTACGGGCACAGGCTAATGATTCGTTCTGTCAGGAACAGATAGTTCGATTACTTGCAGAGGGAGCCGAGTCCTATACCGTTAGCTCAGACGGGGGATTGCGCTTCAATGGGAGATTGGTAGTTCCGGAAGGAGAGGAATTGCTACACGATGTTATGGCAGAGTCGCACGGCTCACGGTTCGCGGTACATCCCGGAGGGGACAAAATGTACCAAGACATGAGACGGCAGTATTGGTGGAGCGGTATGAAGAAAGATATCGCTGAGTTTGTCTCGAAATGCGCCACTTGTCAGCTTGTAAAAGTGGATCATCAGAGACCAGCAGGATTGCTACAACCGTTGGAGGTTCCGGTGTGGATGTGGGAGAGCATATCCATGGATTTTGTCACGGGGTTGCCTACGTCGCAGAGGGGTCACGACTCCGTTTGGGTAATTGTGGACAGGTTGTCCAAGGTCGCTCACTTTCTACCCGTTAGGACTGATTACACTGCGGGACAGTATGCCCAGCTCTTCATTTCAGAGATTGTGAGACTTCACGGTGTGCCCCTGAATATCGTGTCTGACAGAGACAAGATATTTGTTTCGCGGTTTTGGGAAAGTTTCCAGGAGGCCATGGGCACAGAATTGCGGTTGAGTACGGCTTATCATCCGCAGACCGATGGGCAGACAGAACGCACCAATCAGATGTTGGAGGACATGCTACGCATGTGCATTATTGACTTCGGGGGTGGATGGGAGCAGTACCTTCCACTGGTGGAGTTTGCTTACAACAACTCCTATCAGTTCACGATTGGCATGGCACCATTTGAGGCATTGTACGGTAGGCCTTGTCGTTCCCCAGCATGTTGGTTGGAGGTGGGGGACAACAAACTACTTGGGCCGGAAGTGATTCAGGATACTTCGGCAAGGATTGAGTTGATTCGAAGTCGCATTCGGGTAGCTCAAGACAGGCAGAAGAGTTATGCTGATGCAAAGAGGTTTTTCAGGGAGTTCCAAGTGGGGGACCAGGTTTTGCTCAGGGTTTCTCCGATGAAGGGGATTATGCGTTTCGGGAAGAAGGGGAAGTTGGCACCGAGGTATGTGGGGCCGTTTCCTATTATTGAGCGGATCGGACCGGTTGCGTATAGACTCGGGTTACCGGAGCATTTGCATCGGATTCACGACGTGTTCCACATTTCCTCGCTGAGGAAATACCTTAGGGATGATTTGGCTCATTCTCACATTGCTGTGGAGGACATCGATCTCCAGCCGGATAGCTCTTATGAGGAAGGGCCGATTGCTATTTTGGACCGAAGCGAGAGGAAACTACGGTCAAAGATAGTCCCGTTAGTACGTGTTCAGTGGCGACATCACAATGTCGAGGAGTCCACATGGGAGCGCGAGGATGAGATGCGCGAGCGTTATCCAGAGCTGTTTTTAGCAGATACTTTCTAGTTTCGAATTTCGGGACGAAATTCAGTTATTAGGGGGGAAGTATGTAATACCCCGTACTTTTGGCTATATTTATTTTTGGGATTAATTAATTAAATGCGTATTAATTGGAAATTAATCCGGGTTATAAATACTAATGTGATGCGTATTGGTATTTGATTATGTGCATATATGATTATATATGAACTTGGTATTATAAAATTTGTCGTGAGACTTATATACGGCAATTTGGAAATTTTATTGAGACGCGTGGGACCGCCGCGTCACGGTATAATATTTTATTTATAAAAAGTGAATTTAAAATCTATAATCCGTATGGTCGTTTTGAGTGCGCCAACGCGTCCGGAAGGGTCGAGATAGTCAAAAAACACTAGCCGGGGGTATAGTTTGGGTCCCGGGGTAATTTTAGACCATACCGGTAACTTAAAGGGTATTTTAGTAATTTGGTATTTTTGGGTAATTAAAAGTGACGAAAATTGAGAGTTGTAATCTGATAAGGATTGACCCCAACCAACCCTTATTAACCCAACAAGCTACGGAGGTTTATTGAAATTAGGTTTCACAAGTTTCCCCAAAGCAAACCCTAGCCACCATAGCCTTTTGGAGAAGAAAACCTTGGAGAAGGAGAGAGAGAGAGGAATTCTGCAGAAATTCTACACCGAATCCACACCAAATTCAGAAATCAAACCAAGGCAAGTGACTTTATTTCCATTTAATTACTGAGAATGTCTTTTCCATGTTAGAAATTGATGAATTTCAACTGTTCTTGGAAGATAATGAAAACCCATGTAGTTTGAGGATTAGAACTTAAAAATTGTGAAGAGAATTGCATGTAGTATGATAGGTAAATGATTTCCCTTATTATAATTGTGATTAGAAGGAAAGAAAACGAATTAAATTCTGGGATTTGATGATGATATGTAGTTAGGGTTCATGTTCTTGAGATAATTGGAAAAAGTGTAGAAAGGTGTAAATTAAATTAATATTTGGATGGATTGATCCCTTAGAAACATGTTAGGATGTGACTTTATATGTTTAGTATTGATTATAGACCCTAAAACGTTGTTAGGATGGACTTTGGGAGAGATTAGAAGTGTTATAAATGGTGAAAAACGATTTTTGGGAAATTCTGGGCCGAAACTGGCATCTCGTTAGAAGCAGCCCCCAGGTCGTTCGAACGAGCTCGTTCGAACGAGCTTCTAACGAGTTGACCAGTCGTTATTAACGAGTGAGGTTTTCGTTCGATATCTCGTTCGAACGAGATGTCGTTAGAAGGGCCAGTTCGTTCGAACGAACTGGGATCTCGTTCGAACAGCCTCGTTCGAACGAGACTTCTAACGACCTGACAGTCCAAACTCGTTCGAAGCCTCGTTCGAACGAGACTTCTAACGAGTTGACAGTTTGACCCTTTTTGGACTGTTTTGACTTTTGGAGTTCCGGGAGATGGTTCAAGGGTAGAGTTAGCATCCCTTTGATGATATAGTGATTGATTTGGGACTTTTGGGTTGTTGGGATGAGTAAATCATATACGAGAGTTATATTCAATGAATCATTTGGGTTGAGACGCGAGTGACTACTACGATGTGAGGATGAATTATAGCGCGTATAATTATGAACCGGAATAAAATAAGTTGTGATAATTAGTTAGTACGAGAATGCGATATGTACTACGATTAAAATACGGTATTACTAAGATGTGTGTTTACTTAGTATCAGTATATGGATTGTTTGTATGACATACCTACCATACTTGCTATCACGGGAGGTTTCGTTCGCTTAGGACCCTCTAATCCTTGTGTGCCTACGGGGGGGATATAGACTGGTACCTTGATGAACATAGGTCATAGAAAGACTTATTGTGATATTAATAAGTCCGCTGACCATGGGAGCGTAGGTATGTGCGTGACCCATGTGATGGTGACTATGTTCGCCTCCATTATTTGTGATGTTGTTATCGGTAAACTATTCCTGAGAGATTCGGAATATGTAATCCTTATGTACGTGATGTACCGGGATGGATAGCAGAGTATGTGTGCACTACAGCTTAGATTGCGGGGTGCTTGTATCGTATATTTATGATGTGAATAATATACATTAAATTAATGGAAATCCTCATGTTAATGTTGTAAAAATATTACGGTATTGTTTCGAGTTATATAATGAGTTAACTGATAGTTTTATCTTTGGCATATTTAGTAACTGTGTTCACAGTAAACCTCCACTTAATTACGTGAGTTGTTATGTTAAATGGAACCGATTACATGGGTAGAACCTTTGGCAGTCTAGCTAGTTATGTTGTCAGTTAGCTAGTAATATGGGTCGATATAGATGGGTACTTACGTTAGGAGTGCACAGTTAGACGAGAGGTGAGAATATCATGCGAGTATACGTCCTAACATGTACTTTGCATTTAATGTTTTAGATGTTTTTAAAGCACTTGCAGGTTTTTAAAATGATTTCCACTTTCGGGCTCTGACCCATTTGCTTTCAAATATATTTTCTTGTAAAACTTTTTTAGGTGCCCAGCCACAAGGACACCAAGCATAGGTACTCATTCAGGTGACGTGCTGTAGCTGGTTGTGGAAGCTACAGGGATTTGCTCATAGACGCTTCTATCTTTTGGATTCCAGAGTCACTATCTATCAGTTGTAGGGCATGTTGCCCATTCCTATTTAGAGCATTTTTACATTTCAGTTTTCAGACTCTAGCATGTATTGCTCAGTATTCGGTTTTAGTTATTTATTTCAGTTTACTTATCAGTTGTGGGATTTGTATTGAGGAGTTTTTTTCTCCAGGTTTTATTTACATATTGTGATGGTTATTCATTCTATTTCAGTATGGTGAATGGTGTTATTTAGTTATTCATTACTCTTGTTGCATGTTAATCAGATTTAATAAAATTTGGCACTTACTTTTTAAATACTAGGTGGTTAGTAATAATAAAACGTTTTCGACAGTGATGCTATTAACTGAGCCAACGTGGCATTTTGAATTAATTTTATAAAGGAGTAGCTACCCGGTGTTTAATTAGTCGGGGTGTCACAAGTAGACATAGCTTCTTCAAAAGTTTGAGACTCACTTTCTGATATATTAGTTAGATAATCGGGAGTGAAGAACGTTGAAGTCATCACCCTCTTACTACATGTATGTTCAAAGTTTTCCTCATACACAACGTTCTCGAAATTTGGATTATTAATACTAGATGTAATGTCATGTGATCGTTGATAACAAGAAACATTATCTTTATTACATGGAAAAAAATCAGCATCACGAAACTCAAGTACAGTATTTTCATATATCTTTGTGATGTTATATTTATGCACCTAAAATTACATGCATTGTTATTATTAGCATATCAAATAAAAATCGTATTCTATTTTTTAAAATCAGAATTTAGTTCATTTAGGAGGAGTTATAACCACCTTTGCGAGACACCCCCACACTTTCAAGTATTTGTACGATGGAAATATGTTATTCTATAACTCATATGGAGTTTTATGAATTTTATTATGGGTAATCTTATGAAGAATAGGATTTTCAAAACGTAAATCTCCCCCCCCCCCCCCACACACACACACAAAAAAAAAATGGGATAATCGAGAATTGACATACATGGCATTGACCATGTCTTTCAACGTTTTATTTCTTTCTTATGACAATTAATTTTTCATGACAAGTGTATGGAGTTGTCATTTGGTATATTATACTATGTTGTGCACAAAATTCATCTAAAGGTTGTGAATACACCCTTTTTGTATCAAATTTTATCATTCACGTCTTTTTATTAAGTTGATTTTCAATTTCAACTTCATAAGTAATAAACATTTCAAGTTGTTAATAGTTACTACAAAGTAAGTAACATAACAATATCTAATACAATCACCAATAAATGTGATAAAGTATTTTTACCACCTTTAGTTTGAATATATTAAAGATTAAATATGTCAAAATGAATTAATTCTTATGGTTTGGTGCTTCTTGTTAAATGAAAATGTAATTAACTCTTTATTTGAATAGTAAATTAGTTTAATTTTAATTAATGAATATTTTAGTTTAATGTAATATATTGATTTTGATGTTTCCAAACATATTTTTTTGTTGAGTATTATTTATTATGCATCTTTGAATAATTATCAGTTTAATATTTCTCTCCCCTCTCTCTCTCTCTCTCTCTCTCTATATATATATATATATATATATATATATATATACTAGGATGTACCCGTGCCGATGGCACGGCAATAAATTTGTTCCCGTGATATTTTGTACCTGTGTCGATGGCATGACGATTAATTTGTTCACGTGTCGCCAATAGTAAAAATATAAATACTATTGGTCATCCCATGATACACTTGCAACATGATTACGATTTTGACACGGTGTCTTTGTGTCTTAGGAACATCTTGTTTAGAGTTGCAATTAGTATTTTTTTTTATTATAGCATTTCAAACTTTACTGAACCAAACTTTATAAATTTTACTGACATTGTGAGTTGCCCTTGTACTCTGATAACATAGGCATGTCACCCTTTCTCGAGCCTCATAACAGCTATGAAAATATGAATAAACAGTTTAACTACCATAGGGCCCACACGTGTAAATCATATTCTTAAAACAATTCACTCCCTTGGACAGTTATATGTAAGACTTCTCCTATTTTCTCATTTGGCCTATTACACACCTATGTACAACATAAACCATAATTTTTTTACAAATACTATTTGTAGACAAAATTGTTATACTTGATCACACCCCTATAGTTATATCCTTTTAAAATATTGTACATTTTTTTAAATAAAAGAACTTTTTTATATTTTTTTAAAGGACTTACAAATTTATTTTAATATGGATTTTAAAATTTAAAAAACAATCTTATATAGTACAAATTGTACATTATTTTATTTAGTTGTTTTTTTTAATGTACACTTCTAAGTTTTTAACTATAGAGTTTAAAACTGTTCTAATTTTAAAAAAAAATCTTACTGTTTTAATTGTCTTATATAAAAAAATTTAGTATTAAAAAAATGTTAAATACCCGTGTCAATGACACGGTGATAAATATTAATAAGTTATTTAGTAAATAAAACATTGATATTTTATTTATCAGTATAGTTCTTCACCATATAACATTGAGTTCATGAGGGCCAAAACAAATATTATGATATTGTATTTTTATGTATAATTTAAGAAGTAATTTAGTTAAACATAATTATCATATTCACGGTATTAAAAGATAAACGAACCAATTAAAAAAGAAATCTTCTTGCGCTCAGTTCAAGTGGGATCAGTTTTTGGGAACATAGGTGTACTTAAGACCTGAGTATATAAACGCAGCCATATTGGCTAACTCATATTTACGTGAACAAACTTAGTCAATCGATTGCAAGGGTATCTCATGTGAATTGAGTTCCTCAAAGATTTCAGCCAATTCAAATGTTTGGATTCATGTTAATACAACATATAAATGTCCTTCCACTCCTCATATATTTAAAGTTGAGCCAAATCTTTAAGCCAACTGAAATGTTTGGACTTCATCCTGTTAAAAAAACACAAAATTTTCAGTTTTAGAATATTTATTTGAAAGCATAAATACAGGCATATAAAATACCCGCACACAGTCCTCACCTGAGTAAAAAAAAAAATACACGCAAGAGTACACACATATAAAAAACCTCTCATGAATACACATAAAAAGCTCTCGTGAGTAAACACATAAAAATACACTCGTATAAAAACCTACATGAGAAATACATGCACATGCCCCTTCATTTGAGTAAAAAAATACATGCATATAAACTACATGCACAAACACAGTCCTCACTTGAGTGAAAAAAATACACGCATGATGTTCACAAAGTTAAAACCCATGCATGCTCACAGAGTTAAAGACCCCGAACTGGAATTACAAAGATATGTGAACATTTTAGTTCCAAAACATACGCTGTGAACATTTTGTAAGTTGTGAAGCTATAAACAAAACTGAACAAAATTGAGACGCATGAACTGAGATGCATGAACAAAGTGTAAACATGTTTAAACTATAAACATGAACAAATACGCATAGAGCAGTTAACGCGTAGAGCAGTTTACATTAACATCGAAGAATAGTTTCATTTATTGTAACTTGACACGCATGTTGTAAACTGACACGCATGAACAAAAGAACAAATGTGATATGCATTAGGATAATGTTAGGGCTACCCTTTTTTGTTACCCTTTTTGTTACTCCCGGCTTCAAAGTGTTGTACCTTATTTTGTCTTTACTTGTATGGGTCCAGCCAGGACATAAAAGACAAAGTAAGGTACAACACTTTGAAGCCGGAAATAACAAAAATGGATAACAAAAAGAGGTAGCCCTAGTGTTACCCTATGCATTAACATACATCTATTGAAAATCGATACACATAAATGTTTTAAGGAATGAAAAAAATAAATTTTTAAAGAGACGAAGTTCCTACTCCAACAGCTAAGAAAGCAATGAAGGATAACTTCTCTCTGACATATGTATATTAAGTAGACGAAATGAGTAAGCATGTACACAATACCAACCTATCTATGTACCTACTCCATCCATCCTAATAGTACCTGAAATGAAAGAAGTTCAAGTCACATTCAATGGATCCACTGTAGCAGTACTGAAAATAAAAAAAGTTAAAGTCATGTCACATAGTCTGGACAAACGATTTTTAAGAACTACTTCTCACTCTCCTGATATTGTTCGTAATAGGGGTGTAAGCGGTACGATTTGGTCGGTAAATAGTAGATACCAATACCAAAATCAAACTTTGGATGATAAAACCAAACCGTACCAGTCTACCTCTCGGTACACCAAAATCAATACCAAAACCAAACCGACCGGTATTTCGATTTTTTTGGTAATTTCGATTTTTTCTGGTTTCGATAAATTCTAGATTTTTTCTGGTTTCTTCTGGTTTTTTCTAGTTTTGGTAAATTGTGGTTTTTTCTGATTTTTGGTTTCGGTTTTTTCTGGTTTTGGTAAACAACACTAAAAGTCCCAAAAAACTAAAAACAAAACCAACCAGCTTTTTTAAATATTAAAATCAAAACCAAAACCAACTTTTTCTAGTTTCGGTAAATTCGGTACGGTAATATTGGTAAATTCGGTACGGTACGGTAATCTTGGTATGATTTTTTCTGGTTTCGGTAAATTCGATACGGTACGGTAATTTCGGTATGATTTTTTTTTATTTTGGTAAATTCGGTACGGTAATTTCGGTAAATCAATTTTTTAAATATTAAAACCAAAACCAACCCACTTTTTTGTGGTAATTTCGGTTTCGATAAGACCGGTTTCTGGTATTTTAATATATAAAACCAAAACCATTTTTTTTCGGACCAAAACGGTACGGTACGGTAAAAATCCCTACCGCTTCCATCCCTAGTTCGTAACAACGGGATATCAACTATTGACTATTGACTATATGCAAATCCAAGGACATCACTCAAATCTGGATTAGCAACACCAATCCACCGAATCAATAAACCTGCAAAGAGAGAAAAAATAACAAATTATTAAATTATAAATAGTTATTAACGAAAGAAATGTTTAAAATGTTCATCAATAAATATAAAAAAAAATTGCACCTTTAAAGGTGTTGGAGACTGCTTCCACTTCCAAAACAATAATGTAAATACAAATTATAGCAGCTATTGACAGAGATTAAAAAGGCAAAAGCACAATAAAATATTATCAACCTTCTCTGTAACATTGGGGGCACAAAGAATTATCAACGGTCTTTCCTTCTCGTGACCCCGGCATTGGCTGTGTTTGACCCCCAGTCTTAGGCACTCGATACTTCATTTGTATTCTGAGGATAGTTGTAAATTAGATACTTCATTTGTATTCTGAGGCTCAAAATCAGAAGGCTTGCTTTTATCAATCACATTTTCATTTTCATTATAAGTTCACAGACAGAAAAACAAATTCACATATCAATGGAATAAAATGAAAAGATGTAAAAAAATGGTCTGTGTTAGCAGATCCAATAATATACATCGTTGATCCGCTTAGATCCATCTGGATCTGTTTGAATTTCTCTATATTTATATAACAAAATTGTGGGATTTGAACAAATACCTGTAAATCTCCACCCCAAGAGCTAAGCTAGATATGATAATTTAATGGGCATCACTGAATAGTGGGATTAAAAATACCTGTAAGATTATAAAATAAAAAAGTGAAAATTTAGACCAAGAGCTAAGATACAAATAATAACAATACACCCCTTCAAAAAACATTTACCTTGAGGTTGTCCTCTAATGGTGACCGTGTGTGTGAGTGTGTGTGTGTGTGTGTGTGTGTGAAGGGTCGAGGGAACCCCATCCCTCATTTAAACAGATAGTAAACCCAAAAAGAATTTCAAGGTTGCTTTTGCTTTTTGAATGTGCTTGCCAAGATGCTGGGGTTAGATCAGAGTTTAACATGCTCTGTACATGGCCGCGGTTTGCATTTTTAAAGAATTTCAAAAAAAAAAAAACACTTCCCTGTTTGTTTTTCTTGGCCACAAAACTTCAGTGCCGAGACCTACAGATACTAGATCTGCAATAAAAAGAAGTGTTTTATTTGGATCTGCAATAAAAGGAAGTGTTGTATTGGGAGTCGTCTTTCCTAAAAAAAATAGATCTTCATTTTGCAACACACGTAATTATAAGCAAGTGTTGTATTTGTTTGTATAAACCCAAACACCACCTTGTATACACAAAACACACACACAATTTTTTTTTGATAAGTCACTAATAATATTCAAGAGAGGAGGTAGATGGTAAAAGGAAAATTTTTAGATCTGCATTCTCAGATTCGATGGAGAGAGAGAGACCTCGAGCCTTGTGCTTTTAGTGGATACACATGGAAATGAGTTAGCCTTGGATCAAGTTCTGAACAAACAACTTAATCTCAACCGTTAATTGGTTAACATGAAAACTCACCTGATTTAATCTCAACCGTGAGTTGATAAAGACCAAACTCTCAAACTTTTAATCTCAACCATCAGTTGGCGTAGACAAAAAAAACCCTCCTCCTTTATTTTATATATATATATTGAGCCACAATGAATCAGATTGTCCGGTTAAACTCAGTTATGTCAGATTCCTTTTATTGTTACACATGCTTACACTCTAGTTCGAATTTTCCCATCACGTTTAAAAATAAAAATGGTTTTAAATCAATCGTTTATGTATAGTATCTGAACTTTGGGCATTGTGACCATTAAGTATGTCTAATATAGAAATTGTTTCATATGTGCAACTTCAAATTATGTCCGTATATATATTTATTTTAATTGAGCTATATTATTTATTCAATGAATATAATTTTATTTTAATATCTAAAATGAATAACATCTTTTATATTAGATTATGGGTTCTCCCTCTACTAAAATTTTACAGGAGCTAGTTTGGGATAGTTCAAAGCCTTTTTCAATCCTAGATTATGACGATGTCCATTTCCATGCTTCATAGCTATATTTTTATTGAGAAGCAAAATGAGAATTCAGCAGATCATTTTTCCAAGATACTTCATCTCAACAACTCAAGAGCAGTTAATACCTTGAAGAAATGTGTCCAACAGCTAGTTTTTGAAGATGGCTATTTATATACCCATATATACCCTCGGCCAGGCCGAGGGTGTCCTCCACACAGAGGAGGGCTCAGGCCCAAGACGAGCCCAAAGCCCAGCTCCGTTAGAAGAAGGATCGGCCAAGATGAACCCCCAACATGGCCCAGATGATCCTTTAAGGGGCGGACCCCTCATCATGGCCCGGATGACCCTTGAAGGGGCCGACCTCTCATCATGGCCCAGACGACCCTTGAAGGGGCCGACCCCTCATCATGGCCCAGACGACCCTTCAAGGGACCGACCCCTCATCATGGCTCAAATGACCCTTCAAGGGGCCAACCCTTTATCATGTCCAAGATGACCCTTCAAGGGGCCGACCCCTCATTATGGCCAGACGACCCTTTAAGGGGACGACCCCTCATCATGGCCCAGACGACCCTTCAAGGTGCAGACACCTCATCATGGCCTAGATGACCCTTCAAGGGGCCGACACCTCATCATGGCCCAGACGACCCTTCAAGGGGTCGACCCTTCATCATGTCCCAGATGACCCTTTAAGGGGCCGACTCCACATTATGGCCCAAATGACCCTTTAAGGGGCCGGCCCCTCATCATGGCCCAGATGACCCTTCAAGGGGACGTTCCCTCATCATGGCCCAGATGACCCTTCAAGGGTCCAACCCCTCATCATGACTCAGATGACCCTTTAAGGGGCCGACCCCTCATCATGGCCTAGACGACCCTTTAAGGGGCCGACCCCTCATCATGACCCGAACGACATTATGAGGCCACATTCAGTCGGAACCGATGCCAGTATCAACTTTATCCTCGGCCTAGCATCTTAGGCCGAGGGTGACGTCATCACTACGCATGATTTGGGAGACACGTGGAACTGTGCGCGTAGGACTCATATGGCATGTGGACAAGACGGTTATAACAATATCACCCCCTCACGTGAGGGAATATTATGTCATCATCAATTGCAAGTGGCACATCCAGGTGTCAGCATGGGATTGGCTAGATCATCATTCACATGCACCATGCATGCTTGGGGGGTACACTACTGGCCCCAAGCCCTATATATACTTGTCACCTTCAACCTTGTAAAGGAATCGAGAATTATAACCCTAGATAAAACTCTGCTTGTACACGCAGTAGAGAGAGAGAGTGAATGTGCATTGTATCCAAGGCCATTAGTGCCCATATTTAGTGGATCAGAAACTCACAGTGGATTTAGGCGTAATTGGCTAAAACACTATACATTATTGTCTTATTCCTATTATACTCATCCCCTTCTATACACTTACACGCATATACATCTCTATGGCTGCCATTGTTGTTACTGTTTGAGCTCATCATCACTTATCTGGTGGTGCTAAATCTTAGCATCATAAGTTTGGTGCCGTCCGTGGAAACGAGAAGACATCTCTTCCTTTATACAGCTTGAACTCACCGGGCACTCTGGTGGTGAACCAGTTCTCCCCCTTTGTGGATCTGTTTCACCATTGAAAGAGACCCATTAAGGTTCTCAAGTTCATCAGTCTTCTGATCATTCAGCTCTTCATAGCTCAAACATATGGCACCGGAGATGATACCTCCACCACCTCCTCCATCGGATAGTGGATTAGGACCTAGTTTCGGTCAGGAACCACCTCAATCTGAGATGGATTATGTGGAGGCTGCCAAGTCTTTGGCAACAAGCCAACAGATTATGTAGTAGCAATTTACAGCTCTTAGCTAAAACATAGTAAGACCCCCAGGAGTCTCACCGGAGATGATTACTCTGACAGCAGTTCCAAGGCAGCATGAGGCCAGGGGACCACCCTAGGCACCACACAAAGACATGCCACCCCCACACCGGCGGAGGTATGTTGCTGACCCCTAGCATCTATGCCTGGGGAGGCAAGGAAACCCTTGCCCAGAAGATAGATATGATGATCTGGAGGTAGAAGAGGCCCCCATAGAGTGTTGGGAGCCGTATGAGGTCTCCAACAATACTGTACGACCCATCCAGGAAAGCAGAGGGAAGTGTGGAAGGCAGAATCACGATGACCGCCCAAGAGTCTCTGCTTTCGATTGTCTAAGCATGGGGTCGTCCTTTGAGAGGTCGGGCCCTGCAAATGACCTGGGGGAAAAATGGTCCCCATTGAGAAGTATTGATATGTCCAGAAGAGAGGTAGCAGATAGCCAACCCCATGGGGGCCGACCCCATGGACGGGACGACGGTCAGGGGGAAGTGAACAGTCGACACAGGCTTGCCGCAACAGAACCCTTCGTCCACCTCAAAGAGGCGATAGGGGATAACATCAATCAAGCCGACCCTACGAGGACCTGGAACGACTCGATCAAAAGGATGGAGGATAAAATTGGTGACATCCTCAAGAACCGAGACCCTCTTCAGAGAGGATACTCCATAGGCTCACCCTTTGTGGCGAAGATAGTCAACTTCCCAACACCATCTAAGTTTAAGCCACCTGTGGTCACCCCAAGGTATGATGGGAGTACCAATCCTATCCATTATATCGAGATGTATCAATCAGAGCAGATATATACTCTATCTCAGATGAGATGAGGTGTCGTGCCTTTTTCGGCACTCTGACTGGGGCTGCACACGTCTGGTATATGTCTCTTCCAAAGAACTCTATTGAAAGCTTTAAGCAGTTAGCAGATCAGTTTATTCATAAATTTTGATTTGGATTGAGGCCATAGAAGAAGACAACACACCTGCTCTATGTTAAATAGGGGAAGAATGAGAGCCTAAGAGACTACATAGCCAGATTTAATAAAGAAAAGTTGGAGGTCGAAGACTATAAGGAACGTATAGCCATGACAGCCCTCATTGGAGGACTCCAAAAGGGGAAGCTTTTATGAAAGCTTGCTGAATACCCTCCGAAGACGATGGCTGAATTGCTGTCAACAACGGGAAAAGTGATGAACATCGAAGAGGCGATGGCCGCAAAATACGAAGATGAAAAAGGAGGCACCAGTAGTTGTAAGTACCAGAAAAAGAACAAAGAGGGGAAGAAGAGGTCTGCAGATGACAAATTTGCTGATTTCACCCCTCTGATGGTCAACTGCGAACAAATCCTGAATGAGATAAAGAGTGACCAATCCTTGAAATGGCTCGAGAAGTTGAGGTCAACCCCTCATAAGAGGAACAAAAACCTGTGGTGTGAATTTCATCAAGACCATGGCCATATGACAGACAAGTATTTTGCTCTGAAAGACGAAATTAAAAAATGCTAAAAGAAGGGAAGTTAAGGAAATACGTTGACAAGAGTGCCTTTAAGAGGGGCCAAGGGGATGACCCCAGAAAGAAGAGAGGTGATGCGTGTAGAGAAGATCTTCCAAACCGAAGGGACGACCCTTCGGAGGATGAGGACGACCCCGACCTCCCGCAGAGAGATGACCACAACCCTATAAATAGACTTAATATGATCCCACTCGGTATGGGGATGATCTTCGGGGGACTAGTAGGAGTAGGGTCAGAGGTTGCAGATAGGAATACCTATGTAGCTGAAGACAAGGCAGTGACAAAAGCTGTGCATTCAACCTCTATAGAAGCAAAGTCAAAAAAGAGAAAGAAAGTTGATATGGATACTATGATAGTGGGATTCTCAAGAATGGACTTCAAAGGCCTGTTAGCCCTGCATGATGACCCTCTTGTAATCACTATCAGGGTACACGGGTGCGAGGTGCCGAGGATCCTGGTAGATGGAGGTAGTTCTGCAGATGTAATATTTTGGCCATGCTTTAAAGCCTTGGGTCTCAGTTGTGCCAGGCTCATCCCATACCATCACCCCTTGATTGGTTTTAGTGGGGAAAGAGTTCATCCCCTAGGAGTGTATGAGGCTGATGTTAGAATGGGGGATGAGTGGCCGAGATGGATCAGTAATAAGGTCAAATTTTTCGTGATGGATGAACAAGTCTTCTCAGCCTAGAACATTATACTGGGGCGAGTGGCCCTCAAGGAATTCGAGGCCATGCCATCCACAGTTCATTAGATGATAAAATTCCCGACCCCTTACGGGGTAGGAGAAGTTCAGGGAGACCAGACGACGACATGGGAATGCTACTTCAATTCCGCCAAAGAAAGAGAGGCGCATAACAAATCAACAACCACTTACAATATTGATACCCTCGACCCGAGGGACGAGACCAAACTGAAGAAGGGAGAGGCTGCGAAAGAGGTAGAATCCATCATCCTCAATGAGGATGAGCCGAAAAAACTCGTACAAGTAGGCGAAGCTCTTAAGACAGGCATAAAAGAAGACCTCATCAAGCTGCTAAGGAGAAGACAAAATGTCTTTGCATGGAGTTATGCAGATATGCCAGGGATCGACCCTGAAATTATGAGCCATAAGCTCAACGTGGTAGAGGGCACAAACCCAGTGAAGCAAAAGAGGAGGATTTATTCTCAAGAAAAGTATGAGGTCATTAGGGATGAGGTTAAGAAGCTAGAAGATGCAAAGTTTATTAGGGAGGTAATCTATCCCGAATGGCTATCCAACGCAGTCATAGTCCCCAAAGCCCATGGAAAATAGAGGATGTGCGTAGACTTCATCGACCTCAATAAACATTATCCCAAAGACAGTTTCCCTCTCCCCCTCATTGACCAGATGGTAGACGCTACCGCAGGCCATGAACTCATGAGCTTCATAGATTCCTATTCAGGTTACAATCAGATCTTCATGAGACCTGAAGACTAAAAAAAAATGGCTTTCATTACCGATAAGGGGACATACTGTTATAGGGTCATTCCCTTTGGCCTTAAGAATGCGGGGGCAACATATCAGCGCCTTGTGAATAAAATGTTCGAAAACCAGATTGGGTAGTCTATGGAGGTGTATGTAGATGACATGTTGACCAAGAGTTTGAAGGCAGAAGATCATGTGGTCGATCTCGAAAGGACCTTTGACGCGATGGACAAGTACCGAATGAAGCTCAACCCGGCCAAATGTGTCTTCGGGGTCAGAGCAGGGAAGTTCTTAGGGTTCATTGTCAACCAAAGAGGCATTTAGGTCAATCCTGAAAAGATAAAGGACCTAATAGAAATGAAGACCCCCAAGACCATCAAAGACATTCAGAGGCTCACAGGGCGAGTAGCTGCTTTGAATAGGTTCATGTTCAGAGCCAAAGATAAGTGTTTACCATTCTTTAAAATTCTCAGAAAGGCCTTTGAATGGAACGAAAAGTGTGATCAGGCCTTCAAGAAGCTAAAGTCATACCTAGGGTCTCCCTTTCTGTTGTCACGACCAGTGCAGGGCGAATGGCTACATGTGTACTTAGCCATCTCATAATCATCCATCGGTGCAGCCATTGTGAGAGAAGAGGATGGAGTACAGAAGCCTGTGTCTTTCAATATTAGGGCACTACAGGGGGCAGAGCAAAGATACCCTAGGATGGAGAAGTTGGCCTATGCTCTGATCCATGCATCAAGAAAGATGAAGCCATACTTACAATCCCACTACAAGAATATTGTTTTTTCCCGGCATAGATTAAATGCCGAAAAAGCACTAAAAATGCCGGTAACACTTTTTACAGCATTTCTACAAGTGCGATAATAGCCAATGTGGTAAAAGAAAAATGGCATTTTAAAAAATGTCGCGAAAAGTTAGCGGCACTTATAGCGGCATTTCCACAAGTGTGGTAGCCAATGTGGTAAAAGAACAACGACATTTTAAAAAATGCCGCAAAAAGTTAGCAACACTTTTAAGCATTTATATTAATGCTGGTAATAACCTTTTAACGGCATTAAAAAATGTTGATAATAATCTTTTGCAACACCTATTAAATGTTTAACACACTTTTGACGGCACTAAAAAAATGCCAAGAATAAATATAGAGGCATGAAACAAAATGTTGACCTTATTTTGTAATATATGACTGGGAACAAGTGTTAAAAAAATTAATTATAAGAAGTATTGTATTTAGGTGCAAATACATTACCATAACATTAAATTAAGAGGGAAGTAATCAAATTAAAACGTCATTAAATTAAAACCAATAGTATTCAGCGTAAATAAATGTAATTGTGCTTGGAACAATTATCCATTCACAAAATAAAATGTATCACTTGTCCAATAAGAAAAAATGGGGAAACATGAAGGGAAACTAAATTTTATATAATGTACAATCCTTCTTCATCAAAGTCAAACATCTTCTTCGACCTACAAGTAAAAAAGTCAATTGTTAGCCATTGATACTTATTCTTTAGTATTTTAATTAAAAAATTAAAATTAAAAATTAGTACATTAGTAATATGCCACGCTACAGTTGAATGATGTGCATCTCCAATTGTGGACTTGTTTCCATAAGGTCTAGGCAATGATTCATTTGTTATAAATATTTTCTCAATATATACTTCCCAAAAGTCTTCACCCAATGGCGTACCCCCTACTTTTGTTGAAGGGTCCTTGCTCACAATGAATCCACATGCCACAACCACTTTTGGAAGTCCGGAAGTAATAAGGTCTATAATTTTAGGAAGTGCATTATTTGAGACCCTTTGTCATGGTTGATGGTGCTTCTTCTTCTTCTTCTTTGATGGTTCTTTCTACAAACAAGATGAATATGTCATCAACCATATATCTCTGGAAAAATATCGGCAGAGTTTTATTTATTTTTAAGACATCCCAATAATTTTAAGACTATATACAACCAAAAATGCCAACAACTCAATGTCAAGTATACATAAACTCCCCAAGAAAGCGCATATATATTTTACCCTTTAAAATCCTTTAAATTAGTAACATACCTGAATTGAAGTAGCATTCGTTTGCTCACTAACACGAGCAGCAGTCTCAGGGGCATCCAAGTGTTGAGAATTTACAATCTACAAAAAATGAATTATTTCAATCATGAAAACATAGTTATAAATTATGATTTTAAAAAGTAGTTATCTACTTTCCAGTTGAGATGGAGCTAAATTGTGATTTCATTGTGGTACCACTAAAGGTTGAAATTGGTTGGTTTCTTCTAATTGTTGCCCGGGTTGCAAAATAGACCTATATGATGGTATGTTTTGCTCGTTGGAGGATTGAGGAACCTGTTAATAGCATAATTTAATACTAGAACATACATTTATATATATACATAATAATTAAGCACAAAAGATAAAAGTATGTACTTATTAACCTGTTTGGATACAACGGAAGGGAAAATCATCATGTGTGTGCGTATCAACTCAAACTGAGACTCTAAATGATCAAATTTATCTTGAAATTCAGATCGAATCTCAGATCTTAGTCGCTCATATTCTTTTTAATTAACCTTTGGCCGCTTTGTTCCATGCACATCAGTTGGAGATGGTCCATGCCCATAAGCTCGACAATGACCGTGTTTATTAGGTCCCAGGACTTCATAAAATATCTCATCTTTACGACTGACGGATTCATTTCAATCTGACGAAAGTTGATCTAGTTTTGCCTCATTTTTGACTGAAATGAAAAGATTCTTATTAACATAATAATTTCATGCATAATTTTAAATTTCATAAATAATAATAAACTTATTAATTGTTAATTTAATCCTCATTCGTGTATGATATATATTATGCTTTTAACGTTATGACACAATCTCCTGCATGTTGCCTTTTATAATGGTTGATAAATAGAATAAGAATTTTGATTAATTGGTAAAATGACGTCGTTGAGATTTTCTAAGAAATAAGGGAAGGAACATGGATGATATTTTTGTACCATTGCTTCAGCGAAATCCTTATCGATGGCTGAGCCATCGCTCCTCTCATGTGTTTTGATGTAAACATCAACCAACGAAACCTTTTTCCCTTGATCAGCCTCCATCTGCATAAACCCAATGACTCGTAAGTCGTTATATAAATAAGTTTGAAAACATAAAATAATATTCACAATTAAAATCATTTATAAAACACCTTATGAGAAACATTCGCATGGCTCTTTCTTTCTGAAGTATGTGGTGTTCTTTGCTTCTTACGAGTTCGACGATTTCTTCGACTCGTTTTCTGTTACAAAAAATATATGTTTAACTTGAATTTATAAAACTTTACCGATAGTAATACATTCATACCCTTGCCTCGCGAGTTCCCCAATATTTAACAAGTTGTGACCACTGCTCTAGCTTTACTCTAGGTGGACAACATTTCAATCTCTCTTCGTCAGTATCAAAGGCACGATAATGTTTCTTCACCTCTGCTTTCCAATTATTCCATATCTTTCCAACATTTTTCGTGCACATTTTTTTTGAATTCTTCAGGGGCATCAATGTTCTCCTATATAATTACAATGTATAGAAAAATAAGTCATCTACTACACATGAGTTTAGCTTGAATTATGTTTTATCATTTTCAAAGTTATGAGTTGAGCTATTATCGACTTTGTTGTGATTGGCAAGACAACCCATTCATAGTTGACTTTTACCTAAAGAATTCAGAATTTTCATTTCATTTGCCAAAAATTATGGTATCTTTTGATTTTACCTTCACCTCTCGCCAAACATGTTCCTTGTATGGGTATAAATCCTTGCATCTCTAATCTTTGAAAGCCAACGGTAACTTGTTCAGCATTGATATAATAATAAATTAGTAACCTTTTACATCGATTAAATAATAATCTTTAAATTGTCAATAGATAACATACAGTATTGCAAAGAGTATTCTAATAAGAGTTGTGTTATATGAAAGTTTACAAAAGAAACTTTACATGTTTCCATCACGAACTAAAATGCCTAAATGGGTAGATATTCTATCTGCGGTATCTCCGACTGGCTGATAGAAATCGTTGAAGTGAAGCTCTAAGCGTTACCCCGTACCCCATAATTCACCCAACTTCGCAATGCCTCTACGTTTAGTGGCATATTGTGGTGAAGCTAAACCGTAAAAATTAAAAAAAAATGGGTTAACTTCAATCTACACAGTTAAATAAGCACATATAAATCAAATAACTTTGATTACCTTCTTCATGTGAATGGGCATCTTGGTTATGTAACGGCTCACTCTCCGTCGAGCTACTATCGCTTTCACAGTCACTTGAGTTTGATCGTTCGGTCGAGCTAGATACTGAAAGGGAATGAGAACTGGGCTTAGATTGTGGTTGAAATGGTGGTTGGAGATTGGATTGTGAGTGCAATCGAGACCGTGAAGGGGAATGTGCCTGTGAGAGGGATTTAATCTTCCTCTGTGATATCATAGCAACCTGCAATAATAAAAATTCACCACTGAGTTTACAAGAGTTATATATATATATATAATTTTTTTTAATAAATGCTGAACAAATTTAAAACTTCCTTGATACCATCGAATAACAATAATAAAACTCCAACTCCTGGAATATGAATGTCTCAATAACAATAGTGTATCTCATACAATATTCTTCAGGAGCGAGAATTTTCCAATCTATTAGAGAATCAAGATGATGGACAACTACATAATATTATCCACACAGTTGACATTCCAACTCATCTATGACAATAATCGTGAAACATACTACACGTCTGCCTCCCATCTAGCAACTAGAATGACATTTCTCAACTACGAACGTATACAATGTTCAAAATTAGATTATATATTTTAAAGGCACTTATATACAAATAGCGTTTTGAAAAAAACATAGTTGTATTGAAGGACTGTCAACGTAAAAACACATCGATTTATATATACCAGCGTACCTTATTAAACATGTTTGAACTACATACCAAATGTAAAAAATTGAAACCATTCAATTGAAAAGGTTCACTGCAGTGATAACCAGAAATGCTCTACCCCACACTTTCTGACTTTGACATCCGATATTACATCTATGAACTTCTAAAGGCATTAGATTACTGCCACTCTCAAGGAATTATGCATCGAGATGTGAAGCCCCATAATGTGATGATTGATCACGAGCAGCGTAAGCTTATCTAAATAAGTACTGCTTAGAGCTCGACCCACATCTATTGGCCCTCGTTGGGAGGCATAGCAGAAAATAATGGACAAAGTTCATCAATGGTGATAATCAGCATATAGTTGTTCCTGAGGCAATCGACTTCCTTGACAAGTTGTTACGATATGATCATCAAGAAAGGCCAACAACTAAAGAAGCTATGGCTCATCCTTACTTTTACCCTGTAAGAAATGCAGAAAGCAGCAGAACTCATGGCCAGTAAGATTGAATACCAAATGCCATCAAAAGTGGTCTCTCGTGTATTGGGCTCCTTTCTATAATGTGAGTAAACCCTCTTCACTTATTTGGTTAAGCTTGCCTTTTTTTTCTTAGAAAGAAAAATCTGTCTTTACAGACTTCCATGGTTGGTCAGCTTCTAGACTCCACCATATTGGCCTTCTTTATTTTTTACTGTGTTCTTGAGAGAATTAAATTATTGGTTAATTTCAGTCCAGATCTTATCATAAAAAAAAATTGAAAAGGTGAAGCACGAATAGAAGACGCAAGAGTCCAGAACAAAGCATCTACTATACAGTTATATACAATGTATATTCTGTTTTCCTGATGTTTCATAGGAAATAAGGTTTTTGGATTTCATTCTGGACATGCTCTGATTACGATCCTATTGTTCGAGCCCTTGGATTATCTAAGAAATAAGTGAATGTTATTCATCAGGCCTATGTAAGTGACACTTCAAAAACTAATGGAAAGCATTATATGAGAAATTTTGCGATTGATACGGGCTCTAATGCATACACTGAACACCTGATCTCAAAGAGACAGGAGACCACCTAAGAAACAGGGTTGGTGATGGAGCAACTTCTCAAAATGGATATAAAGATATGGTTTCAAAAACTGAACAGGACGAGAAAGTAATTCACTGATCCAAATTCACTGTCCTAAACTATTTTACAAAGATGAGTCAACTATTTTACTGAAAAACTCATGGATCAGACAGTACGGGCGAGGCCTTCTATCTTCATCGTGTAGACTATATTTTCTTTGGATTGAAGAACTCCTCTGATCTATCCTTATCAAAATCATAGAATTCTGATCCGGGGATTGTCATTGGTATTGACACAGTTTGATGTGAACTAGAAAAGAAGTTTGAGGTGATTAAGTCTTGCACGCTTTTTCTTTACTTGGATATTCATGAATAAATTATCCTTCCAATTTTAATTTTACATTTTATATATGCAGGAATGTGGGACTTATGCTACTTGAGAGTGATTTATCTTATAACTGTATCTTTACATAATAAGATTAAGAGATGACTGAATTTTTTACCAACGCGTAACCCGTTTAAGGAGTACCAACAACACAATACAAAACGTATTGTGATATCATTAATTCCAACATCCTTGCATTTTATGTAACAAATATTTTATTGATGACTGCACAATGGTTATTCTTTGTAATGAATTCTTCCGTGACAAAAGTCTCCACATGAACCAAAATGTGTGAAAGGAAAAAATAATACAAAACAAAAAAGATAAAATAAAAGGAAGGGGGAGTAAAAGTGCACTTCCAAGCAACTATATCAAGTAGAATGCTAGCGCATACCACTATAGTTTTCAATATTGTATTACATTCCTTGTTTTAGGTAAATCCAATTCAAAGAAATATATAAATAATAAGTATATGTTGGTTGGGTGAGTGGTTGGGTGGGGGATTACATTTTTACAGCACTGAAAGTAGCATATCTCTTGTTTGGATCACCCTGCCTAACCTACCCATTCATTTCTTTGATAAAAACTCCCTATTTTCTATTTCCCAAGTTGTAGGAAAATATCTCAAGCTTGATAGTTAATAACCCATCACTCCTGCCTCCAACTTCACTGTTCTTGGTCTTGAAGACAATCAACCTGTTATGGATAATGCGTTGAATCAAGTGTCAGATACAGATGTTCAAGAGGAGGAACATAAGACTTTTGTAAGTTCCAAATTGCAGGATATGATTCCTTTGATAAACAATCAAGTTAAAAAACAAGTTTCAATAATTCACTTCTCAAATGATATAGAAATAAATAGATCAACTGATTTCCCTCCAAAGAAGATTAGTCAACATTTTGATAGAATAAAAATAGGAGATTTATCAGGAAATGAAGTTATGGTGGTAGACTATGCGATGCTCTCCCCGCGAGGCTCCTCTATTCTAGATTACAAAAAGAAAAAATGCGTCGAAGTTTTCTCAATGTCTGATTCTAATGATGTATATAGTGGCCATATTCTTCTTGAAGAGCTAAAATTATTCTCTTTAAACCTAGGCAAGAAGATAGATAGTGATAAGGAGAGAAGAGAAAAACAAAAGAAGAAGGTCTCTTTTTTAGTCCCCTCTAAATTTTCAAATTCCTTTTCTGGGAATAGCAGCAAGACTTTTTCAAACAACCTAACTGTTAGAAGACTTAAAAACCAGATGAAAAGCTATAAAATTCCTCTTTTAGCAGTTCTTGAACCTATGCCCAATAATAATAAGTTAGACAGTATCAAACTTAAGCTGCTATGTGATTATGTCTATAGCGAAATCTCTAATAAGATATAGGTATTCAACAAATTTGATTTATCCCTGAATTTCATTAGAGTAGAGAGCGAATGTAGATAAGCCAGGTGGTCGGGGTTGAATGGGATGTAACCCAGTGAACGATGCCTCGTGAACCCCCAATATGGCATCGGAAGACGAAAGAAGGGAAAGTGTTATGTTCCAAAAATAGTAATTGGAGAGGGAATATGAAGAGTGGAGTGAATATGAAGACAGACATAGATATAATTTCCTCATTGTTTCAACTACACATCCATGGCTACTAACTCCCAACAAGGGCAAGGCAGTTTGAAAGCAGGGATAAGAAAGGCCGTGCTCACAAAAATCGAGAATTTAAACTCCCAAACTGATCGTGAAGGTCCTGAGCTCCCAAACTGTGTTAGAGAAAGGATGATCGGTGTCTCAGCACCTTCGTAACACTCTCATTGCTGAATGTCTCGTCGGAGATGAAACAGGGACTATCCTCTTCACAACTCGCAACCATCAAGTGGATTTGATGAAGCCTGGGGCTAGCGCTATTATTCAAAATTCAAAGATTGAAATGTTTAAGGGGTCGATGAGGCTGACAGTTAACAAATAGGGACGTATTGAGCTAACTGAACCTATCACATTTGACGCTAAAGAGGATAACAATCTCTCCCTAATTGAGTATGAGCTGGTTAATGTTGTTGACTAGTGTACTGATCTGTTGGCGTCTAAGATATTGAAAGATGAAGCTTTGTAAAACAAAAGGCCTTAAATGTTGTCCAAATATTCCGAAGATGTTTTTTTTGCTACAATGGACCCCTTTTGCTCATGTATAGTTTAGTAATAGCTATGAAACTCTTCTAAAACTTGAAGGAAGGGTTGATCTATCTTTTTGTTTTGGCTAATATATTATGGAGGGAAAGGCCTTGTTGATGGAAATGCTCTAGTCCTTACTGGATATGGGAATTTAAGAAGAAAATTTATCTTAATTATAGGGATCCCGTGTTTCAATTAAAAAAAGAAAAAAAAAGAATTTCATTAGAGATGAAGACCAACTATTATCTTTTTCTATTGATCACCCTATGCTGCAAGCAAGGTTCTAAAAAATGCGGGGCGTGATTGAGGCGTGGAGGCCAAGTCTTAAGCCTTAGAAGCCTAGGCGGGCCTAGGCGTAAAAATGCGTGAAAAGGCGTTTAGGTCTTCTTAATATATTTTAATATTTTTTAACCATAACAAGGCTATTAAAATACAAAATTGCACATATCATAAAAATATGTCTGAATATATGCAAATTAAAATACTATTTGATTATTTTGGATGAGATAATGGTCTAGTTTGTAAAGAAATTCTTTAAAAGGCGACATCGTTTCACTAAAGCATTGTTGTTTTTAGAAAAAAGTGCGCCTTAAGGGTTTTACCAAGAATAAGGCGTGAAAAGCGTAAGGCGAGGTGTTTCTCCCAAGCCTTAAGCCTAGGCGGGTTTTTTAGAACAGTGGATGCAAGGTATTATCTTGATAACCGTGGCTTATAAATGATCCAAAGATGAAAGATTGGTGATGTTTATGACTCTCTGCCTCATCTGATCATATGAGATTTTAATATGATCTCTAGTGATGCTGAAAAATGTGGTGGTAATATGCCAGATTACATGGCTATATATGATTTCAACCAAATGATCTCTAGAAATTCCCTCTTTGACATGGGCTACTTAGGCTCTAAATTTACATGGTGGAATAGTAGGATTGGTCTAGAGTCAATACTTGAAAGATTGGATAGAGGCCTTTGTAATTCCTTGTGGAGACCGATTTATCTTCACTCTTCTATTACTCATCTTAACAGGACTTGTTCAGATCTAAAGTATAATGGATGAAATTCTATCTTAGACGAATTGAATAGTTCTATTAAACTACAAATAAGACAAGTTCCATTTATGCATCATTGGTATAACCAACAACATGACGTTGTTTGTTAAAATCAATGAAGATAAACTATCCAGCTTCACTATGTCATCTGATGGAATAAACTATAATCAGTTTGAGCAGAGGTCGTATATTTGTTCAGCTGAGCAGATATATTAACGATCAACGCATCACACAAGTGCGAGCCATCGACATTTTCCAAAAATTGAACAGTGCCAGTCTATTTGGCAGGTGTATACTAATGACATGTTCAGACAGTGCAATGCTAATACTGCATTAAACATCTACCGGGTTTGGCCTTAAAATCAAACTCTAAATATTTATTTGGGGTTCGTCTTCAATAACCTCAGTGCAAACAACATCCTAACTAAGTCTACCCCTAACACACTGCATACGTAGCAGAGACGTACCACCCACCCATAGCCTTTCAAACACTGTAGTGATCTAAATTCCAAGTAACAGCGCCACGGTATCAGAGTCTATTATTTGTTTGCTACACCAATTAAGTCGTGTGCTAAATACAGTTAGTGTAACATTTGGCCTATCCACCAAATTAAATTTTTGAACAAGTTTATATAACAAGTGTAATCTAACATTGAAAATTATTAATATAAAATGGATAGGTAGAGGAGCAATTGCTCTCTTAACCTTTGATAGTTTTCAAAATTAGTCATATGAAATGGAATGTTTTGAAAGAAAATGGGGTAACTTAAAAAAAATATAACATGCTGCCTCACTTAATTTTAGATAAAATGTTAATATTAGACTTTGCTAACCTTGACAAAAAATTCTGCCCCTACCCCTGCCAAAGCCGGAGTTCAAGTCTTGCCAAGAGCTGAACACTATCTTCATCACTTGCTTCGCTAACCGCCATCCCCGAAAGCAAGTACCAAAAATGAACTAGCCAGCATATTAAGGAAGATAAGCACAAAAAGAGTTGGGGGATGCAGGAAAATATTATTAGTCCCACAAAAAATGTCATTTACTTTTGCAATTTTTTATTTAAGATGTGTTTATGATCTTCAACATACTGCCGTGTTTGGGACAACCCCTTTGGCTGTTATCATGTCCTGACATCAAGTTCACCAACGCATAGGTTTGTTACCATTTTGTTTGGGTTCAAGTTCACCGACGCATTAATTAGCCACTGCATGTTCTCATCATGCGCATGTACTAATGCCAGATCAGTACTGATTTGAGGTCAAGAGAAGATTTGAGGTAATGCCAGATCAGTACTGATTTGGTAAATCTGATGTGTTCCCTGCCATCATATTTAACGTGTGTGTGTGATCTCTGCCTCACTTAGTTATGCATAGTACCTTTGGTATATGCTGTTTCAACTAGCATATTCTTTTTTTTACAAAATGTTGCAATTCTTTTTATACTGCAGACACTAAGAGTTTCGAGGGTAAGATCAGCACCTTCATGTTTTAATTTTGTGAATGTTGCAATCCTATCTTTTGTATTCTTTTGTGAATGTTCTCTAATATATGTACCCTGTTGGACTTCCTATTTGCCAAGCCAAGTATCAGTTGCAAAATTAATAAAATGAAGGTTGCAAATAGGTCTGCCTCTACTTGTAGACGCTATAGTGGCCTTCCTAGTGCTTGTCCTTCAATTTGATCCCTATTATCCTACAACTCATTCCCACACTTGTTAATATCTATACTTGTAGTTATAATTCCTAAACAATCAGAACATACTACTAAGGCAATATTAATGATACTTAGGAACAATGAGGAAAAAATACTCAGGCACAAGAAAGCATAAGACTCAAGCATCATCATCAAGAATAAAAAGGCATATACGAAAAGAATGTCAAACTCAATAATCAATACTCATCATCATAAAAAAATGCAGTCATTAGTTAATCGTCAATAAACACAGAAATAAAATTGAAAACATAAAGAACATAACTCTCCATCATTATTTATCCATTCATATATATGATATGAAACAAATAAAATGCATTCAGTCATTAGTCATTTTTAAAATATTAAACTAAGAACATCTAAGCATCCTTACAAATAAAACCATTCATAATTGAAAAATTTGTGTCAATTGTCATCTTCATCCATGTCAGCATCATAATCATCACTGGTCTCCTCATTTTCATCACTTTCATCTATATCACTCTCATTAGTTTCCTCGTCCGCCTCTGAATCATCTTCATAATCTCTGTCTCAGAAGCATCCTCATTAATATCAACACAAATATCATCACCGCCATCAATATCAACTATATTGTCAACAGTCGTTCCCTCCACACCAGTCCTAACCCATGTAATATCCCCATCATGGTTAATTAGAGTGTTATCCAATTGTTGGTTATTGTATGGCTCAACTTCTGCGTATATTGTGTCATCTCCATAAGTATCTTTACCATACATGTCATAAAAATCTCTCGGTGTCATCTTCACGACAGCATGCCAATCTTCTTCAATCGGGTCTCGCACATACCAAATTTATTTGGCCGGAGATGCTAATATAAATGGTTCATCTGACAGTCGATTATGCTTGTATAGTGAATGTTTGAAGTTCACTAATGTGAACTCAAAATCATCCTTTGTCGTCCCCGAATGCGTATCAACCCAATCACACTTGAATAGCACTACACCAAAATGGGCAAATTGTCACCTTTCAGCCGGCCAGCCTTGTCAAGGTCATTGACCGTGACAAAAAACACGCATTTTATGTCACGGTCATTGACCTTGACACGACCGTGACAACTAATTGTCACGGTCATTGACCGTGACAAGACCGTGACAAATTTACTTGTCACGGACTTGTCACGGTCAATGACCGTGACAATTCTTTGAATACTTGTTACGGTCAATGACCTTGACACGACCGTGATAATGTTTACAGCAAAAACTCTGTCCCCCTTCTTTTTTCCCTCCCGCGCCGTTCCCTCCCTCTCTCTCTCTCTCTCTCTCTCGACGCTGCTCTCTCTCTCTCTACTTTCAGGTCGATTTTCTCTCTCTCTCTCTCTCTCTTCCATTTATATATATGTTTGTGTGTATATTTATGTGTGTATATGTATATATATATGTGTGTATGTGTGTGCGTGTGTGGGGGGTGGGGCAGGGTGGGGGTAGGGGGTGGGGCAGGGTGGGGGCAGGGCGGGGTGTGTGCGTGTGTATATGTATGTGTATGTATGTGTATATGTGTGTGTATGTGTGTGTATATATGTGTGTGGTGGTGTGTGGTGGTGGAGGGGGTGGTGGAGGGGGGTGGGGTGGGGTGGTGTGTGTGTGTGCGTAGGTGCGTAGGTGTGCGTGTGTGTGGCGGGGGGAGGAGGCAGGAGGTGGGGGTGGGGGTGGGGCACCCATTTAATAAGTTTTAAAATATTTGGAAAAAACATAATATTACAAAATTGAAACGAAATGGTATTGACGGAACTTACACATACGTTATGTACTGTGCTCTTACGTTGAAAATTATAAGATAGAAACAGAAAAATATAAATTGAGATAACCTTAGAATCTAATTAGGCTAAAAATATAATGGCATCAACTAATATATATACACAACACTAAAAGTAGACATCAATTTTATAAATAATTGATAATAGTTGGATAATAATTGGATAATAAACATCGGGAGGGGGTGGGGGTGGGGGTGGGTGGGGTTTTGAATATTATTTACATTTATATTTTTGGATATTATATACATTCAAAATAAATAATTGATAATAGTTGGATAATAATTGGATAATAGTTGATATTTTCATTCAAAATAAATATTTGATTCAAATATATTGGATAATAATTGATATTTTCATTTAAATTGATAATAATTTTATTCATGAAATTAATTCAATTGATAATAATTTATATATATGTTTGTGTGTATATATATGTGTGTATGTGTGTATATATGTGCGTGTGTGTGCATGTGTGGTGAGCCCTTCATATTTTAAAAATGTTGTTTTTATTCCTATAGAACAGCTTAGATAGTGTGTGTGTGTGTGTGTGTGTATGTGGTCAATACATGAATTTATTTTTGTATTTGAATTAACACATGAATTTATTTTTGTATTTGAATTAACCCATTATATGAAACATACTTGAAATTAAATATAGTGCGCATAGATACTAGCATTCTAGTTCTTATGCGTACGCATTCAATAGCCTTTAGACCCGTTCGAGAGTCATTACCCCTGTAATGAGATCTCTCGAATTGTCCCGTTTGGACAGTTTGAGACTGTATAATTTCTGTATAATATTCTTATTGGCTTAAAGTTGTTACTTTTGGAGGAAGTTCTGCAGTCGTATCTTAATGTTCTCTGGGTACATACTAGATTGACAAGTGTGAGTGTTATTTTAATTGACCAATTGAAATAACACTCACACCTGCCAATCTACGTCGTGTACTTGGAGAACTAAGGGGATATGCTGTCGAATTTTTTTCAAATCGTAACAATGTGCATGAGCTGTTAAGTATATTACAGAAAAATGCATTCTTGAATGGGATAGGACCACTTACCCTTTAATAGGATAATTAAATGATGGGATAATTAAATAAAACATACTATAAATCTAAGTTTTGTTTACCTTTAATAGGTGTTTAGTTGTGGTAGCTGTGATGGGATATCCGAAATACAAAGAGTGGATGGGTGAGACTAATAGAATGGGGGATGTGTTTCGCAGAGGTGCTAACGAATTTGTGAAATATGCAAAGAGATGTCGTAATGATGAAGAGTTTCCATGTCCGTGTGCTAGGTGTAAGAATGGTAAGGTGTTTGAGTGGAAAATAGTTGAACTACATTTGTTAAGATCGGGTATGCAAGATAGTTATCGATTTTGGAGTTTTCACGGTGAATTGAAAGTTCCTTTTGTCCCCGACCAACCTTCACAACAACCTTCAACAAGTAGAATAGATGAAGAAGGGGACGACGTAGATCATAATATGTTAGAGGATTTAGTTGATGATGCGTACGGAGTTTATGAAGCTGAGGAGAATGAGGTTACTGATGATGTAGAAGATTCAAGTGCTCGTGAAGATAACACGATAAAACTTAACGATGACTACCAAAGTTTAAAATTTAAGGCGACCCAACCGTTATACTCTGGCTGTGAGAAAGATCAAACAACTTTACATGCCATGGTTGGTTTGCATAGTTTGAAGACGCAGTACGATTCGTCAGGCAATAGCGTGACAGGAATTCTGAAATGGGTGAAGGGCTTACTACCCAAGGTGAATACACTTCCAAATAGCTATCCTATTATGAATAACAGTTTGAAAGGTTTGGGAATGAAGTATAAATCGATTCATGCTTGTGTGTATGACTGCATACTATACCGAAAGGAGTATGAAAATCTCGATCGTTGTCCGGTATACGATGAACCTAGATATGTCCAATCTACTAGTAAGGAAGGCACAAGCTCAAAAGTGCCTCAAAAAGTATTGAAATATTTTCCCGTTGGGCCTAAATTAAAGCGATTTTTCACAGTACCATGGATTGCAGAGGCAATGACTTGGCATGCTAGGGCAGAAGTAGGGGGTAATATCATGCGTCATCCTATTGATTCTACTGCCTGGCGGAGGATGAATTATGAGTATCCCGATTTTGCTCGAGAACAACGCAACATTCGTTTGCCTATATCAACAGATGGTTTCAATCCATTTGGAAATCTAAGCACCAATCAGAGTGTATGGCCAGTGATCCTAGCCCCACTCAACCTCCCTCCTTCACAGTGTATGAGACCTGAATTTTCGATGATGGCTTTATTGATACCTGGGCCAAAGGCACCAAGTGAAGACATTGATATCTACTGGCTCCTTTGGTAGAAGAATTAAATGAGTTGTGGGAAGAGGGTGTGCATTCATTTGACTCTTTTAGAAAAGAAGAGTTTACGCTGAAAGCTATGTTGATGTGGGCAATTCATGATTTTCCAGCTTATGGGACATTATCCGGATGTGTAGTACATGGTTATTTGGGGTGTCCTATTTGTGGAGAGGAGACTGAATCTCTTCGTCTATCCTCTAGCTTAAAAAATGTATACCATTGCCACAGGAGGTTTTTACCCCCAGCTCATAGTTTCAGATTTGAGAAAGGTTCCAATTTTTTATTGGGCGGAGTTGAACATAGGCTACCGCCGAGACAACTTTCGGGTTCAGAAATTGAAAGTAAATCTTCTGAATGTGGCCCAAATATGCCAGGTAAGAATCCCAAATTTAAGAATGTCAAGCATAAGAAGACCCCAACTGGGAATGAAACTGAGATAAGAAAGGCTTGGTCTCGGAGGTCAATTTTATTTGACTTGCCTTATTGGAAGAAAAACCCGGTGCGCCATGTATTGGATGTGATGCATGCAGAGAAGAACTTCGATGAACATATTGTGAGTACTTGCCTTGGGGGGAGTCATTCGAAGGATGGAGAAAATGCACGAAAAGACCTTAAAACGTTAAAACTTAAACCACAACTATGGTTGAAAGAAGATAGTAGGGGAAGGACAATAATTCCCCCTGGTGCATTTACTTTGACGAGTGAGGAAATGAAGGTGCTTCTAGACACAATATATTATTTGAAGGGCCCATCTACTTTTTCATCCAACTTGCAAAGGATTGTGAATTATGTTACTCATGATTTACATAAGTGTAAGTCCCATGATTGGCATGTGATCATGCAATTGGTTCCTCTATTGTTTAAGCATTGTTTCTCCAAGCACAAGGATTTGCGTAGGGCTATTATGCAAATTAGTATTACCTTCTCCCTCTTGTGTGAGAAGGTAGTGAATCGAGAACACATAGTGGCCGCAAAATTGGCTGTGAACGAAGCGATTTGTGTATTGGAGAAGTACTTTCCCCCAACATTCTTTGACATAAGTGTTCACTTGTTGGTACACCTATGCGACGATGCACTTCTTTGTGGTCCAGTTAGATATCGGTGGATGTATCCGTTTGAAAGATTGATGAAAGTTTTTAAAGATTACATCAAGAATACGTGATATATTGCAGGATCAATTGCAGAGGAATACATCACCGTGGAGTCATCAATATATACTCGGGAATATATGCCTGAATCGACCAACGTTGATGACACTGATGAATTCCTCGATGATGGTGGTAATGTGATGGGAAAACGAGTGAAATTAACGAGTTTGCAACATGAACAAGTAGCTCGTTATCTATTTGACACACATGAAGATGTCGAAGAATGGAAAAAGTAAGTTTCGAATATTATAATGTTTAACATTATTTTAGATTATTTTATACATGATTAATTTTGTAATATGTAGTAAATATGAAGCCTGTGAGAACAATAAAAGACGAAAAACAATGGTACAATCAGACAGCGAATTTAGGCTATGGTTGACACAAGAGGTAATTATAATGAAAACAGTCGTTATATAACGTTACATTACACTCAAATTTTACCACTAATATAATTAATTTATCTATATTCTCAGCTCCTAAAGATGGGTGATGCGACATCAAGGCTTGCTCGTCTAGCCACTGGACCCTTGTTCGTGGCACAAGAGTACAAAAAGTATCGATTGAACGGTTACATTTTCGGCGCTAAAGTGTACGAGGAAAGTACAAATGTACAGAACTCGGGAATTTCATACAAGGCTCTTACTTTCTTTCGAGCGAGCGCAAAAGATAAAAACCTCGTTGAAGCTGAAATGACTTACTATGGTGTAATCCAAAATATATTTGAATTGGATTATATAAGCTTCAAAGAGGTTGTATTTTACTATGAATGGGTAAGAGTTGAGGATAAAAATGCTTGTAAAGTTGATCCTGTCACCAATTTGATCATGGTTGACTTGTCCAAGTTGAAGAGCAACGACCACGTGAGGGATGAGCCGTTTGTTTGTGCATTTCAAAAGGTTAAGCAAGTTTTTTACTCGGAGTATATCAACAACGAGCCGTGGTCAATTGTCCAACACGCGCCAAGGCGTCTAAATAGTAGTGTGGATGACTTGGCTTCTCCTACCGAATATCAATCCATTTTTGATGATAACCCGAATTTGAATCATTTTTTCAATTTGTAATAAATATTTCAATTTGTACCGAAACATCCATTTTTAATGCTTTTACTTGATCTGCACTTTATCATTTTCACTCTTGTGTAGTGTGCGTGTGTGGAGAGGAGATTAATACATAAATATTCCAACTACATCTAAGTTTTGTTTATACTAATACATGAATATACGCTTCTTACCTTTAATAGGTGATTAGTACATAGTTATTTGGGGTGTCCTATTTGTGGAGAGGAGACTGAATCTCTTCGTCTATCCGAACACTAAGAAATGCCATAATCCTATGGAGCGATGCTCTGCAAATTCCTCCCAACCGTTATGTATCCAAACATCACCAGTTGAAGTTGTCAATTCCACTTTCCATACCCCACCACTTGGAACTTCTAGCAAAACATGGGAGACCATTGAAAGGTGGAATTGACAACTTCAACTGCTGATTTTTGGCTACACAACGGTTGGAAGGAATTTGCAACGCATAACTCCATAGGATTATGGTATTTCTTAGTGTTTAGATATGAAGAGAATTATAATTGACACGATTGCCCGGGGTACATTAGTTGGAAGGAGGTGCCATATGAGCTCAAGTTAGCTATTTGAGTGACACTACAGGTAATGTATTTATATTTATATGTCAATTTCGATTTCGATTTCAATTACGATTTATATTTATCTATATTTGAGGGGCGTATACTAATTTTACTTTATTTCAATTCAGGGGACAGGGAGTGGCCCTAAGGGTAGGCCACATATGCTCTATACTTATGTGGCTATTCGGACGACAAGGGAAGGATAAGGAGGTGTTCCCGAGCGTCGCGGTACAAAATCTCTTTTCCATGCAAATAGTTTGTAGATTTGAGATAAAATGATGGTGCTGTTGTTTCTTTTTAAATAGTTTCTTATTTGAATATATATTTGCATTATCTTTAGTTTGTTCGGATATATGATGTTTGGAACAGGTACAACGTTGCTATAACAGGTACAAATATACTGCTGGGCAGTGGCAGTGGCCATACTGCCCAGCAGATTTTTTTAAATTCTGCCCAGAATTGTCACGGTCATTGACCGTGACAATATTTTTTACAAAGGGTCACGGCTTTGTCACGGTTATAAACCGTGACAAACGTGTCACGGTCATTAACCTTGACACGACCGTGACACAAAACGCGAGTTTTGTGTCAAGGTCAATGAGCGTGACACGGCCGTGACAAAAAAAGTTGTCTCGCCTCGAAATGTCACGGTCATTGACCTTAACAAGGTGGATTTGTCAAGGTCAATGACCTTGACAAATGGGCAGATTTGGTGTAGTGTAGCACAAACTTGAAATCATTTGAATAGCGCAATTCAAATATATCTGTTAATACTCCATAATATGTTACATCCCCGAAAACAGGTCGCTTGTCCTTTGCACTTGCAAAACTTTCGGTGGTGGCATCAAGCATAACTCCACTATTCTGAGTATTCAATCTTCTCTCACGCTGCTTTGCGCGAAACCTAAACCCATTTACAATATATCTCGTATATCTTCTATCCCATTGGGAGGGGCCTGAAGCCAAAATTGTAACTTCCTTTGACACCTTTCCCTCACTTAGATTTTGTACCTAATTTTTTCATATGATTGAGTAATAAAAATTAGATGTGTAAAAATTAAATGTGTCATTAGCATATTAAAATGTGGTTACATATAAATACAAAGATGACTTACATGATCCCCAAACCACTTGTGAAACGTTTCGTTGTGAATGTGGTTAATTTCGTAGTGTCCCACACGAGGTCTCTCCTGTTTTAGAATTGTTATATGTTTCTTGTAAAACATGTATGTGTGACACCCCGACTAATTAAATACCGGGTAGCTACTCCTTTATTAAATTAATACAAAATGTCAAGTTGGTCCAGTTAACAGCATCACTGTCGAAAACATTTTAATCATTACTAACCACCTAGTATTTAAAAAGTAAGATGTCAAATTTTAAATTAAGTCTGATTAACATACAATAAAAGAATTATGAAAGAATATCATAACCATACACCATAAAGTCTTAATAAAGTAACCAACAAATAATAATAAGTCCGGACAAAAACTCCTCACAACAATCCCACCACTGAAATAAATAAAACAGTATATCCTGAATTAATTACATGCCAACAATGTGAATAACTGAAATATGAAATGTCTCTAATAGAAATGGGCGACATGCCCTACAAATGATGAAAACTGAATAGAGTCAAGACAAAAGAAGCGTCTACTAGCAAGGCCCTGTAACTTCCACAAACAGCTACAGCTCGTCACCTGAATGGAAATCCTATGCATGGTGTCCTTGTGGCTGGGCACCTAAAAGGTTTTTACAAAAATAGATTTGAAAGCAAACCGGTTAGAGCTCGAAAGTGGAGAGTATTTTAAAAATAGCAAGTGCTTTAATAACATTAAAACAATGAATGCAAAATACATGTTAGGACGTGCACTCACATGAAATACTCACCTCTCGACTAATTGTGCACTCCTAACGTACCGTACCCATCTAAGAGATATTCGTAACTAACTAAACCATCATAAGTTCTAACCTTTCTACTCGATTCACAATATAAATTCCCAGCATTAACAATTAAATAGAAGGCTTTACTTAAATTCAGATTCTCAATTTTTAGCAAAACAATTCACAGCAGGTCTTCCCTTTTTATCTTTATCAAGACGTTACTACAGTTATTCTCGCAATTAAACATAACAATTCCTTTTCATTTAACCATATATATTTCACATCATAAATATACAATACAAGCACCCCGAGGCTAAGCTGCGGTGCACACATACTCTGCTATCCATCCCGGTACATCACGTACATAAGGATCACGCATTCCGAATCTCTCAGGAATCGTTCTCAGATAACAACAATCACAAACAATGGAGGCGAACACAGTCACATCACATGGGTCACGCACATACCTACGCTCCCACGATCAGCAGTCTTATTAACTTCCCAATAGGTCCTTCTCTGACCTATGTCCTCGAGGTACCAATCTACATCCCCCCGTAGGCACAACAAAGATTAGATGGCCCTAAGCGAACGCAAACCTCCCGTGATATCAAGTATGGTAGGTATGTCATACACATAAATCATATACTAAGCATTCACACATCTTAGATATCTCATTATTAATAAAGGTATATTCTACATCCTTATACCATTATTCCAATTTTATACATTTTTAAATCTTCCGATAATATATAATGTAGACTGTCGACACATCTCACGTCATAATTTCTTGTACTTAAAACCTATCTCAAAGGGATTACTAAGTCTCCTATTATTCCCACATATAACATCATTATTTTTAAGATCCTTACTTCTGCCCCAAACCTCATTTCATCAAATTATTCGAATTTACTCCTTTAACCCTAATATTATCTCACTCATCGAATTTTATTAGATTTCATAATAATTCCTCAAATTGAATTCTAACGCAGGTACAAATTTTATAACCATACCTACTGGTCTTCCTTAAGTCTAAGGATATTCCTAAAATCTCCATTAATAATTTTCTAAGGGTTAACATCATTAAAATTTAACTAGGGAAAATATTACTCATTCTGGGAAGGTCGATCGATCGACCTTGAACATCGATCGATCGATGGTGGTCGATCGATCGACTGATGAATGTCGATCGATCGACTGATGAATGTCGATCGATCGATTGCACCAGATAAGTTACGGACTGCTTCGTTTTGCAGTCCTCAAATCGTCCCAAAAATACATTACAATGCATGAAACTTCATTCTAACGTTATAATATCATCAAATAATCATCCTACAACATTGTTAACGTTCTAAAACTAATTAATCATCACCCAAAGGCCTTATTTAGATCAAAATATCATCAAGAACCCTAGAAATTTAAAGTCATCAATTTCCCTTAATAAATCCGTTTTTGTATCATCAAAGTCGTATTTCTATTAGTATAATCACCCAATAACAATTCTACATGCAATCCCTATATCACAACCTGAATTTACAACTCCAATTTTATGGGTTTTTTATAAATCTCACAATACAATGCAATTATGTAGATTTCTAACCATAGAAGAAACATTCGCTTGAAATTAACGTAATTAAACCACTTGCCTCGGATTGTTCTCTGAATTTGATGTTGGATGTTGGATGTTGCTCTCTTTTCCTCTACAATTTCTCCCAAGGTTGAAGGTTGAAGGTTGAAGATGATGGTTATGGTTTTTCTCTTTTGGGAACCTCTCCTAACTTCTCCTATAACTCCCGTAGCCCTATAATTAGTTAAGTGCTGGTAATGGGTTAGTGGGTTCCCAAATACCCTATTTTTAATTCCCAAAATTCGTTGGTCAAAATTTCCCAAATTCCAAAATTACCAAAATACCCTTTTAAGTTGCCGGTGTGGCCCAAAATGCCCCGGGACCCAAACTAAACCCCCGACTAGTGTTTTTTGACTATTTTGACCCTTCTGGACTCGTTGGCGCACTCAAAATGACCATACAGTTGATAAAAATAAAATTCACTTTTTAATTTAAATAATTACCCTCCTGACGCGACTGTCACGCACGTCCCAACAAAATTTCTCAAATTTCCGTATTTCAGTCTCGCGACAATTTTAATATTTTCAATATTCATATCACATCATATGTATACACATCATAATCAAATACCAACTCACATCCCATTAGTATTTTATCCGGATTAATTCTCAATTAATTCCCATTTAATTTAATTAATCCCATAAATAAATATCCATAAAAGTACGGGGTATTACATACTTCCCCCCTAATAACAGAATTTCGTCCCGAAATTCGGGTAAGTAAGGCACACCTGGAAAAATTAGGTATCCTCCAGTATTCAAAAGAATTATAAAAAAAAGCCCAAATCACTAAAACACTCGCTTCATAATAAGCTTGTTTAACATACTTGATACCTTATCAGAATAATCTTCGATAAATGCACCTCACGTTGTGCTCTTATTAAACAACATTCGAATAAAAATAGCCTATACATCATTAGCCGCATTATTTTTTTATTAGTATTGTGAGTCCGCACCTCACTACTAACTCCCGCGTTTATCAAAACTGCAAACTCCCATCCTGGGATGAATCAATAACACATCTGACTACGCTTGTCCATTCCTTGAAATATCCCGACGTTGTGACTTTTACACAAGGAAAAGCCACTTTAGCCTGTTGGTGTCACACAAACCTTTGTAAGCACCTTGTCCACCATAAATAGATACGGGTGCTTTCCCCCCAACTCTACCATTAGGTAATATCTCATCCTCATGACTAATACCCGATTTGGAATTGAAGATATCGCAATGAATCCAAAATTTCTTTCATACAATCCATCAGTCGTTATTCACTTTGCGCCTGCACCTCGGGTTATAGGTGATACAACCCTCAGTTTGAATCGTTATTTCCCACTACTTATTGTCACCCCACCCAAATGTGGATTTCGGGGATTTCATCCCAGTTCTAAATAATACTACGTCGAACCACGTACCGGCGTGTTCACTATCTAATAGTGTAAATCATTCAAGTATATAACAATTTGTCTCCTTCTGAACAACATGACTCACATATTTGAGGGAATTTGTTACCCCTCAAGGAATTTACTAACTTGACTCTTCCATCCCTGGAATCATCAGTTGGATACAAAATTAATTGGTTAATCATCTAACACCCAACCATTCTACTACTTACTACACCCCTTTAAATGCTGACTTTCTTGTAAATGTTCCTTCCCGTTAAGTGATACTTAACGATCCTCTGCTTCTCTTGGCGTATGCCAAAGTTTCGACCCTTACACTTTCTCACCTCTTTGTGAAAATCCGGACTCCTTATACCTTATTAACATTCTCACTCTATTTACTCTTGAGTCACCCACAACATTTGATTAGTCGGAACTGTACTCCAAATTGCACATAATAATTAAATATTTGCCTTCTCAAGAGATATCCCCTTATTAAATGGCTTTACATTGCTTTTTCACTACATTCAGACGTGCTACACTGATTACATACGAGTATACTCATTACCACCTTCTTTTACGACGCTAAATCCTATAAGTAATAATTCACCCAACTATATCCCTTCTTCTGACGATACTACTTTAGTCAACCGAAATATCTACAGCTTTTATAACCCATGCATATGGCGTTACACATCATATACGCTATACGTATTCCAAATTCTTTATTGCTCTAGTATTTCCAACGTGGCCATACCACTTGGGCGTTCTAAATCACCTCGGAATTTGAAATCCTAAATACTTCTTAACTTAATGCATCCTTCAACCTGCCGAAATAAAACCAAAATTTTCAGTACTTCTTCACCACACCACTGGCTCTACTGACCTTATATCGTAATTTTCCTAACTAACTATTTTCGTAATTATCGAGGGATTCCAAATTATGGACGAATGGTTAAATATCACCCTACTACCAACCTTAAGATAGGTTTCATGCGTGGGATGTCTCGCAAAGCGAAATCCAAACAAGGAACCCCCCCGATACACTACTACCTAACCTTATCGGTCATCGAGATTTATTAAGCCCTCAGTCCATAACACGTACCCCTATGTTCCCGTCTCTTAACAACAAAGTTACATCTCCTTTCTCAATTTAACTTAAAAAGGGAACTCTTTCCGAAAGACACTTTTTCTTGACATTGATGGTAATCACATTCCATATACACTATGCAATTATACTCGGGGCTCTCAAAATCCCGTCCCCAGGTACACAACTATGAGTATAAACTCCCAGATCTCTAAATGGCGATAAAATAATGCACTATACTTATTAGGACATCCTGAGTGTTAATTACAATAACCAGCTAAACCGTTTTGCTAACTAGTAAATAAATTACATACTAATCATATCATTTAAATCTCCGCGCATACTAGGATTAAGTATCCGAGACCATTATGACTTTGAAATCACAGCAATATTTATATATATATATATACATATATACAATAATACAATTTTGAGCCCGGCCCTCTCACAAATGGGGCCTCTCCAGAACCAAAACATTTTACCCCAAGGTAGTAACTTCGATAAACTTGTAATACCAACACACTATCGGTACAATTATATAAAAACACAATTTGTATAATATCATACTTGTATAATACATCACTAAAACGAGTAATTTCAATCAATCAATCATGTACTGCTATCAATATACCCATTCATCCAATACGGATAATAATACAAGGAACCCCACACTATCAGCGAAAAATGTTCACATAAACAAAATAGTCGATACTCACTAAACTCAACTCTCAAGCAAAAGTGACAATAACAACAATAACCATTGTAGTAACCTGTTTATATCACAACCAACATGCAACATCATCTGAGGATATAACTCCTACTTCCATCCTGATAATTGTCATGGCTGCTCTAATGGTTTCTGGTCTTAACACCTGTCCGTACCAGACCAAATATTTCAATAACTGTCGCCCTTGCCAGGCATAATACCTTTATCCCTACACTTGCATTGGGAAACATTTATAATGTACGGGTTTTCACTCCCACAAAGTACCTCTACACATACTCCACTTATTTCCGGTCACCCTGACCATGTTAAAGTGGTCATTTCCTCGGACGTTGGTAGTCTCAGCTCTGAAGACTATCTCCATTGTTCCCTTAGCTTGATGTACCTAAGGAACACACTACTAGTTTTCCACCTCTCTTACTAAAATTTCCATCGCTCGGTAGTAATTCCGCTATCGAATTATTTTAAAGGTTTCTCCGTTGGGTCTTCCTCCTTGTGGTGTTTCTCCGACACCATTTTCCCAGTCTTATTCTATAAAAATTCTTTGATTTTTGTATCTCCCTACCCAAGGGAACATTTACCTCCAAATTTACACCACGCGATATTATTACTATCTGTATTTATCATCCAAGCATAATTCCCCATAAGAGCTAACAATTCTTCTTGTATGTAGATTCTCCTTTTAACATCCTCTTTTCCATACCACCTTCTCCACCCGGTGTAAGGTTCGCTACAACATTAAATTTCTCCTCACAAGTTGACCCCTGTTTGGACCTCTTATGTGAGTTCAGAATAACATTCGCCTTTCAACCTGAACATCTGATGAAGGAACTTATGGTCAAACCATACGTGTACACCCTCTCGACATCACATTCCACTTTTAAGTGGGTTGCTTGTTTCTCACCATTGATCTCCGCTCTTACGAGTCAAGGAAAAATTTCTCTAAATTTTCACTCTCAATTGGTCATATCCTGACATATGTCCAAGCCTTTGGATACATTGCGTTCGTTTGGCTAGCACATGCCGTCTTCGCCTTTCGAGTATTGCTACTACTAGTTCTCTTCAATGTTACACCTAACTTTCTCTCCCATACCAACCTTGTTGGATGTGTCTAATTTGACCCCATTCCTACTATAGCTGTACCCGGAAGTCTCAAGTTGCGCCTTAGCCTTCTATATCATCCAGGACTTCCGTGCCATAATATCGGTGACTTCAACTACGGTCATCCTTTTTTAAATAAATCAATTAACCTCAATATATATTTGCCTCCTGCTGTTCACCTAACTGTCTTCGTCTGACGTACTATATTGTTCGGCACACGAATACACCCGATCGCAATAAGATTCGCTATCATATACATCATAGGAGGAGAACGAAATTTTACTAAAGGAATCAACAATCCTAAACATAGGGCTCTATATCAAAGAAAGATACGCTGGAAGCATAATAGGCCGCACAGATCCTAAAGGACACTAGAACCTGATGCTCTGATACCACCTGTGACACCCCGACTAATTAAATACCGGGTAGCTACTCCTTTATTAAATTAATACAAAATGTCAAGTTGGTCCAGTTAACGGCATCACCGTCGAAAATATTTTAATCATTACTAACCACCTAGTATTTAAAAAGTAAGATGTCAAATTTTAAATTAAGTCTGATTAACATACAATAAAAGAATTATGAAAGAATATCATAACCATACACCATAAAGTCTTAATAAAGTAACCAACAAATAATAATAAGTCCGGACAAAAACTCCTCACAACAATCCCACCACTGAAATAAATAAAACAGTATATCCTGAATTAATTACATGCCAACAATGTGAATAACTGAAATATGAAATGTCTCTAATAGAAATGGGCGACATGCCCTACAAATGATGAAAACTGAATAGAGTCAAGACAAAAGAAGCGTCTACTAGCAAGGCCCTGTAACTTCCACAAACAACTACAGCTCGTCACCTGAATGGAAATCCTATGCATGGTGTCCTTGTGGCTGGGCACCTAAAAGGTTTTTACAAAAATAGATTTGAAAGCAAACCGGTCAGAGCTCGAAAGTGGAGAGTATTTTAAAAATAGCAAGTGCTTTAATAACATTAAAACAATGAATGCAAAATACATGTTAGGACGTGCACTCACATGAAATACTTACCTCTCGACTAATTGTGCACTCCTAACGTACCGTACCCATCTAAGCGATATTCGTAACTAACTAAACCATCATAAGTTCTAACCTTTCTACTCGATTCACAATATAAATTCCCAGCATTAACAATTAAATAGAAGGCTTTACTTAAATTCAGATTCTCAATTTTTAGCAAAACAATTCACAGCAGGTCTTCCCTTTTTATCTTTATCAAGACGTTACTACAATTATTCTCGCAATTAAACATAACAATTCCTTTTCATTTAACCATATATATTTCACATCATAAATATACAATACAAGCACCCCGAGGCTAAGCTGCGGTGTACACATACTCTGCTATCCATCCCGGTACATCACGTACATAAGGATCACGCATTCCGAATCTCTCAGGAATCGTTCTCAGATAACAACAATCACAAACAATGGAGGCGAACACAGTCACATCACATGGGTCACGCACATACCTACGCTCCCACGATCAGCAGTCTTATTAACTTCCCAATAAGTCCTTCTCTGACCTATGTCCTCGAGGTACCAATCTAAATCCCCCCGTAGGCACAACAAAGATTAGATGGCCCTAAGCGAACGCAAACCTCCCGTGATATCAAGTATGGTAGGTATGTCATACACATAAATCATATACTAAGCATTCACACATCTTAGATATCTCATTATTAATAAAGGTATATTCTACATCTTTATACCATTATTCCAATTTTATACATTTTTAAATCTTCCGATAATACATAATGTAGACTGTCGACACATCTCACGTCATAATTTCTTGTACTTAAAACCTATCTCAAAGGGATTACTATGTCTCCTATTATTCCCACATATAACATCATTATTCTTAAGATCCTTACTTCTTCCCCAAACCTCATTTCATCAAATTATTCGAATTTACTCCTTTAACCCTAATATTATCTCACTCATCGAATTTTATTAGATTTCATAATAATTCCTCAAATTGAATTCTAACGCAGGTACAAATTTTATAACCATACCTACTGGTCTTCCTTAAGTCTAAGGATATTCCTAAAATCTCCATTAATAATTTTCTAAGGGTTAACGTCATTAAAATTTAACTAGGGAAAATATTACTCATTCTGGGAAGGTCGATCGATCGACCTTGAACATCGATCGATCGATGGTGGTCGATCGATCGACTGATGAATGTCGATCGATCGATTGCACCAGATAAGTTACGGACTGCTTCGTTTTGCAGTCCTCAAATCGTCCCAAAAATCCATTACAATGCATGAAACTTCATTCTAACGTTATAATATCATCAAATAATCATCCTACAACATTGTTAACGTTCTAAAACTAATTAATCATCACCCAAAGGCCTTATTTAGATCAAAATATCATCAAGAACCCTAGAAATTTAAAGTCATCAATTTCCCTTAATAAATCCATTTTTGTATCATCAAAGTCGTATTTCTATTAGTATAATCACCCAATAACAATTCTACATGCAATCCCTATATCACAACCTGAATTTACAACTCCAATTTCATGGGTTTTTTATAAATCTCACAATACAATGCAATTATGTAGATTTCTAAGCATGGAAGAAACATTCGCTTGAAATTAACGTAATTAAAGAACTTGCCTCGGATTGTTCTCTGAATTTGATGTTGGATGTTGGATGTTGCTCTGTTTTCCTCTATAATTTCTCCCAAGGTTGAAGGTTGAAGGTTGAAGATGATGGTTATGGTTTTTCTCTTTTGGGAACCTCTCCTAACTTCTCCTATAACTCCCGTAGCCCTCTAATTAGTTAAGTGCTGGTAATGGGTTAGTGGGTTCCCAAATACCCTATTTTTAATTCCCAAAATTCGTTGGTCAAAATTCCCCAAATTCCAAAATTACCAAAATACCCTTTTAAGTTGCCGGTGTGGCCCCAAAATGCCCCGGGACCCAAACTAAACCCCCGGCTAGTGTTTTCTGACTATTTTGACCCTTCCGGAGTCGTTGGCGCACTCAAAATGACCATACGGTTGATAAAAATAAAATTCACTATTCAATTTAAATAATTACCCTCCTGACGCGACTGTCACGCGCGTCCCAACAAAATTTCTCAAATTGCCGTATTTCAGTGTCGCGACAATTTTAATATTTTCAATATTCATATCACATCATATTTATACACATCATAATCAAATACCAACTCACATCCCGTTAGTATTTTATCCGGATTAATTCTTAATTAATTCCCATTTAATTTAATTAATCCCATAAATAAATATCCATAAAAGTACGGGGTATTACAGTATGTATAAATTGTATAACGTAGAGGGATATTTAATTACATAAAGTTTAAAATCCATTCAAATGTTATCTTACTCGCGAAAAGGCTTCACTGCGGCGGAGTCGAATAACACGTAATGATGTGCTTGTGAAAACGAAGTGTCATCAAGCACAAATGCTACTCCTTTACCTAATGTACGACCTATTGAACTTGAGTTTTCATCGGCTTCATCATTTCGTAAAGGTTGATTTAACTTACTCTCAACATCACCCAAGTACCTCGCACAGAATGTTGTACATTCCTCTACTAGGTATCCTTCAGCAATTGAACCTTCTGAACGACTTCAGTTACGAACATATTCTTTTAGTGTGAATAAAAACCTGTTCGTCATTGTAAAAAAATTATAGTATTTATATGCATTAATTTAGATGACACATACATAATGCATACACGAAACATACCTCTCGATGGGATACATCCATCGAAATTGTACTGGTCCAGCAATCATTGCCTCCTCAGCTAAATGGATTGTCAAATGCTCCATAACATCGAAAAAATTTGGGGGGAATATTTTCTCTAGATGACAGAGTGTAAGAGCAACACGATCTTGCAAATATTCATAATCTTTGAAGGTCATTGTCTTTGAACAGAGCTGCCGATAAAAAATACATAATTCGATCAAAGACCTTGCTACATTCGTTGGCAATGATTTTCTTACTGCTAACGGGAGTAGTTGTTGCATTATGATATGATTATCGTGGCTCTTAAGTCTAGAAATATTCCGGCCTTTAATTTTTACACGCCATGAAATATTAGATGCATAACCATCTGGGACTTTGATATTCTTTAAAACCTTACAAAATATGTTTTTATCACTTTTACTCATTGTGAAGCATGCTGGTGGTAAATATACTTTGCTATCTGGCAAGCTCTTAGGGTGCAATGCTTTTCGAATACCCATGTTCTCAAGGTCTCGACGAGCCTTTATATTATCTTTTGACTTTCCATCAACATTTAACAATGTCCAAAGTATGTTATCGCACACATTTTTCTCAACATGCATAACATCAAGATTGTGACGAATCAAGTGATCCTTCCAGTATGGCAACTGAAAGAATATGCTTTTTTTCTTCCAATTTAGAGAACTATCACAATTCCCTTCACCGTCGATACTCGTTTTTCTCTTATCCGTTTTCGATGAGTGACCTTTCTCATTATTTCTTTCCATTGCCTCTAATTACTCCAAGATATCGCCCCCGGATATTTGAGTGGGCTTGACTTCTCTTTCAACTTTCCCATCAAAAGCTACGGTATCATTTCTAGATTTATGGTTGTGATCCAACCATCGACGATGACCCATATAGCAAAATTCCTTCCCATTCTTTAACCACTGTGAACGAGTGTTCTTGTTGCAACAAGGACAAGCCAATCTCCCTTTTGTACTCTAACCTGACAAGTTTTCATACGCATGAAAGTCATTAATTGTCCACATTAACGCTGCACGCATACAAAACATTTTTTCAGTCGATGCATCGTAAGTAAGTATGCCATCATTCCACAATTCCTTCAACTCATCAATGAGAGGCTGCAAGTAAACATCAATATTATTTCCTGGGCCGCGTGGACCATCAATCAACGTAGACAGTATAAGATAAGGTTATTTCATACACATCCACGGAGGCAAGTTGTATATCATCAAAACAACGGGCTATGTGCTATGAGATATGCTCATTATTCTAAAAGGATTGAAGCCATCGGCTGCTAGTCCGAGCCTAACATTGCGCGAGTCACTAGAAAAATTTGGATTTTGTTGATCGAAGGTTTTCCATGCTTTAGAATCAGCCGGGTGTCTTAATATGCCGTCGTCATCGCGTTCCTCCGCATGCCATCTCATGAGGGAGGATGTTTTCAATGACATAAAAAATCTCTGAAGCCTTGGTTTCAGTGGAAAGTATCTAACAACCTTTGCGGGAATTTTTCGACCCCTAGCTTCTTCATCATCAGACTCACCCAAAAATTTCTTCCATCTTGATGTATGACATACTATGCAATCCTCACGATATTTGTTCTCTTTCCAATACAGCATACAATCATTTGGACATGCATGAATTTTTTTATAATCAAACCCTAGATCATTAACCATCTTTCTTACTTGAGAGTATGAACCTGTCAGTTTCTCACCCTCCGGAAGTGCCTCTTTTAATATTTGAATCAATGCTGTAAATGACGTGTGGCTCCACTTATAAAGTGTTTTCATATGAAATAATCGAACAATAAATGAAAGTGATGAGAAAGATTTGCAACCAGGGTACAACTCGCGTTCCCCATCTTTTAACAACTTGAAAAATACTGATGCATTTTCATCCATCCCATCCTGGTCTTCATACGGGTCGTTACATCGCATACCCTCTTCACTTCGATTTTCGAATATATCATGTAGTAGTCCACACATATCATCTCTTGTATTCGAGTCATGCCCTTCATTCTCTCCACTAATTCCCATTGTGTATGGAGCACCTTTTACGTGATAAATCCACCTAGTATAATTCTTAACAAACCCATGTATGATGAGATGCTCATAAACAACTTCTCTTTTATGGCTAATGGTATTTTGAAATTTCTTACATGGGCACTTGATCACTAGCTCGGGATATTTATTAGAAAATGAAAAATCAAGAAACCCATTAACTCCTTTAATATAAGGCAGAGAAACTCTTGACAACTCCATCCAACTCTTATCGCTATCCATTTGAAAAGATTGTTGATTACCTCACACTAAAATAAAATTGTTATTAGATTCATTAGGAAAGATTCATAAAAAATACAATAAATAAACAAAATGTTAAACCATAAATCATTAATATGCTCCTTCGAAACTATGTAAATTTACAAATAGTAAGACTTTAATTATAACACCATTTGGATATGGCCTTATATGAAAACTACCAATATTTACTCTTATAAAATGGGGAAACTTAACTATCAATATATTTTAAACTTAATTAGTTAACAACAATTAAAAAAACTCACTCATAACATAAAAATTCTATTATTAATTTTTCAAGTGTCACATGAATGTACTTTCTATAGTCTAACGCCATCATACCAAGTAGTAGTGGCAAAATCTGGCCCAACTATAAAACAACACATATTAGCCCAGTCATTTCTATAGTTCGATTTCAATGAACGAGATATGTAATTTATTAGGTTCTATTTTTTATTTATAATCTACTTTTTCCCGGTTAGCATTTTTTAGGGCAATTTACAGTTAGGTCCCTTGGTAACAATTTTTAAACATTTAAGGGAAATTTACAATTAGGTGCATTTGTTATGCCACTAGCGTGGACTTTTATAAGAAGAGAATTAGTGGACGTAAGTGTTTAAAATTTGTCAAAATTCCTTTAGTGTTTAAAATTTGTTTGTGAGGGACCTAAGAGTACTTTATCTTTTTTTTTATTAATTTCATCATCATTTATGTTCCCCATAAATATATTTTTCAGACTTTTGTTTCAATCAATATTTCAAGCTCTCGGTTTAAAGGTATGCATTTCTAGATTCTTTCTCCTTTATATTGTTATGATCGATTTTTTTAAATTACTTTTTTTTTGTTGGGGAACAAATTTTTTTTTCGTTTTCCAATTACACTATATATACACTAGTATATATATATATATATATATATAGAGAGAGAGAGAGAGAGAGAGAAGCCAATCAAAACCCAATATATGCAACATAAAAAACAGATACCGAAAAAAAGGGCAATATACCAACAAGAACTGCTTGCCTCAGTTTAGTCCACATACAATATATTACCAAAGCTCATATAGAATTTCATAAGATAGAATTTTGAATGCATAAATCCACTAAATAAATTATCACCGTATTGTCACTAGGCTACAGCAACATACACTGAAATAAAATTTTAAAAAATATGCAATTTACCTTAAAGCTTCAAAGATCAAAACCCACTGATTCTCTGAACCAATCTGGATTTCCAATGCTTTGTAAAACTGAACAATGATGAATGTTAGCAACGTGATCCCTCTTCCTTCTTTAAATAGGGGGAAAAGAAGACGAGATTGAGGTGGATGGGTTGGTTGATATAGAAACAACTTCGTGGAGGATTAGGTTTAGCTAGATATGTGAGAGATTGAACGTGATGGGAGAGAGATTGAGGTAGATACGGCCGGAGAGCGCGGGTGGGAGAGAGAAAGTAGTGCGCCATTTCTTAAAAAAAAAACACCCGCTTTTTTTCCCTAATTTTAGTGGCATTAGGTAAAAAATACCAAAAAAATACCAGATTTATTTTAGTATTAATTAGTAGTGACAAAATGTGGCCCAAATAATAAAACAACTCATAGTCATTTAAATATGGGGGCCATATTTAAAAGCTATGAGTTAAATATGATGCCCATATTTAAAAGCTATGAGTTAAATATGGGACCCATATTTAAAAGCTATGAGTTAAATATGGGGCCCATATTTGAAAGCAAGGAATCAAATATAGAACCCAATTTTAAAAGATACAAATCAAATATAATACTCATTTTTAAAAGTTATGAGTAAAATATGAGTTTTTTTTACATATACCTAGAATTGTAATACTTAATTTACTAGAAAAACAATGGGTTTGCCCAACCCTTTTTTGGTTCGCCCATATTTTGCCCGACCCACATTTAACCCAACCCATATTTGGACCAATCCAAATTTAGCCCAACTCATATTTGACCCACCCAAATTTGGCCCGGTTCATAATTTTGCCAGTGCTAGTATTAATTAAGAAAAGTTGTATTTATGCGGCACATCAATATAAATGCTCTAAATTTTCAATACTTATAAATAAATGTTGGGAAAAAAAATTCTTTGCATTTTTAAATAATACCGAGAAAAAAGTGCCGTAAAAAATTAGTTTTCTTGTAGTGTATAATGGTCATCCTCACTGACTCTCCTCTCAGGCAGATCTTACACAAGCAAAAAAAATTAGGGAGGCTAATGGCCTGGGCTATAGAACTGGGCGAGTTTGACATTGTATATTAACCAAGGATGGCTATTAAGGGGCAAGCGTTAGCTGATTTCGTGGATGGATTTACTTGGGAGGATGATGAGGCTGGAGAGGAAAGCCTCGAGAAGACAGATACATGGCAAGACAGAATTGTTGATCCATCCACAGACAAGGCTAAGACAAGCACCGCTAGAGAAAAAGTCATAGAAAACGAAGAGGGAAGATATCTCTTTAGATAGGGGTCCCTCACCGAGCGAAATTTCTCAGAGGAAAAGGCTGTATGGAACCTCTTCGTTGACGGGTCCTCTTGCGAAAGCGGAAGTGGGGCTAGATTAATAGTATCAGCACCAGACGGTACAGACATTGAGTACTCCCTGAGGTTCAACTTCAAAGCCTCCAATAATGAGTCTGAATATGAGGCCCTGATAGCAGGCCTCTGCTTAGCTAAGTCTCTTAGTGTCGGCCACATCTTGGTCCATAGTGATTCAAGGCTAGTAGTGAATCAGATACTGGGAGCCTACGAGGCTAAGGATGAAAGAATGGCTAAGTATCTTGAAAGAGTGAAGTCACTATTGAAGAGATTTAGGAATGTAAAATTAAAGAGGATTCCTAGGCTTGATAATGGTCGAGCCGGTGCGCTTGAAAGGCTAGCCTCTGCGACCAAGACATATATCAGGAGGATAGTCTTAGTGGAAATTTTGTTTCGACCAACGATTGAAGAGGAAGAGGGAACACTTGTCTCTTGCTTAAACATCAACAGGGAAGCTTTGTGGATGGACCCTCTAATCAGATACATTAAAGAGGGGGAGATGCCAGAAGCAAAACAAGAAAGGAAGAAGTTGAGATACAGAGCTGCAAAATTCACTGTCATCGGAGACACCTTGTACAAAAAGGGGGTTTTGCTTCCCTTGCTCAGATGTGTGCACCTGTATGAGGTCCCACACATCTTGCAAGATGTGCACGAGGGGTCATGTTCAAGCCATATTGGGGGCAGGTCATTAGCAAAGAGGATAGTAATCCAAGGATACTGGTGGCCGACCCTGGGGAAAGACGCCACGACATACGTAAAAAAATGCGATAAATGTCAAATGTTTTCCACCATCCCTCACTAAACCCATCAACCTATTACCTCTATCACATCCCCATGGACATTTGCAGTATGGGTAATCGATCTAGTAGGACCTTTGCCTATGCCCGTCAATTACTATCGATACTTGATAGTAGCAATCGACTATTTCTCAAAATGGGTGGAGGCAGAACGATGGTAACGATCACCGAGCAGAAGACCTTCAAGTTTATCTGGAAAAAAATTATATGAAGATATGGTCTCCCCACCACCCTCATCTCGAATAACGGGACTCAATTCAAGAAAACATCTCTCGAGAAATATTACGAAAGAGTCGGGGTCAAATAATTCTTCTCATCCCCAGGATGACCTCAAGCTAATGGGCAAACTGAAGTTACAAACAGAACAATCCTAGATGGAATTAAGAAAAAACTCGAGGAGGAAAAAGGAAGATGGGTTGAGGAGTTGTACGTTGTACTGTGGGCCTACAGGACGACGAAAAAGACTCCTACCGGAGAAACCCCGTTCATGCTGGCATATGGCTCGAAAGCCATCATCCCCACCGAGATTGGGTTTCCTACTCACAGGGTCCAAATGAATGACCCCCAGAGAAATATGGAAGAAAGGATACTTGACTTAAACTTGATCGAGGAAAGGAGGGAAGACGCTGAGATAAGGCAAGTTGCCTACCAGCAGAGGACTGCCAGGTTTTACAACCAGAGGGTGAGGCAAAGGCCAATCGCTGTGGGGGACCTAAACCTCAAAAAGACTTGGCAAAATCCTAACAAGATCCACCCAAATTGGCATGGACCCTGTAGGGTCATTAAGGAAGTTGTCACTGGAACCTACAGACTAGAGAACCTTGAGGGGGAACCCGTTTCCAACCCCTGGAATGCGACCATTTGAAGAAATACTATCAATAATGTAATGTCCTATCGAACCATAGTTGTAATGAATGTGTTGCTCCAACAGAACACTTGGAATGTCAATGAGAATATTATATTAGCTCTTCATCCTGTGGTTGTTAATGATAGCATGATTAGGGTTATCCTAAGTAAACCACCCTCGGTTATTATGAGGGCAAATGGTGGGGACGACCCCCCATTTACCCTCAAGAAAGACGAGGGAGGACTTGAATTAACTGAATACATTGTTGGTGGAAACCACCCTCGGCTATGATGAGGGCAAATGGTGGGGACGACCCCCCATTCACCCTCAAGAAAGATGAGGGGAGACTTGAAATTTAAAACATCATTTCGTTGGTGATAACCACCCTTGGCTATGAAGAGGGTAAATGGTGGGGACGACCCCCCATTCACCCTCAAGAAAGACGAGGGGGGACTTGAAATTTAAAACATCATTTAGTTGGTGATAACCACCCTCGGCTATGAAGAGGGTAAATTGTGGGGACGACCCCCCATTCACCCTCAAGAAAGACGAGGGGGGAATTTAAAACATCATTTAGTTGGTGATAACCACCCTCGACTATGAAGAGGGTAAATGGTGGGGACGACCCCCCATTCACCCACAAGAAAGACGAGGGGGGACTTAAAATTTAAAACATCATTTAGTTGGTGATAACCACCCTCGTCTATGAAGAGGGTAAATGGTGGGGACGACCCCCCATTCACCCTCAAGAAAGACGAGGGGAAATTTAAAACATCACTTAGTTGGTGATAACCACCCTCGGCTATGATGAGGGCAAATGGTGGGGACGACCCCCCATTCACCCTCAAGAAAGACGAGGGGGGACTTAAAATTTAAAACATCATTTAGTTGGTGATAACCACCCTCGGCTATGAAGATGGTAAATGGTGGGGACGACCCCCCATTCACCCTCAAGAAAGACGAGGGGGGACTTGAAATAATTGAAAACATTCATTTGGTGATAACCAACCTTGGCTATGATAAGGGAAAATGGTGGGGACGACCCCCCATTAATCCTCAAGAAAGACGAGGGGGGACTTAAAATTTAAAACATCATTTAGTTGGTGATAACCACCCTCGGCTATAATAAAGGTAAATGGTGGGGACGACCCCCCATTCACCCTGAAGAAAGACGAGAGGGGAATTTAAAACATCATTTAGTTGGTGATAACCACCCTAGGCTATGATGAGGGAAAATGGTGGGGACGACCCCCCCATTCACCCTCAAGAAAGACGAGTGGGGGGGGGGTAGTGGGATGGTTAATTCAAAAAATCACGAGTTAAAATAAATCACGCAAGAGGAAGGCATAGAAAGATAGGAAGAGGCATTATACTATAAACAAAGTGTTACAAATGCTTGTCTAATAAAAATAGTATACAAAAACATTTGTTACATGAAGAGGGTATTATCTACAGACAACCACCCTATTGAGCGACATCGGAGGGCAGGGCTTCAACATCAATAGGAGTCTCTTCGACGACCAAAACATGCCGATCCTCAGATGTGTCGATACCTTCGACGTGCACTTGGGACTCCACATGGGCTAAATCCTCAGCAATAAGGGGGTCATCCAACTGAACTACTTCCAAAGAGGGGAGGACGGACGATACAACATCAACAAACTTAAGGACGACCCACCGACAGTCCGTCTTGATCCCCCTCTCCAAGTACGCAAGACCAAATACTTGAAACTCATCTGAAAGCTTGTAGGCCTCCACTGCATCGACCTCGGCCTTTCTCACTGCCTCAGAAAGTTCATCTTTGAATTGAACCCCTTGGTTGGTCAAGGCCTCTTCCTTCTCTTTAATGAGGTCATCCTTCACCTTCAAAGCAGCATCGTGCTGCTTTATCAACTCATCCAAAACCTTGGCATGCCCAATCCTTGCAGTTTCCATCTCAGCCCTGGCAGTCTCTAATTCAGTCTGCAAGTCAGCCTCATGCTGAATGGCTCTCTCGGCCTCATAAATTTTTTGTTGATTTTTGGCTATCCACTTGGTGGCCGAGGTAAAGGTGCAAACCATCTGCACAGAGACAAACACATATTAAGAGACCGAAGGAACAGTTCATAAAAATCTAACTAAAGAAATGAAGTTAAGAGTACCTGAGCCAGAGTATACAGACTGTAGTCGTAGACCTTGGCCGGGGGCATCTTTGATAAAAAGTCATAATCCGCGATCGAAGGAGAAGAAAACATGGAAGATTTTGCTGCCCTCAGATGGGCTATGAGATAAGAAGGTTCAACCTTCACAAACGTCAGACTTTGGGCCCAGAAGGCACCCATCGACGAGGAGGAACTAGTCCCCTCGGTGTGTGTCTGAGGGGCCTCCACCCTCTCCCTCATCCTAGAATCCGATCGAGGGTCAACATGAACTTCTGCCTCCTTTCTTTTATTACTATCGACGGTCGGCTCAACATGTGTCGGCCCCACGGCCTTTATCTTTCTCGAAGGCTGCTGAGGCTCTTTGACTTTTTTCTTTCCCAAGCCAGACAGTAAACTTGGAGCAGTCATCTCCCAGAGCTAATCAGATATATTTACAGAACGACCTGAAAAGGGGACGATATATCAGAAAGATACAGAGGCAGATGAAACACTTGGAAAAAATATTCAATTTAGCAAAAAACCACTCACATAATTCTATCAGGGGGCCGACCCTCAGATCAACTTCTTTGAGGAAGCAAGGGGTCATCAAATCTTCAAATTTGGCAAGTTCACCCTCTTTCCCTCGCTCCCTCAGGTAGTAAAAAATGACCCTCTCCTCCAAGCTGAGTTCGGGGTCTAATCGTGTTTTCATTGAAGGGTTGGACCATACCCTTGGGACCCTCGGACTGTCTTCCACAGGCTCACCCTTGGCGGGGAATGCCAAGTCCCCGGAGATAAAGAAAAACATCTTCTTCCAATCATGATTGGAAGTTTGTGCCACACGAAGAAGTTTTTTATCGAACTTCCTCACCCCCAGATGAAAATACTGTGGTTGCTTAGACGATGATGTGATATTGTAACAGGCTATGAATAAATCGGCCGAGGATTCGTCGGTAAACGTATTCTTCCAAATTGAGATACAGCCGAGGATAGTCCTCCACGAGTTGGGAGGAAATTGAGAAGGAGCAACCCTAAGGTCACATAGTATGTCAACTATTGTAGGGTGTAGAGGGAACCTAACACCTACCCTTAGCATATGCTCGTAAACAGCAATCTCTCCCTTGTCCCCCTGGAAGACTCTCTCACCTTCAGTTGGGACCCTCATACTTATATTGGATTGTATACCAAAGAGATGCCTCCATATTAATAGATCACGATCCTTAATTGACGATACATAATCCGAGGCGCTAGAAGTATAAATTTGACCATAGTCATCATCAGAACTCTCATTGTTATCCTCAGCCCTCTCGTCCACGAATCCCTCAGCCTCATCGTCTATCAGAGGGACATCTGAAAAGGTTACTTGAAAAGAAAGAGGGGATTGGGCTGTTACAGGGACAACCTTAGAAGGTGATGTGCCCTCGGCCTGTCGGCCTGGGCTAAGATTAGACGTCTCTCTCCTCCCAAAAGGGCCAGCACCCGTCGACGATGATGCTCTCTCGTTCATTTCTCCCTCATATATCTGACTATCGGCTGGACGATAAAATGACCCATAAGACTCAGATGGTACTATTGTGGCTAAAGGAATGGGGAAGATGGGTCATACCCAATTAGGGTTGGCCTCTCATCTTCGATCGTCCTCTTCTTCTATTCGCTTAATCTCTATGAAGAATTTCTCTCTCAGGGATGGGAATTCCTTGGCTAAATCATAAAGTCTTCTAAGCATTAAGGGGAAGACCCTACACTTCGAAGGAACTTGTTTAAGCTAACTACAAATAAGTTCATGGCTGACTAAGTTTGACTCTTGGACCAAACCTAAAGAAATAAAGAGTTTAGTGGAAGAACAGTCAAGAATAGGAAGAACTCAGTTCATCGAAGAAGAATGCCGAAAAGTGCAGGAAAGCCCTATTAAATAGTACTAAACCACCGCTGAGAGACGGAGGATGAAAGCTAAGAAACCTAAAACCTAAATGCTTCCCTGCAACCACCAGTGCAAGGTGGGTCTACACGTCGAAAAAGCAAGGCAACCAAGAAAAAATGAAAAGAAACCCAAATGCAAGAAACAAAACAGAAATTGAAGACTAAAAAAGGAATCTATAGCAGAAGAAGTTACCTGAAGACGAAGACAACGACTGAGCGAAGCTTGACACAGAAAGTTACAGAAATGGCGATGGAGCTGTTGAGAAGCTAGAGAGAAAGCTAAGGCACGAAGAAGAAGAAGAAAAGAAATGACTTGAAAAATCATTTAAATATCTTGCTACTAAGTGGGCCCATTAACCAAGGTTGTGCACAGCCCACGAGGTGAGGCATCATTAGGGCACAAAGTCCCAGGCTGAGTGTGCAGCCGCTACATCTGGGGAATTAAAACAACGATGGACACCTGACTAAGCAACGTGACAGATGTCACTTAACCATCTGACCACACGAGAATTACAAGGCAATATTACCCCTCAGCCATCTCAACAACATCGATGGCTAAGGGTTGGGGGTGATTGATATACCCATATATACCCTTGGCTAGGCCGAGGGTGTCCTCCACCCATACGAGGGTTCAGGCCCAAGGTGAGCCCAAAGCCCAGCTCCGTTATAAGAAGGATCGGCCATGATGAACCCCCAACATGGCCTAGACGACCCTTTAAGGGGCCAGCCCCTCATTATGGGTTGGATGACCCTTTAAGGGGTCGACCCCTCATCATGGCCCAGACGACCCTTCAAGGGGCCAACCCTTCATCATGGCCATGATGACCCTTCAAGGGGCCGACTCCTCATCACGGCCCAGACGACCCTTCAAGGGGCCGACCCCTCATCACGACCCAAATGACCCTTCAAGGGGTCGACCCCTCATTATGGCCCAAATGACCCTTCAAGGGGTCGACCCCTCATCATAACCCGAACGCCAGTATGAGGGGGAGACAGTACGAGGCCACATTTAGCCGGACCCGATGCCAACATCAACTTTAGCCTCGGCCTGGCATCTTAAGCTGAGGGTGATGTCATCACAACACGTAATTTGGGAGACGCATGAAACAGTGCGCGTGGGACTCATATGGCACGTGGACAAGACCGTTATAATAATATCACCCCCTTACGTGAGAGAATATTATGTCATCATCAATTGCAAGTGGCACATCCATGTGTCAGCAAGGGATTGGCTAGATCTTCATTCACATGCACTATGCATGCTTGGGGGGTACACTACTCCCTCCAAGCCTTATATATAATTGTCACCTTCAACCTTGTAAAGGGATTGAGAATTGTAACCCTAGCTAAAACTCTACTTGTACACACAGTAGATAGAGAGTGAGCTTATGTGCATTCTATCCAAGGCCATTAGTGCCCATATTTAGTGGATCACACACTCACATTGGATGCAGTCCTAATTGGCTGAACCACTATATATCATTATCTTACTCCTATTATACTCATCCCCTTCTATACACTTACATGCATATACATCTCTATGGCTGCCATTGTTGTTACTGTTTGAGCTCATCATCACTTATATGGTGGTGCTAAATCTTAGCATCATCAGTTATTTAAGCATTCAAGAACTGCAATTATTAGCACGAGACAAAAAGTAAGACACTTGAAAAATTATTGAAAAGCACTTGAATTTATTATTTAGCTACTACATCATTTAAAGGAAATAATTAATTTTATTATGTTCATACATTGAAGAGGATACTAGAGCCTACATAAATATCATTTATTGAAGTCTCATTGAAGAAGAAACTCAAATTGTAAATTATATTTTAAGGAATTTCATTACTGTACCTTGTACTACAAAATCAGATCCTTTTGAAGCTTTGTTGAAGCTTCGATTGTAACGGTGATTAGTTCCTACCCACAAGAGGGCCACGGGGTTTGAAGCTCAGAGTTAGCTTGCAAATGGTTATAAGATGTGGATTGATCCTACCCCCAAGTAGATCAGGTTTAGGAAAGCGCAAAGGAGACGGGGGCTCTAGGGGTGTGGTCATAGGCCAGGATTTGGCTGAACCACGTTAAATTTTGGTGACATTTTATTTTTTGCACTTTTATTTATTTATTGCATATTCTTTCTTGATTTAATATTTTCATCACACTTGCTTGCAAATAAATTAATTCCAAAATTTGACTAAATTATTTTTCAAATTAAAATAATTATTTTTGAATTAATTAATCGATTCAAGAATTTTAATTTCTGTTAAATACAAAAATTAATTTGATATTTATAGGGTGTTAAAATCTGCATTTTAACTTGTTCAAATTAATTTATTTTATTTATTTCATATTCTTGGTTTTAATTATTAAAGGTTTATTAATATGAAATTTGACTAAGTATATTAAATTAAATATTTTCTAAAATTTTAATTTAACTGAAAAAGTTTACAAAATCCCAATTCACTCCCCCCCCCCCCCCCCCCGGCGGGGGACGGAGGTATTTTTTGGACAACAATTGGTATCGGGGCTAGTGCTCAGATTATTTTTGAATTTAACAATCTTAGAGTTAAAGATCATGTCAAAGTTTTCTATGACACCCCTTGATGAAAGTCAATCTATTTTTATCTTATATTTTTTTTTAAATATTTATAGTTATTGAAAATATAGAATGAAATTATTTATTCAATCCTATGATTATGAAAGTTGGAGATTAATTATAAATGAGTCACATATTTTTGAAAATGAAAATAATTTAAGTGATTTAGATATTAAGAAAATTCAATTAAATGCTAAAGTTGTAAATATTTTATATTGTTCATTACATATCGATGTGTATAACAAAATTTCTTGTTGTAAATATGCAAAAGATATTTGGGACAGATTACATGCTATCTATGAGATGGGTATAGATGATTATGAAGAGGTGGAGGATCCAAATGAGAATGAATCTCTTGATGAATCTTCAAGCCAAGATGATGTTATAACATAATTTTGTTTAATGGTTATGGAAGATGGAGTGCACTCTAACCTTGAATCCTCTAGTGATAGTGATGATGATAATGATAATGTTGATGACTATAAGGAATTGCAAAATATTTTTAATGAATTATGTGATAGTTTTTATGAACTTAAAAATAAATATGTTGATCTTAATAAGTCTCATTCATTACTTTCAACAAAATGCGACTTATACTTAAAAGAAATTAATGATTTGAAATTAGAAAATCATTCATTAAGAAAAGAGATTGAGACTTTGAAAATAGACAATAATAGTAGCATATCTCTTGAAAAACTTGAATTTAAAAATTCAGAATTGAAAAAGAAAGTTGACATATTATTGCCTATCTTGTCAAATTTTGTAAATGGTAGAAATAATTTAGGCAAGTTATTAGGAGACTAAAGATGGACTTTTGATAAAGCTGGAATTAGTTTCAATGCAAATGAAAATGAGAAAAGTTTTCAAAACTATTCCAACCATAAGATAAACTCGTTATGAACATATTGTGATAGACACACATTTTTCAGATTTATGTCCATACAAATTACAAAAGAGAAAATTAGACTGGGTTCCTAAAGGATCTATAATGTATACTAACCCAAATGGACCTAACACATTTTGGGTACCAAAAGAGAAAATTTTCAAAGTTGTGCAGGTTACATGATGAGATGGGATGTGGATTTTCAAGGCATATTATTTGGAATCGGAAGAAAATTTAAAATTTCAAATATCATTGCCATATGTTGAAAATGCCACACATGAAAAGAACTCTATGGAATATCATTGGTATTGGTAAGGAGCACCTTTCTTGATTTTCATATCTTATGTTTCTTGATGATTTAAAATATGATCTTAATTGATATTTTTCCATGCATATAATATTTGTTAATGCATATGAGCTTGTTGTTGATAATTTAGTCTTCACATGTAAATATGTACATTTATTATTCTTGATGATTTTATGTTGTAAGACACAGATTTGATTTCGATGATTTTGAGTTGAATATTCATATTTTTTAGGTTACATCTAGACATATATTTGTGGATAATAATATCGGATTAATTCGCGAGGTTCTTAAATATTGATTTGAAACAAAAATGTCATATGCTAATATGTAGTCTATAGGTTATATGAGCTTCGTGTTAATATTGTAATATGCATTCATTGATTTTGATGATATGAACATATTGATCATTATGAGCTAGATTTACAGCATGTTACATGATTAAACACATTATTTGAACATTATTGTCATTCATGAAGAACATACTTTGTGAAGAAAGTAACATTTGTGTTTACTGAGAAAATCATATGGATTATTAAAATTAAAAATGATTAGTGGTTATATTATATTGAGTTTTGTTAGAAATGATGTTATGGATGCAAATATTGAAAATATTTTGTCTCATGAATAAGATGCACCATATTTGTTATATGCATATATGTCTTCATTGGTATCCTTTAGGGGGAGAAAAATATTTATTAAAAAATATTTGTACAAAAATACTTGATCATGAATTTTGATACTTTATTATGGATGATATTGAAAAAATCGAGAATTTTTAGCTTGTATCTTGAAGTCGGTAAATGTGAACTACACGACAAAATCTGATGGCTTTATATACCACGATCGTCTAGCCCATTTGTGCGCTTAACATTTTCTCTCTAATTTATCTCTTAAGATGTTGAAGAGTTTTTATGATGTGTGGGTTGAAAAATTCCCCGAAATTTATACTTCTTGGGTAGATTGTGAATCCCAAATTAAAGGTGTTAGCGGTTCTCTATATAGAACAAATGATTCATTTGATTCTGCAATACATGCTATTCGCTTATGTCCGTCACATGTCCCTTGGATGAAGCCACCTCCATGGCCATTTGTTTTACCACCTAATATGAAGTCATTTGTTCTTACTAATTCTAATGAAAATGTTCGATGCTCATCTTCTGAAAAATTAGCTGAAAATTCTATTAACGTTGTTGTAGAGGAAAAAGGCAAGAAAATCACTATTGAGGGAAACGCTAAAGACGTGTGTCATCTTGTTAATAACCTTAAGTTGTGATCTTTTATGAAAATGGTATTGCTCTTCAATTTGATGACTTGTGCATTATTTTATATTATTATTGTCTATCTCATTAATCAAATACATATTATGAGAAAATATTATGCCGAATATGTGCTTCTTAAAAAATTCATGATATTCATATATACCCCTTGTGTTTTACGGATGAATCCCATGCACGAATTATTTTTATAGGGAGGGCTTCGCATTTTAATCTTGACACCCGATTTATATGAAAAATCGTTTCGATAATGCCAAGGGGAGAGAAATATATACACTACACCAAAATGGGTAAACTGGAACCCTTCCAGCGGCTAGCCTTGTCACGGTCATTGACCGTGACAAGCCCGTGACAAAGACTTGTTACGATCATTGACCGTGACAATAACGTGACAACTATACTTATCACGGATTTTTCACGGTCAATGACCGTGACAATTCTTATAATATTGTCACGGTCAAGCACCGTGACACGTCCATGACAAATGTCCCAGTAAAAAACCCTTTCCCTTTCTTTTTTTACCCCGACAATTCTTCCCTCCTTTTCTCTTTCTCTCTCTCTCTTCCATTTATATATATGTGTGTGTGTATATATATGTGTATGTGTGTGTATATATATGTGCGCGTGTGTGTGTATGTGTGTGTGTGCCTGTGGGTAGTGGGTGGAGGTGGGGTAGGGTGGGGGAAGGGGGTGGGGGTGGGGCAGGTTGGGGGGACGGGGAAGGGAGTGGGGCAGGGTGGGGGAGGGGGAAGGGGGTGGGGGAAGGGGTAGGGGTGGGGGCTGCGTGTGTGTGTGAATTGTAACAACCCGGATTTTTTAAATGGGAATTTTTAAATTAATTTTGGAAATCAGAGAAAAATGAAATTTTGGATTTTATAAATTTTATAATTTAAAGTGTTGGTTTTTATATTTGAAAAATAAATTTTCAAACGGAATTGGAATCGAAATTAAAATGGAGTTTTAATTGAATCTTTATTATTTAGAAGAGTCCTCAAAATATAAAACTCTCTAAGAGTCCTCAAAACATAAAACTTTCTTGTAAAAATAATATTTTTAGAAATCCGACCCTCCGATCAAGCTGAATTTTTGTCAGCAGTCCTGTCTCGCCGTTCGCTACAACATACTAAAATTTCAAGTGCTTCTAACGGTCCGATCGTCCGTAATGATTTTTTTCAAGTATTTGTATTTGATTAGGACTCTAATTCTTTTTGGTATACAAACATAAAGTGTAGAGTTTAGAACTTTTAAAACACACTTTAGCCTTCTCAAAAATCAGAATCCTCTCATCTTCTTCAACCTCAAAACCCTAGCCCCATTCTACATAACTTTCAACTCAAGTTTTGTCAAGATTAACCGGATTTTCTCAAGACGCGTCAAGAACGAATCTTTGTCAAATTTTTGAGAGGAATACACATTCAAGATCAGATTTCTAAACAAACTTTTATTCAGGCATGAATACTCTATTCTTTTCCTTTAGTATTATGCGTTTTAAGTGTCGCCTAAACACTTAATTACATGTTTTCTTAAAAATAATTAGTAACTTAATTAGAAAAAGTGAATACTAATTATGGGGCTATTTTTATAAAATCTTTTAATCTGAATAATATTCATAACCCTTTGGGTGCGTAGGATTGATGAGTGATTCTGGGTTTTATTGGTGTAGGTTGCATATAGAAAAACCCTAGTTTTAAAATAAATAATTTTTGGGTGCGTATAACTCATGTAATACATGTAGAGATAATGAAATTTGGTTTTTGATGTATATATGATGAAAACTTGGTATATTTAATTTAAAATAATTAAAAGAGATTATTTGGGTATTGTTGACGTTGTGATAATTAAATTAAAGATTTAATTGAATTGAACTATCATGCGTAGTTTTATACGTTGATTAATCATGCGTGGTTGTGTGACTTTTTGGTATTATTATATTTCCTTGTGACGATGGGTTGTTGGGTATTTTTGCTCCCCCTATATTTTTAGAATGCATTCTAGGAATGGGACTAGTGAGGGAAGATTATTGCGTTTTTATCACGTTGAGGGTGGGCTGATTTTTATTACTTTATCGTCGTTACACTTGTCTAAGTATGAGACTAGGTTATGATTTATGTTAGAAAATCCTCCTATACATAAGTTAGGACGTATTGATAACTTGGGGACCCTTAGGTATGGGACTAAGGGGTATTTTGAGGATCTCACGTCGATTAAAAGGGTGGGGTGATTATAAATTGTGAAATTGAGAAATTGAGAATTAATGCCTAAGATAAAAACGGGTATTAAAATTTGTGGCGACATAATGTGTCGGGGCTGACAGTTTAAACGGGCCAGAGGGCGATTTATGTCGTGTCGTGTGTGGAACCTTGTCATGTGTTGGGGCCGACAGTAAACGGGTCAGAGGGCGATTGACAAGGGTAACCTTGTCATGTATCGGGGCCGACAGTAAACTGGTCAGAGGGCGATTGACAAGGGGAAGTGTGACACTTTAATAAAAAGCGAGAACAATAATAAAAGTTGGTTAATATAATTAAATTCACATCGTGGGACTTTGGAATTTAAAATTATATTGGTGTGCCTTTATAAATGGGGATTTATGCGGGTAGTTAGTGATTTATATCTATCGCGTTTAATTATTCCGTTTAATTTAAAATATTCTATTGTGATATTAATTGCGTATAATGCTACTGTCTGGATTCAAGGATCCTATTTGAGAAGAGTAGTGTGTATTCTTGCTCAGGGCTTTGGCTCTGACCCATGCGTTGACTAATATTTTTCAGGATGAGAATTGGAGAAGCTGCGTAAGTTTATCAGAGTTATCATTGGAGGTGCAGCTGGAGTTATTTATTTTATGGCATAGTTTAGTTTAGACTTTCTTTTTCAGTCGTATTATGAGACTTCATTGGAGATTTATTGGGCCATTCGGTTCCAAAGTTGTTTAGAGGATTTCTGTTGGGATTATTCAGGTTTTAATTAATCATTATTGGAGATTGGATTTTTGGAGTTAGCATGTGATGGATCTTTTATCGCTTAGTTATTTGTGATTATTTGAGATTGATTCAATTATTTATCTTATGGACTGATTATTTATGTCTCATATCTGTCTCATGCTAAGAATGGTATTTTATTTAGTTCACGCCCGGCATAGCTTTGGTGGCGGCCGACGCCAGAATTAGGCGGAGTGTGACAGATGGTATCAGAGCATGGTCTTAGGTCTCGTAGGTTATGAGTCCGTTTAGCTTCCACGTTGCCGATCTTTGATTCCCTTTGATGATTCGTACTTCTTAAGGTACAGGGTCTAGCATACATGTTAGATGCGTTTCTTGGAGATGTGAAGTTTTGAGTTAAGGACGTTGTAGACATTGAGTTTAGAATTAGTAAGCTTGATGTGGGGATCCTTATAATGGATTTTGGAGATGATAATTATTTTGGAGATTTTAGTACAGATGTTAGGTACCGTATGTATCGATTTTTGATGTTGAAATTTAATTTGAGGAAGTTATAATTTTAATGACTTTCGGATATAGGATCGAGTGGGGGATTTTGAGAGCATGTGGTACGCCATTATTTTCATAGTTATGTGTATGTATATAGGCAATATATATTATTTTGTTGCTCGTGGGGTAGGTGCGCGTAGAATTGGGTGTATGGGCGCCCAATTATGGCATTCTACGGGTAGGCATATGTGAGCCTTATTTTCTTTTTGCGAGATTTAAGTGTTTATGTGTATGCTTCGTATAATTTCGAGGACGAAATTCTTTGCTAGTGGGGAAGTATGTAACAACCCGGATTTTTTAAATGAGAATTTTTAAATTAATTTTGGAAATCAGAGAAAAATGAAATTTTGGATTTTATAAATTTTATAATTTAAAGTGTTGGTTTTTATATTTGAAAAATAAATTTTCAAACGGAATTGGAATCGAAATTAAAATGGAGTTTTAATTGAATCTTTATTATTTAGAAGAGTCCTCAAAATATAAAACTCTCTAAGAGTCCTCAAAACATAAAACTTTCTTGTAAAAATAATATTTTTAGAAATCCGACCCACCGATCAAGCTGAATTTTTGTCAGCAGTCCTGTCTCGCCGTTCACTACAACATACTAAAATTTCAAGCAATTCTAACGGTCCGATCGTCCGTAATGATTTTTTCAAGTATTTGTATTTGATTAGGACTCTAATTCTTTTTGGTATACAAACATAAAGTGACGAGTTTAGATCTTTTAAAACACACTTTAGCCTTCTCAAAAATCAGAATCCACTCATCTTCTTCATCTTCTTCAACCTCAAAACCCTAGCCCCATTCTACATAACTTTCAACTCAAGTTTTGTCAAGATTAACCGGATTTTCTCAAGACGCGTCAAGAACGAATCTTTGTCAAATTTTTGAGAGGAATACACATTCAAGATCAGATTTCTAAACAAACTTTTATTCAGGCACGAATACTCTATTCTTTTCCTTTAGTATTATGCGTTTTAAGTGTAGCCTAAACACTTAATTACATGTTTTCTTAAAAATAATTAGTAACTAAATTAGAAAAAGTGAATACTAATTGTGGGGCTGTTTTTATAAAATCTTTTAATCTGAATAATATTCATAACCCTTTGGGTGCGTAGGATTGATGAGTGATTCTGGGTTTTATTGGTGTAGGTTGCATATAGAAAAACCCTAGTTTTAAAATAAATAATTTTTGGGTGCGTATAACTCATGTAATACATGTAGAGATAATGAAATTTGGTTTTTGATGTATATATGATGAAAAATTGGTATATTTAATTTAAAATAATTAAAAGAGATTATTTGGGTATTGTTGACGTTGTGATAATTAAATTAAAGATTTAATTGAATTGGACTATCATGCGTAGTTTTATACGTTGATTAATCATGCGTGGTTGTGTGACTTTTTGGTATTATTATATTTCCTTGTGACGATGGGTTGTTGGGTATTTTTGCTCCCCCTATATTTTTAGAATGCCTTCTAGGAATGGGACTAGTGAGGGAAGATTATTGCGTTTTTATCACCTTGAGGGTGGGCTGATTTTTATTACTTTATCGTCGTTACACTTGTCTAAGTATGAGACTAGGTTATGATTTATGTTAGAAAATCCTCCTATACATAAGTTAGGACGTATTGATAACTTGGGGACCCTTAGGTATGGGACTAAGGGGTATTTTGAGGATCTCACGTCGATTAAAAGGGTGGGGTGATTATAAATTGTGAAATTGAGAAATTGAGAATTAATGCCTAAGATAAAAACGGGTATTAAAATTTGTGGCGACATAATGTGTCGGGGCTGACAGTTTAAACGGGCCAGAGGGAGATTTATGTCGTGTCGTGTGTGGAACCTTGTCATGTGTCGGGGCCGACAGTAAACGGGTCAGAGGGCGATTGACAAGGGTAACCTTGTCATGTGTCGGGGCCGACAGTAAACTGGTCAGAGGGCGATTGACAAGGGAAAGTGTGACACTTTAATAAAAAGCGAGAACAATAATAAAAGTTGGTTAATATAATTAAATTCACATCGTGGGACTTTGGAATTTAAAATTATATTGGTGTGCCTTTATAAATGGGGATTTATGCGGGTAGTTAGTGATTTATATCTATCGCGTTTAATTATTCCGTTTAATTTAAAATATTCTATTGTGATATTAATTGCGTATAATGCTACTGTCTGGATTCAAGGATCCTATTTGAGAAGAGTAGTGTGTATTCTTGCTCAGGGCTTTGGCTCTGACCCTTGCGTTGACTAATATTTTTCAGGATGAGAATTGGAGAAGCTGCGTAAGTTTATCAGAGTTATCATTGGAGCTGCAGCTGGAGTTATTTATTTTATGGCATAGTTTAGTTTAGACTTTCTTTTCCAGTCGTATTATGAGACTTCATTGGAGATTTATTGGGCCATTCGGTTCCAAAGTTGTTTAGAGGATTTCTGTTGGGATTATTCAGGTTTTAATTAATCATTATTGGAGATTGGATTTTTGGAGTTAGCATGTGATGGATCTTTTATCGCTTAGTTATTTGTGATTATTTGAGATTGATTCAATTATTTATCTTATGGACTGATTATTTATGTCTCATATCTGTCTCATGCCAAGAATGGTATTTTATTTAGTTCACGCCCGGCATAGTTTTGGTGGCGGCCGACGCCAGAATTAGGCGGGATGTGACATGAATGTGCGCGCGCGCGTGTGTGTATGTGCGCGTGTGTGTATATGTGTGTGTAGTGTGCGTGTATATGCGTGTTTCTGCGTAATGTCCCTTGTAAAAGAATTGATTGGTTATTAATTTTTTTAGTAAATTAATATATGATTTCCGCTCATTGTAAATTAGTAAATTAATATATGATTAATTATAAAAGTAGGATTTCCCCTCATTGTAAATTAGTAAATAAATAATTATATAATTTAATTGTTAGTTTAATTGATGAAAATAATTAATTGAGTAGATGAATTAGAAGGAGTACGAGATACACATTTGTTGTTGACATTGCTGTTGGATTATAGTGGATCGATGTTGGGTTGGTTAGTTTTAAAAGTGGCATGACCACTGGATTATTGTCCATATGAGGGTGGGATTTTTCAACTTTTTTTAAAAAATTACTTTGTATATCGAACAATATATATATAGTGTGACAATTAAATGAAACATACTTGAAATTACATATAGTGCGCATGGATACTAGTCTTCTAGTTTTTATGCGTACGCATTCAATAGCCCTTAGACCCGTTCGAGAGTCATTACCCCTGTAATGAGATCTCTCGACTTGTCCCTTTTGGATAGTTTGGGACTGCATAATTTTTGTATAATATTCTTAGTGGCTTAAAGTTGTTACTTTTGGAGAAAGTTCTGCAGTCGTATCCTAATGTTCTCTGGGTACATACTAGATTGACAAGTGTGACTGTTATTTCAATTGATAAATTGAATTAACACTTACACTTGCCAATCTAGGTCGTGTACTTGGAGAACTACGGGGATATGCTACCGAATTTTTTTCAAATCGTAACAATGTGTATGAACTGTTAAGTATATTACAGAAAAATACGGTCTTGAATGGGATAGGACCACTCACCCTTTAGAGGAGATGGAGGAAGAAGAAATTTCTATTATAAATTGAATTTGAATATAAATAAGACATAATTAAATGAAACATACTATAAATCTAAGTTTTGTTTATACTAATCCATGAATATATGCTTCGTACCTTTAATAGGTTATTAGTAGTGGTAGCTGTGATGGGATATCTGAAATACAAAGAGTGGATGGGTGATACAAATAGAATGGGGGATGTGTTTCGCAGAGGTACTAACGAATTTGTGAAATATTCAAAGAGATGTCATAATGATGAAGAGTTTCTATGTCCGTGTGCTAGGTGTAAGAATGGTAAGGTATTTGAGTGGAAAACAGTTGAACTACATTTGTTAAGATCGGGTATGCAAGTTAGTTATCGATTTTGGAGTTTTCAAGGTGAATTGAAAGTTCCTTTTGTCCCCGACCAACCTTCACAATAACCTTCAACAAGTAGGATATATGTAGAAGGGGACGACGTAGATCATAATATGTTAGAGGATTTAGTTAATGATGCGTACGGAGTTTATGAAGCAGCAGAGAATGAAGTTACTGATGATGTAGAAGGTTCAAGTGCTCGTGAAGATATCACGATAAAAATTGACGATGACTACCAAAGTTTAAAATTTAAGGCGCCCCACTGTTATACTCTAGGTGTGAGAAAGATCAAACAACTTTACAAGCCATGGCCAGTTTACACAGTTTGAAGACGCAATACGGTTTGTTTAGCAATAGCGTGATAGGAATTCTAAAATGGGTGAAGGGCTTATTACCCAAGGAGAATACACTTCCAAATAGCTATGATGATATGAAGAACAGTTTGAAAGGTTTGGTAATGAAGTATAAATCGATTCATGCTTGTGTGTATGAATGCATACTATACCGAAAGGAGTATGAAAATCTCGATCATTGTCCGGTATGCGATGAACCTAGATATGTCCAATCTACTAGTAAGGAAGACACAAGCTCAAAAGTGCCTCAAAAAGTATTGAAATATTTTCCCGTTGGGCCTAGATTAAAGAGATTTTTTACAGTACCATGGATAGCGGAGGCAATCACTTGGCATGCTAGGGTAGAAGTAGGGGGTAATATCATGCATCATCCTATTGATTCTACTACCTGGAGGAGGATGAATTATGAGTATCCCGATTTTACTCGAGAACAACGCAACATTCGTTTGGCTATATCAACAGATGGTTTCAATCCATTTGGAAATCTAAGCACCAATCAGAGTGTATGGCCAGTGATCCTAGCCCTACTCAACCTCCCTCCTTCACAGTGTATGAGACCTGAATTTTCGATGATGACTTTGTTGATACCTTGGACAAAGGCACCAAGTGATGACATCGACGTCTACCTAGCTCATTTGGTAGAAGAATTAAATGAGTTGTGGGAAGAGGGTGTGCAATCATTTGACTCTTTTAGAAAAGAAGAGTTTACGCTGAAAGCTATGTTAATGTGGGCAATTCATGATTTTCCAGCTTATGGGATATTATCCGGTTGTGTAGTACATGGTTATTTGGGGTGTCCTATTTGAGGAGAGGATACTGAATCTCTTCGTCTATCCTTTAGCTCAAAAAATGTTTACCATTGCCACATGAGGTTTTTACCCCGGGCTTATAGTTTCAGATTTGAGAAAGGTTCTAATTTTTTATTGGGCGGGGTTGAACATAGGCTACCGCCGAGATAACTTTCGGGTTCAGAAATTGAAAGTAAAATTTCTGAATGTGACCCTAATATGCCAGGTAAGAATCCTAAATTTAAGAATGTCAAGCATAAGAAGACCCCAACTGGGAATGAAACTGAGACAAGAAAGGCATGGTCTAGGAGGTCAATTTTATTTGACTTGCCTTATTGGAAGAATAACCCGGTGTGCCATGTATTGGATGTGATGCATGAAGAGAAGAACTTCACTGAACATATTATGGGCACTTGCCTTAAGGGGAGTCATTAGAAGGATGGAGAAAATGCACGAAAAGACCTTAAATTGTTGAAACTTAAGCCACAACTATGGTTGAAAGAAGATAGTAGGGGAAGGACAATAATGCCACCTAATGCGTTTACTTTGATGAGTGGAGAAAGGAAGGTGCTTTTAGACACAATATATAATTTGAAGGGCCCATCTACTTTTTCGTCCAACTTGCAAAGGATTGTGAATTATGCTACTCGTGATTTACATAAGTGTAAGTCCCACGATTGGCATGTGATCATGCAATTGGTTCCTCTATTGTTTAAGCATTGTTTCTCCAAGCACAAGGATTTGTGGAGGGCTATTATGCAAATTATTATTACCATCTCACTCTTGTGTGAGAAGGTCGTCAATCAAGAACACATAGTGGCCGCAAAATTAGCGGTGATCGAAGCGATTTGTGTGTTAGAGAAGTACTTTCCCCCAACATTATTTGACATAAGTGTTCACTTGTTGGTACACCTATGTGACGAGGCACTTCTTTATGGTCCAGTTAGATATCGGTGGATGTCTCCGTTTGTAAGATTGATGAAAGTTTTTAAAGATTACATCAAGAATACGCGATACATTACATGGTCAATTGCATAGAAATACATAACCGTGGAGTCATTAATATATGCTCGGGAATATATGCTTGACTCGACTAGCGTTGGTGACAATGATGAGTTCGTCGATGATGGTGGTTATGTGATGGGAAAACGAGTGAAATTAACGAGTTTGCAACATGAACAAGTAGCTTGTTATCTATTTGGCACACATGAAGATGTCTAAGAATGGAAAAAGTAAGTTTCAATTATTATAATGTTTAACATTATTTTATACATGATTAATTTTGTAATATGCAGAAAATATGAAGCATATGAGAACAATAAAAGACGAAAAATAACGGTACAATCAGACAACGAATTTAGGCTGTGGTTGACACAAGAGATAATTATAATGAAAATGACCGTTATATAACGTTACATTACACTCAAATTTTAGAATTAATATACTTAATTTATCTATATTCTCAGCTCTTAAAGATGGGTGATGCGACATCAAGGCTTGCTCGTCTAGCCACTGGACCCTTATTCGTGGAATAAGAGTACAAAAAGTATCGATTGAACGGTTACATTTTCAGCGCTAAAGTGTACGAGAAAAGTAAAAATGTACAGAACTCGGGCATTTCATACAGGGATCTTACTTTGTTTCGAGGGAGCACAAAAGATAAAAACCTCATTGAAGCTGAAATTACTTACTATGGTGTAATCTGAAATATATTTGAATTAGATTATATAAGCTTCAATGAGGTTGTATTTTACTGTGACTGGGTAAGAGTTGAGGACGAAAATGCTTGTAAAGTTGATCATGTCACCAATTGGATCATGGTTGACTTGTCCAAGTTGAAGAGCAACAACCACGTGAGTGATGAGCCCTTTGTTTGTGCATTTCAAAAGATTAACCAAGTGTTTTACTCGGAGTATATCAACAACGAGCCGTGGTCAATTGTCCAACACGCGCCAAAACGTCTAAATAGTAGTGTGGATGACTTAGTTGCTCCTACCGAATATAAATCCATTTTTTATAATAACCCAAATTTTAAAAAAAAATTCAATTAGTAATAAATATTCCAATTTGTACCGAAATATTCCATTGCCCATGGACAGTTTGGGACTTCATAATTTCTATATAATATTCTTAGTGGCTTAAAGTTGTTACTTTTGGAGGAACATTCTATTATAAATTGAATTTGAATTTGAAATTTAAGTTTTGTTCTAATCTATGAATATACATTTCTTACCTTTAATAGGTGATTAGTACATAGTTATTTGGGATGTCCTATTTGTGGAGAGGAGACTGAATCTCTTCATTTATCATTTAGCTCAAAAAATAAAACGAGAATTCCCTTCATATCCGAACACTAAAAAATGCCATAATCCTATGGAGTGATGCTCTGCAAATTCCTTCCAACAGTTGTGTAGCCAAACATCACTAGTTGAAGTTGTCAATTCCACTTTCCATACCCCACCACTTGGAACCTCTAGCAAAACATGGGAAAATATGAAAAGTGGAATTTACAACTTCAACTCGTGATGTTTGGCTACACAACGGTTGGAAGGAATTTGCAAAGCATAACTCCATAGGATTATGGCATTTCTTAGTGTTCAGATATGAAGGGAATTATATTTGACACGATTTCCCAGGGTACATTAGTTGTAAGGAGGTTCCATATGAGCTCAAGTTAGGTGTTTAGGTGACACTACAGGTAATGTATTTATATTTATATTTATATCGATATTTCAATTTTAATTTTGATTTTGATTTTAATTTCATTTTATATTTACATTATATTATTCTAATTAAAATTTGCTTGTTGTTAGCCCACCCCTTATGATAATCCTTGCTCCGCCCTTGGTTATGCCACATGTTTATTTAAGCTTCTTCGAAGGATTTCCAACATAAAGTCTCTTTCATTATCATGTTCTACCATGTTGGTAAGCTATAATATCTCTGCTATTGTTGCTTGCATAAATGACTATATTTTTTAGATTTATTACTTTTCAATTCCTTTATAAAATCTCTCTTGTGCAGTGTCTTGCAGTGGCTGATTCTTATAGTGGAACTGAAATTGGAAATTGGTGCTGGATTTTCTCAAAAGTTGTCATCTCCTTGAGGTTCTTATCTTTGAGGTACGTCAAGGGTTCATAACATCACTTCCAACTAAATAGTTTGTAGATTTGAGATAATTGATGGTGATGTTGTTTCTTCTTATATTAGGATTTTTAATTTTGTTGTGAACAAATTGGGACATCGTGGTTGGAATGGTATGTACCTGATTGTTTGAGATCACACCTAAAGACAATCGAAATTACGGGATTGGGGTCGAACAATGGAGTTGAACAGTTGAGGTACTTTGTGGAGAATGCCAAAGTTTTGGAGAAGGCTATAATAAAGATGAAGGGTGGTGTTGAACAATTAAAGCTTCCAAAGTGTTCAAAGCACATGATTAGTAAAATAAGTAAATTAATAAGAACATTAAAACGACAAAAATATAGCATGACGCGAAGTTGTCCCGTTTGCATATTATTTCTATTTTGAATGTATATTTGCATTATCTCTAGTTTATTTGGATATATGATGTTTGAATAGGTACAATGTTGCTATAACAGGTACAAATATACTGCTGGGCAGTGGTAGTGGCCATACTGCCCAACAGATTTTTTTTCAATTATGCCCAGAATTGTCACGGTCATTGACCGTGATAATTTTTTTATAAACTGTCACGGGCTTGTCATGGTCATAAATCGTGACAAACTTGTCACGGTCAGGGACCGTGACATGACCGTGATAATTCTAACAAGCTTGTCAGGGTCAATAATGGTGACATGACCGTGACAAAAAAAGTTGTCTCGCTGAGAATTGGCACAGTCATTGACCTTAACAAGTTGAACTTGTCAAGGTCAATGATCGTGACAATTCGAGAGATTTGGTGTAGTGATATGATTCACTAATTGCGCTTAATTTATTCATTTTATGGATCATCGTGAATCATTGTTTATCATCATAAAAAAGGGGGAGAGCGTTAAACAAAAATGTAATTAACCCTTTATTTAAATATTATATTAGTTTAATAATAATTAATGAACATTTTAGTTTAATGTAATATATTGATTTTGATGATTGAAAACATTTTTTTTGTTGAGTATTATTTATTATGCATCTTTAAAATAATTATCAATTTATATATATATATATATATATATATATATATATATATATATATATAGAGAGAGAGAGAGAGAGAGAGAGAGAGAGAGAGAGAGAGAGACGATTAAATGTGGACGAGCTTAAGGACTAGTCTGTGCGGACCAATTTTTTTAAAATACTAAAAAAAATAATTTTGCATTGATATTTTTATTTTGGTGTTTATACATTTCAAGGTACCCTTGGAAAAAAAATAAACTAAAAATGAATTCATTTACTATTTTTAAAAAATCGCTCAAAATATGAAAGTTTTGTACTTCTTAAAAACTCACATATTTTGACCGATTTGTTTAAATAGTAAAAAAATTCATTTCGAGTTGATTTTTTTTTCAGTGGTATGTTGAAATGTTTAAATACCAAAATAAAAATATCAACTCAAAATTATTTTTTGTAGTATTTTAAAAAAATTGGTCCGTGCGGATTGGTCCGCACTTGATCCTCTCTCTCTCTCTCTCTCTCTCTCTCTCTCTCTCTCTCTCTTTCTATCTATCTATCTATCTATATATATATATATATATATATATATATATATATATATATATATATGTTTCCTCCATTATTTAATTTTAACAAGTAAATTCCTTCTATCCCTTAGTTTTGTCTTGTTTCATTTTTGTACAGACCTCAAAACATTGATTTAATAAGTATGTAGCACTCTTCACTGTTATTTATACATTATTATTATATTCTTATAGAAGAAAGACGCTAGCCTTTTAGTTCTTATTTTGGTAGATGTATCTTATCTTTTGAGATCTTTTCTTGGCAGTCCCATTATTGATAGCTCTTTTTCTTGGGCTTCGTCCCTTTCACAATATTGTTTACCACACATAGAATTAGACTCCTTACCGTTATATATACCCTCAGCTACACAGATGATTTCTTTAGCTATTGGTGATAATTTTGTCAGTTTGACTGACCTTTCCCATTGGGCCCCATGAAGTCTACACCTCTTAGAGCATCCACAATGGGATACAAAAAGTCAGAAGAATTTGTAAGTTTGCAAATTGAGAGGTCTCGAGTGGGGGGTTGAAGCGAGCAAATTTTACAGAACAATTTGTTGTGGTTCTCCAAAGTTACAGAGCGGATGCAAAATTTGTAAAGGGTTCCTACAAACTTCATTTGTCCGTGGTAATTCTTACGAACTTCTGAAGTTCATAGAAACTCGTATCAAATATAAATAATGAATTTTTATTACATATTTTGGTTCCTACGAACAACATTTGTTCGTTACATTTCCTACGAACAATCATAGGAAGTTTGGCCTTCATTTCCTACGAACATCTATTGTTCGTTGGAACTGTGAATACAAATTTTATACTTCCTCCACTGTGAGAGCTACCTACCCATGAAAGGTAAAGACACTTTTTAATTTGCAAAATGCCTTTCGTCTAACATCCCCAGTTCTGATGCTCTTATGCATGTAACTTTCATTTATAAAATACCTTCTTTGAAATATTTTCTTTATATATCTGTTGTGAGACAATTTTTTTTTCTTGGGCCACCCAACATATCTTTATTTATTTTGAAGATCACACACACACACACACACACACACACACACACACACACACACACACATATATATATATATATATTAAAATGTGGTTTGAGCCGCAATGAATCAGATTGTCCAGTAAAACGCAATTATATCAGATTCCCTTTGTTGTTACACATGCTTACAGTTTAGTTCAAATTTTACTATCATGTTTAAAAATAACAATGGTTTTAAATCAATCGTTTATGTAGAGTATCTGAACATTGAGCATTGTTATCATCAAGTGTGTCTAATACAAAAAAAAAAAATTCACGTGTGCAACTTCATATTCTGTTTGGATATAAATTTATTTTTATTGAGGTATATTATTTATTCAATGAATATTATTTTATCTTAATACTTGAAATGACTAAGATCTTTTATATCAGATTATTAGTTCTCTCTACTAATATTTTGCAGGAGCTTATTTGGAATAGTTCAAAGCCTTTTTCAATCATAGATTTTGAGGCTGTCAATTTCCATGCTTCAATAGCTATACTTTTATTGAGAAGCCAAATGAGATTTTAGCATATCATTTTTTCTAGGTACTTCATCTCAGAAAATTAGGAGCATTCAATACCTTGAAGAAACGCATCTAACACCTAGTTTTTGAAGGTGGCTATTTAAGCATTCAAGAACTGCATTTATGAGCATGAGACAAAAACAAGACACTTGAAAAATTATTTAAGACCACGTGAATTTATTATTCAGCTACTACATCATTCAAAAGGAGCAATTAATTTTATTCCTTCCATTCATTAAAGAGAAGACTAGAGCCTAAGGAGTTTCATTATTGTACCTTGTACTACAAATTTAGATCCTTTTCAAGCTTTGTCGAAGCTTCGATTGTAACGGTGAATGGTTGTTGCCAGCAAATGGGCTACGGAGTTTGAAACTTGGAGTTCGCTTGCAAACAGTTGTACGAGGCGGTTTGATCCTACCTGCAAGTGCATCGAGTTTAGTGAAGTCCAAAAGAGACGAGGGCTCTAGGCGGGTGGACGTGGGCCGGGATTTGACTGAACCACGTTAAATTTTGGTGTCATTTTATTTTTTGCACTTTTGTTTGTTTATTTATTTGCATATGCTTGCTTGATTTAATATATTCAGCACACTAACTTCCAAATAAATTAATTCCAAAATTTGATTAAATTAGTTTTCAGATTAAAGTAATTATTTTCGAATTAATTAATTGATTCCAAAATATTAATTTCTATTAAATACGAAAATTAATTTAATTTTATATGATGTTAAAATCTACATTTTAACTTATTTAAATTAATCAGTTGCATTTATTTGATATTCTTAATTTTAATCATTAAAGGTTTATTAATCTGAAATTTGATTAAGTGTATTAAATTAAATATTTTCTAAACTTTTAATTTAACTAAAAAAATTTGCAAAATCCCAATTCACCCCCTCTTAGGTATTTTTCTGGGCAACACCTCTTACAACGGATTGAAAATGTCTTTTAGAAAATTTAGATTAAAACCTTCACATTTATATATATCATTTATTTCGGAGTCAAGAACTAAGTCCGGCTTAATTAATGGTTATTTTGACTCTACCAACCATGTAGTTATCATTATTTAACTTTACCCATCATTTTATGTTTTCTTTGTATTTACCCCCCACTCCCCAATTTTGATATTTAGCGATAAAACAATCGTCACAAAAGTAAAAATAATCTCCACTAAATGTCTGGGGGTAAAGTGTAAAAAAATGATGAGTAAAGTCAAATAATAATAACTACATAGTGGGTAAAGTCAAAATAACCATTTAATTAATCTTTGAATAAATATATAATTCATATTCCCTAACCTACCATGTCAAACATAAAAATGACTCGAGCATATAAGCAATAAATTAATTCTTATTATTGATAATAATAAAGTAAGCATCTACATTTAAATCAAATAGCCCATCACATATATACAATTTTTTTCACAAACATTCCACCATTGGTGAATACAAACTTATATGATTCAAAGACCAGTTTAAATCCCCTTTTTACTTAATAATGTTCCAGAAAAAAAATCTTGCAAATTTAGGACACATAGATCACATCATTCAAAATAAGAGTTTTTTCAGAAGTAAACTTAAGAATAATCTTTTCTTCTCCTTTGACAATTGAACTACATGAGTTACCCATGAATATTTATCCTCCTTTATCGATCTTTTTGTAGCATGTAAATGCACTTATATTAGAACGAATATGGAAACTCTCTCTAGTTTCGGCCCAGTAGTCATTGAAATTATAAACCATGTTGATTTCAGAGACAACTATGAAAGATTCTTCATGTCATCCACCATTCATCAATATCTGCCTAATAATACTTAGTTTTAAAGATTTCCCTTTGCACTTATGGAAATTTTGAGCACTGTGTTTGGTCTTTTATAAAACCAACATTCACACTTTATTTTATTAAAATATTTACCCGTTAGTAAAATGAGTTAAACCTTCATTTATTCTCTTTGTGGGATTTGTATAGTATAGGATTCGATTCATTATTCCAGTACACTTTACTTTGACACCATATAATTTCCACTAATTTTTTATTTTATTCTCAAACGAACAATCAAGTCCACAATATAACAAGACACTTTACATTTATATTTTAAAAAATATCAAAACCTTTGCAAATAGAAGTCATGCCTTCGGTATGAATTTCATAAAGTATTTTAATCTCCTCGGCTTGATTAAAAATAGTCTTGAAATCAACCATTTTCAAATCCAAAATCCTGCCATTAACAAACTTATTAAGTTCTATGTCTTCGATATTGTATTTTTTATCAAGGGATTCTCATAGTTCTTTTTTCATCTGGATTCGACTCTAAACATATTATACAAGGTATTATCCTATCCATTGAGAATATAATTGTGACACCAAAAATAATTTACATGCATTAATTGCAACAACAATTATAGTATTGCTGTCATCTTTCAATTCTGAGACTCTTTCCCTTTACATCTTTTCCAAATTTAATGTTGTTAATTAAAACAACACATTCTATTGTTAACTTTTCAAGTTTGTTCCATCAAAACTCTATGATTTCTCATGATGATTCGCGAAAGGATTCACAGTTATCATGAATCTGATTCACACAATTAATAATTAATTTCCTTATTATTATTGGATTTTGAGAGAATATTCAATAATAAAAATTATTTAAACAAAATATAAATGAGTGACAGTGTATAAAGAAATTGTATTATATTAAAAAAAAAATTCAATACAATTAAACATCATGAATACTATAGAAACTTACAAGATAGAAGTTATAAAATCCATAAAAGGAAGACACAAAATCTGATTGAGGCTACTATTAGACAATTTATCCTTAAGAAATTTACATCCACGCTTTGGTATTGACGATTCTATGAATGACTACCTCCCAGGATACCATGATCTTACAATATGAAACTAGTATTAATCCAACTCATGCTACCAATGAATCAACTTTTCTATGAGAAAGTCTCTCCAAAAGCATCATTAAACTATGATATTATGGTGATAGGCTCAAAGGAGTAATTATTCTGAAAAAGTGAGACAATGCAGGGATGAAATGGATGTATATATAGAATAAATTTTGTTTATTCATAACAAATGAAAATCTTTTTAGAATAGTCACAAAACTCAAAAGAAGTAACTCTTTAATCAAACAAGAAATGAACAACCTTTTAAAGGAAAATTTTCGACAGGTGATAAGATTGTTACAAAAATATCAGAAAATTTTCCTAAAACAAGTTGGGTTATACTAGTTGTGGGTACCCGAATTTGCCATCATGGGAGTAGCCTAATAAAAACGGCCCAAAGTCCGGACCCCTCGCACCTTAACTAAATTTCGTTATGACTTAGTCTTCTCCTAAGATCTCGTATAGAGATATTCCAGGAGAAAAAGATGGACGTGGGGGAGTCCAACACCCGCACTCCCCGAAGATAAACATGTATATAATAAACCCTAAGCCTGGGGCAAAGGGCACGCACTGTATTCTCTGTAAAACGCTCCCCAGAGTATATAGAAATAATACTGACTGCACCACCGTGGACATAGGCATTCTTGCTGAACCACGTTCATTACTGTGTTGTGTGATTGGCATATTATGTTCTTTATTTTTCTTGGTGATTGCACTTTTCTCATTTATTTGTGTTGAATATAATTGTCACCACAATTGGCGCAGTCTGTGGGAAACGTTTGTCTTTCCTAAGAAATCCCACACCAAAAAGACCTTATTAGAGGCTGAGCAGCGATACCTGCCACTAGAGAAGGTTGCCTTTGCACTTGTACTAGCTTTAAGGAAGTTGAAGCACTACCTTGAAGCTCACACCATCATCGTCCTTACATCATATCCTCTTAAAGCAATCCTGAGGAAAGAGGATTTGTCGGGTAGACTGATTAAATGGTCGGTCGAGCTTGGATGATTTGACATCCAATTTCAACCAAGGAATGCAATCAAAGGACAAGTCCTTGCTAATTTCATAGCTGAATTCACAGGCGAGCATCCTCTCGACCAACTTCAACCCATGAAGCAAAGAGAAAACCACGCAAGAGAGGGAGTTTGGCAGTTAATTGTTGATGGAGCCTCCAACTCAAAGGGGGCAGGAGTAGGCATTGTGCTTATTACTCCACAAGATACAATCCTCGAGTAGGGAATCAAGTTTGGATTTGAAGCCTCCAACAATGAGTCAGAGTATGAGGCTTTGATATCCGGCCTCGAGAAGGCACACACTTTGGGGGTGAAGCAGTTAAAGGTGTTTGTCGACTCATAATAGTCTCTAATCAGATAAGTGGGGACTTCAACACAAAAGATGAAAGAATGGCAGCCTACCTCGCCTTGGCAAAGAGGCTAATGTCCAGCTTTGAGGAAGTCAGTGTCCAGTAATTTCTTAAGAGGACATAACAGCCATTCTGACGCCCTAGCAGTCCTGAGTTCGGCAATCAATTATGACTTGAAAAGAACGATCCCCGTCGACTTCCTCGCTCATCCGAGCATCAACCAGAGCGATGAGCTGCCAGGCATGGAACATGTGCTCCAGATTGAGTCAGCACCCAGTTGGATGGACCCTTTAAGGGACTATTTGAAATATGGCGCACTTTTAAGCGATAGGAAGACCGCTCATCAGATAAGAGTCAAAGATGCTCGCTTTCACTTATCTCCTGAGGGAAAGATGTATAAGAGATCGTTCTTCGGCCCTTACCTACAATGTGTTCACCCAAGGGATGTTGAGAAAATTCTACACGAGCTCCATAAAGGTACCTGTGGAATCCATATTGGAGGAAGATCACTAGCTTTTCGAGCTATGAAGGAAGGATACTGGTGGCCATATATACAAAAAGATTCAGCAGTGTATGCTCGTAAATGCGAGAAATATTAGCTACATGCTCCCATGGTTCACCAAACTGCCAGCAACCTAAGATCACTCACCAGTCCCTGGCCTTTCGCCCAATGGGGAATGGACATCGTAGGACCACTTCCTACTGTCGGTGGCAACCATAAGTATCTGTTGGTCGCAACGGATTACTTCACCAAATGGATCGAGACAGAGTCACTGGCAAATATTCGAGATGCAGATATGATGAGATTCATATGGAAAAACATAATTACCCATTTTGGAATCCCCAGAACCATCATCATTGATAACGGAACACAATTCGAGAGTAGCCCTTTCCTGAACTTCTGCAATGAACACGGGATCAGGCACTATTTTAACTCGGTGGCGTATCCTCAGAGCAATGGTCAAGCCGAAGCTTCCAATAAAATGGTGATCGATGGGTTAAAGAAATGATTAGAGAGAGCCAAAGGCGCATGGGTGAACGAACTACCGCATATTCCGTGGGCTTACCGTACTACACTACGTCGGGCAACGGGGGAAACACCATTCTCACTAATGTATGGAATGGAAGCGGTCATCCCATTGGAAGCAGGCCTACCGACTATGAGGTCCACCCTTGTCAACCAGGGCCAGAATGATACAACATTACTCACTGAACTCGACCTAGATGACGAACGCAGAGAACTTGCCTTAGTGAAGCTAGCGAGCTATCAGCAACAACTCACAAAACATTATAACAAGAAGTTCAATCCAAGGGCATTCCGAGTTAGAGACTATTTCCTAAGGAAAGTCCTTGACAGTGCAGTAAAACCATCAGACGGTAAGTTGGGGCCAAATTGGGAAGGACCATTCAAGATAACAAGAGATGACCTGCAAGGAGCCTATCACTTAGAAACGCTGGAGGGCAGAGAGATACCCCGAGCATGGAATGCAACCAATCTTAAGAAATTCTATTTTTAGTTTTTTCTTTACCAGCTTTATGAAGTTGGCATCTCATTTACTTGTGATTAATAAAAGTTGTTTGGCAATTGCATTCTGTGAGGTGTTAGTTAACTAATATATGAACTTTATAACTTGCACACCCTTTCCAAGTGATAGGCACACTACCCAGTACACGATAGCAGGGAAAACACCCTCCTCGGGTTTTCGTTATGAAGAACGAACAACCTCTTAGCATTGCCCCTGACAATATATGAAGCCCTACAGGAGATCCTTAGGCAATTCGACCAAGTCAAATTGGTCGCCAAACAATGTTTGGTTAACAAAACCTTGATCGGATAGAGCATGTAACACCAGGTGTGTCCTCGCCAATTGCCACACTTAGTCCTAAGGGAGTGTGACGGCACGACCTAAAAGGTAAAGTAAGGCAGAATGGTATCTCATAAGCATACTGGACTGGATGGACACTTACTCAACAATGCACACTTACTAATCTAGTCGGCCACGAGAGACCCAAGATTATTAAGCGAAGAATAAATGACGTAAAAGAATGTACAACACATGTTTAGTAGGCGAGTTTGACCAAAATATAGATATTATATTACTTCATCACGTTTACAACAAGAATGTACAACCTGTGTTTAATCGGTGAGATCGCCTAAAGCATCAATATTACATTACTTTATTACATATGTACACAGAGTTACAACTGGTAAAATCCTAGTGAGGCTGAGGCCTCTGAACAATATAATCAACCACTTGTGCTCTTCGACCGTTGATGAGGAGCTAATTCCTCCTCTACCTCATTCCTATCTGACTCTAACATCTGTCGGGGGATGGCATCGATAGGGATACACTGATCATCCCTCCTAAAGGGGTTAGGCCTTAAAGTGGAAAGAGAGATCTCGTGACGATACCAGAGTATTGAGTTCCTTGGAACTTGTAGCTCCTTTAGGGCACTCAACCATCCCCTGATAAATGCGAGCACTTCAAACTCTGTCAGCCTCGTTGGAGCATCTACCCAACCTTGGTCATAACCATCAACCCATACTCATCGAGGTCCTCTCTTAAACAGATGCCTCAGTCATGTCACATCCCTTTGAAGCCCAACAACAATCACATATGCTCGAAGGACATCTTCACGGAACTCATCTATTTCCCTAGATGGGCATCTTACGTTTGTACCAGCTCGCGGAACAGTCGATGGGGTAGAAGCTCACAGTACCGGAGGAGCATCGCTTGGTCCTGTGCCAGCTCGTGATGAGGAGGAACCCCTTAAAACGCGAGGCGTAGTGCTCGGCGCATGCTCCTTGAGGCGCAACACTTCCATCCTCTAGGACTCATTTTCCTGCTGAAGAACTTTTCCTACTTGGTTAATCTCAGTAGCATCGAGGAGTCTTTCTCTTAGAGTATTCACTTCCTCTTGAACATAAGCTCCAACTTCTTCCATTTCCTGAAGCCTGTCTTTCAGTTTAGCAACGAGCTCCGTCTGATCTATGAAACACTTATTCCCTAATCACAATGATTTGCAAATTCTTACAAAGGTATGACGCACTTCAGAACTCACATCAGGACCAAGCATTCTTCCCACTCGAGAAGTGGCTGGTATATATTCATCTACATCAATCGACTACATGACATAAAAGAATAATAAAGAATAAAATAAATCAGTACACTGAAGTCTTTTCATTTCATTCATAAAGGATCACAGTGCATTGAGAATAAGAAAGGAACATTACAAACAAAAGTACAAAAGCAACCCTAAGAGTAGATTAGCTGGCGACCTCGGTTTATTCAGAAGAAGCTGGCTGCTTCCCCTTATCAGTAGCAGTAGGAGCATCTCCCTTAGGAGGAACAACTTCTGTCGCCCGAGCAGGAAAGGCATCAACAGGAACTGACTGGGAAGCAGGGTCAACACTTTCGACGGCTGGGGAAGGAGCTTCATTTACAACAGGCTTCGAGACTGGATCATGCTCATCAAACAAGGGGGAAGTAACATCCACCCCGACAGCCAAGAGAGCCTTATTCCAGCCCTTCTTGAAATTCAGACGACTGATGTAGCCTATCTGAACCTCAGTATCTTCATATACGGCAGCCCACCCATAATTATATGAATATTCCTTAATGGTGGTTGCCTCGAACTCCTTCTCCTTCAGCTTCTCCGCCAGCACCTTATTCTCCTCCACCACCGCTAGCTTGCTTGAGCAGACCAAATCATAGGCCTGTCGTAATTCGCTCGGTTCTTTGACCGTTGCCTCCCTCGCTCGATTAGCTTTAACAAGGGCCAGATCAGAAGAGGTCCGATCAGCATCAGTAGCCTTCGAGATGGCCTCGAGCTCAATGCTCTTCACTTTCGAAGCAGCGTTCTGCTTCTCCAGCTCACTATTCTTATTCATCAGTTCGTCGCGAGAGCGATAGAGCACGGTAAAGTCAGTCACAAACTGCACGTAAAAGAAGGCATTAGAAGAAAGAAACAAACAGAATTTGATAAGCATTAGAAAAGATCAACAGATTTACCAAGGCCAGCCTTTGACTCGCTTGCAAGGCTAACTGGTCAGTCCTCATTGCCCTTTGGCGATCAGCAGGAAGGACTGCTCTCTCGAGCAGTGCAGGGGCCAGTTGAGGAGAAATGACAATCGCGGCCCCCTCTGGCAACGCAGACACGGGCACTAAGGCCTGTCCAGCCTTCGTCCTCACTTCCATTCTCCTCCTCTCTCTCCTTCTCCTTCTCTACCCTCATCCTCTCCTCAACCTTCCTTTTCTCTTCAGTCTTCTTCCTTTCCTCTTTCCTCTTCCCTCGTTCTCTCTCTCTCTCTCTCTCTCTCTCTCTCTCTCTCTCTCTCTCTCTCTACTGCTCTTCTTCTTTTCTCTTCTTCTCCTGCTCCTGAGCAGCAGACTGAGAACCAGTGGCAATAGCCACACTGTTGGATTTCTGCTTCTTCGGCCTCTGAGCGAGAAGCACATCATCATCATCATCATCCCGGATCAAGTTTTTCCTAGGGGGAACCATTTCCTCGCTAGAACTGCTGGATGTACTTGAAGACTCTTAAGCCTCAGAAACCTCTTCTAAGCTGGAAGAATTGTCACTGCTGGAGCTCGCCTCATCAAAACCACCTTCAGCACCTCCTCTGATATCACTCTCAGAACTGCTCTCTTCCTCGTCCAACTGAATGGGATTGGTTGCAGCTTCTTCAGAAGTATCTAAGTCAAGAATGCTGTCCACGGGCCTCGCAATGAAACTGGACCCGATGTTCTTATACTCGAGCAGGAAAGCAGCAGACACGGGATGCTCACCGTCAGCTAAAGATTCCCTGATATTCTAAGCTTTAATCAGCTCGGCAGCTCGAACCTCGTTAAGGGCAGGATCCAAGTTCTTTATCCTCACTGAAAAGAAAACATGAAAGTGTCAGAAAAATCACACATTAACAAGTAGATCGAAAGAGCAGAGTAAAGACTACCAATATACTCTTCCTCATAAAAGGGAACAGTGAATCTATCAAACCTCGCCCCCTCAGTCTGGGGGGAGAACCGCCAATTCATAGCAAGAAAGCCATCTAGCCAATAATCCTTGTGGGAATCAGGTAAATTTACTACCAAAATCCTATCAGTACTCCTAGCCTTGAGGTAGAGAAGACCAGAGCTCGTTCGAGAGAAGGAATAATAAAAACAAACTTCATGGAGCCCCAATTTAGTGCCAAAAAGTTGATTTATTCTATGGACACCAATGACTATCTTCCAGACATTGGGCGAACACTGTGCAGGAACAATGTTAAAATAACTAAAGAAATGCAGGAACAAATTGTTTGGAGAAAAAGTAATCCCTCCTTGGGAAAGCAACAGGAAATGAATCCAATGAGAACCCTCTATCTCTCTAATATTCTTAGGGGGAGAGGTGAACTCAATCTCTACCCACTCTGGGATATTATAAAACTTCTTAAACTCAGACACTGATCTATTACCTATCTTTGTCATTTGTAACCCCTAAATTGCAAATTCAAAGAAAACTCAACAGAGAAAGCACAAAGAGAGAGCATAGGCGACTTATGAGATGAAAGTTTGACTTGGACGATGCAAGATCACAAGCCCAGGTGACGAGGGAGATTGAAAGCGAAGAAAATGAAGACCTGTAGAAGAGGGCACAACAGCTAAAACTCGCAGAAGATGAGGGAACACTAAGAAGTTTGAAACGACAACTAAGGAATGCTGCTCCATATAACTTTTAAATGTTTCCAATCATCGCGTACAAGACACGGAGCAACTGTCGCCTAAATCAGTTCTCGACTTTGGGAAGAGTTACACGATTTACAAAAGAGCCATTATGACAAATCATTTAAATTTATTGAGCCCAAATTGTGGCCCAACAACTTTAGGGGCAATTGTGGGTACCCGAATTTGCCATCATGGGCCCGAACGAGTAACCTAATAAAAATGGCCCAAAGTTCGGACCCCTCGCACCTTAACTAAATTCCGTTATGACTTAGTCTTCTCCTAAGATCTCGTATAGAGATATTCCAGGAGAAAAAGATGGGCGTGGGGGAGTCCAACACCCCCACTCCCCGAAGATAAACATGTATATAATAAACCCTAAGCCTGGGGCAAAGGGCACGCACTGTATTCTCTGTAAAACGCTCCCCGGAGTATATAGAAATAATACTGACTGCACTACTGTGGACGTAGGCATTCTTGCTGAACCACGTACATTACTGTGTTATGTGATTGGCATCTTATGTTCTTTATTTTTCTTGGTGATTGCGCTTTTCTCATTTATTTGTGTTGAATATAATTGTCACCACACTACTGTACAAGGTCGAAAAAAATTAAAGATCGTTAGATTCTAAAAAATATTCCATACATGACAATTTTGTTAAAATAATTATGAGGAAATCAAGTAAAATTTGGACTAAAAAGAAATGATAAGTCCCCGGACCCGGGCAGAGGGCCAAATGAGAAGTTACGTTGCACATGTGTAGACTTTTGGTCCAAACCCATGCCATGCATGATGTATATCCTACACCCTTCAAATATTTGGGATCCCCCAAGGGCATCCCAATACCTTAGGCCAAATTGGGAGTAGATATACTCTTCAATTTCTTTTTAGGTTTTTTATGTGGGAGAAAACCCATTTTACCACACTACACACCAGTTTTACTACTTATCATTGGTTACTTTGATGCCAACTTTTCAGTCACCTCTTAGTATTTTTGAAAATATGAATATACCATGCTAATTTACTTAGATAGAGGAATGCATTGATATTTCGTGAGTTTTTTTATGGAGGATGGAGGATAAAACAATCGTTGGTCTCACATTTAGCCAACCACCCCAAGAGGATTGGGATCACCAGTTTTGAACCCCACAACCATGCTCTTGGTAGGTACGCTGAGAAACACCAAAAATTACTATAACGGTACTCTGCGCCACCTTGATGTGATGTGACATTTTCTCTATATGATACTTTTTTTCTGGTTGCGTCATCCCCAATGCAGCGACTTTACTGTACCCTAAGTCGCTTGTCTTGATACGTCATGAGCATTAAATCCCCATCCCACTAACATTTGATAACCATTAAGTTTTCGATAACCTTTATATATCTAATCCCGATAGAAACCATCAAGATAAAATGTTATTATTTCCTCACTGACCACTATAAATATAATCGGTTTCATTTAGTAATAAGCACCACCACATCATCCATTAATACCCAACTCCATAGTTATTCAGTAGGTAACAACCAAATAATCACCAATTATATCTCCCATGAAACGTTCCCTAAAGAACCAATTATCCACAAATCTGCACCATTAATACCTCCATCAATTAAACCTAGATAATCCCAATTAAGAACCTTATTTAATAAATAAGCCCCATTATTCAACTAAACTATCATTGGTGTTTGACTTCATTTCAATCTTTATCATCAAAAGGCTGTTTTGTCCTTTCACCCTCCATATCACCACTCTAGAGAATCATCATTAAACTATCATTTTTGTTTATTAGTTACTTATTATTTAGTATTTATTGCTATTACTTTAATATTTCCTTTGACATTATCAGTATAATTGTCATGTTCTCTTTTATCTTTTTTTGAAGGTTAGGGACATAGTCACTAACACCCATTAATTACCCTCCTACAAAATATGACTCCGTTGGGGAGATATATTCACTTGAATGGAGAGTGGGTCGAGAAATAACCTCGTGAAACCACACAAATATATTCCACTTTATTAGCCCCAAGTAACACCTATTGAGAAAGAACTCTATCTCAAAACACGGAGAGACTCACTTGGGTTATAATCCCAAACAGTAGTAGACAACATGAACCCATTCTTTGTGGTCATAGCCAATAAAAGGAAAACTTCGTCCCTAACACTCAATGTCAACCAACTCCTTGCCCACATGTTACTGACCTTTCTAACCTACGGAGGTAACCTCGCCACCATATTAAAGAATCCATACTCCCTACACAACACAGATACCAGTGGAAATAATACCCTGAAATGTTCCACAAAAAACCGATCATAATCGAGAACCCCATAAGCAACTAGCTACCCACTCAAAATCCAAGCACTCTCGTAACAATAATGATAAATCTAAACTTACCATACCCTAACGTGGGGCTAGCAAATTTTAACATGATAACCCATTTATGATAATAACCCAAAATTACCCAAAGATGATACGACTAACTTGTATAGATTTAAGAGTACTCAAAATATATACTCAAATAAAAATTAACAGAACCTAAAAATGTCACGAATAAACTGAATGGATATCCCTTCCCCAACGCTTCATTAATAATCCTTGGGGTAACACCGTAACTCCGACCCAAAATACCAATAACGAACCAACACAGCCTTTTGTAGATTATGTAACTCTCGAGGACGTTCATATTTTTTTTTCTAGCAGAAGACCTTAAAACTTGCAACAGCCCTGCCCCTGAGGCCAGAAAAAGGACCACCCCTTATTGAATGTGTGTAGATAACTCTTTTTTCTAAAGACTACATGGCACCACTCAAGTTTAATAAGTTCAATAGAAAAATAAGAAATCCACAAGAACATGTTAGAAATTTTTTCTAGAACTTTGGAATATTAAGCGGGGAACATATTTTACGATTAAATAAATTTCCAAAATCACTTGCCGATAAGGTGTATACTTTCAACTGGGATCTACTGATAAGTATCATCTCAATTTGGCAATAAATGAACAAGTTATTCAACGAAAGAAATATCATCACTGAAATAAAAATCACCATTGTTAGTCTTGCAAAAGAAAAGAAAATCTTCAACTAAAATTTGTTGGCATACATTCGAAGATTTCAAGATCAATTTCTTGATTTCAAATAATTGATTCCCAAGTCACAACTCACAAAGATGTGTAGTAACATGTTACCTAAATAAAAGGACCATCTGCTCTATCATGTACAAAGTATCTTCATGAAGTTCTCAGAAAATGGATAAAAGCGGCAATCAAGTAGTAACAATGACACTAGCATACAATATTCGACTTTATGCAACTCAACCATATGTACCCCAACACATCACACACTACGTCCCATAATAACCCATTTATGGTTGGGGTCAGGAAGTAATCCAAAAGGAAATATCATCATTTGACTAATAATGTAGATGGTAGGACAAAAACTACCATTCAACAGTTGAGGGAGAGCAAGAAACCCATCTCTAAATAATCGATAAGCAAAACAGATAAACCTCCAATGCACCAATGAATAAGTTTTTCTCATCTACAAAAAATTGGTAAATGAAAAATTATAGCCCCTACGAAATGCAAAGGGAGAACCCTTAGAGGAAGAGAAAGATAATAAAGATTACTATATAGATCAGTAATATATGGGCCCCTCCTTCAGGTTATGTAAATATGTTAAGAACAAATTAGCTTTCAACGTGTAGTTAGGAATTGTAAAAATCCAAGGAGATGGCCACCAAAACAACATATCATGGGCATTGGGGTCACGAAAGAATGGAGACTACCAAGGGTCACACTTCAAAGTTGAGATCAAAGAAAATGTGGAAGAACTGGAAGTTGAAAGGCAACAAGAATAGGTCTTCACAATTCGCATCAATGTTGTAAGTATAAATCGTGTGCATGGTAGGGGAAGGTGAAACATAATAACATCTAGACATGATACAAAAAGTTTCATACAGTGTGGAGTTCAAATGTGTTAATATATGGGTCGGGTTTTGTGCCCGGATCCATAATCCGCCCACCGTGATATGGATTATCCAATTTAGTGTTGGATAAATCATTATTATAATAATTAAGTATTTATTATAATAGAGGAGTCTTAAATATAACAGATAAGAAGAGTCCAACTAACTCCTTGATTTTAGGAACTCTTATCTGTTATATATAGATATCCTATTTGGTGATTACAAGTAACAACAGAAAATATACGATACATATTTTTCGGTATCTCTCTCTCTCTAGAAATTTTCCTACACAAATCATCTCTCTCTCTTGATCCATCATCAACGGATCTTGGATTTGTGAGCGTGACATTCAAAGGGGCAACTCTTGTAGCCAACCCGAATTTTCACGAGACGCGAAGCGTACACGGAGGAAGAACTCGCAGATTCGGTGTCGGCTCGTATCAAACAACGTGCATCGATCATCGGGTTACATTCCGCCTTTGAGGTAATCCGAAAACCCGTATGTGCTATGTGTATATACTGTTATATTACATTGGTATCAGAGCTTTTTAATTTGTTTGATCGCCGGATTATTCGTCGGATTATTTTTTTTGTACATAAACTCCATTAATACCCATTTAAATTCGTTTTAAATTGAGCGCGTAATAATCCGAAATTTTTATAAGGTTTTGTTTCTGTGTTGATAAAGAACTCGTACGCGAAATTTCATTAATTTTCGTTGAACGGATTGAGAGAAAATCGAAACCCTAATTTCAATTTGAAGTTGTTCCGAATTTTTTTTTGCCAACTTTGAGGCCAAAAACAGTGGATCAAACGACGATGAAAATCTGTTTTTCTTTTACATAATTGTTCTATGTCGCGAGGGCTTTCCAACCATATATTATTTGTTAATTTTGGATTAAAAATGAGCAAGTTATGACCCTCTAAACATGGCTCCATAAAATCGCGAAATCTGGAAATTTTCTGTTTCAAGAAGACGATGAACAGTGTTTTTTTTTTTATTTTATTTATTTATTTATTATACTCTCGGTTTTGTACCAAACTGTACCCAAACCAAGTCGTGGGGTGGGGCTGGGCCTGGCGCGTGGGGGCTCGGTTTTTGATGTAGAATCCAAAAATATTTTTTGTGTATTTTTTTTGGCCCACAGTAAATAGTATTTTTTAATTATTTTAATTTTAAATAATTTTTTGAGGGCCTTAACGATGCGATAAAAATCTGAAAAAAAATATATTTGGATTCAGTAGGCCAAAAGCAATTTTTCCATGTTGTCAAAATATTTTTTACTGCTGTGCTATTATAAATATGATTTATTGTATTTTTTTGACACTTAAATAATGTCTAAAAATTACCGAAAATTGCAGAAAATTACAGAATTTTTTTTCTGACTTAGTGGATGGAAAATTAATATTTTCTGAGCATTTTGACATTCTGAAAAAATTAATGTATTTTTGGTGGTCCATTTAATTTAGTATTTAATGGATTTTTATGCTTTTATTTAATGATTATTGTCTTGATAACTTGCGTAGTTAACACAATAGTTATGTTTGACCATGCTCGCTCCCTAAGTTGGTGAGTGTAGCAATAATTGTCCATTTAAAGGCCTAGGTTATGTGTTTTGCATGATTAAATGGACAATTCTGAAAATTAACAGTTGAATGAGCTAGTGTTTGCCTGTTTAATTCCTGTTTTAAGGTTGTTCCTATGTATATGTGCAATCGGACATACCCCGCCCGGCTTTCAGTAGATATTATGTATAGGCTTCTTCTCCTTTTATTGATGTATTGGTGAGAATGAGAGGTTTTTTAAGCCACATGTAAGGGGATGATTTCTGAATGCACAACAATACATAGGAATTATCTTAGCACAAGCTCTAAACTGTTAATTAAGGGGACTATGTGGGACCCTGCGCATTTATTGTTGTATGGCGCAAAACTGGTTATCATAATTTGTTTATCTGCCGTGATTTTAAATTATGATGAATGGATGTAAATGATTAATAGATGTGTTCATTAATCGGATAAAATTTGTTTAAAAATCAATTAGAAAATATGCTCTAATTTTACAATATTAGGAGATGACTGCGAGCTTTGCAAACTTTCGATTTTAATATGTAAGAGAAGAAAATATTTTCTAATTGGATTTTAGAACAAATTAAAAAGATGTGTTTTAATAATAATATTAATGTCAATCTTTTGCGCATTTTTCATGTAGTAATGGCAAGCAATAACGTAATCGCCGCTATGACTAAAGAAGATAAGCTAACTGGTAACAACTACAACATATGGCACCGTAAGATCCAATATCTACTCAATCAGCATGAGTTGCTTGATTGTCTCACCACTGTTATGACTGAACCAGTTGGGAGTAGTACTGCCGCCAGCCGGCGTGAGCATGAGGCTTACCAGGCTTGGGTGAATAAGGATCGTGCTGCCCACTTTACTATGCTAAGCCACATGCACGATGACCTTATTGGGCATTACGATCACTTCAAGACAGTTAAAGAACTGTGGGATCAGCTTCGATTCGACTTCGGTGGTACGTCCACTACGAGACTTAGGGGTCTTGTTTTGAAGTTCGAAACTTATCGTAAGGATAATAAGCACATGATGACTGAGCATCTTCGAGTGATGTCCACCTTGATTCGTGAGCTTAAGGAAGCTGATCACATTCTCTCTGACGAGCAACAGGTTCAGGCTGTTATCCGCTCCCTTCCTGATTCATGGGTGCACATGAAACAAATAATGACTCACAATGACAGTATTAAGAATTTTTCTGACATATCTCGTCATGTTGAGCTTGAGGCGGAGCGCCAAGAGGCGAACCGTGCTGCTGTCCTTGTCGCCCAGAGTGGCAGACGTCAGGGAAATAGGCCCAGGCAAAATGGAAATGGAAAGCAGACTAAGCAGGCTGGGGCAAATGGCCCTAAAGGGAAAAAGATAACAAAAGCCAAAAGAGGCAAGCGTGGTGGGAAGAAAGATATTTCCAAAGTCAAGTGCTACAACTGTGGAAATAAGGGTCACTTTGCTCGTGATTGCACTGAGCCAAAGAAGGTATCCTCTTTCCTTTCCTCTTTATTTTCACCTCTCCATATTTGTGTATGTTCTCATGTATTAGTTGCTCATTCTATTCCTATGTGGATTGTAGATACAGGAGCAACAAAACATGTGACAAGGGATAGAGGAGGATTTGTAGATTATCGCCGTATTCCAGCCGGTACTCAGAGTGTCTACATGGGAAATGGTGCTCGTGAAGATGCTGTAGGAGTCGGTTCGTACGAACTCCACCTTAGCACTGGGACCAAGCTACTTCTTCGTGATGTGCTCTATGTGCCTGGAATAAAGCATAATTTACTTTCAGTTTTAGCTTTATCAGACTATGGTTTTTCTTTCAGTTTTAATAGTAGTGGTTTGAATATTATTTTGGATAATATTATTTGTGGACATGGATCTTTATGGAATAATTTGTTTAAAATAGATTTATTTGATTCTGTTTCTTCAACTTCATTATCATATATTGCAAATGTTGATGTTGATTCAGTTATTTGGCATGCTAGACTTGGGCATATAAGAAAAGATAGGATGGCCCGATTAGCTAGAGAAGGCCTTTTAGGCCCACTCGCTAAGGTCGACCTACCTATATGTGAGCCTTGTTTGGCAGGAAAAGCCTGTAGAAAGCCTTTTGGTAAGGCTTTACGAGCTAATCAACCTCTAGAACTAGTACACTCAGACATATGTGGACCTATGAGCGTTAAGGCACGTCATGGCGCCTCTTATTTTCTTACGTTTATTGATGACTATACGCGATTTGGACATGTCTACCTGATCGCTCACCGCTATGAAGCTTTGGATTGTTTCAAACGCTATATAGCAGAGGTTGAGAATCAGCAATCGAAGAGGTTAAAAAATTTTCGTACTGACAGAGGACGCGAATACTTATCTGATCAGTTCAAAGAAACGTGTGAAGAAAAGGGGATACGCAGACAATTAACTATCCCTCACACTCCACAACAAAATGGTGTTGCAGAGAGAAGGAATAGAACTCTTCTAGATATGACTAGATCTATGATGGCGCAGGCCAACCTCCCAATATCCTTCTGGGGGGATGCTCTTTTGACTGCTGCCTACATACTGAATAGAGTGCCTTCTCAGTCAGTTTCCTCCACACCTTATGAACTATGGAGAGGCGAAAGACCCAATTTGGATCACTTGCGCCCTTGGGGTTCGGCAGGCTATGTTCACACAACTTCTCATAAGTTCGGGAAGTTAGGCCCTAGAGCTCGAAAGCATATCTTTATAAGATATTCTGAGAGCTCAAAAGGCTACGTTATGTACGGTGAACACCCTGATGGAGGAATGACTGAAATAGAGTCACGTGATGCCGAATTCTTAGAAAAGGATTTCCCTAGCACAAGCAATACAAAAGAGGATCTTGAACTCTATGAGTTAGAGGATACTGAAAACACTTTACCATCTTCAGGCGAGGCTGGGGGATTAGTTCCTCCTCCTGTAATCGCTGAAGATAGTAGTGGTCTTCAGCCTAGTGGGAGCATTCCAGATAGTGTGAGTGCACCACCACTAGATACTCACGATTCTCAGGTTCGCCGTAGTAAGCGAGGAAACATTCCACGTCGTCATTTTGAGATTGAGGGGAATACTTTCCTAAGCATTGCTTTAGATGAGGAAGAGCCAACTTCTTTTGCAGAAGTTCTTTCCTCAAGTGCTAAGGATGAGTGGATGGTTGCTATACAGGAAGAATTGAGCTCCATGGCTAAAAATAAAGTCTGGGAGTTAGTTGACCTTCCACCCGGGCGCAAGACTATTGGGAACAAATGGGTTCTAAAGGTCAAGTGCAAAGCGGATGGTTCAATTGACAAGTATAAGGCACGCCTTGTGGCGAAAGGCTATATCCAACGAGAGGGTGTAGACTACGAAGAGACATTCTCCCCAGTGGTGAGGTTTGCCTCTATCCGCTTTATCCTAGCTATTGTCGCGCAAATGAATTTAGAACTATTTCAGATGGATGTTAAGACTGCTTTTCTCAATGGAGAACTTGACGAAGAGATCTATATGGAACAACCTGTGGGTTTTGTATCCAAAGGACAAGAGCGCAAAGTCTGCCGCCTAAAACGTTCTATATATGGCCTCAAGCAATCGTCAAGGCAGTGGTATTTCCGATTTCATCATGCCATTACCTATGTTGGCTTTGAGATGATTGAAGAAGATCACTGCGTATATCTTAAACGATCCAAGAAAAGTGTTCTTATCCTTTCATTGTATGTCGACGACATTTTGTTAGCTGGGAATGACCTGGACTCCATTGTCGCCACTAAAGAGTGGCTGTCCTCTACTTTTGAGATGAAGGACATGGGTGAAGCAAATTATGTGCTGGGGGTTAAGATCGTGAGAGATCGATCTAAGAAGCTTCTCTGTTTGTCTCAGGAGACTTACGTAAAGAAGATTCTGGAAAGGTTTCGCATGCATAACTCTAAACCCATAGACACTCCAATGGAGAAAGGGTGTACATTGAGCCTAGATGATTGTCCAAGAACTGATGAAGAAAAGAATCAAATGTCTAAAGTGCCATATGCACAGGCCATAGGGAGTCTGATGTACGCTATGTTGTGTACGCATCCAGATATCTGCTATGCAGTTGGTATAGTTAGTCGTTATCAGAGTAACCCAGGCCACAAACACTGGCAAGCAGCGAAGAGGATTTTTCGATACCTTCGTCGGACTGCTGATCTCGTCCTATGTTATCATGAAGGGGACTTGAGACTTAGAGGCTACAGCGATGCTGATTGGGCTAGTGACAAAGATGGAAGGAAATCCACTTCGGGATATACGTTCATTCTTGGAGGTGGAGCTGTCACTTGGTGCAGTAAGAAGCAAACGTGTATTGCTCTATCCACAATGGAATCGGAATACGTGGCATGCTCGGCAGCTGTTCAGGAAGCTGTTTGGCTAAGGAGATTCTTTCAAAGGCTAGGCATTTCAGATCATGCAGCTGAGCCTGTGCTTGTCTATTGTGATAGCACGTCAGCTCTAGCTTATGCAAAGGATCCAAAGTATCATGGGAAGTCTAAGCACATTGGCATTCGTTATCATTACATTAGAGACATGGTTGCGCAAGAGGAGGTTGTCTTGAAACATATCTCCACAGGTTGTATGGTGGCTGATCCATTAACCAAGCCCATTGCTCGAGATGTTTTCCTTTCACATGTTAGGAGTATGGGACTACGTAGGATTTGATATGTATGACACCATATTGTTTATTGACATTATTATTATTTATTGGATATAATATTCATTTCTTTTATTTGTTAAATTAAATGAATTGTTATCACTATGTACACATCTTATAGATATGTCACCGGGCTTGAATCGACTCTCTCACACGAGTGATTCACCTTGGCGCTTAGACAGCGAGCAAGATGAGACATTTATGTCTGTGGCGCTTTGAAAGCGAGCTGAGACATTTATATCCTTGGCGCCTGAAAGGCGAGCAGGATATATACGATTATGCAGATTCTGCTATATGTCGCCTTAGTTGAGTACTAAGATGAGACCTTATTTATACTTTTAGGTCGATCATAGAGTATCTCCATAACTCTATGTAGCCTGTTTTTAGCCGAATGTGAGATTTCAGGCAGGCACTATGTGAGTGACTGGGCTGAAACTCAGGTTAGGCGCTAGATAGCGACTAGACTAAGATTCGTATGGCGTCCTTTTATTTCAAAAGTGACATACCCTTTTCAACGGGATGACGCCATAGCATACATTTCATACTGTATGTGCTTTGCCGACCAATAGTGGGAGCGATGAATGAATCCCTGCTTCATCGCTGTGTGAGCCACATGGATTATTATAATCCAACGATATGCCTTTTGTCGACCTGAGACTATGTCATGAAGAGAGGACTTGATGACGCTACTTTAGCGTGTTTACCTAGGACGAGGGTTGATTCCGTCTAAAGGGGCACGACTAGGAAAGCGGTTAAGTCTAATTGAATTGGCATGAGGACTTAAGGAAGACTATTTGATTATACACCATGATAATGTGACTCATAGTCCGGACGGCTTTACTGTGTTTTGTGCACGACTTAGTCATGAGTACATTACATATTTGGGATCTAGCACTGCTTTCTTGAGGGATTAAGAGTGCTAAATTCGGTGTAAATCAAACTGTCTGGGTATATGCGAGATTCCTTCGAGTGATGCGTCTTCGTTAGTTAGATGATGGCTTAACGATTACGCTCCTGAGACTGTACGTTTTCTCGTGAGGTCGCACGTCACATTTTCCTGTATGAGGAGACGAGTGATGACAGAGATCGTTGTAAATTTGTTAGAGAGACCACGCCTTATGTGGGCGAGTGGGAGATGTTAATATATGGGTCGGGTTTTGTACCCGGATCCATAATCCGCCCACCGTGATATGGATTATCCAATTTAGTGTTGGATAAATCATTATTATAATAATTAAGTATTTATTATAATAGAGGAGTCTTAAATATAACAGATAAGAAGAGTCCAACTAACTCCTTGATTTTAGGAACTCTTATCTGTTATATATAGATATCCTATTTGGTGATTACAAGTAACAACAGAAAATATACGATACATATTTTTCGGTATCTCTCTCTCTCTAGAAATTTTCCTACACAAATCATCTCTCTCTCTTGATCCATCATCAACGGATCTTGGATTTGTGAGCGTGACATTCAAAGGGGCAACTCTTGTAGCCAACCCGGATTTTCACGAGACGCGAAGCGTACACGGAGGAAGAACTCGCAGATTCGGTGTCGGCTCGTATCAAACAACGTGCATCGATCATCGGGTTACATTCCGCCTTTGAGGTAATCCGAAAACCCGTATGTGCTATGTGTATATACTGTTATATTACAAAATGGTTCTTCGACCAAGTAGGAATCACACCATAAGAACGAGAGGACGTAACCCTAGATGACCTTTGAGATAGAAGAGAGACCACAATCAACTTTGGAGGCATAATGAAGAAGATTACTTGAGTAAATCACATTCCCGGATGATGAGAGGTTGGCACCATATTTTTTAAAGCGTACTTTATATGTGACAACACTTATTGATAATTCTGAGTTCACGCGAGCTCCACTTGATAGTGGAGCTTTAATAAATATCATGCACTAAAAGAAAAAAAAAAAACTTTTTATGACATTTTTAAGCGTCATAAAACGTATTTTATGACGTTTTATTTTTTAATAAAAAAGTCATAAATTTGGGTGTCATAATTGATACCTATAAAAAGTGTCATATTATGTAATAATTATATATGACTTTTTTTCAAAACTGTCCTATCTTCTACAAAAAAAATCATAATATACTCTATAAAATGTCATATTTGATTTAAAAAGCGTCATGATAAACAATTTTTAACATTTTAAAAAGGTCATAAAAAATTTCTTCACACGAGGATTTCATATAAACAGTTATTGATGACTAGAAATGGCCGCCATCAACAACGGTCATAAATTAAACATGTAATAAAAAATAATAATAGCCAATATTGATGTCATAATTGACAAATAAATCTAAACACAAATCAAAATTTACAATAACATAAAAACAATCTTGAGTTTTTTGTATCTGAAGTCAAGTATACCTAAAATGCACCAAATTAAGCCATTTGTGTCCATATAAAAAAAATAGTGGGACACAAATAAATATACCCACCATCTACATTAATTATCCACAAAAAAATAATGTCTTACTACATGTATCATAGCTAAATATACTTATTATGTACATCAATCAAAAAAAGTCTCCAAAAAAATGTACATCCAAAAATCACGCATAAATGCGTAGGTCCTCCTTTGACTTTCGCAAAAGTGTGTTGACAAAGTGCTCCAAATCATATAATAGAAGTCTAAATAAATTCAATGAACTCTTCTTGACGTTAATTGATCTCATGAGTTTGATATGACGACTTTCCAGCCAACTCTTTCATCTAAACAAGACAAATAAAATTACATTTAGCTTTTATCATATCTAAATAAAAAAGAATGTAAAAAAATATTTAAAAACATGTGACCTTCATTTTTATAGACTTCGATGAATTTTTCACGATCTCTCGCATGAACTTCAATACAAAAAAAACCACACACAACTTTTAAAACCACACACAACTTTTACTCGTTGTTTAAGGCCCTGAAAATGAAGGAGTTATTGTATTACTCATGTCTAATATGAATATTTAAATATTAAATTTAATTTATCGAAGAAATACCTTAACATTCTCTCAATTTAGTAGCGATCTTTTTCCTTTGATTGCCAAAAAGGATCTAATTTCACTTCAATAAAAAAAGACATATTTATATTACAATTATCAAAAATGAAATCAATAATTTTATTATAAGTGTCATGTATCATTTTTATGTGTTTACGTATTAAGAGCAACGTATTTGCAAAGTGTCATGTGTCATTTTTATGTGGTACTGTGTATCCAAAAGATATGCAGTACATATCTACATGTTCTCATCATAGAAGGAAAATTCTATCATTGCAAGACTGTATTGCATTCATATCAGTGTCCATGAGATCAAGATCACTGTATGTCATCTTTTTTTAAACACTGTATGTCATCTTAAAGACAAACATTTAGGAATAGTAAAACCAGTTTGAGTAAAAAAACAAGTAAAACAACTACACGAGTCATAATTTTTTTGTAGGAACGAGACACGGGCACGCACTACAACAAAACATACATTTAGCTGCGATTTTTTTACCTACAAAAAAAAATTCGTGGCTAAATATCAACATCTGCTATGAAATTTATTTTGTGGCTAAAAGTATTAGATTTGGCAACGAAAATTAAAATTTCGTTGATAATAGGTCCCAAAAAAATTGGCGCCCCCGTCTTCCCGCGCTTGGGTCTAATGCGAAATATTTAGCAACAAAATTGTTATTATTGGCAACGAAATATTTCGTAGTAGTTATTTTATTATTTTTGCCACGAAATTAATTTCGTGGTCTAATATATATATTTTTTGACAACCATTTATTTTGTGGTAAAAGGTACTTTTTTTTTAATATCCCTCCAAAACCAAACCATCTCTAGCTCAGCCGCTCCAAAACGTTTGGGAGTCCAAAACGATCTCCGTCTCAGCCCCTCCAATCCCTTCGTCCCAAACGATCTCAATCAGGTACTCTCTCTCTCTCTCTCTCTCTCTCTCTCTCTCTGTCGGCGATCTGAATTCATCTCTGTCGGCCAAATGTTTGGGAGTCCAAAAATGTTTGGGAGTCCAAAACGTTTGGGAGTTCATGGCCAAAACATTTGGGAGTCCAAAATGGTAAAACTTTTCGGTTAGATCTTTATCTCAGATTGGGAAAAAAAGGGGTTAGGTATGATTTTGGGTCTTTATTAATTCTCTCACATCAAAATCCCCACATTCGTGTTGTAATTTTTAGGCTAAAATTCAGACAATCCCTTAAATTTCATTGCTTAGGTTTCATTTTTTTAGCCAAAACGATTGGAAGTATTGTTTTGTAATATTTGTAATACCCTTAGTCTTGTTTTGTGATTTCTTTTGTAACACACTCTCTCTGTAATCTTGTTTTGTAACACATTAGTATACCATCTATAAGAATTTGAAAAATAAAATCATTTTTTTAAGTGAGTTTTGGGTTATTTTGACACATTTAATCTCGAAACAAATATTGTTTGACATAATTCTATAGATTTAATCTTGTTAAATTTTGAAATAAATTTTTAGGGATTTAATCTTGAAATAAAATTTTGGGGATTTAATCTTGTTGGTGTGTGCTGATTTTTTCTTGTTTGCGTGTATGGATTTATTCTTGTTGTGTTTGCTAATTTTTTTGTGATAACCCCTATCTCATTCATATTTTTATTTTGTTTAATAGTAGGATCTTGATAATATCTTGTTTATGTTAAATTTATTGGTGCATACCTATGTACTTTTATTGTTTTAGATATAGACATGAATTTTGACATTGTTCTCAAAATTCGTATATTCAAAGTTTATTTTTCCGTGCTCCTTTAAATCTACCAACATTGACGCTCTACCATGTCTTGCGTGTTACATTAAGAAAGTTTTAATAGGACGGGTAAATAATTTTAAAAGAAATCGATTTTGTGGTCCTATTTAGGGTGATAGTTAATTAGATTCCTATTAGATTACTCACAAAACATAATTTTTATCTCCAGTATGTTAATTAGTGAAGAGTTATCTGTTGAATACAAATATATAATACGATTCTTATTTTTTTAAAGTTCTAACTGGTGAAAATTGGGTGTTTGATTAACAGTCATCATAATGGAATCACTAATTTATTTTTTCTAGTACTAAACCATTGTTAAGACCTATTTTGTAACAATAATATGTAATTTATTTGTTCCAATGACTTGTACCCTTCGAATTGTGGATTATAATTTCAAGGTATTTACTACGACTTTGTTTAGTATATTACTAGATCCCACTTTTTTTCTACTTAACTTGCTACGCAGCGTATATGTAGCACGCCTGCCCAATAAGTAGTATATATATGTAGAAAAATTTTAATAAGATTGAAGAAAATACCTGTTTTATTGTTAATGTTCTGTGTTGCTTTTTCATTGATAAGGGGACTTAGGCTTATGTAGTGGGAACCTAATTAGAAATACTGTGTTTTGACTTGAGGGCTTCCCTATATCCTTTAGTTTTATGGATATTGATTAGTGGTTATGAATAAACATATTCTGTCTTATGCTCTGGAATCTTAGACAACAAAAATATTATATGAAATAATAAACTAATATTTTAATGTGTTTGATTTTCATGTGAACTAGATGGATAAGAGTTGGATGAAAGAAACAAATAGATTTTGTGAAAAGTATGTCTTGGGTGTTAGATCATTCATTCGATTTGCAAAGGATCATATGGGACCCAACAGTTACATTAGGTGCCCATGTTGCAATTGTCTTAACATCGATCTCAGAAATATTGATGAAGTAGAAGATCATCTTTTCTTAAAAGGTATTTGTACCACCTACACACAATGGACATATCACGGGGAATGCGCTAATGATATAGTTCATGATGATGCTAATGATGCTAATATTGATGTCGATGATTGGATTGATAATGAAAATGAAGAAGGGGACGAGATGCAAGAAGTGTTGGAAGACATGCAAAAAGGGTTTTTCTTTGATGCTGGTCTAGCTGAAGAGTTTGAAACCGGTACTCCTAGACAAGTTGGTGTCGGGGATAAGACAAATTTTAATAAATTATTGAAAGATGCAGAGCGTGAATTATATCCTGGTTGCAAAAAATTCTCTGTACTGTCTTTCCTCGTAAAGTTGCTCCACTTGAAAGTGATCAATCACTGGAGTAATAAATCACTCAAGATGTTGCTTGAACTATTGAAGGAAGCTTTTCCCGATGGTGAGACACTTCCAAAGTTATATAACTGTAGTGAATTGCATCATTCATCACCGATCTCTTTAATTGGATGTACTGTAGTGAATTTCATCATTAATTTGACTTGATTCACTATGTGTGCTCATCAACAAACATGACCCATGGTTTGGGGTTTGATGCCTTGGCCTCTATCTTGATCAATCCCTATTCTTGGGATTAATTTGACTTGATTCAGAATTTCATGACTATTTCATAGTATAACTGATATCCAACTTATATAACTGTAGTGAATTGCATCATTCATCATCGATCTCTTTAATTGGATGTACTTTAGTGAATTTCATCATTAATTTGACTTGATTCAGTGTGTGTTCATATGTCATCGTTGCTAGTTTTCTATTCGTGACAACTGATTTCATAGTATAACTGATATCCAAGTTATACAACTGATTTCATACTGGAATTTCAGAATTTCATGACTATTTCATAGTATAACTTATATCCAAGTTATATAACTGTAGTGAATTGCATCATTCATCATCGATCTCTTTAATTGGATGTACTGTAGTGAATTTCGTCATTAATTTGACTTGATTCACTGTGTGTGCTCATCAACAAACATGGCCCATGGTTTGGGGTTTGATGCCTTGGCCTCTATCTTGATCAATCCCTATTCTTGGGATTAATTTGACTTGATTCAGAATTTCATGACTATTTCATAGTATAACTGATATCCAACTTATATAACTGTAGTGAATTGCATCATTCATCATCGATCTCTTTAATTGGATGTACTGTAGTGAATTTCATCATTAATTTGACTTGATTCACTGTGTGTGCTCATCAACAAACATGGCCCATGGTTTGGGGTTTGATGCCTTGGCCTCTATCTTGATCAATCCCTATTCTTGGGATTAATTTGACTTGATTCAGAATTTCATGACTATTTCATAGTATAACTGATATCCAACTTATATAACTGTAGTGAATTGCATCATTCATCATCGATCTCTTTAATTGGATGTACTTTAGTGAATTTCATCATTAATTTGACTTGATTCACTGTGTGTTATATAACTGTAGTGAATTTCACTGTGTGTAGTGAATTGTATAACTGGTATCCAAGTTATATGTCATCGTTGATTGTTAACTGGTATTCAATGTGTGTTACCATTTATGTTATATGTATAACTGGTATCCAAGTTATATGTCGCTACAGTTAACTGGTATTCACTGTGTGTTATATAACTGTAGTGAATTGTGTTCATATGTCATCGTTGATTCACTGTGTGTTATATAACTGTAGTGAATTTCACTGTGTGTAGTGAATTGTATAACTGGTATCTAAGTTATATGTCATCGTTGATTGTTAACTGGTATTCAATGTGTGTTACCATTTATGTTATATGTATAACTGGTATCCAAGTTATATGTCGCTACAGTTAACTGGTATTCACTGTGTTATATAACTGTAGTGAATTGTGTTCATATGTCATCGTTGATTCACTGTGTGTTATATAACTGTAGTGAATTTCACTGTGTGTAGTGAATTGTATAACTGGTATCCAAGTTATATGTCATCGTTGATTGTTAACTGGTATTCAATGTGTGTTACCATTTATGTTATATGTATAACTGGTATCCAAGTTATATGTCGCTACAGTTAACTGGTATTCACTGTGTGTTATATAACTGCAGTGAATTGTGCTCATATGTCATCGTTGATTCACTGTGTGTTATATAACTGTAGTGAATTGTATAACTGGTATCCAAGTTATATAACTAATTTCATACTCCATGCCTCTAAAAATACTACATTTTATTTGAATTACTAGCTTAACAATCATCAAAGTTCCAATTTATTTCTTAAATAATCAATTCTCTCCCCATCTATCACAGGCTTAAGAATTGATTGGAAAGAAAAGTTATGAGACTTACAGAGCTTTTCCAATCTTCTTCTAGTAGGTTTATTACCTACTCCTCTAATATTCCATATTAGTGTGTTGATTATTGAAAACTTTGGATATTACCTACTCCTCTAACTTTGTTTCTTTTTGGACTAAAAGACACTTCCTATAGGATTGGCCTTCATAGTTTTCTTCTGCTTACTCACTGCTTCTTTCTTCTTGTTGTAGGCTTTTAGTTTACTGTTAACTAAGGAGGAAAATAATTTGAGGTCTTCAATTTTGGGAACTTTATGTCTTCTTCTGAATCAGATGCTGCTCCTTTATACTCTTTACACTTCTTAATTCTTAATTTCTTAGATTCAAGAAACCTGTAGGAGGTGTTAAGATCCTCCATTTCAAATGACTTTTCAATGGGCAGGCTTCTTTTTTCACAGGCCATTACTTCTTCTTCTTGATCTTCATCAGTGTTGAAACCTTCTTCGCAATTAAGGGTATTTTCACAATGAACTATTGATTGATTTTTGTTCTGTTGATCAGACAATACAAAAATGGGGAATTAATTTGATGACTTCAACAGTGTTGAAACCTTCATCAATAGGCTGCTTGATGCCTTGACCTCTCTTTTGATCAATCCCTTTTTGGGGGATTAATTTGACTTGATTCAGATATATGAAAGATTCATATTAAGTCTGCCATGTGGCACATTAGTTTAATTTCGAATCTCTCTTTCTCGCAGACGATGGAACCAGTTCCCAGGACCTGTTTTGGTTCCCAGGACCTGTTTTAATACCCGTTGGCGCATAATGTTATGTGGGAAGTGGTCTTCTTGTTCTAGAAAGGGAATCAGGGTTGAAAAACCTGATGTCAAATGGTATTTTGTTCCCTGTATAGTGATTCTACGTGTCTCTCTATTTTGTTCCCTGTACAATTATTCATTTTAGTTTTTAATATTTTTTATTTCGCAAACATGTGCTAAGGCCATCCAATTAAAGAGATCAATGATCAATGATCTCTTCATACTGTAGTGAATCTGCAAATTGTATTTTGTTTTACAAAATTGATCTCTTCATACTTTCACAAGGTTGCTAGAGGTTTCAAAGATCCATCTCACTTGTTGTTTTGCTGTTGATATTATGATTTTCTACCGGGGGGATTTTTCTTCTCCAATATGTCTAGTTAATTTACTCCACTCTTATAACAATGATTCTAGCTAGTTCATCAGTCTAGACAGATGCAATGTGTTTATTGGCAAATGGGCTATTTTTACAAGCAATGTTATTTGCTCTACTATCAACATGAAGAAGGCATGGACTCTTTCTCTTACATTGTTTCATTTGATCAGTTACTGATTGAGTATAAATTTCAGGAGAAATTCGACATTGATTTGGATGATCATGCAAAGGAGTGTTTGGAAGAGCTAATGAAAGGGAGAAGTAGGAGTCAACGGAGCAAGCTTCGTGAACTGTATAAAAAATATGGATCAGCGGAGGAGGCTCGAGAAAATGTCCCTGCTAATATGACCAAGGATAATTGGCTTAGTCTATGAGATCTTTATGGAAGTCCAAGATATCAGGTTTGAACTATTGTTGATGTTGTAACTTGTAAATATTTTCTTTTATTAAAATATGCATACTTATGATGTTTGAAAAATTACTGCAGAGACAATGTATTGTAAATCAGATTAACAAGTCTAAACAAGTTGTAAAGCATAATCAAGGGTTAAAAGCATTTGTGGTGGTTCGTCATGAACTGGTAATATATCAACTTGTTTTGGTGTGTCAATTGAGAATTTTATTTTACAAGTACATTTATTAATTATTTGTTGTTTAATAGCGGAGTAAAGAGGTGGACAGTCAAGAGCCGAATAGGATCAAGTTTTATAAAGAAACTCATTGTAAAGATGAAAAGTGGACATCTCCCGAAGCCGAAACGATCTATGTAAGTCTTATTAATTTTATTTTGAATTTACCAAATTGTTGCTGAATTACAAACCAACAAACACTGCTGGCTTGTAATTCCTTTGGTACTCTTATCTTCGGTATAAAAATTACACACGCAGTTAAAATTATTGTCTTTAATTAGCTTAAAAATTATAGACATCTCGACAATTTGGCTAAACCTGTAATCCTTTTTCTTCTATTTTGTTTGCAGAATGAGATGAAACGCCTTGAATCTGAATCAATATCCGAGAATGGTACCATGATGAGCTCAGATGAGATAGCAGATAAAGTTCTTGGCATAAGACCAGGATATATTAACGGGCTTGGGTATGGTCCAAAAAAAAAGGATTCTAGAATTAATCTATTGCGATTGGGGAATGCTGAATTGGAAGAGGCACTTGAGAAGTCTATGAAAGCTCAAGAAGATTTGATGGAGCGTTTACAAGCTCGTGAGATAGAGGCAACAATTCAAAGAGAAGAGTCAGTGGCACAAAAGGCCGATATGGAGAATCAACGTGCAATGCTAGAGGATATTCTAGCTCGACAAGCGAAGTCCGATAAGTTGATTCAGTCGTTGATCGCATCACGTTCCTCATCTTCCGAACAATGGTAATCTAGACATCCTTTAGTTTTGCTACTCGTATGCTTTTAAAATGATTCGTAATCGATTATTATCTCTTTAATTATTAAATTTCGTTCATTGTTATAACTTTTTCATGATAAAGACGAATCAAATCCCACTTTATTTTAGCTAATGATATTTTATTCTCTTAATTGCAGATTTGACGTGACAAGAAGCTATTTTTGGGGCTCCATTAACTTTTGACATTTGCAAATGGAATTGAAGACTTTTAAGTCCTTTAACTAGTTTAAGTTATTTTTTTGCACTGTGGATATTTGTCGTTTGTAAGGGGATGAAATGTGGGACTTCTACGTCCTTTAACTAGTGTTTAGTTGACTTGACAATGTATGTGTATGTGACTTAATGTGGATATTATTTATGATAATATAGTTATTTTGTGGATTGTAATGAATGCGTTATTTTTAGATGGTAATTTGTGTAAATTTGGTGGTATACATTAATTTACCAATTTCAAAATAAAAAAATATATATTTGGAAACATTCCTTTACCAAAATAAATGTTTTAGTAGTTAAATATGCAATTCATAAATAAAAGTGCGGTTTAAGATTTGATAGTTTATTATTGAAAAATTAATGATTAAGAAACATTCTTCAGCAATTGAATTTTGTATCCAATAGATCTTGAGGGAAGGTACAATTTTTGTATTTAAAAGTTTCTATTTATAGAATTGGCAACGAAAGGTAGACATTTAGCAACAAGATGTTCAACAATTAGCTACAAAATAAATTGTAAATTTCGTAGCAAAAAGTTTACAGCAGTAGTTTGCATATAGAATTGGCAACGAAATTAAGATATTTAGCAACGAAATGTTGAACTTTTAGCTACGAAATAAATTGTAGCCTAAATATGATTATTATCCACGAAAATAATTTCGTGGCAAATGGCCTAAACAATTGGCAACGAAATTTAATTTCGTGGCCATATACATTTAGCAACGGGCCTTTGGCCACGAACCTGTTACGAAATAAATTTCGTTGCCAAAAACTATCTGCAACGAAATCTGAAATTTTGGCTACGAAAAATTTCGCAGTTAAATGTGTAATTTGTTGTAGTGACGACACAACATCAAGTAAAAAAATCAATGCAAACATGTCAAATTGTGTCAATTTTGGGTAAATTCCATGTCACGTGTAACCACTCTATATGGTTAATAATAAAGCATGGTTGCCTAATACTTTTTCATATATTTTTTGAAATCGATTCAAGGAAAGAAATATCGATTATTCTAATAACATCCAAATGCCAGCTTGTATTGAGTAGTTAATCTATCTAGACATACTATCCATTTAAGAATTTCAGCCTAGATTAGGGGAATGCAACCAATGTGGGATGGCTAGTTTTGAAATCTCATATTCTTTTATATAATAATTTTAGAAATAAGACTCTTAATTCGGGAAAAAGGGAATGCATACAAGTAAGTCTTCATGTGTCTTTAGTAGTTTAGTTTTAGAGGCAGTCGTATCCCAATCTAGCACGTGATCTTCAAAAATTTCCTTGAGCAACTTTAGTTTCACATTAAGATCGGGAGGACGAACTGATTGTAGCTCTACCAACTATAATTATGGAGGAAACATAAATCTCAATTTAGAAGTAGATGTTAGCTCGTGGCTTCATAAAATATACATCCCAATAAAGAGCAGAATGGCCATATGGTTATGTTATTCAGTAACCCATCTCAAAGTGGTTCGGAGGAAGACGTTTGTTGGTTGAGTCATTTAGAAGCAAATACATATACAGAAAAGAAAAGAAAGAAAAATGTTGACACTTAACCTCTTGCCTTCAATGAGACATAAGATAACAATTCATATAACTTGATGATTTATACCACATTCTGGTATGAGCTCTGTTGCAGCTGCTAAAATTCCCTCCCATATTTTCCACAAAATAGCATCTGAGCCTATAAGCAATTTTATCAAACCCGAACATCTTGGTGCAGCAAAACAAAAGCTGGAAATAGCTTCTTTTAAGTCTGAAGGGAATTCCCTGAATGTTGTAAAGGTATTTAAATTCAATGTCAGATGATCAGTACAATTAAACTCTTAAAGACTTGAAGCTAAGTCACACTTCATATGAGCCAAAGAAATTCAAAAGCTATAAACTAGTCAAATAACCATAATCAAAATGACATTATATGTTGTCCCTGTAACTTAGGTATTGCCCTTTGTAATACATTCATAGTATTTTATGCTATTCTAGTTCATTTCCTCCACTCTCTGTTTGTTTGACTGCCTTAATCACTAACTTTACTACAAGAAGTTTACACCGTGATAAAAAATTATGAAAATGATAAATTGATGTAAACACGAACAAAAAAATAAATTACGCCCAATATAAGTCGATCACAATCTGTTTTCTCGCCCACACTATACTTACGCCCAATATCTTGATCCGGGATATGACAAGTTTAATGTCTCACCTGCATAATTTTACTGAAAGTTATTAAAACTGCAGGCTGGTGACAACCATTATACTGAATCTCTCCACTGGCTTCTTGTGCAACTTGTCATATGTGATGCAAAGACTGCATAAAAAAATTTGAATTATAAGCTAAGGCAAGAAATGGCCAAATCTGAGCTAACTTCATCTCAGGTGTGAAGTTCTTAATACTTACAGACATGGTCAATTTTTGAGCAAGAATTTTGGATGACTCATAGAGTGGCCTCAAAACTTCAAGAATGCTAAAAGCCTAAATCAAATGATATCTATAGGTATAAGAACATGGGTTTATGATGGCCCGACCACCGGTGGAAGGAGTTAAGGACCTTTCACATATCTACAGATTAATAAGCATACAATGAAATATCAAGTAACTTGTACAGTAAATATCAAATAATATAGGTGTGATGCAGAAGCCTCGCATTTAAAAGACCACATACTGATGTCAAAACAATTGAATAACCATTTATTTTAATTGGAAAACTACCATGTAAACTTATTGTAATTTGTCGTAGCACAATTATTAACCATCATGCACCAACTACCACATTTTTTTGGTTAAAGTAAGGTGAAAATAGGAGTTGCAGTTTCATAAACTAAATAACATGATTCGGAACCGATAAAGACCTTATTTAAAATCCATAATTGATAGTCACCCTATCTAAAAATCGATATATCATGTATAAAACTATAGATACAAGCTATATTATGAAACTTTGGAAAATAATAGTGACGTAACTTAACTTGAATAGATGAAAAAATATTGTTGCTGGACTGACCAGATTAAATACAACCTATGGTTTTTTCAATTCGCACCTTACTGCTGGACTAACCAGATTAAATAGGTATATGCAAACCGAGTGGTATTAGTTTCAAGAGAGGGGTTATTTGTCGTATAACTTAGGACCAGATTAAAGCAGGTTCATTGAACATGCTTCTAATAATGATTAAAGGTTCAATGAAGTTCAACCAAGAAAGCCCCTAATATTGATCAAATTGATAGGCTAAGCAAGCCCGCCAATGATTAACTCCCGTAAGTGAGATAATCTTACAAATTGAAGGACCTCAAGTAGTACACCAGTAGGCATAAGAAACTCACCTCTATTTCAGAACATTTTTTTCTTCCCTTTTTTTTGGTGACACTACTAGTTAAACAAGTCAGATCAGTGTTGACTAATACTTAGCTTGAATCCAAATGACACGGTAGAACAAGTCAGGTCATTTGACTCTACTAGTTAAATAAGTCAGGTCATTTGACACTGCTCTGTCAGAATTATGGTTTTACGTGCATTAAATTTTCAGAAGTTCTGTGAGTGGTAAAAAAGGATTAGTAAAATTCAATATTTGTTTTATTATTTTGGGAAATAGGTGCACCATTGTCCATCTACTTACTTTCATGTAGAAAACTCAAAAGCTCCACACAATTTTAGTGAATTTAATGCTTATTGAAGTAGGATTATGAAGACTTCATGAGTTGAGCTTTAGTGTCTCAATCTTGTTTGATGCCAATTAAAGCCATCGCATCTGAATTGCGCTCACTATCTATTCCCTCAGGACCTCACGGCATGGTAGAGGTTGGAAAACAACTTACAAAGGGTTATTTATCCTTCATGTCTGTGCTTTCCTTTTTGTTCCTCGAAGCTATGATTGTCGTCCATTCATTATGTTGATTTACTTAAAATTGTCTATATATTCCCCATAATTTCAATACAAAATATTTACCATTAGGACATGTCAGATGCGATGGCTATACATTTATACATTCTTTTATCTTTTATTAATAACATGGTTAAATGTAAAGGCCTAAATGAACTGATAAGGTTGAGTTGATTTGGTTTCATTATGCACCAATTCGAAACTGTTTCCTGTACCTATATTATATATATTAGAGAAATCAACCCGACTCGCTGATTTTGATTCATAAACAGCAGAAATATGGCCCAGTCTTAGTATTTTTTGTTATTTTTTTATAATCCACATAATGTATCATTTTTTTTACCGCTCTAAATCGATACAAAGCCATTTTTTGTGCGATGGTGATGTACTCCCAATCAGGCGCACACAACTTATTGTTTAGTAGTTACTCCAACTATTTGAAATTGTGACCTATTACAGTTTGGAGAAGAACAATCCTACACATGTTATAGAACCACCTTCCAAGTAATAGATAAAATATAGAATCAAGTAATAGCAAACAACATAACAAGTAAAGCAACTAGAAATTATTTTATGTATAAATCATTCTTACCCACCTTTAATTTTAACTTATCCAAGTATTCCCCGGCTTCATCTCTGTGATGCAGCCTGATTTCAGCTCCACGCCCAAGATGTTCATTCCATGAATCCTCTGAAATTACAAATTCCCCATCAACCTTTGACTCCCATACATACCTGAATGCAAGAGAAAATTGAGCAATTGTCAATGCTTTAATAAGGTTCTACAATAAAGAAAACTTGTGGTGATGAACTCATTCAAACACAAACAGGGTTCAATAAGCCATACTATTTATCATCATTGTGCTTGCTAATGACTTCTACATAGTCAGCAACAAGTTATACTGAATAAAATCCCACGCCAAACTTCCCAATGAGATTAAGGTCGCCCACTTGTCTGCATTTTCTCCACAAAAGTTGTATAGAACAATACATTTAATGACAAATTAATCTTTAATTCTAATAAAGCAAGTTCGTGTGGTAATTGTCATAAGACCAACATAAAAATTAAAATTAAAAAAAAAAATACTGGATGTTACCGATTTAGCTATGGTTCCCAAGTTCTTGATCAAATCTTCCTTTGTCATACCAATGTCATTATCACGGATTGAAAGGATTCTATTCTAGAAGGCAACAACTCCAACCGCCTGAAAGTATACAACATGGTGCCAACAAAGAAAAAGTAAAAAACATAGCATTTCCATATGCATCACATCTATGAAATATTTTTTATATGTATGATTGATGAGAAGGGTAGCTGGAACAAAGCAACAACGAAATAAATGAAAAATATAGATCGAACGCCCATTAGAATCAACCTGGGCAGGGCCAAGTCCACTCCAAGGCTGTCGCTTGGTCACAAGCCCCATCAACCTTTGTATTTTGGAATAATTAGGAGCTCACAACAACATCTAACAATAAACAAATATGTATAATATGCAAGAGTGATTTTTAGAGTAAGGAAAATCAACTTATATATTCGGCATTAAAAAGTCTCCTTCTTCACTATCAAGACTCTTGATTCACTACCACATGCCCAAGTCTTTTTTATATTTGGAAAAAAAAATATGAGAACAACTTTCATTATCATCACCTACTGCAAATAATATCTAGTAAATTTTCAGATGGAGAATGTGATGTGCTGAGTGCGAAATTCAGTTGGTAATTGAGATGGAAGAAATGAGTTGGTTGTGGAAAAGAAATTCTTATCAGAGGAGTCCTGGTAAAATAGATAGCTTGAGGTCAATATCTTCACATTCTGAGATATGCTCTAATGAGCAGGAAAAGAAAGCATTGAATGCATACACACACAACATGCTGAAACCCTTTGTAATGAATATATATAAGGATTTTCGATTGTAACAACCAATGTAGTGAAATCAATGGGTGATTGGCATCATGTTCTATAATGGAAGATCCACAACTACTGTGTATGGGTAGTTTTGAATACACTAACTATATGGAAGGGGGAAAATCATAAAAAAGTGTAAACAGACATATTTGACTAGATGAAAATAAAGAAAGACAACAGTAAGATACCTGTCACATGGAATCAAAAACTTGAGCTCAACTGTAATTTTGCAATTTTAAAGAATAGAGTCCAACTGTAATCATACGATACTTGGTTTCTTGAGCTCAACTGTAATCATGCGATACTTATTTTCTTCCATGTTGCAATTTTGGAGAACAGAGTCCAAAACATCCTGTCATATATGTAATGCAAGAAGTAGGTAGTATTAGGCTATTACGCATACACCTATATAATCCATAACTTGACATTATAGCAGAATCAATTGGATAGAAAATGGATGCTACGAATAAAGTTAAGAAAATAAGCCTTTAAAGAATCATAATTTTTTCCAACTCAGGCAGTACAACATGATCACTGTTGTCAATCAAATTAATTGTAATATTAATAATATTTGTGTTGTGGGTTACATTTCTTAATAAAATTTGATAGGATAAATTGTCTGGAATAATATATGTATTGACGACTATATTTCTAAATAAACATTTTGAGCGTTTGATCCTTTAATGTTTTGAATAGTTCTTAGGGTAGAGTACCTTATTGATTTCATTCTTTTGGATGCTCGGTTATTTTGTTGCATCCTCAACATCTTTGATGTCTGAATGTTGAGACTTCGAATTTTGTGTGTACTGAATTTTCGGCGATACCTCTGTAACTTGTTTGAGAGTAGCTTAGATTTCATTAATTGAATTATTGTTGTCCTACAATATAACATGTAGGCAAATTGTTTGATTTGAACTTAGTATTTTTTTCAAACAGTAAGTGTATTTTTTACTAAGATAAACACGTATTATTCCAAACATGCAATACATGTTATACCAACACGTGAACTTTATTTATAACTTCTGATTATGTGTTTGTAAAACATATAAAACAAAGATAATGACATAAAAACGCGGTAAAACATAAACACATTATCATTTCAACAAACAACGACAATGAAATTATAAAAATGTCAAATGTGAATAAGGCTCGATTCAATATTGTTATGGCAGTAGCATATTCAGTAGACTTACAACCCCAAAGGCCAGAATAATTTCCAAGGATAATGAATATTCACATATGTATATGGAAGTCATTTGCCATGAGCACAGTCAGTACCTCTAAAGTTTGAGATAACATGCTAGAAGGATATCACCATACATATACATGATAAGTTTACTATATGCTCTAGTGTTTATAGCACAATTTTAGTTGCATTAAGAAATGCTTTGAGAGTGCATCCTAGTCAAGTACTCATACATATGTCAGAAAACATCACTAATCAAAAGTAAGGAACAAAAATCACATTCTTGTAACATTGTTATCATTGTTACATGTCACGTGAAACCAAATGTACCGATTAACCATCGCCGGATCCCACATTTGCAGAACATCGTTAAATTCAACCAAATTGGACTTTAACGTGTTCAAAGCATCACCCGTCTTAGATAAACCACTACATTATCAACTACTTTCCATTTACATCAACTAATAGAAAGTATATAGAAAATATAAGTCAAGTTAATAATTTCATTCTACTAGGATTTAAAAACTACCAATGATTAAAACAAGTACTTATTGAATAATGAAAAAAAATAATTGATCACAAAGGCAACATGTAGTCATTCAATTAAATCGTTACACACCTTCGGCATTAAAACAACAGAATCAACGAAAGGAAAAATGAGACCTAGAGATCCATTAGGTTACATATCTAAAGTCTTAGATTTGACATCCACTACTCCATGGCATACACAAGATACTTGGTTTAGAGGTATATTGAAATCCTAACTACCAAGTCTAAAAATTCTCAATTTCATGGGACAAAAATAAAGCTCATCAATAAACTAAAGATTGTGAAAAACCTTGCCATTCTAGAAAGTCACACTAATAAACAAGATCAAGCTATAAAATCCCATATATGGTGTTGGATTTTTCTAAGAAATAAAATTAGCATCCATATCCAACCCAATGTACATAAAATTGTAGTGGTAATGATAGGAAAATTAATCTTTCATTCATAATTCATATTTTCTAAGGAGAAATGACATGTTGTGTTCAGGACTATGTGACATTGCAGAAATATTATAATGTGTGCACGCTTTAGTATTTATTATTGAATATATTGTCAAATAAAGTATGTCTACATTAATATCATTCATAGACTTTAGGTCGCTCCATAAATCAGGTGTATGTTATAACCGAGAGCATGTAGTCGTTGCTTTGGATAGATTATTTGCCAAAAAATTTACTTGAATGCAAAAGGTATAATAACCATTTTACACATTGGGCAATTCGTATTAGCATTTGGTAATAAACCAAATCCAGAGTCCTTATTCAATTAGATGTGTATGGATAATAATTGCACAAAACTAGATACTTTAAAAACTAATATCTCATCGAGTCTGGAGGCCATAAGACTTACACAACACAAAGTAATATTTATTGTTTTTGTTTGGATAAAATGTAAGCTTGAACAAAACTAATTAAAGAGTATGACCCAGCCCGAACACGATGCAATCCAAAATGCAGATCACAAAATCTAAATCAGAAACATGCTGAATAAAGATTTTGTTAATTCAAATTAGAAGAAAAATCTACTATATCAAAATTCACACATAGGGCAAGAGATAATTAAATGAACGTGAAATAAAAAGTATAAGTCGTATCATGCATAACCCATAATACAACTTATTAACTGCCAAATTATATTTAATCTATTTTTCTTTCATTTTTTCATTCCATTAGTAATTCACATATTCCTTATATTACAAATGATATATTTTACCATTATAAACATCACTGTCGATTATGAAAAACACTAACACATACCAATTCAGGCTAAAGCCATGTAGCACAGTGAGGCAATAAGGGTAAGGTGATTTTGTTCAAGGGAGAAATGTATATTATAGTTCACAAGAAGGTAAAAGATAAGTATTAAATTCCTATAGCAAAAAAGGAAACAACAAATTGATGTCTAATATATGCTCAAACCCCAATCATCTATAAGAAAAACACATCCACGTGTATCAATCCAGAAAGACTAACTCAAATCATATATATGCAACATGCTACTAATTACAAGGGGCCATTGAACTTCAAATTACAATAGAAAGTTGTTATTTTGGGTATTATGAGAGCGTAAACAAATGGGCACAATCAAAAAAATTGTATACAAATTATCATGAAGAGAGCTTTTTCTGATACTAACTTGTCTATTTTTGTCTCCGGATTGGAATGATTGTGATGATTTATAGTGACAATGCCTACTTTAGTGAGAATCCATGAATAAGTAATAAATGTTGGTATAAATTAAATAAAAATAATCGAACAAAACATAAAATTGATCAAAACCCCCAATTTTCAATTAAAAAAACACAATAGTATAAGTAATTTTTTGTTGTCAATAATATAAGTAACTTTCACATCAACTAGTCACAACATAACTAAATGAACTCCAACCATCTCAATAATAAAATTTCAACCAACCATTAAAAATTTAATATCATCATTTTTTTACATACTATTATGCTCTTAATAACCCTAAAATTAATAGTTTTCACAAACAAACACTATAGTCATGCTAAAATGAAGTAAATCTAAAATAGAATAATCGAAATTGAAAAAAATACTTGAACAAACTGAGTTGATTTCATAGAAAACTAAAATCAAAATATTTGCAATGGATTTTATATGCGTTTATGTATGTGTGCATTTGACTGCCTGTGTGTGTGAGCATTTTCTTTCATCTTATAAAGATGCAAATTCATATGCATGTGTGTGTGTGTGTGTGTGTGTGTGTGTGCGCGCGCATCTTACTACATGTGTGTATGGATCAGAGAGAGAGAAGAGTACCTGATTTGGGGGGAGAGTGAGAGATGGGTTCGTGGTTACGGGATGGTTTCTTGGAAGGAGAAGGGCAAATTTTGGCTAGGGTTGATTTTGGGGGAAATTTTGGCTAGGGTTTGGAGGGAACACTTCCGCCTCTTTTTTTTTTATTGGCGGGGGGTTAAAAGTTTTGAGTAAAAAATGTCATAATAGGTACATTAATATAGAATTTCTTACAAAAAAGTCATAATATCAATAATTAAATATGATTTTTATATATAAAGTGTCATGAAAAATAATACTAATATATATAAAATGACATTTTATATTAGGGATGTCACATTAATAATAATATTAACCTTTAGATGACATTTTTGTAATAAATGTCTTTAAATTAATTTTTCGGGCATCATAAAAAGGTGTTTTCTTGTAGTGATGTCGTTAACCTCTTTTAATACAAGTGGAATATCCCGTAAGCACTTAGTACCGTGACCCATAAACATGTATTGTTTTGGTGACAACAAAGTTCGTACCAAGGGGCACATCAATACCTCCATCGAGATAGGAAAAAATAAATCTATAGTCAAGTTCCATGTCATCTATGCACAACCATTTTACCAGCTTTTAATCCTACAAATATAAATGTACTGCATGGCTTAGTGCCTTCAACATATCACAAATGCGCAATAACCATTATAAATGGAAGGAAAGTTCATGTCATGCCAAGTCCATCGAGAATATGTTATCAAAGGAAGAAGCCAATTATTAAAATAATGGTAATTACATTGAATTAACAAAATACACATGTTATATTACCCTACACATAAGTTAAATTGTCCCTCCCATACCAAGACAGATGAAGACATTGTCTTAAATGACACCCCGCTTATTCTAATCTTAGGTGATCAATTCATTATTAAATCAAACAGGAATAATGTCATTCTTAACATCACTACCGAAGTTCAAATTAATTACTAATACCCTAATAGCATAGTGTCAAAATTTTAATTTTAATTATTAGCATGCAATAAATAAATCGGAATAAATATATCATTCACCATTTCCATGCACATAACAATGAATAATAAGATAATGACATAAGTATATAACTGAGTCTTGAATAACACTGTAGAGAAAATCTAAATAAAGTCATCCATGAGTAATGTCTAAATCAATACTGGAAATATATGGCAATACAAAGTCTCTGAATATAGTATCCAACTAGAATGGGTGACATGCCCGACCGAGATAACTATGGATGCATCATAACTGAAATGCATATGGAGGCGTCTAATAGCAAGGTCTTGCAACTTCTACAGTAGCTGCAACATGTCAAATGGGGAACTCCTATGCCTAGCGTCCCTGTCGCTGGGCACCTAAAATTGTTTTATAAAAATGATTTGAAATTGGTGAGAGCTCAAGTGAAACAGTTGAAAAAGTTTAGCAAGTGTTTAAAATGCGACAAGAAAAGATATTAAATACATGTTAGTACCGCGTGCTCTCACTTTAGATTCTCACCACTCAATTAATATGCACACCTTACGTACTCCTCTAACCCACCTAGTTATGTTACCCACCAAACTAGTCTGGCTTACATCACTTCGCATCTAATCAATAATAGTGCCCACCTGTATTGCCCACATAATACATTACTACATTTTCTCAATTCTTTATACTCATTAGGAATTTCAACTAAATGATTTAGTTATCATACACTTGAATAATTTAGATATCACAGTCAATTTTATTTATTAACACACTCGTAGAAGAATCAATCACACGTACATATATACATCACTCTTATCATATATACGTATACAACACCCCTAGGTGGAGATCTACGGTGTGGGCCTACTTTGCTATCAAGTCCCGGTACATCACATACTATATAAGGACACTGGCTCAGATAGTCTCCCTCGAACCATAAATCAAATCACACAATATTGGAGGCAAAAATTACTCTAAGCCTTTGGGATACGCTCATACCTAACGCACCCAAATGATCGGTCCCACCCTCATTCACACAAGTTATTCTCAATCCCTAAGGTTCATATCCTGAGGTACAAGTCAATACCCCCCCTCCCCCCCAAATGGGATCATCAAACTAAGATTGTCCATGACGCGAAACCTTCCGTGATAGCAAGTAGCCTAGGTATGATCACACATACAAATCAAGCAATATCTATACACACCACCCATATATATATATATATATATATATATATATATGAATAAAATATATATTGTCATTATAGATATGCATATAACCTATATCATATGCCCCGTATGTAGTATAGTATCTCTCGAATATTCAACATAACGTAATACTTCTCATAGTAAATTCTCAAGTGTTTCTCAATACCCAAATAGTCGCCAAGTCTCCCTTAAGTAAATTCAGTACGCAATACCACTCAAGGCCTATTGGTCTTGGTCCTACATTCCCCTAATTTTCCATTATAAGAAATCAATATACGAATAAAATTTTATTACTAGTTAAGCTAAATCAGTTATTACTCTTAAAACCTCCTCGCGATACCAACCTCAAAGCCAAATCAGCCTACTGGTAATTAGAAGATCTCTTAATAGAATCTTATAATTAATTCAAGGGTCAAACCAAACATTTTCCATGAGTTTTATGTAAAAAGGTAAAAAACTATGAAATTCTGGGAAACCAAATCGATTTGGCCTTGATCCGAATCAATTATTTTTCTGAATCGATTCGGCTAAGGAGCCTAATCGATTCGCTTGTAACAGGTCTCGTCCTCTCCAACAATAGCAGTTACGAGATTCACCATTTTTAACCTTTAAACCTCCATGATGCATTACCAATCTCTAAACGAAGCATACTATACATTATACCAACGTACATACATGATTTCTAATTTATTGGAATCATTAAATCCTCGAAGAACATCTTTAAATTTAATTAATTCAAGATTAATCCTATAAAAACCCTAGTTTATCATTTTGGTTCAAAAACTTCCATATAACTCCACATTTCTTCATAATTTTGTTAAACTAGATCATCAATTCATCCTTCATGCATAAGGGATCAAGTGTATCACAATTTCTAACCTAAGAACATGATTTGTATCTTCTAAATTTAGGCAAAATTCATGAAATCATTAAATTCACCATCCTACGCTAACATGGATGGGATATCAAATTATAATATATCAAGATGAAACACTTGCCTCTATTTGAAGGTCTGATTCATTGTAGAAGAATGGTATGATTTTGATCCTCTCCTCCCGATCATCGCGATGGTTGTGTTTGTAGTGCAAGGATGGTTTAATTCGGCCTTAGGACCTCCTTTATTCGCCCTCATGTGGCCTCTCTGTGGTTTACCAGATACTAACCCTAACTCCCTCATCCAAACTGATGATATAAACCTATAAAATTCGTAGGTCTCATTTCATCAAAAATACAAATGACCAAAATACCCTCCTGGGGTGCCGGTTTGGCCAAAAAATGCCCTGGGACCCAAACTAAACCCCGGGTAGGCTTTTCAGACTATCTCGACCCTTATGGACACACTTGCGCACTCAAAATGACTATATAGAATACAAAAAGTGAAATTATAATTATTTTCAAAATTAAGTCTCGACACGACTTACACGCGCGTCTTGAATAAATTTACCGTAACTACAGTATTTGTCACTCACGACAATTATAATATTTCCTTATCATTATTATTACTCATCCACAAAGTAATATTTAATATAAATAAACGTTAACCCTTATCTCACTAATTAATATTTATTTTACCGGGTTAATTTTCAAATATAATTTAATTAATCCCAATTAATTCCCAATATGAAAATCAATAAAATTACGGGGTGTTATATACTTCCCCCTAATAACGAAATTTCATCCTAAAATTCAAAAAAAGGAAATACTTGGTATGAATAACTCTGGATATTTTTCACGCATCTCATCCTCGCACTCCCAAGTGGACTCATTGGCATTATAATGCCTCCACTAAACCCGTACAAATGGAGCTACCTTCGACCTCAGTCTTCTCTCGCTATGGTTTAAGATAGAAACGGACCTCTCCTCATATGAAATATAGGAATGAAAATCGATCTCTTCCAAATCAATGTGCATGTGAGACAACTCATCCTAGAGATATTTCCTCAGCGAATAAATATGAAATACATCATGAATCAGATGCAAGTCCTCCTGTAACCCAAGTCTGTATGCAACTGGCCCAATCCGCTCAATAATAAGGAATGGCCCCATGTATCTCGGTGCCAACTTGCCTTTCCTATCAAACCTCATTATTCCCTTTATATGAGATACATCCCACATCAAATTTCAGGAAGTACCATTTAGCATTTGCATAACCCTTCTGTCAGTGATCGAGTGGAAATCCGAGCATCCGTGTAATATGCTAATCGTTGTTATCGGCTTCCGACCGCAATACAAAAAAAACTTAACTTTAACTACACTCTTATGGAGTATAGCGGCGAGTCTGGGTATCAAATCAACAAGGAATGTTTGATACATTTTAATTGATTCATTACTTCAAAAATAAAGTGTAAACGATGATGATGGGGTGAGAAAAGAAAAAGGGAAAAACTAAAGAAGTTAACTAAACCTAATTAAAACTAAAAACATACTGATTGATTAATATAAATGATAGATAAGGTTGGAATACAATCCCCCTAACCATAGTACGTGATTAGGCTCAAATTCTTTCGAATTTAGCCCCTCAATTTAGAAACCTTTACCATCTCGAATAATGTAAAATGAGTGTAATGATTGCATTTCCTTAGCACTAACTCCTTCTAACAAGTACATCTAGTTTCGTGTATTTCTCCTAAGTTTTGCAGGTATTTGCAGTATTGAGGAAGAAAGAAACTGGATAAGCAATGAGCAAAGTCAAATAAGGAAAGTGAAAGGGCAATTTGGTCAATTTATAAGCATCGTTCGGAGTTAAAGCCAACTAGAAATTTGAAGAGAATTCAATTTCAATAACTTTGGGAGAAGCAAAAAGAGAATCCGAGCTCCGGTGATCAAGTTACGAAGATTTGAAGTTGAGAAGGAAATAAAGAAAAGTCCCCTGGATGAAAAAGGAGGGCGATCCATACCTTTTATTGGAAAAGGATCCAGACCGCATCATAAGAAACACCCTGTCCCAAAATAGGGGGCGATTCGGACCTTTAATTGGAAAAGGATCAGGACCGCCTTGGACAAAATATTCTGTCTCAAAAAGGGGGGATCCGGACCTTTTTCCCAAAAAGGATCCGACCCGCCTCAAGCTGGGGAACACTGTCTCGAAACAGGGGCGATCCAGACCGCCTACACCGATCGATCCGGATCGCATTGGATTTTTACAAATTTCTCTATTCTTTCTTAGATTTGTAATGGAGTCAAAGTCTTATAAAATTTCATATTTATTTATTCAGATTAGTTCCCTAATATAGGGAGTTCGTATTTTTAGGTTAGCTAAGTAGAAGTAAAGGGTATTTGTAATCAAAACCCTTGTTTTCAATAAGAAGCTTTTCTATAAGGATTCATGTTTTGTTTTTTTGCAATTCAAGTAATACCTTTCTTTAATTTTCGATTGCTCATTAAGTTCAATTGCTAGTTTTGAATCTGAAATTATCTTTTCAATTAGTTTCTTTAGAGTTAATGTTTTCTTTCTTAAAAATCATGTCTTTCTCTAATTATGTCTAGCTAATTTTCTACGGGTTGGGGTGCATGAACTCCACCCGATGTAATTCATTAGCGTGGAAATAGAATTTTGAATTAAAATATTAGATGAATTGTGTTGCATAACTGTTGCAACCGTCGTAGGGATTTTGATCTCGTTTGCTCTAGGTAACTGGGATTCTTAAGAGTACGACGCGCGTATTGGTTAGTGCGACACCGGTTTACTCGTCCTTTGCTTACATACTATGCCGTCTATGATCCCTCATATGTGTAATACTTAGGAGTAATAAAAACCGTGTTCATTTAAAATTCTAATTCCGAATTTAGTATCCAATTAGGTGAATTACTAGGGTGTGGGGGATTATAACCCGACCTATTTGTTCTCATTTCATAATTAAGTTTTTCAATCAAATCGTCATCAATTTTTTGTTTAAATTAGCATAGTTTCATTTCATTCATTCTAGTTTCATTAGTAATCATTCTCAAAATTTGCATTTAGTTGTAGTTATTTCGTTATCCAAATCACCTTTTCCTTCCTTTTAGAGTCAAAGCTAGGTTACCCTTATCTTTCCAACGTCGTTACGACTGCGTTCGTCCTTTTTCCCTAAGGATCGATACCCGACATATCGGGATTATAACTTGAGCGACAGGATTGCACTTGAGCCTACATAGCATGCACACTAGACACATTTGTGGTAGCGTCAAGTTTTTGGCGTCGTTTTCGGGGATCTAAGTAGACTTAGGTTAGATCGAGTCAATCTAGAACTTTGACCAAAAATCGAAAAACATATATAAAAAAATCATCTCTCAAAATCCTTTAATGCAAAATCATGAACATACTCGGGCTCCTCATAATACTCCAACCAGAATCTATGAAAACTCTATTGTTGAGTATAACTCTGAAAGCCCCCACACACCCCGCATTCCACAATTTTGTGTTCCACTTCCTACTCCCGAGCACTCTATCGGTAGTTACACCCCGAGTCAACCCTCGAGTCACACCTCCAGGACACCGAGTGAGTATGCCGAGTCATTTTAAAAGAGCACGAGCACGATGTCAGACGCAACGAGTTTCGGCACTGGAGAGGGAGATTTACCCTATTGTCCCATGAAAGATTTACTCTTTCCTGAGCGCATTGTCACCCCTAGTTGCATTTTACTTCCGTATAATGCCGGTCAGTCCCACTTTTGTAATGGGATGATATAGATTCTCCCTACATTTCACGAAAAGGATTCGAATAAACCATACATGCATATCCTCTAGTTCGAAGAGGCGTGTGACACATTTAGTGACCAAGCTTGCACGCAGGATACCATTCGCCTAAAAATCTTTCCTTAAAGGATAAAGACAAGACCTTACTATGGTATCCCCCCCCCCCCCCCCCCAAACTTCATGACTTCCTAGAGAGATATACAATATACGTTTATCTCAAAATTCTATCCACAGCACAAGACCAACTCTGTCAAAACTCAAATCCAAGGTTTTCGACAACATGATAATGAGTCTTTTGACAGGTGTTGGGAACATTTCCAAGAGTTGGTAAGCGCATTCCCCCATCATGGTTTTGACAAATACCTTGTGATCTATTTCTTCCATAATGGGTTGACAATGGCTTCCAAACAACTTGTGCAAACAATGTGTGAAAGACCTTTTCGGGATTTTAACTCCAGCGATGTTGAGGCCCATCTTAAGTATGTCGCAAAACTACTCAAGCATGGGACACATCTGATCCTAATACCCAAGCCTGGATTAGACAAGCATATATCGCTTCGACTGCATCCGGTTTATACCATTTGGATAGTAATACCTTAATAGACCGTCGATTCGATCAGTTTTAGAGAGATATGAAAGAGTGATTTGATGGTCGATTGAGAGATATTTCTGGATCTAGACGTGGGTAAGAAAAGGTGTGTGCAATTTACGCGGAGGGCCATTCCACAAAGTCATACAAGGCCATGCACACCGAGCAGGTGGATGCTATAGGAGGATTCAATGGAAATTTTAACGCCCCGTATGGGAACTCCTACAACCCTTCATGGAGAAACCATCCTGGTTTTAACTATGGACAACCACAAGCTGTGATGAACCCATATTCACAGGTTGTCCCACCTCCAGCTCTATATGTAACTCTACCGCGGAGGAACCTCGAGGATATAATAAACCAGTTCATAAATTCTCAAATTGCAACCAATGCTAAAAGTGAACGCATGTTTGCCGACATAAATGCGCACATCTCCAAGTTGCAATCATCGTTGAGTATCCAAGAGAAGGGAAAATTTCCTGCTCAGGGCCAAAGACCTCCCCAAGGTCGACCTAGTGTTAGCTCCACCTCTACAGAATAGCAGGAGAATTTCCAAGTTGTAACCACTCTTCATAGTGGGAGAGTTGTTGACTTATCACCTCCCCCACACGACACTTCGAAAGTCATGGAGAATTCGCCCGACACAAAAGAGGCCGAAGATATCCCCTTGAATGAGAGTGAAAAGGAAGACACTAGTGAGCTCGAGGTATTTATAAAGCCACCCTCTACTGCACCATTTTCTTAAAGATTGGTTCCTGCCCATAAAGGGACCATAAGTGATGAAGTACTAGAGGTGCTTAAAATCGTGAAATTGAACTTACCTTTCCTCGATGCAGTAAGAAAAATTCCAGCCTATGCAAAAGTCATAAAAGACTTATTGATAGTCAAGAGGAGGATGAAGGTAAAGAAAAATGTGTTCCTAGCACAGAACGTGAGCTCTGTTCTTCTTAACGATCTCCCACCTAAATATAAATATCACAGTGCAACCACCATTTCCTGTACCATTGGAGAGAATAAATTCGAAAAGGCCTTACTCAATTTGGGGGGAAAGTTTCAATATCCTCCCCTATTCAATTTATAGGCACCTTGATCTGGGTGATCTTAAGACCACAAGGATCACTCTCCAATTAGCGGATCGAACCATGAAGATACTGAGGGGTATAGTTTATGACGTGATCATCCAAGTGGACACTTTCTACTTCTCGATAGATTTTGTCATTTGGGACATAGAGACCTCATTCGCCTCGAAAAATCATGTTCCCATCATCCTTGGTCCCCCATTCTTAGCTACGGCTAATGCACTTATCAATACTCGAATTGGGAAGATGCTACTCACTTTTGGTAATATGACTTTAGAAAAAAACATCTTCAACATAGCTCAACAAGCAGGAGAAGAAGATGATCTTCACGCGGTGAGCTTCATTGATGAGATCGTAGAAGGGAACTTTGAGGAAAATTACTATGGAGACGCTTTAGAAGCTTTCCTAGTGTCTAGTCACGAGAGCGAGGGAGCTTACACCGAATTCGAGAGACAGAATGGGGAGTTGAGAGGCTTACTCGATGAGAGAGCGTCGAATGAGGATGCGGGAGATGTTAGTTGGGTTTCTCGATTCGAAGAGTTACCTCCAAGGGAGGCACACTTGCTGACCTTTAGCGATTTATGCCCAACTCTTGAGTTGAAGAAACTACCCTCCAACGATAAATATACTTTCCTAGGTGAAAATGAGACATTTACTGTTATTATATCATCTAGCTTAGATGAAGAGCAGGAGGGTAAGCTTTTAAAGATTTTGAGGAAGCAGCAAAGTGTTTTCGGTTGGTGTATAGCTGATATAAACGGGATAAGCCCTCTGATTTTCACCTATAAGATTCACCTCGAGGAGGATGTTAAGCCCTCGAGAGAAATGCAAAGAAGGCTAAACCCCACAATGAAAGACGCAGTGAGAATTGAAAGCATTAAGCTATTGGATGCCAAGATTATCTACCCAATCTCGGATAGCAAGTGGGTGAGCCCCATTCAACTCGTCCCAAAGAAGTCGGGCATGACTGTGATTGAAAATGCCAAGGGAGAGTTATTTCCCCAACGCACCACCAGCGGGTGACACATTTGCATTGATTATTGGAAACTCAATGCGGGAACTAGGAAAGACCATTTCCCCTTGCCATTTATTGATCAAAGGCTTGCAAGAGTAGCGGTCCACCCTTACTACTGCTTCCTAGATGGTTGTTACAGATATAACTAGATTGAGGTGGATGTACTTGATCAAGAGAAGACAACCTTCACTTGCCCTTTTGGAACGTTTGCCTATAAACGTATGCCGTTTGGCTTGTGTAATGCACCGACGACCTTTTAATGGTGCATGATGAGCTTATTCAGCCAATCTTAAAAAAAACTAACCCGATGTGTGGAAAAGAACTTAGGGATGAATTGTGAGAAATGCCATTTCATGGTAACTGAGGGTATAGTTCTTGGCCACATCATGTCATCCAAAGGGATCGAGGTTGATCGAGCAAAAATAGATGTCATAGCTGACCTACCCCCACCAAAATTGCTTAAGGACGTTCGCTCTTTCTTGGGCCACACGAGGTCTTATAGAAGGTTCATTAAGGACTTTAGCGCCATCGCTAGACCCTTAAGCAAGCTTCTTATGAAGGACATCCCACTCGAGTGGAATGAAGCATGCCAAACTGCTTTTGAAAAATTGAAGAGCATGCTTGTTTTTCCTCCCATCATGCAAGCTCCGAATTGGTCCTTACCATTCGAGCTCATGTGTGATGCTAGCGATTATGCGATAGGGGTTGTTTTGGGCCAAAGAAAAGACAAGCAGGCTCATGTCATCTACTACGCTAGCCAGACTCTTACCGGACCATAACTCAACTACTCCACCAAGGAGAAGGAATTGCTAAGGTAGTTGTAATACCCCGTATTTTTATGCTATATTTAATTTGGGGATTTATTAAATTTAATGTGATGATTTATTTAATAAAAATCCGGAAATTAATTATGTTATAATTATTAACGTGACAAGAGTTAGTAATTAAGGGAAACTTGTTGAATATTACTAATGAGCATAGTAATATATTATATTGGTTATATTGAATGTCATAAGTGAATTAAATGACTATTTCGGAAATTTAAGTCGGGACGTGCCCGTGCCACGTCGGGACTAATTATGTTAATTAAAAAGTGAATATTTTATAAGTTGTCCGTATGGTCGTTTTGAGTGCGCCAACGCGTCCGGAAAGGTCGAGATAGTCAGAAAAGTGTACCCGGGGGTTTAGTTTGGGTCTCGGGATGTTTTTAGGCTTAATTAGTGACCCGGGAGGGCATTTTGGTCATTTTACAAAATAGGGTAATTAAACCCACGAATTTCAGCCATCCTTAGCAGCCATTTAAGTCAGCCTTTTAGGGTTAGAACATTCAGAATCCTAGAACGGCCATTGGAGAAGAGAGGAGAGAGCTCTCAAGGTGATTCAAGGCCCAAAACACCACCGATTACACCGCCGTCACCACCAACGCGTAGATCGCGAGGAGGAGAACGCAACCACTTCAATATCAGCAGGAAACCAGACCTCTGAAATCCCATGCAAGTGTTTAACTTGCGTATTTTCGTTGGTGCAATAATCATATTAGTGTAGGAATGATTTGGTGTATAATCAAGGGAAGAAAACCCCAATTTTTGATAGGGATATACATGTAGAAATCGTTATAACCATATTCTGGAAATAATATGTGAAGTAGATGATTAACCCACGAATTTGTAATGACTTGTTAGAAGGAAATTCTGGAGAAAACTGATTAGAACAAAAGTTAAGAAAACTTAGGGTTCTTGATGATTAGATGAGATTTTAGGTCGTTTAATCATGTTTAATGATGGTTATATGCATGCTTAATGTTAGAAACATCTGGAAATATATTACCATGATTGTAGTATAAGTTTTGGGATGATTAGTGTTGGAAATTATGGATTTGAATGAAGAATATTAGTCAAACCCGTAACTGCACTTCTGCAGAAATCGAAATACCTGTTTGATCGATCGATCGAACCTAGAGCGTCGATCGATCGAAGGTTCGATCGATCGAGCCCCAGACGTCGATCGATCGACCCCTCCTGGCAAACTCTTTTTCCCCTTGTTTAATTATTTGAATTAATTTACCGTGGAATATTTCTTGGGCATTATAAATAAAATGTTTTGGGATATAGAAGAGACCAGTAGGACATATGATTAAGTGTTGAGAACTTTATTATGAAATGATAATTGGGTTTAAGGGATAATTAATTAAGGAACGACGAACTGCGTATTTCAAGTGAGAGATTACAACGAATACCTACGATAGTGAATAGACGTCTACCTACTGAATTTGTTACTTGGATGGATAAAATCCACGAGTGTCACGTAATTAGTGAGAAAACCCTCCGAGTTAAGGTTAGAGACGAAACCTTATACGAAATCTTAAAAATGTAAAATTAAGGATAAATGTTGTAATTATGGGTAAGGAGAGTGACCTATATTAATATGATGAAGGGGTATATTTATATAATTGTGTGTACATATATTATATACATGTGAAAATAATACCCACGCTACTTGCTATCCCTGAGATTTCCGCGCTGGGACAAGTCTTATCTCGATGGGACCTTTATGGGGGATATTGACTTGTACCCTAGAAGATAGATGTCCTTGGTACAGGCTATCGATGTGATAGTTCAGACGGTCCTAAGAGACGCCGGTATGTGCTACCCTCTTAGAGACTTGGAATCTATGCTTCGCCTCAATATTGTTTGTGTATTTATGTTAATACAATTCGAGAGTGATTCCGAATGTATTCCCCTTTATGTGAGTGATATGGGGCTTTGGATAGTGGAAGTATGCACGCACCATAGTTTTATTCGGGGTGCTGTTATATATATATTATACGAGTAGTTAATATATATATATATATATATATATATATATATATATATATATATATATATGAGATTATGTCACTGGTAACTGTCTACTGAATTTGATAAGTAGAACATAGTGTGGACTCTTACTATTAAATACTTGTTTTGAAAAAGTATAACATGTCACGGTAAAACCTTAGGGTTTTTATAAAATTAAAATGAAGGTCCTTGGTTATTGTTTGGAATATTCTTTTAAAATAAGGTCGTAAATTTGTAAATCTTGCGGGTAAGCTAAGTTAAGTTAAAGCTTTTGGAAAGACGAGTATGTTAGATGTTAAAACAAACCGTTGGGAAGGCTAGTGCGATAGGTGTGCACATTAGAAGAGAGGTGAGTATTTCTCAAGAGAGAGACGAACTAATATGTTGTTGCATTGGCCTGTATCAATTTAAATACTTTCTTAACGTATGTTAAAAATCAAACACACTTTCGGGCCCTGACCCGTTTCTTTCTCTCTCTCTCTCCCTTGTGTATATATATGTATATTTTGAGGTGCCCAGCCACAGGGGCGTCTTGCTTAGGATCCTTTGAGAAGAACGAGCTGCAGCTTAGGTGGAAGTTGCAGGTCACTTGAGTAGACGGCTTCTGTTATTGACTCCACTCTTATTACTCTCATTTATTGGGCACGTGTCGCCCCTTTCATCATTTCATTTACTTGTTGGGATTTTTATATTTTCAGTTATTCCAGTATTGTTTTATGGGATTTATTCAGGATAGTTTATGATGTTTGGTTTTATCATGTTGACATTCGATTGACGAATGTATGGTTTTATTTTAGTTCTTCGTGGTGTGATTCTATATTGTAGAAATGTTGTTTTGTAAGTAAATCCTTTCTTTAATTAAAATTTGGAAGTTTGTATGAAAAATGTTTTTGACACTTAGCTTAATTATTTAGGGCGTTAAATTGGAAAAATTATTTTTATCGACAGTGATGCTGAGAATGAACCAACTGTTTACCTTGATTTAATTTAATAAAGGAGTGATCACCCGGTATTTAATTAGGCGGGGTGTCACAGTAGTCTTCGCTCTTGACAAGTTTTGGTCCTATCTTATCGGTTCCACCATTATTTGTTTCACCGACCACGCAGATTTAAAATATCTCCTTGCAAAGAAAGATGCCAAGTCGTGCCTCATAAGGTGGATCCTAATCCTACAAGATTTTAATCTCTCCATTAAAGATAAAAAAGGAGTAGTAAACGTCATCACCGATCACTTATCATGGCTTTCATCCGACGTACCTAGTGATCCTACACCCATAGACGAGCATTTTTTAGATGAGCAACTCTTTGCCACCCCTTTTTTACCCTGGTTTGCGGATATAGTGAACAATATTATCACGGGAGTCGTCCCTCCCGATTAGACACCATAAGATAAGAAGAGGTTCATCACTTGGTCGCGCATGTTTTTCTATGATGATCTATTACTTTTTAAATTTTGCGCCGATCAAATCCTCCGACGATGTGTACCGGATGATAAAATTCCTAAAGTCATCCAATTATGTCATTCAGAAGCATGAAGAGGTCACTTTTTCATGAAAAAGACAGCAGTTAAAATTCTCCAAAGCGGCTTGTACTGGCCCACAATGTTCCGGGATGTAAACAATTATTGTAAATCTTATGACATGTGTCAATGGATGGGGGCGATCACCCGATGAGACATGATGCCATTAACCCCGATTCTCATTATTGAGGTTTTTGATTACTGAGGTATTGACTTCATGGGCCCTTCTCCTCCGTCCTTTGGCTATCTATACATCCTAGTCGCGGTAGACTATATTTGTAAATGGGTGGAAGCTATAGCTACTAAGACCAATGATAATAAAGTTATGATAAAGTTCCTTAAGAAACACATACTTTCTCGCTTCGGTGCACCGAAAGCGATAATCAGTGATAACGGTACGCACTTTTACAACAAGCCGTTTGAGAAAATCATGATAAAGTATGGTGTCATTGATAAGGTTGGAACGACATATCACCCACAAACGAATGGGCATGCCGAGTTGACGAATTGTGAGATAAAAAAATCCTCGAGAAACCCGTCGATCCTAACCGAAAAGATTGGTCCCTTAGATTGAATGATTCCCTCTGGGCCTACCGCACCGCGTATAAGAACCCACTCGGAATGTCCTCGTTCCATTTTGTGTATGGAAAACCTTGCCATCTTCCTATTGAGTTGGAGCACAAATGTATTGGGTTATCAAGAGGGTAAATTATGATATGGATAAATCCGGTGAAGCTCGCAAGATTCAACTGAATGAGTTGGAGAAGATACACAATGATGCGTATGAGAATGCCAAGATTTCAAAAGAGAGGATGAAACTCGCGGATGACAAGATTATTCGACGGAAAGAGTTTCAACCTGAACAAAAAGTACTCCTCTATAACTCCCGACTTCATCTATTTTCGAGTAAATTACGGTCCTATTGGACAGGCCCATTCGTTGTTAAGACCGTATTTACCCACGGAGTTGTGGAATTGGATGATCCAAAAGGGGGGAACACGTTCAAAGTTAATGGACAACACCCAAAGCCCTATCCAGAGGCGTGTGTAGAGGATGTCGACACCATTTGGTCGTCGGACCCCGTCTACAAGGAAGAGTGAGCTGAACTTGAGAGGTCATCTCACCCCCGACGCATATAGGGTGATTCTTGTGTACATTACTTAGGTTCCAATTAGGATAGGATAGGTAGGTTCACTATATGGGTGTCGAGTACATTCGTAGGTAGGAAGCATACACGTTGAGACCATCTTGGTATTCAAATATGAGGGTCAAGCATAATCCAGGGTCGTAATTGAGTTGAAAGTATGTCGGAATGCATTTAAAGTACGAGAGAGGGTGAGAAAAGAAGGTTGTAATAAAAGGCACCCGGTCCAGACCACCTCTGGGCACCCGGTCCGGACTGCTTTAGGCGAATTAAAAAATAAAAAAATAAGCATGGCAATCCGGATAGCCCCTGTGCACCCTGTCCGGCCCACCGTCTAAACTCCTTCAATCGATTCCCTAGGTGCATCCCTTCTCCCCCAACCCCTTCACTTCCCTCCATTTCGTAAATCCCACCATTTCCCTTCCAAATATACCTTCCCCTTTCCCTCCTTCTCATTTCCCTCCATATCCATTCCATCCCACCTCCTACCCCACCTACAAATACAACCCCTACCCCCATCTCTCCCACACCAACTCATCTTCAGAAATTCTCCTCCCTCATCTCTCAAGCTATTCTTTGCATCCACTTTCTCCATCAATGGCAGCCCAAAATAGACCTACCAAATACAATTCCATCACAATCATCGACAATAACCCCGCCGACTACCGCTCCGACCAATAAATGCGGTGGTGTAGGGAATATTTTGGCCAAACGCCCAATTTCCAAGTGGAACGGGCCCTTCTTTGGGATGAACTACCCAATTCTGTCACTAACTTGTTTTGTCCTAAGGGTTGGTGAAACTTCTTGAATGAGCCTCACAACGTCATTTGGGCTGTGGAGGTTCAGGAATTTTATCGTACCCTCGTACGCACCGGTGAGTTCGTGGCTAAAGCACGAATTCGAGGGCAACGCATCCCATTCTCGTTGTTGACAATCGCCGAGAAGCTTGATGAAAAAGACATCCCCAATCCTGCCACTTTTGTCTACCCTAACCACTCCCAACCACTCAAAAAAGATGTCCTCATTGAGCGTATCGCGCCCGGGGAAGTTTGGGGCGCAGGTGTCTTTCGGGTTAACTGAATGAGTGAAAAAGCGCGCCTCCCTTTCCAAATTGTGTGTGAAAACATCCTCCAGAATTCCAATGACTCCAGCATATGCCCGTGGCAAGCAACACTTGTGTACCATCTATTTGACCGCACTACATCCATCAACCTAGCGCATATCATGTATCGTGATGTCCTCTTTGCAGCGATGGATGAAAAGGGCTCCACTCCTCTTCCCTATCCCCGATTCATTACCTCCATTCTAGTTTATCATCTCTTCGGTCATTATGTCGGGACTCTTCATCTCCTAAACCCTTTTGGGAAGGAAACCCGGAATAAAACCGAGAAACAAAGGGCCATTATAAGAGCCCGAGAAGCTGAAGAGTCCGATGAGGATGAGAGTAACGAGGAGGAGGATGCGGCGGCCGATGTCGAAATGGGGGACCAAGAGGTGGGATCCAATGAAGACGAAGACGACTATGATTTTGAGCTACCCGAGAATTATACGGAAGCGCGCCTTAGAGCATTGGAGGGAAAAGTTGATGGTTTCATCTCTCAATTTCAAAGGAACACGAGCGTGATGCATAGGCTTCAAGCTCACATGTACGAACTCAACTTTGGTGGAACCCCTCCAAGCTTCTTCTATGACCCATACGACCCAAGCACGCCCGGTCGCTCCAATCCCCCGCCCTAGTGAATCATGTGTTTGGTGTTTGTGTCGGCTGTAATTTGGTTGGTGTGTTTTTCTAATTGTATGCTTTCTTTCCTTATGATGTACCACAGTCTTTATAAATAAAAAATCTGCATTTTAAATATTTTCTTATTTTATTTATCGCACTTCTTATTTTGCCTTATTTAGATTTTCGTCCTTTTGATTGGGGACAATGCAAAAGTCTAAGTTAGGGAGGTGACGAGTGCGTATTTCTAAAACTTCACACATTTTCAAAATGCTAAAAAAAAAAATTAACTCCAAAACTTCCAAAAAAATTTTTTTAAAAAAAAACTCAGAAAAACCAAAAATATTTTTTTTTTCAAAATAAACAAAAACTTAAAATTCAAAATTTTCAAAAATATCATTAAAATTCGGTTTAAAGTCTCAAGTTGTAAAAACATAGTACACAAAGCCGAAATTGACCAAAGATGGAAATTGTGCGAACATAGACGACTTAACGAATAAATGTGGAGATTAACCAACCCGGTGAGATTCGAGCCTATCATTTTAGTGAGTGTGTAAATCAATCCAAGTTAATGGTTAACTCAAAGTTCTAATTCAGCGTCTAAAAAGTCGTCGCGATCTCAATACCCTTATTTTGATCGGTTACGGAAAATGTGTGGGATGTTGCCTCAAAAAACGCATTGATATGTCTCTAAACTTAAAACAATCTCAAAATGCATATAGTAACGCAATTAGTAATTGGGACAATGAAGTAGGACCTTGTATGTCACCCAAAAATGTTGGCCAAAAAAAGTCGTGAAAAAATACCCCTTTTTAAAACCCAATTTGAGCCAAATAAGTTTTTTTTCCTTTCGTTTCACAAACCGAAAAACCCCAATTGGCCCAGAATTGTGAAAGTTGATAATCCCATAAATTAAGTCCGAAAAGTGCATAACAAGGGGCAAGAAAAGCGCAACAAAAATAGCAAGAAAAGAAAAGCGTGAAAAACAGAAAAAAAAAATAAGAAAAAAATGAACAAAAGCCCGGAAAAGCACTAATGGACATCTTAAGAATAGTTTCCAATTCCAAATTTTCCAAACCTATTTCCTTATACCCATTACACTTTAAACCCAAAAAAAGTCTTAACTGAGTCCAAAATTGCGAAATTGGTTACCGCTTGGAGAGCTAAAACACAAAAAGATAATAAAAGAGATTAAATGTGTAAATTAGAGGTGACGTTCCCGTTTCCCTATAACAGTAATCCGATGATGAGAACCATTTACCAAAAAATTCCGTCTTTCTATTTGTGTGCGTGAACTTGGTTCCAATGCATTTACTCTTTATATCATGCACACCGAGAGAAATAACCACCCTTCCGAGGGATTCATTTGTGAGAAATCTCCGTGAGAATTTGAATCAAAGCGAATTTTTGGATAAGTAACGTAATGGTCAGCCGGTGGAAATTAGCGGTTAAATTTCTGGCTTCGCGTACACGAACTATGATTTGAGACCCTTGAACATGAATTGATGATGACTATTTTTTGGAAAAGTTTGAACTATACAATTTTTTATTATTTTGAGTTTTCTTTGAGTCGAATTTTGTGGATATATTCACTGCAAACCCTCACGAGACACAACTCGTCCTACTAGGGTGACCTAGGGGTTTAAAGGCTAGTTGCATACGCTCAATGCAATCTCTTGCCCACGAAAGTGGTACTCTATCCAAATAAAATGAAATTTTTAAGAGTTGACCCATAGTTTCATTCTTTTACCTTGCTCGGGACGCGCAAAGATCTAAGTTAGGGGGGTTTGATTAGGCTCAAATTCTTCCAAATTTATCCCCTTAATTTAGAGACCTTTACCATCTCGAATAATGTAAAATGAGTGTAATTATCGCATTTCCTTAGCACTAACTCCTTCTAAAAAGTACATCTAGTTTCGTTTATTTCTCCTAAGTTTTGTTGGTATTTGAAGCATTGATGAAGAGAGAAACTGGATAAGCAATGAGCAACGTCAAAGAAGGAAATTCAAATGGTAATTTGGTAAATTTGTAGCCGTCGTACGGAGTTGAAGCCAACTAGAAAGTTGAAGAGAATTCAATTTCAATAACTTTGGAGAAACGACAAGACAATTCGAGATCCGGTGATCAAGTTACGAAAATTTGAAGTTGAGAAGGAAACAAAGAAAAGTCCCCTAGATGAAAAAGGAGGGAGATCCGGACCTTTTATTGGAAAAGGATCCGGACCGCCTTGGATAATAAATTCTGTCTCAAAAGGGGGGGATCCGGACCTTTTTCCCAAAAAGGATCTGGATCGCGTCAAGCTGAGAACACTGTCTAAAAATAAGGAGTGATCCAGACCGCCTACCCCGACCGATTCGGACCGCATTGGATTTTTGCGAATTTCTTTATTTTTTCTCAGAGTTGTAATGGAGTCAAAATCTTGTAAAATTGCGTATTTATTTATTCAGATTAGTTCCCTAATATAGGGAGTTCGGATTATTAGGTTAGCTAAGTAGGAGTAGAGGGTATTTGTAATCAAAACCCTAGTTTTCAATAAGAAGCTTTTCTGTAAGGATTGAAGTTTTGGTTATCTACAATTCAAGTAATACCTTTCTTTAATTTTCGATTGCTCATTAAGTTTAATCGTTGGTTTTGAATCTGAAATTATCTTTTCAATTAGTTTCTTTAGAGTTAATGTTTGCTTTCTTAAAAATCATGTCTTTCTCTAAGTTAATTAAGTCTAGATAATTTTCTACAGGTTGGGGTGCATGAACCCCACCCGATTTAATTCATCAGCATGGAAATAGAATTTTGAATGTAAATATTAGATGAATCATGTTGCATAACTGTTGCAACCGCCGTAGGACTTTTGATATCGTTTGCCCTAGGTAACCGGGATGCTTAAGAGGGCGACACGCGTATTGGTTAGTGCGACACCGCTTTACTCGTCCTTTGCTTACATACTGTGTGGGCTACGATCCCTCATACGTGTAATACTGAGGAGTACTAAATACTGGGTTCATTTAAAATTCTAATTCCAAACCTAGTATCCTACTAGGTGAATTACTAGGGTGTGGGGCATTGTAACCCGACCTATTTGTTCTCATTTCATAGTTAAGTTTTTCAGTCCAATTGATCGAGTAAAAAAACCGAGCGTCCGTGTAATACGCTAGTCGTTGTTATTGGCTTCCAACCTCAATACAAAAAATCTAAACTTGTAACTACACTCTTAAGGAGTATAGTGGCAAGTCTGGGTATCGAATCCACAGAGAGTTAGGACGTGTGAACGTGACGACAAAGGTAAGGTAGTTTAATCCTAAAGTTGATGTTAAAAAAAAGAAAAGAAAATGATGATTGCCTTTTGGATTTTATCTATGAATTAACTAAATTCAATTAAATTAACCTACGTATGAAAAATTAACTAACTAAGAAGGAATTAATATGAATGAAGAAATGCGTTAAGAATACACTCCCCCAAACCCTAGTGTGTAAGCCAGTACAAAATTAGTCATAAATTAGATAATTGATCAGTCCCGGTCTTTAGTACTCCAAAGCATTACATATATGAGGTGCAAGCCCGCACTAGACCAAATCCTGCGAATGGTCATGCCCAGTTGGTCACGACCCAAGTCCGCGACCAGCTGGTCGCGGATTTGGGTCATGACCAACTCAATTTTTGGCGTGACCATATTTATTACCACGTTAAATCATGGATGCTCTGGAAGTGGTCACGGACCAAATCCGTGACCACTATGGGCTGCAGACTTGGGACGTGAAAAGGTAGTGACCATCTTGGCGCCAAAATTCCCTCCAAAATTGGTCAGGGATGGGTCACGGACTTGGGTTGTGACCATAGGCATTACTAAGCACAATACACACAGTCGTGATTAATTTTTGGCATGGATCACGAACTTGGGCCGTGACCATAGGCATGCCGAAGAACAAAACACACACATTTGGGGTCGCGGTTGCGGGCCGTGACCATATCTTGGCATAGGTCAAGGCTATGGGTCCTGACCATTCCCAAATTGATGGGCTGGTTGGTTTCACTAATGGGTTTCGTTGATGGGTCACGGATCTGTCCGTGACCATGTTCCTTCTGGAAAAAAAATCCGCTTCTTTATTTATCTCATACGCGACCAATTTCATTCATTTCCCTCCTTCGCACACATCTATTCTCTTCTCCTCCGCACACGTCTAGGACCCTCCCCTCCCTCTCCTTTGCGTCGGCCCGTCTATGAGCTCCTCCTCCTCCTCCTCGCATAGCAGGTAAAAGCACACGCAGTAAGTACAACCTCCTCCACACACAGTAGGTACAACAGATCTGATTGGAACTTTTGGGAGTTTTTTTTTGTTTTTTTCCATTTCTTAATAGATGTTGAAGTTGAATCAGTTAGGGTTGAACGAACACTGTGAGATTTGTTTTTTGTTTTTGTTTTTTTTGTTCTTTTTCCATTTCCTACACACCCATGCTCAAACTCTAGAATGAACTATAGAGAAATGGCGAGATATTGTTCCTGGTTGACACTCGTAATATTTGTGTTATTTCTATAATTTATGTCAATTATTTTAAGTTGTTTATGTACTTTTGGGTTTTTACCTTTTGGTTTGGCCTAATGTGATGATCTTCCACATGTTTGGTGGGTTTGCCCTAATGTGTGACGGTGTTTCAACCGTCTCTCAGTAATAAGATCTTTTTCCCTGATTTATTTATGTTAAATGATTTGATTTTTGTAATATCGATTGTTGGTTTCATCAGATTCGGTGATTGGTTTTTATATTTGGCAATTATTGACTTTCAACACGCAGATTTTGACATATTTCAGCGTGGATGGATGATTTTGTAGCTGGAAACAGGAAAGTTAACATTGTAATCCTCACTTTTAATATAATATGAACTGTGTATAGAGGCAGCTAGAAGTTTTTTCAACTTGTTTTATTAAATTAGGATATTCACCACAAGATTGTTTTAATATTGAACCTCACTTTTAACATAATGTATTTCTATTTTATGTCATATCCTGATTATTAGTAATTTGTTTGTATACTCTGTTTTCATTGAAAAAAATATTTATAATGCTAGTATGAATGAAAGACTATAGTATCCCACTATACGCTAGTTGCAAATACAACCATTTTTTTGCGTGTTTGCTCAAGTTTGATTGGTCTTCCTTGCTCTTAGACTTTCAGAGCTGGAGGTTAAAATTTCCTCTTTGGCTCTAGTTGTTGGATAATTTTGGGTTTCTTCTCTGGTAGGGTGTTATTGTATGGAGTTTCTTTGATTTGTTTTGGGAGTTGAAGAAGGGCATTTGATTTAGATTGATTTCTCTTGTTTCATGTTTTCTGGATTGTTTGAAGAAGTTGTTGGTTTTGGCTTGGAGGAGTGGTGGTTTTGCATTGGTATGTGTTGTGTTTTTGTTTTTTTAGTAAGTTTTTTTAAGAGATTGTTTGGGCTTGTTTATTTTGGGCTTCTATTGGCAGCCTGTTGCTGTTGCCATACAACTGGATCTTCTTGTATTTCTTTGGGACTTTTGACTCTTTTAATTAAATCACATTTTACCGCCCCCAAAAAAAGTCGGAAAAAATATCTTTTTTATGCAGTTTGCCCCACCTTTTTTTTGTCACGGACTTGGGCCGCGACCCACGAAATTAGTCACGCCCGAAATGGTCACGGCCCAAGTCCGCGACCCACAGTTTTGGTCAAGGATTTTGTCCGTGACCAATCGCCAGTTTTGGTGTAGTGACACTCTTATATTTGATTGCTATTTGCATACTTAATTTATGGAATTTTAGATTTTGATTGGATATATTCTCAATTGATTCTGATTTTAGTTCCTCTTTCTTTAACAAATTTATCACATAAATGTCTCTTCTTCAAAATAGTTCCCAAGATACTAAATATTTTTTAATGTTGTTTAAAGTTCACACTTTTTAGCGCTATATCAAGAAGTTAGGTGTGTGTGTGCCCCTTTTGAACAAGCTCTGGTTTTCTTCCTTTGGTTTTGAATTTGTTTTTTTGGTTCTACAATTTTTTTAATTGAACATAACTGTTTGCATAAAATTCATTATTTTTTCACTGTCATAGGATACATTGATGTTGGGGTCGAACTACTATCAAACATAATCTGAAATTGCATCACTGCTGGCATAAAGAAGGTTCTGATTGGCGTTGGGTGTAACAAAATATCCAGGTAATGGATAGACCTATGATGGACTTTATTTTAAGGTTAAATATGCATTGATTCAATTTTTTTAATTATATTGGGTTTGGATCCTATTTATGTCTAAACCCAGTAATTTTCATTCTTTTGTGCCCCCTATAGCTTGGGTATTGTTGGCGCATTTGTTTCTTGTCACTTCCAGTTGGGGGGTGGGGGGGGGGGGGGGTGGGGGGTAGTACATAACTTTTGAACAAAGAATAGTTAGGGTGAACACTAGAAAAAAAAGGCATTATCCAATGGATTGCCAATTTCTAGGTTTAAGGCGTGTCAATTTCTCTGCAATGGTTCACATTAAACTAATTGGTAAGCATTTGTTTATTATCTTAAAGATATTCTGGATTAGTCCGAGATGAATAGGAGAGATGTGAAAATGGAAATAAAAATTAGTCATGGTTCGAAAGTTATTCTTGGGTTTGCAATTTGTGACCGCTTGTAAGGCCCTAAAACATGATTAGTAAGGTTAATTACATGATTAAGTATAAGTTATGAGTTATAAGTTATAAATTGGTTATGTGTGTTAAACATGTTAATTATCGTGTTTAGGGGATGCATGCTCATGTGAGATATATGTGGTTTATATTAGACGCTAATCAAGCTTATGACTGGGGATACCATGTTTAGAGCATATGATTAGTTATGTTGCTAAATACATCATAAATTATGTTTTAATTCATGATTATGTTTATAAAAGTAAATTAGGATGTTGATACGAAATTGGCAATGTTTGGTCACCAAATGTGAAAGTTTTGAGTTTTTCGGTAAATTTCTACTTTCCTGTTCGAAGCCCAAATTAGGCATAATAGTTTATGATTTTGGGAAAACACAAATTATGAAAGTTGTAGATATATGAATTAATGATATAACACTACAAACGGTGGGTTAAACGGAGGCTCGTATAAGAAGTTATACCGACAGTACGAAACAAGGGCAAATCTGTCCATCCCTTAAGTGACATTTGTGTTATTAGCACACCATGTGCTAATTTTTGATTGGTTAAAGGGCGGGTGATGGTTTGGCCGACTTAAACTTGTTAAAACAACTTAATTGTTCAGTCAATTCAGCCATGAACAAGAGTTTTGCCAAAAGAGAGAGAAAGAGAAGAAAGTTAAGGAAGAAATCTTCAGAAAATTTCTATAAATCAACGAATCCTCGTAAGGTAATTTCTTCTTTATTAAAGTTGGTCACATGGATGAGTTCTACACTTGGCATATTTTTAATTTTGATTTGAATAAATATTTTAATGATACCCATATTACCTAAGTTGATTAAAATAAGTATGGGTTAAGAACATAAGTTAGAACAGGAGCTAGGATCGTAAATGCATACGTTAAAGTCTTAAAATTACATCATTTTTCGTAAAGCATTTCGATTTAGAAAATTCATGCTTTCGATTTATAATTCTGATAAAACATGTTTATTATATGTTTCCATGAATTATACCCAAGGTCAAGGTTATGTATGCTTAAAATGTTAAGTTATGCCTTAATGTTCTATTTTGACCTAGTTATGCTAAAAATGCCATAAATCATGGAATACTTATTGGAATTGAGTGATTCAAGTTAGATAGTAAAATATACTCATACATGTATAAAATATCCAAAAATTGTGTAAAAATACAAAGGAATGAACCTTTGGTGATAGTTTGAAGTTTTGGTTAAAAATTTGCCCTAAAGGAGCAAGAATGCATACCAGGTGTTTGATGTTTTGCTCGACATAGAAAATGATCCCTAAAAATTATGAAACATTAAATTTGTATTATACAATGTGTTTACTGATATTGGGTGGAATATCATGGAAATTTATGTTGTATAAAAATTATGAGAATTCCAGGAAGTTGAAATCGTGTTGTTGTTTTTCTTGAGAAACGATTTGGAAAAGGTTGTAATAAAATGGGCATAACTTTGTCTAGAAAATTCATAATTTAATTTTGTAAATTGTGTTAGAACCCTAATTAATTGGGTGTTTTATAAATGTGGAGTATCATATTTAATTCCTTCTTAGTTATTTCTGATTGACCAAAGGATGTGATGTATTACTGAGTTTGATGTTAATCGGTGTATTCAAATACTACTTGTTAGGTGGGGAAGCAGCTAATACTACCATACCAAGGAAGTAGTTGGTATTAATCTTAGCACTAAATCCAAGGTGGTTGAATTTCCTTATGAAATACAAATGCTTATAAATTCATATGGAAATGTGTAGTTAAACACATGTGTTAAAAATGTTTATGGGAGCGATGTTATATAATGATATGGACTAGTGAGTCCTTTATCTAATGTTAAGGACTGTGGTGGGTCCTATAGGATGTGGTGGTCCTGTTAATCCAATTTAAAGGTTTTTGTACTCGGGCCTAATAAAGGGATGGAGTGGTCCCTAATAACTGTGGTGGGTTAATTGGACTGTGGCGGGTCCAGGCTTGCGAGAGTTTCACAATTCCCGCTGGGTTGTAGCATTAGAACAAAATAAAAATGATTATTCAAATCGGTTATATGTGTGGTATGCGGTCATTCACTAAGCCTTTATAACTTACACTCCTATAATGTTTTATTTTAGGTATGCTTATAATTTGGAGTTCACTTCGAAGTTAGGACCTTAAAACGGGGGAATGACAGATATCTAGTATGGTTTGAATATCAAGATTCCTTTTGTGTAATTATTAAACTAAGGATCTTAGTTATGTAAAGTTATGTAGTAATTATAAGTTATAAGTAAAGGCAGTTATGTTTTCATCTACACATACCTTTGAAAATAAATCTTATGCTATTTTTCTTAAAGACTTAAATTAAAGCATTTTTTAAGGCAATTTATCTCTAATTAAAAGGATGAGTTTAACTTAATTAATTCGGGGCGCGACAACTTGGTATCAGAGCGTGGTTATTAGGTTCTGGATAGGGTGTGAGGGTCTGGATTGGTAGTGAACACTAGAAAGTGAGTTTGTTATGCACCTGGATTTTGACTAACAATGTTAATATTAAACTGCTGCTATTGTATTTTATTTAAGTGAATTATATTGCAGTGAATGATGGATCCACATGAGCCGCATGATGGAGCAGAGGATGAGGCATCTTATGTTCCTAATAGTCAGCAATAATATATACATATTCAAGTGGAGGAACCAAAGGTGCAACAATAACCTATTGATGACGTGGGAAGAATATTACGTGCTGTGGCACAACTAATGGAACAAGAAAGAGGTGGAGAACATGGTGGGGATAGTGACAAATTGCGTGAGAGGTTCATGAAGTTAAATCCGCCAGCATTTATTGGGACTACGGATCCGCTAGTGGAAGAGGGGTGGATTAGAAAGATGGAAGCAATATTCAAGGTGATGGAAGTGCGAGATGAACAAAAAGTTTTGTTAGCAACCTTTAGGTTAGAGGCTGATGCAAAGTTATGGTGGGATGCAACAGAAAGGTTACTTACTACAATGGGGGGAGTGGTGACAATAAATCCTCCACAAATTACATGGGAGAGGTTTGTGAAGGTGTTCTTTGAAAAATATTTTCCAAGGCTGTATAGGAAAGAGAAAGAGGAAGAATTTATCACGTTGAAACAGGGGAACCGAACAGTGGCAGAGTATGAAGCTTTATTTATATCCTTATCTAGATTCGCACCTGACTTGGTGAGGATGGAAGAAAGTAAATGTGATCGGTTTTAGACCGGGCTGAGTGTAGATATAAAAAGAATGGTTGGTAATATAAAGATCACGGATTATGTGGACTTGGTGGATAGTTCCACGGTGTCAGAAAAGTCAATAAAAGAAATGCAAGTTGAACACTCGAACAAAGCTAGACATGATGGTATAAGATCATATGGATGGGAGGTGGGAACCTCAACTCAGAGTGTAGCACGAGGAGTACCTAAGGGACAAGAATTTAAAAATAATAGAAATGCACGTGGATGATTTCAAGTTCGAGGTGGAAGGACTGGGATGAATCGGTCAGAAAATGCATCTGTGATGGGATCGATGGTCATATTTTGTTATAGATGTGGTGGTCAAGGGCACATGTCTCGGGAGTCTACAATAGTTGAGAAGACACCTTTATGTTTCCATTGTCATCAACCGGGGCACTTACGAAAGAATTGTCCAGCGATGGGAGCTACAATTTCAGTTTGGAGTGTGACAGCAGGAGATAGGTTTTGCACCGAAAGTACACAGGGGAGGTAGAGGAGGCGTGTCTCAAAACCAAGGCCAAGGCAGAGTGTTTGCACTGACGCAACAAGATGCACAAGCTATGCCTAACATAGTGACATATACACTTCCTATTAGTGATAAAGATGCTTATGTGTTGATAGATCATGGTTCTACACATTCTTTTGTGTCTTTACTTTATCTGTTGCATCTTAATAAACCATTATCATCATTAGATTTTGGTTTAGCTATTGTTACTCCAGGGGGGGTTGGTTTTTATTGAGAGGGTATATAGGGAGTGTGTGGTGCGAGTGAGTTAAAAAGAATTACTAGTTGACTTATTACCTCTCGATATGCGCGACTTTGATGCAATACTGGGTATGGATTGGTTAGCCTCATATCATGTATGTTTGGATTGCTTTAAAAAGGAAGTAGTGTTTTAACTACCGGGTGAACCTGAATTTAAATTTATTGGGGAACGAAATGTCACTCCAACATGTTTGATCTCTGCTACAAAATGTTATGAACTTCTAAGGAAAGTATGTGAGGTTTATCTTTCTCATGTGGTGGACACACGACAAGAGGCTGGAAAACTATCAGATATACCAGTAGTTAATAAGTTTGCAGATGTCTTCCCAGAAGAACTCCCAGGGTTAGCACCAGACCGTGAGGTGGAATTTTTGATTGAGTTAGTACCAGGAGTTGCACCAATATCTATTGCACCATATCGTATGGCACCTATAGAATTAAAAGAGCTAAAGATACAGTTGCAGGATTTGTTAGATCGTGATTTTATAAGGCCTAGTGTATCACCGTGGGGAGCCCCAGTAATGTTTGTGAAGAAGAAAGATGGAATCATGAGGCTGTGCATCGATTATCGTCAATTGAATAAGGTGACTATCCATAACAAATACCCACTACCCCGCATTGATGACTTGTTCGATCAGTTGCAAGGAGCCAAAGTGTATTTCAAGATCGATCTCAGATCTGGATATCATCAATTAAAAGTAAGAGATTGTGACATTTCTAAAACTGCCTTTCGTTCCAGGTACGGACATTATGAATTTCTTGTCATGCCATTTGGGTTAACAAATGCACCGGCTGTATTCATGGATTTGATGAACCGTATATTTCAACCATACTTGGATTGTTTTGTTATTGTCTTCATTGATGATATTTTGATATATTCTCGTAGTAGGGATGAGCACAAACACCACCTGTGTATTATTTTAGAGACCTTGCGAGAGAAGCAGTTGTATGCTAAATTTTCTAAATGTGAATTTTGGCTAGACAGGGTAGTATTTTTGGGGCATGTTATTTCTGCTGATGGTATTTGTGTTGATCCCAAGAAGGTAGAAGCAATAATGAGCTGGGAAAGACCAACTAGTGTGACTGAGGTACGTAGCTTTTTGGGATTGGCGGGGTATTACAGGAGGTTTATACCGGGGTTTTCTTCTATTGCATTGCCATTGGCTAAGCTTACCAGAAAGGAGAACAAGTTTGTGTGGAGTGGTGATTGTGATAAAACCTTTGAAAATTTAAAGGGTAAGTTGACATCAGCTCCAGTATTGACTATCCCAACGGGTACAGAAGGTTTAGTTATTTATAGTGATGCCTCGTATCAAGGAATCGGTTGTGTGTTAATGCAGCATGGAAAGGTAATTTCTTTTGCTTCTCGACAGTATAAGATACATGAGTGCAAATACCCCACACACGATTTTGAGTTGGCTGCAGTAGTTTTTGCATTAAAGATCTGGAGACATTACTTATATGGTATTAGTTGTGAAATTTTTACTGACCATCAAAGCTTAAAATACTTGTTTACTCAAAAAGACTGGAACTTGCATCAAAGAAGGTGGATGGAACTCATAAAAGATTATGATTGCACGATACATCACCATCTAGATAAAGCTAATGTTATTGCTGATGCTTTGAGTAGAAAATCTCTAGGCATAGTATCTTGTATTTATTGTATTCGAGTTGACCTGCTGAGAGAGTTAGCTTTAATGGGAGTGGAATTAACTTTGAATGGGTCTTACGGAATAGTGGCACATTTAAATGTTAGACTCACGTTGATAGACTGGATAAAACAAGCACAGGCGGGAGATACAGAATTGGAGAAAGTGAGAGATGATAGGAAAAACGGTAAAGCAAATGAATTTTCTATTCGTGATGATGACATTATTTTGTACGGAAACCGTTTGTGTGTACCTAATGTGCCTGATTTAAGAAGATCAATTTTAGAGGAAGCCCACTGTTCTTTATATGCTATGCATCCAGGGAGCACGAAACTGTATAGAGATTTGAAACAATGTTATTGGTGGCCGGGAATGAAACACGACATTGCAGATTTTGTTGTTAGATGTCTAGTTTGCCAACAGGTGAAGGTGGAGCATCAGAAGCCAAGTGGTTTACTACAGCCCTTACCTATTCCTGAGTGGAAATGGGAGCATGTTACTACAGATTTTGTTATAGGTTTACCAAAATCATCATGAGGGTTTGATTCTATTTGGGTTGTCGTTGATAGGTTGACTAAGTCTGCACATTTTCTTCCTGTTAAAACTACTTACTCCATGGATAGATATGCCAAATTATATGTGGATGAGATTATTAGAATGCACGGTGCACCTGTTTCTATTATTTCTGATCGAGATCCTAAGTTTACTTCTCACTTTTGGCCTAGTTTACAACAAGCTTTGGGGACTAAATTGAAATTTAGTACATCTTTTCATCCTCAGACTGATGGGCAGTCAGAAAGAACGATCCAAACACTTGAAGACATGTTACGAATTTGTGTATTAGAGTTCAAAGGTAGTTGGGATTAACACTTGCCACTAATAGAGTTTGCTTATAATAATAGCTATCATTCGAGTATTGAGATGGCTCCTTATGAAGCTTTATATGGGAGAAAATGCATAACTCCAGTGTGTTGGACTGAAGTAGGAGAACGAAAACTACTTGGACCAGAAATTGTATAGCAGACTACGGAAAAGATAAATCTTATCCATAATCACTTGAAGGTGGCGTAAAGCAGACAAAAAAGTTATGCCGACAATCGAAGGAAAGAATTGAAATTTGAGGAAGGTGATCGAGTATTCCTACGTGTTTCTCCTTGGAGAGGGGTTATGAGATTCGGGAAGAAGGGAAAGTTAAGTCCCAGGTACATTGGTCCTTATGAGATAGTGAAACGGGTTGGAGCTATAGCTTATAAATTGGCGTTACCACCAGAATTGTCCCGGATACACGATGTCTTTCATATATCCATGTTACGTAAGTATGTGCCCGATCCTTCACATGTGTTTATCTTGCAATCGATAGAGCTTCAAAATAACTTAACCTACATGGAGGAACCAATTGTTATTGTAGATCGAAAGGAGCAAGTGTTATGTAGTAAAACCATTTCACTAGTTAAGGTGATGTGGAGAGGTCAGAATGTGGAGTATGCCACCTGGGAAGGGGAGGATAACATGAAGACGCAATATCCTCAATTGTTTGGTAAGTTTCTTATGCGTTAAATTTCAAGGACGAAATTCTTATAAGAGGGGTAGAATTGTAAAGCCCTAAAACATGATTAGTAAGGTTAATTACATGATTAAGTATAAGTTATGAGGTATAAGTTATAAATTGGTTATGTGTTAAACATGTTAATTATCATGTTTAGGGGATGCATGCTCATGTGAGATATATGTGGTTTATATTAGACGCTAATCAAGCTTATGACCGGGGATACCATGTTTAGAGCATATGATTAGTTATGTTACTAAATGCATCATAAATTATCTTTTAATGCATGATTATGTTTATTAAAGTAAATTAGGATGTTGATACGAAATTGGCAATGTTTGGTCGCCAAATGTGAAAGTTTTGAGATTTTCGATAAATTTCTACTTTCTTGTTCGAAGCCCAAATTAGGCATACTAGTTTATGATTTTGGGAAAACACAAATTATGAAAGTTGTATATATATGAATTCATGTTATAACACAACAAACGGTGGGTTAAACGGAGGTCGTATAAGAAGTTATACCGAAAGTACGAAACAAGGGCAAATCTGTCCATCCCTTAAGTGACATTTGTCTTATTAGCACACCATGTGCTAATTTTTGATTGGTTAAAGGGTGGGAGATGGTTTGGCCGACTTAAACTTGTTAAAAAAACTTACTTGTTCAGCTAATTCAGCCATGAACAAGAGTTTTGCCTAAAGAGAGAGAAAGAGAAGAAAGTTAAGGAAGAAATCTTCAGAAATTTTTTCTAAATCGAGGAATCCTCGTAAGGTAATTTCTTCTTTATTAACGTTGGTCACAGGGATGAGTTCTACACTTGGCATATTTTTATTTTTGATTTGGATAAATATTTTAATGATACCCATATTGCCTATGTTTATTAAAATAAGTATGGGTTAAGAACATAAGTTAGAACTGGAGCTAGGATCGTAAACGCATACTTTAAAGTCTTAAATTTACATCATTTTTCGTAAAGCATTTCGATTTAGAAAATTCATGCTTTTGATTTATAATTCTGATAAAACATGTTTATTATATGTTTCCATGAATTATACCCAAGGTCAAGGTTATGTATGCTTAAAAATATTAAGTTGTGCCTTAATATTCCAGTTTGACCTAGTTATGCTAAAAATGCCATAAATCATGGAATACTTATTGGAATTGAGTGATTCAAGTTAGAGAGTAAAATATACTCATACATTTATAAAATATCCAAAAAGTATGTAAAAATACCAAGGAATGAACCTTTGGTGATAGTTTGAAGTTTTGGTTAAAAATCTGCTCTAAAGGAGCAAGAATGCATACCAGGTGTTTGACTTTTTGCTCGACATAGAAAATGAGCCCTAAAAATTATGAAACATTAAATTTGTATTATACAATGTGTTTACTGATATTGGGTGGAATATCATGGAAATTTATGTTGTATAAAAATTATGAGAATTCCAGGAAGTTGAAATCGTGTTGTTGTTTTTCTTGAGAAACGATTTGGAAAAGGTTGTAATAAAATGGGCATAACTTTGTCTAGAAAATTCATAATTTAATTCTGTAAATTGTGTTAAAACCCTAATTAATTGGGTGTTATATAAATGTGGAGTATCATATTTAATTCCTCCTTAATTATTTCTGATTGACAAAATGATGTGATGTATTACTGAGTTTGATGTTAATCAGTGTATTCAAATACTACTTGTTAGGTGGGGAAGCAGTTAATACTACCATACCAAGGAAGTAGTTGGTATTAATCTTAACACTAAATCCAAGGTGATTGACCTTCCTTATGAAATACAAATGCTTATAATTTTATATGGAAATGTGTAGTTAAACACATGTGTTAAAAATGTTTATGGGAGCGATGTTATATAATGATATGGACTAGTGAGTCCTTTATCTAATGTTAAGGACTGTGGTGGGTCCTACGGGATGTGGTGGTCCTGTTAATCCAACTTAAAGGTTTGTGTACTCGGGCCTAATAAAGGGATGGAGTGGTCCCTAATAACTGTGGCGAGTTAATTGGACTGTGGCGGGTCCAAGCTTACGAGAGTTTCACAATTCCTGTTGGGTTATAGCATTAGAACAAAATAAAAATGGTTATTCAAACCGGTTATATGTGTGGTATATGGTCATTCACTAAGCCTTTATAGCTTACACTCCTATAATGTTTTGTTTCAAGTATGCTTATAATTTGGAGTTCACTGCCAAGTTAGGACCTTAAAACGGGGGAATGACAGATATCTAGTATGGTTTGAATATCAAGATTACTTTTGTGTAATTATTAAACTAAGGATCTTGGTTATGTAAAGTTATGTAGTACTTATAAGTTATAAGTAAAGGCAGTTATGTTTTCATCTACACATACCTTTGAAAAAAAAATCTTATGCTATTTTCCTTAGAGATTTAAATTAAAGCATTGTTTAAGGCAATTTATCTCTCACTAAAAGGATAAGTTTAACTTAATTAATTCGGGGTGCGACATCGCACATCTTATTCGTTTGTCGAGCGGGACCAATGTGACTCGTAGGAACCGACGGCTTGTCACGGGCTCCTGATTTGAGTATACGACCCAAATTTCCAAAAAATTAGACTTGAGCATAAAAACATGCCATTGAAGGGTGAAAACATAAAACAACCATAAAACGGTCCGGCAGGAGTCACGAACACCTCACACGGGACTAATGTAACTCATAGGAATCGACCGCATAGTCGCGGGCATCCCGATTGGAGTGTACGACGTAAATTTGCAAAAAGTTAGACTTAAGCATAAAAACATGCCATTGAAGGGTGAAAATGTAAAACAGACATAAAACGGTCCGGTAAGAGTCACGAACACCTCGCACGGGACTAATGTAACTCTTAGGAACCGATCGCGTAGTCACGGGGCTCTCGGTTAGAGTGTAGAACGTAAATTTGCAAAAAAATTAGACTTGAGCATAAAAATATGCCATCGAAGGGTGAAAACGTAAAACAACCTTAAAGCTATCCCGTAAGAGTCACGAACTCCTCACACGGGACCAATGTGACTCGTAGAAACTGATCGCATAGTCACGGGGCTCCCGGTTTGAGTGTAGGACGTAAATTTGTAAAAAATTAGACTTAAGCATAAAAATATACCATCGAAGGGTAAAAATGTAAAACAACCCTAAAACGGTCCCGTAAGAGTCACGAACACCTCGCACGGGAACAATGTGACTCGTAGGAACCGACCACGTAGTCACGGGGCTCCCGGGTTGAGTGTATGGCATAAATTTGAAAAAAAAAACTTAAGCATAAAAACATGCCATCGAAGGGTGAAAATGTAAAACAACCTTAAAACGATCCCGTAAGAGTCTCGAACACCTCGCACGTACCTATGTAACTCGTAGGAACCGACCGCGTAGTCGCGGGGATCCCGGTTGGAGTGTACGACGTAAATTTGCAAAAAGTTAGACTTAAGCATAAAAACATGCCATCGAAGAGTGAAAACATAAAACAGGCATAAAACGGTCCGGTAAGAGTCATAAACACCTCGCACAGGACTAATGTAACTCATAGGAACCGACCGCATAGTCACGGGACTCCCGGTTAGAGTGTACGACGTAAATTTGTAAAAAAATTAGACTTGAGCATAAAAATATGCCATCGAAGGGTGAAAACGTACAACAAGCACAAAACGGTCCTGTAAGAGTCACGAACACCTCGCACAGGACCAGTGTGACTCGTAGGAACCGACCGCGTAATAACGGGGCTTCTTGATTGAGTGTACGATGCAAATTTGTAAAAAATTAGACTTGAGCATAAAAAAATTCCATCGAAGGGTGAAAACCTAAAATAGCCACTAAATAGTCCGGTAAGAGTCACGAACACCTCGCACGGGACCAATATGACTTGTAGGAACCGACGACATAGTCACGAGGCTCCCGTTTTGAGTGTAAGGCGTAAATTTGCAAAAAAGTTAGACTTGCATGCCATCGAAGGGTGAAAACATAAAATAACCTCAAAACGGTCCCGTAAGAGTCACAAACACCTCGCACGGGACCAATATAACTCGTAGGAACCGACCGGTTAGTCATGGCGCTCTCGGTTGGTGTGTACGATGTAAATTTGCAAAAAATTAGACTTAAGCGTAAAAGCATGCCATCGAATGGTGAAAACGTAAAACAATCACAAAACGGTCCCGTAAGAGTCACGAACACCTCGCACTGGACCAATGTGAATAGTAAGAACCGAACGGATAATCACAGGGATCCCGATTTGAGTGTACGACGTAAATTTGCAAAAAGTTAGACTGAAGCATAAAAACATGCCATCGAAGGGTGAAAGCGCAAAATGAACACAAAACGGTCCCGTAAAAGTCACGAACATCTCGCACGGGACCAATGTGAGTCGTAGGAACCGGCCGCGTATATATATATATATATATATATATATATATATATATATATATATATATATATATATATATATATATATATATATATATATATATATATATATATACAGTACATATAATGGTATATGTAGACACCCCATTCTGTTACCCCTTAATTATCCTGAGGTCCCTAGTACCTCCCTCCATCACCATAAACCCAGGTCATGTCCCGAGTACTGACCTAGAGGCCATCGGGCACTCCCGACTCAATTTGACCAAAAAGTCAAACTCTTCATCTCGACCGAGACTGAATGAATATTCTAAGGGAACTAAATCCCCTTTCCAACAGACCGCCCCGTGCGCAATTACGACTTACCATGCGGACGAACGATCCGTTTGCATCCGAAACCGGACCTAGAGCCCATCGGGCGCTCCCGAGCTCTGTTTGACCTAAGTCAACTCTTCAGCTTGACCGAGACTAAATGAATCTTCGAAGGGCACCGAATCCCCTTTCCAACAGTCCATCCCGTGCGCAATTCCGACATTCCACGCGGACGAACGATCCGTTTGACTCCGAGAGGTCACCAAATTCTTCTCGGACCTGGTTGACCAAAGTCAACTCTCCAAACTGAGTCAAACTCTTTGTAATGCCTAAGTACATCTCCTAACCTTTCCAACGGTCTGCCCCGTGTGCGATTTGGACTTACCATGCGGACGAACGATCAGTTTGCGTCCGAACGATTCCCCGTCCAATGGACCGACAAACGCTTCCGAGCCATATTTGACCCAAAGTCAACTCCCGAACCCAAGAGAGGTCCGAAGGACTATCAAATGTATCTAAATTACCTTTCCAACGGTATGCCCCGTGCATAATTCTGACCAACGGTTTTCCCTCGGAGGCTGATTTTTTGAAAAAGCCTGAAGCGCACTGCCAAACGGCAGGTTCCAGGCCCTGCCTATCGGTAGGTGCCGATAGGTAGGAATAGGTCTATGCCGATCGACACTTACCTGGGCCTATAAAAAGAGGTCTTCACCTCTTTTTCAAGGGGAGCCTAGATCTGATAAAATTCACTATCAACGAATCCTAGAAACCTCTCTCAAGGCAGCGTGATTTCAACTTCCAAATCCCTTTTTTACTTCCACTTTTCATCATCCTCTTCATCAAACTTGGTGAATTAGCCAATCTCCATCATCATCCAAGTGCAAGGGCTTCTCTCCAACATCCAAGATCAAGCTCAAGATCTTCAAGAAAGTCCAACTTCCTCACCTTTCTCTTCAAATTCTCTTAAATTCGCAATAACTTGTTTTCTTGCTTAGCACTTTTATTATCTCACTTCACACATCCTAATATACTTTTTATTTAGCATTATTGCACATCTCTTATTTTCATATAAATAAAACCCAAAAAAAAGAAAAAGAGGGTTTGCTCATAAATTCCAAATAAGGATTCTCACACTTTTTCCACACTTTTCTCACAACTAAAACATTTTTTCTACACACACACACACACACACTTACAAATAAGAGATCCCCCATTTGGATTTATGGGATAAACCCCACCCCTCATTTTGTATGCGAACTACGTGGACTTTGATGCCTTTATAGGCTACGTAGGCGTCTCGGGGTAAAACCCGAGACTCGAGTCCTTTTTCTCACTTTTTCTCTCATTTTCTATCTTCTCTAAATCCATTTTTCTTATATTCTATATACTTGCTCTTAGTGACGTATTACTCCATATGCCTTATCGTTCTATTATAGCGATCAACGTAGGGGTAATCACGTAAATCTTATTTTTCTAATATTATTCTCATATCTTTCTACGGATGACTCGCTTTATCTTTTCCATGATACAAGTCGAGGATTCCTACCTCCATTCTATATATACACATGCACACATATCACGGAGGGGAATATAAAGGAAAATAGCAAATATCCATGAGAGACCGAAAGGGCGAAATGGGTGCCTAACACCTTCCCATTTCGTAACTAAGCCTTCTAACCCTTCTCGAATCATTTTGGTTTTGCACGCACCAGTATGTCTTTGGATGCCATCCTTCGGGGTGGCTTCCCCTTTTTCTTTTGTCTGTTTTGAGTAAAATAGACTGGCAACTCTGAATCTCGCTACATTTTTGCACCACGTCTCAAACGACGCCAGCTGAAGCGCTCCCGAGAGGGACGCACGGGACCCGAAGGATCCTTTCCTCCACGCGTTCGCCCGCACGACGAGGATCGGGGATGGCCACAGTGGCGACTCTGCTGGGGAGTTGTGTATTTTGAGGGCTTGACTCAATTTGCATGGATGCTATATTTGCTTATGTTTCCCCCCATATCTGCATGTTCCCCTTTCTCATGTGTATCCCATGCTTATGCTTATGCTTATGTTCACACACTTGTAGAAATTTCTCCATGTACACTTCACACCACGTGCACCTAGGATCACATATATCCGCACGTTTCACGCGTCACCCATCCATACTCGGTGTACCTTTTGGGGTAATTATACTTAGCTCCCTATTTGGCATAATCAAGAAAGGAATTCTCATCATAAGATACTGATAAGAGAATCATGCATGATTCACACAGCATCACCAAAGAGCATTGTTATTGACCAAATTTTACCCTGTAACTAGAGGTTCACTTCGTGATGGGCGCTAGTCCGGCAGTTCGCAGTTAGCCTAAGAAATATGACTCTCACCTTCCATTGGCCAAGTACTTTCGATGTATATCAAATAGTTCCCCCGCATCGTACCGTTTGACCGAAGTCATGACGGGAGGTATATCACAGGGAATTCGTTCACGTACGCCGAGTACATCTAATTCGCTCTCGCACGTACCGTCCCCATGAGGTATATGGTGAGGCAATTCATGTACACTCAGGTTAATCAAATGGCTTGTCCACACGTAGCGATTGCCCGCAAGAGCAAGACGTATATCGTGGAAGCCACGCCAAAGGGGGGAACCCATGCCAATTCACCCAACCAACTGCATACCCGCATATAGGTGTCAAACCTAGGACACGCACTTTAGATTACCGGTTTCAACCCGAAACTCTACCAAAATTTCGGGTCAATATGCCGCCCAATTTTCGTGCATTTTTAAAATGGGGCCATGTTCGTGAGCCTGGTTACAAGTCCAAACCGTAGCTTTGTATATATTAAGAACCCCACTTTTCCAGGCTCAGGTCCCGTCCGACATTGCATGTAGGAGAATTAAATACAAGTGAGAACATAATAATTGTAATAATCATGCTGAGTTCCATCTCCAAAAACATTTATCCCTTCTTCATCAAAAATCCAAAAACATTTCTCCCTTCTTTATCAAAAATCCAAAAATAGTTCTTCCTCTTTTGTCAAAAAATAAATCCCATTCTACGCCTTCTCTATTCGATCGCAAGCCCTTGGCCTGGTTCCCTATTGGCTTCAGTCTTCATTCAAATCACCTCGGAGTTTCATCCGCTCTTCTACTACCTTTTCCGAGTTCGGAATCCACCCACCTTCTATGTAGAATACAGATCAAGTACCAGTCATACAACCGGATCTAACAACAGTCCTAGCTCAGCTAGTGTCCAAGATTGACAACCTCGAAACTGAGGTTCAAGAGATGCAACGAAACCAGGTTCTAATTCCTCAAGATCCCGAGGCCCTATTCCCTCGTGCTATGGGTCCACCCGAGCCTATCTGGGTTCTGAAAGAATAACAGCATGCTCCATGTGCCCCTCCTGCCAATAGGCCACCGCCCGCCCAGCTTCCAATGCCAAATATTGCCCAGCCTATGGCTAACTTGCCTGTGGTCGCTAATCCAAAAGAGGAAGAGTTGAATAAAGTCACAGAGGATCTCAAGATGCTCACCAAGAAGTTTGACTAAGTCAGGATCTCTGGGAATTACATGGACACCCACATGTCTCCTTATCCTAAAGCGAGGTTACCCGAGAAGTTCAAGATGCCAAATATGGAGAAGTTCGGAGGGAGTGGACCCCCAATTGTTCATCTTCACAGTTATCATCGTTCCTTGACTCTACTAGGGACTTTTGAAGAGGTGATGGCCCAATTGTTTCAGCAAACTTTGAAGGATAGTGCCCTCCGATGGATTTTATCTCTTGAGGAATCCAGAATCCATAGCTGGGAGGATGTAGCCCGAGAATTCATGTCACAGTACAAATATAGCGAAGAGCTTGAGGTCACCCGTCGTGATTTAGAGCTTCTCAAACAAAACCCTGGAGAATCAGTCAGTAACTTCATAACCCGATGGAGGGAGCAAGCAGCTACCATGACCAATCGTCCATCCGAGGAAGAGCAGGTCAACATAGTGAAGAAGAACTTCTTGCCCCATGTCCGAGAGACGATGGGAGGACAATACTATCTCCACTTTCGAGCTCTCAGAGAGGCTGGAGTGGAAATCAAGGAGATCCTCGTTAAAACAGAGGTTGAACCAAAGAAGGTGTCCGGATATTTCACCCCTAGAAAGTATGATAAGCCTGCGAGTGCCACCGTTTCAACTATCAACAACATCTCTCAACCAACTACACCATGGGCACCAAAAAGCTTCCCTACCCCCATCCGCAGGTAATACACTGATCTCCATGCTCCCCACTTCAAAGTTTACTAAGCCCTATTAAGTCGAAACCCCATCAAACCCTTGGATCCACGTCCATTGCCAAATCCACTCCCAAGAAACTTCAAGACCGATGCTCATTGCGCCTTTCGCCAAACTGTCGGCCATACCACCGACCAATGCTTTCACCTTCGGAACATAATCCAAGATCTCATTGACTGGGGTACCATCGCCCCACAAGCCAATGCTAAGCCAAACACTACTCACAACCCACTCCCAAATCACACCAATGCCCCCTTCTTAGAAGAAAACTCGGATTTCAATCCCTCAACTCAAATCACACCCATATACTCTCCTAAACCTCTTCAAATTTGCCCATATTTCCTCTTACACCCTACTAGCCTAGCTAATCAGGCACTGTCAGTCCTTACCAGAGCATGCATCGTTGTCCGTACCCATTTTGAAAATGAAAGTATGGAATTATCAGAAGTGTTAAACCAACTCCTAGAGTTCGGGCTGAAATTTCCCTCACAAATGGTCATCAATTGCCAGAAATTCAGCACATTGTTCTTGGAAGCACGAAAATGGGCCCGAGATTCAGACAAGTGGGTGGTACCAACCGACGAAGTCAGCTTAGACGATGTTGTCCAAATTATGGTAGAATTATTAAGGCAAACCAGCAGCATTTGCAATATCACTGGGTTACTTGACACTTTGAAGCTACAAGGGCGCTTGGTCCCTTCGATCACACATATCCCCACAGAATGGGAGGACCTATATGAAAAAGCTGTTGAAGTTGTGGAATACATCGACTTTATATGGAAAGACAGAATTGTTACCACCGGATGGGGGGAAGATTTTGAAGATTCGGGCGAACAAGATTTAGGAAGAACTGTCCCAGTAGCCGACATATGTGGGATGATATCATTTGAAGAACTCCTCGAAAAAATAAATAGGGTGTCAGAATAACCTGAGATTGACGAGGAAATGGGGTTCATGTTCTTTCCTTCTTTAGTAAATCACATGACCGGATCAGGGAGACATTACCAAGTTCCAAACTCACTACCAGCAAATGACAAATGGAAGGGTGTTGAAAACCTTCATATGCCAGAGATGACCATCGAGGAGAGCAAGATCCTCGATCAACTGAAGAAAACCCAAGCTAAGATCACTCTATGAGGGCTTTGATGTCTTCCCAGCTACACATAAATGCTTTAATCAAATTACTCACTGGACCCATAGTTCCTCCCTCTACCACACCAGAAGAAGCGGTAAATCTGGTCGGATCCTTGACCTCTACCCGAATGCTATCATTTTCTGAAGAAGAAATCCCCAGAATTGGGCCGAATCACAATCATGCACTCAACATCTCCGTCGAAGTTACGGGGAAGACTGTGCCACTCTCCCTTGTCGATAACGGATCCGCCTTGAATGTTTTCCCACTGAGAACCTTCAAGTGTTTAGGACTGAAAGAAATCGACCTCACTCCAACCTCCACCGCTGTGCGCGCCTATGATAATACCCGTCGTGAGGTTATGGGATCCATAAAACTTGCAATAGGGGTTGGCCCTATAAACCCTGTCGTCGAATTCCAAGTCATAGGCATCCCATCTTTTTTCAACCTATTGCTCGGACGCCACTGACTCCACAGTATCCAGGGTGTGTCTTCCTCACTCCATCAGAAATTGAAGTTCTTCGTCGATGGGCGAGTCATCACCATTTTGGTGGACAACGAAAATATTGGGGGCGCAAGAACCAGCAGTCTAATCCTTGAGATACAACATGGGACAAATGATATTCTCCTATTAGGATTTCGAGTTGAGACACTCCTACTCTCGGTAGGGAACGATTTCAAGGAAAGGGTTTGTCCAGAATATGACCCTCATGGCAATGTCAACGTGATTTAGATGTTCAGAAACATGCACTTCATGCCCGGACTGGGGCTAGGGCAAAGGCAACAAGGGATACTTGAGCCCATCGAACTGAAGAAAGCTTTCCCTCCTTGCGTCTTGGGGTATCAACCATCAGAACAAGAGCTCAAAATGATCCACCAGTCTTGACCAAAGAGAAGATTAGACTGCACTTGAATTATCTCAGGAGACTCCTTAAATGGACGGTTCATCAATGAAGGCGAGGACTTCCCTTTTTTGTGGTTTCCAGAACTATGGTATGACCATACAGACAAGAAGATGAGGCTAGGAATGGAGATCTTTTTCTAAGATAGCTACCCATGGGCCAAAAGTTTCCCACACCACGTACAACTGCTCATCAAAGATATCGAAGAGACTGAGGAAAGTGATTCCAAAGATTCCTTCAACTTACAGATATTGGGGCTGGCACTCTGCATGGTTCATTCAGGCACTACATCAATGGACCTATCCCATCTGATTAAAGCTGCTGATACACCTCTCCTCAACTGGCATGCTGTGCCAGTTTTACCTCTTGAAATATCCCTTAATCCCAATGTTTACCCTATTTCTTCTTCTGTTGTCTATCCTTGCTCAAATATAATCAAAAAATCTTTTGATGAGGTTCTCAATGTTGTTTTTCCTATCAATGAAATAAATGAAGATTTTGAGTATCTTATTGTGCCTTACATTAACTGCTTGAATTCTAATCAAACTTTTGATGATGATGATTTTGTAAATGAACAATTCTTAACTGATCTAAATAAGGTTAATAATAAACAACATAACCACATTCAAGTTAATGAAGAAGAGACTGTTGTTATTAATCTCGGTTCTAGTAGCCAACTACGCGAGATTAGGATAGGGGCCCCCCTTGACAAGCATGAGCGCGCACAAATCGAAGAATTACTGAAGGATTTCGTGGATGTCTTCGCATGGTCCTATGATGATATGCCCGGTATTGATCCTGAAATAGCTCAGCACGAGATCCTCACTCTCCCAGATTACAAGCCTATTAAATAAAAATTGAGTAAACTCCGCACCGAATGGCCGCTCAAGGTCAAAGAAGAGGTGGTCAAACAGTTAAACGTGGGTTTCATTCGGGTGATCGAATGGTCCTATGATGATATGCCCGGTATTGATCCTGAAATAGCTCAGCACGAGATCCTCACTCTCCCAGATTACAAGCCTATTAAATAAAAATTGAGTAAACTCCGCACCGAATGGCCGCTCAAGGTCAAAGAAGAGGTGGTCAAACAGTTAAACGTGGGTTTCATTCGGGTGATCGAATATCCCATATGGCTAGCCAACATTGTACCTGTGACGAAATCAGTAGGATAGTTCGAATGTGTGTGGATTATCGATATTTAAATAAAGCTTCTCCAAAGGATGATTATCCTCTACCCAATATCGACATGATTGTGGACAACACAGCCAGTCATGCTCTCAAGTCATTCATCGACGGGTTTGCCGGATACAACCACATCAAGATGCACCTAGACCACCAAGAAAAAACCTCATTCATCACCCCGTGGGGAACCTTTTGCTACACCATTATTCCATTTGGTCTCAAGAATGCTGGGGCTACCTACCAAAGGGACGCCACAACCATCCTGCATGATCTGATTCACAAAGAGGTCGAGGTTTATGTGGATGATATGATTATCAAGTCCAAAACTAGAGAAGGTCATGTTCCCGATCTCCGTAAGTTCTTCGAACGACTGCAAAGATATCAGATGCGACTTAATCCACAGAAGTGTGTCTTCGGTGTTACAAAGGGAAAACTCTTGGGATTCATTGTCAGCGAAAAGGGGATAGAAGCAGATCCTTCAAAGCTGAAGGCCATACTTGAGATGCCACCACCCCGAACAGAGAAAGAAGTTCGAGGTTTTCTTAGGAAATTATAATATATCAGCCGGTTCATCAACCAGCTAACCTCCATCTGTGAACCGATCTTCAAGATCCTCCCAAAGGATTCAACCAAAGTTTGGAACGGGGCCTGCCAAGAAGCTTTCGATCGAATCAAATAATACCTGACCCAACCTCCAGTTCTCATGCCACCACAGTCTGATCTCCCTTTGCTCATATGCCTAACCATAACCGACACTACAGTTGGGGCTTTGCTAGCCCAATACCTTGAAGACTCCTGCAAAGAAAGAGCCATCTATTACTCCAGTTGCAAATTGGTCGGGTATGAGGTCAACTACACTGATTTAGAAAAGGCATGTGTCGCACTTGTCTGGGTCACCCAAAAGTTATGACACTACATGCTTGCCTTCTGTGACACCCCGCCTAATAAAATACCGGGTGATCAGTCCTATACCAAATTAAAACAAGAATCCCAGTTGGTTCATCCTTAGCATCACTGTCGAAAACTTTTTTTTTTAAAACTTACTAACCACCTAGTATTCCAAAAGCTGGTGCCAAATTTTAACTTTTTAATTAACAAAGAAGTACATGCGGAAACATATATGAATCATTCACACAACGAAGTAAAAATCAACTGAAATATTAATTAAACAACTTGCCGAATAAACCATCGGCCACCAAAGTAAAATAATCAAATACAAACATCCAACACCTGAAATAATTACATCTGAAAACCGTACTGAGAAGTCTGGGCAACAAGCCCTAAATGAAACTGAGCTGAGAAATGATTCCTACTCTAGGAATGAATAAATGATGCGTCTAATCCAAACTCCTGCTAACACCCACATATGCAGCAGCTCCGTGTCCCTGGAATAGAATATCAATCCTGGCGTCCCTGTGGCTGGACACCTAAAAGGTTTTGAAAATAGTTTTATAGCAAGGGGTTAGAACCCAAAACGTTTTGAAAATATTTAGCAAGTGAATAACTGCAGTAATGTAAAATGCATGAATGCGCTTCATATTAAAGTTAGTGTCGCACTCTCTTGTGGACATTCTCACCCCTCCACTATTGTGCACACCTAACGGTTACCTTAACCCCACCTAGTTGTACTACCCCGTCCAACTAGTCCTGGTATAACCTTCCCTTGCCATACTACTCTAACCCGAGTATAGTTATTCATGAATTAAATTATTATACCAATTAACTTAATTAATTCCTCCTTAATGAATAGCATATAACCGTAACACAAGTTATATAAATTTAATATGCCACACTCTGTATTATTTCCACAAATGATTAACTTAATTAATTTCTCATTAATTAACAATATATAACTGGAACCCGAGTTATATAAAGTAAATACATCACACACAGTATTATTAACTACATATAATATTTACTACCATATTATATGTACCTTTACTAAAGCATCCACGCATATATCATACGTATATTCATCCTTCCGAGTATACCCTCAATGGATGATTCCCTCTAAAGTGCTATCCCACTAGGTGTACTCACATAACCTAGTTACCCAAGTTGGAATCGCTCACCAACCTGGCCCAAAACATAAACGAAGTGGAGGCGGTCATATTCCTTCCCTGAAAGTGAGATAAGCCCCTCACCCATATAACGGACGCTATGACCTGGGGATATACTCACCCTACTCCTCAAGCTAGGGGATTCACCCACATCGCGCAACCTCCCTTGATAGCACCAGAGTATATAAATTAAATAAATATCTAATCACTGATATTCAATATCACACACAATATTTACACCCATATATATACTATCGCTATACCGTATATATATAATATAAAGTCCGGCTTTACCGTGTACTCAAAAGCCCGTACACTAGCCTGAAATATCCTGAGTCTGTGGCCCGACTCAACATAATTAATTTTTTTTTTTTCACTTTACAATTCATTATCTTTCCGAGTCTATGGTCCGATTCTAATTTATTTAATACACACATTAAATAAATATACTATTTTTCCCCGAGTCTATGGTCTGACTCCAATTGAATTAATTAACATACTTATTAATTTAATACCTCCCCGAGTCTCTCGTCTGACTCAACTAAATAAGTTATCTCACTTATTATATTATTATTATCCCGAGTCTATGGTCCAACTCTAATTTAATTAATTCACACATTAATTAACATAATACTTTTTCCCGAGTCTATGGTCCGACTCTGTGTTAATTAATTTACACACTTAATTAATAAATGCCAATCCAAGTCTATGGTCCAACTTTCATTTAATTAATTTCACCCAATTAATTTCTATAATGTTAGCCCGAGTCTATACCTTGACTCTTAGTTAATTTGATATCATCTAAATTAACTTATTACCTCTCCGAATCTACCATCCGATTCTAATTAAATTAATTAACCCACCTATTAATTTAATTCCTTCCCGAGTCTACAATCCGACTCTAATTATATAATTAATACAACTATTAATTAAATACCTATCCGAGTCTGTGGTCCGACTCTACTTAAATTAATCACTCATTAATTTATTTAACCCTTTCCCGAGTCTCTACAGTCCGACTCTAATATAATTAATTACACATTAATTAACTTAACACTTGGTATCGCCCAACCATTATACCCGGACTCACTCACTTGGCCCATAACTTGACACTTCCCGAGTTTAAATTCCAACTCCAAATTAACTTATTCTCTCAATAATTAATTTAATACCTTGGTGTCACTTAACCAACATGCCCGGACTCGCTCACGTGGCCCAAAATTAAATATCACCCGAGTCTAGTCCCCGACTCCAAATTAATTAATTTAAATGAGTAGCGTTACCCTACTACTATACCCGAACTTATTCACCCATTTCGTTATCTTATTTTCTCAGAATTTATTCGCCAAAATTCATTCGCAAAGTGTCACATATAATTCCCCCACTACCCTCAATTATACTCCCTTATAATTGTTAAGAATTAACTCCCATAATAAATTTTTCTCTCTTAATTATGCTAGGGGAAATTTACAACTAAAATCTTAACCCATAAAACTCCATAAGGCAAACTGCCGAAATAACTGAAGGGTCGATCGATCGACCCCCAACCGTCGATCGATCGATCGAACAGGTGGTCGTCTTCTCCACCTTGCAGTTTCCTCCATTAACGAAACTTAAGGTTTCTTTCCTCAAAATTTAACCTCAAATCAACCTGTTAATCATCTCATTACATTTCTCAAGAATTATAAACATCATCTAAACCCTTTTAACATCATTGACACTATGAATCTTGACCCACTCAAGAACACAAATCCCTAGGGAAAAATCCCAATTTCAGATTCAAATTTCACTCTTTTATATTTCGATTTTTCTCATTTAAACGAGATAATCATACTCAAAATTATATAGCACAACTAATTCTTACCTTGAATTTCGTTCCATGCTTCCATTAACAAAAACCCCATTTTGTACCCATTTACACCCAAAAATGAATTTTAGTATACACATCACTAAAATATGAATTGGATATCACAATTGAGAAGTAAAACAGTTAACCACTTGCCTGAAATCATTTGTAGGGTCTGATCCGTTGTAGTAGCCCCTTGATTTTGCTCCAAAATCCCCAAATTTGCTCTTGATTTGTTTCCCCCCAAATCCCCTCTCAAACCCTAGGTTCTTAAGTTGTGTTGGCTGCCATACCCTAATCCCTCACTTAGGTTAAAACTCTAAATCCCGTTTTTCACCTAATGGGCTTAATTAAAGTGGCCCAACTCACCCCGTGTTGGCCCGGCTATGCCCAAAAATACCCCGAGACCCAATTGCTACCCCTGGGTACTCTTTTTTTACTATCTCGACCCATCAGGACTCAACCGCGCACTCAGAATTGGTATCCGAATTAATTTATAAAAATCCTTATCTCTCACCCAATTTAGTCTATACCGACTCCCGGCTGAGATAAGTGCATACCCCGTCATTACTACCCGAAATGACTTAATTAATTTATTACCATTCACTTAGTAAATAAATTTACCTAAATATTAACCATTCACTCCCCGATTAATATTTAAATGTATATTGCCATAATTAATTCAATTCAAATTACAACACACAAGTAATTTAAAATTCCAGAATTAATTAAATATTAAATGCATAAAAATACGGGGTGTTACACCTTCCCCATCAAACTTGTATCCCAAATAGATCCTGTTAAATACCTACTGGAGAAACCTGCCTTATCCAGTCGAATGGCTCGATGGTTGATGCTCCTAACCATGTTCGATATCGTGTACGTCACACAGAAATCTGTTAAAGGAAGAGCCATCTCTGACTACCTCGTCGATTACCCTGTAGAAGAAGTGGAGGTTCGTATCTCTGAATTTCCAGATGAAAATATCCTCTGCACCACTCAAAACCGCCTCCGATGGAAAATGTTCTTTGATGGCGCTGCCAACAAAAAGGGATATGGCATTGGGATACTTCTGATCGCCCCAGATGACTCCCACACTCCCATCGCCATTAAACTGGATTTCCCTTGCACGAACAACATGACGGAATACGAGGCATGCACAGTGGGCCTCAAGATTGCTCTCAAGAAAGGTATTCAATACCTTGATGTCTACAGGGATTCTGCCCTTATTATCGGTCAAGTGCTCAAAAAGTGGAAGGTCAAGGATGAAAAGCTCCAACCCTTCCATGCCCACTTAGAGGAGTTAGCCTCCCGATTATGAGATATCACCTTCCATTACCTACCCCGAGCAAAGAATAACCTAGCTGATGCTCTCGCCACCTTGGCCTCCATGGTCGACATGCCCGAAGGAATAACAATGACCCCCTTCCAGTTCAAAAGCAAGACAAATCGACCCATTGCTACCATATTGAGCTTGTCTCCACTGAAGATCCTGAACTAGCCGATTGCTAGTACTATGATATCTGGTGCCTCCTCAAACATGGTAGGTATCCTGAGGGTTCCAACAAGAAAGATTGAACAACCCTCCGAAGACTGGTAGCCCAGTACATCATCTGTCATAAAGCTCTACTCAAGAGGAATTTTTATGGAACTCATCTACACTGCATCGCAGGGGATGAGATTGAGAAAATAATATAGAAAATCCACAGCGGGGAATGCGGACCCCACATGAATGGTCACATGCTCGCCAAGAAGATCATCCGATAGGGCTACTACTGGACCACCATAATCCAGGATTGCACCGCCTATGTTCGTAGGTGCCTCAAATGCCAACAATTCTCCAATCTTCAACACTTGCCTCCTCGAGAATTATACAACATGACCTTTCCCTGGCCATTCTCCACCTGGGGTATCGACATAATAGGGAAGGTTACACCAAAGGTTTCAAACGGATATGATTTCAACCTGGTTGCCATCGATTACTTCACCAAATGGGTCGAGGCTGAGTCATACACAATATTGAATGCCAAGAAAGTTGCCAAATTCCTCAGGAAAAATATCATCTGCCTATATGGGGTCCCGCATGAGCTAGTGTCAGATAACGGGTTAAACTTTGAAGCAGAAGTCACAGAAATAGTCAACGAGTACGGGATTTAGAGACACAAATCTTCTCCCTACCGACCTCAGACCAATGGTGCAGTTGAAGCCGATAACAAGAACCTCAAAGACATCATTAGCAAGATGACCGAAACTTGTAGGGATTGGGCCGACCGAATCCTATACGCCCTCTGGGGCTATCGAACCTCAATTCGAACCTCTACTGGGGCAACCCCTTACTCCCTGGTCTATGGCATGGAAGCAGTCCTACCTGTGGAGCTGGAAATACCCTTGCTACGCGTCATGCTCGAAAGCAAAGTTAGTGAAGAAGACTGGTGCCAAAGCCGTCTTGATGAGCTATCCCTCCTAGATAAAAGAGGGTTAAAATCACTTTACCACATACAGGGGTACCATCACCGAATACCACGATCATTCAATAAGAGAGTCAAGGACCGCGGTGTCCGGGAGGGGGATTTAGCCCTCAAAGAGATAATAGAACACACCTGGGACCCTAAAGGGAAATTCAAGCCCAATTGGAGCGGCCCCTACATTGTGAAAAAAATCTTATCCGGCGGTGCCGCCATGCTCGCTGACCTGGATGGGGAGGAGATGGCTCGTCCAGTCAATCTGGACCGTCTCAAGAAATTCTACCCCTCTTCCGAAATCTCGGCGCGCTACGAATCTTCTCATCCCTCTTCTATTCTAAAAAAAAATTCTTCATTTCCCTCTACCCAGAACTACGTGGGCCTGATCCTCTACAAAAACTATTTTAAAACTTTTCAAAAACCCCTAGAGGTACGTAGGCAGCTCATGCACCTCACATGAGTGCGACCCCATTCTTTTTCACAAAATACTATTCTTTTCTTACCTCCGAGAACGGCGGTTCATTCTAAAAATACTTGAATAAAAGGATTATGTATGCCTTAGCGATCATTATAGATAAATCAAAATACAAAACTCATCGAAAGGCACAGCTGGATGATCAGGAACTTGTTTATTTTATTAATAAGAAATTACAGTACGGATTACATAAGAAAAAGGAATGGATAACTCCCTTCCCCCTACTACCATAAAAAGCCAAATAAAATCCCCACATAAACTCCCCAGGAGTCCTACCCATAGCCACCAGAGGAGCCTTCACCCTCATCATCTACATCCGGAGGTCCCCAAGTTTCCCCTGCCTGAATAGAGTGCCGTAAACATTCCATGGATCTATGAGCGTTAACCATCTTCAAAAAGACCACAACACCCCATTCCATGGTGTTAGATAAAACAAACCATCTTTGTCCAGTCTCCACTGCCAACATCTTGATGACTACTCTCATCCACAACCACTTCATATAATCCCCAAGGACATGCCAAACTTTCCCGACAGATTGGGAAGGACGGGTCAACGGACGTCGATTTCCCCACAGAGACCCAAGCAACAGACGCAGGTACTTAGTCAAATCTTCTACCGGAAAGAAATTTGAGGTCCAAGGGGGCACGATCTGTGCCCAGCCGAATTAGCATAAAATCCGTAAAGGAAAGTAAAAAGAGGTCTGTCTGAGACAAACCTGCCGCACAAATGAATACTCTCCTAGCTCCAGAATAAGCTACAACGGCCCCCACCAAGGCACTGACCAATACAGCCCACGAGCCCCATGCTCCATAAACCAATGCTCCCAGTTATCAAAATATAGGCAAACGCTGATGAAGTAGCGTGAAAAGAAGTTGGGTACGGCCGACAAGGGATACTCTGGAGGAGTCGCCAAGCGGAATCTTTCAGACAACCACATGAACAGCATCACGGGGCTACCCCTCAAAAAGTCAGAACGGCCTTCTCTCCAGGCATCCAGGCATTCAGGGTCTCCGCCAGTATCACCACCGCAGGATTGCGACGGTATGACATTCATGAGGTAATGGCTGCAAGTTGTGGGTCCACTTGCACCTCCCCAGTCATCAGCAGCAATTTGGAAACCAGACCCATAACAACGGCTCTAGTATAACCAGCATCACCTACATCCCGCAAATGTATGGACTACAACACCGCCGAGAGGGAGATCATTCCTTCAGCAACCAATAATTTAGCCTCCGAAGGTAAAATACGAAGAAGCCCGGCCAACAAATCCCTAGGAGAGCGGGAAAATTCAGGCAAAGTCGCAGAAACACTAGGATTTACACCCTGCATGGCAAAAAATTCCTCATAAGTAGGAAAAACTTCCTCCAACCCAAAGCGGAATACATGGTCTTCGGGGTACCAGAATTGCACCTCCGCCATCAGCACGTTCCACTCAAGAGGCCGATTGCGCCACAAGGAGACTCGACGCATGTTGAAAGCATCATAGTCGACATTATAAGAGCACATAGGTTCCAAGGCTTCGAGGTAGTTGGCAAACTCGGTGCTACCAGGGAGAGCCATCTTGCAGGGCTAAGAAGTAGTGGGCAAGTAGATAAGAATGCAAGGGTGTGATGAAAACACTCCACCCTTCCCCTTTTTATACTTGAAAACCCTCACAAGGGACATAATCCCCGCAGAAATCGGAAGGAATCCTACCCCACAAGGTACTAAAGGCTGAAGAGGGTACCATTCAAAGCTTTGAATCGATAGGACTGGACTGAACTGCCGATAGGCAGGTCAGGGTGCTTGCCGATTGGCAACCCCCCATTTTTAGAAATTTCCTTCTTTTCCTCTTCTGTCAAATCAAAAAACTCAATAAAAATAAATTGACATTCTCAACAGAATTTCAAAATCCCTTTTCCTCCTTATATAATCTCCCCTTTTAATTAAAAACTTTCCTTCGAAAAATTCCAAAAATATTCCTTTTTACAGTCTCAGCAGCAAAGTAAAAAGCGCATGTGCATGCATTCATTCATCATTAATAAAAGATAATAAAAAGCTCCATTGCATTGCATTGCATATATTTGTGTTTTGTGTTACATCAATTTTGCACAAAAAAAAAATGTAAAAACAACGGAACTCAGCCCGAACCCACATTCTCTCTCTCTCTCTCTCTCTCTCTCTCTCTCTCTCTCACTCACTAAGAGCTTCCACCCCTGCTATGTGCTCTCTTCCCCCTACGGCGAGATGACGCACCACCACTACCCGAGCCAGAGTCCTCTACAGACGAGGAAGACGGCACCAAGCAAGAAGGAACGGGAACCGCGTCCCGAATGTGAGCAGTCGCCGAAGATATCCAGTCTCTGATCTCCTTGAGCCAAGTGGTCGACACCCGAACTTGCTAAAAGAAAAGGTGAAATCAGTATCAAGGCAAGGATGACCAAAATAGAAAAGAAAGAAAGAGAGGAACAAAAAGGTATACCGCGGGTCGAAGGACCTCCTTTGTCAAACCCACCTCCTCCGGATCCATCGCATGAGGACGGTGCAACATAGGCACCATCCCTACATCAGATCGTCAGATGTTGTACGAAGGGGTATGAAACCACACAAAAGGGACCTCCGAGGTCACCGCCGCCGCAGATGCCGATGGACCACCGCCACTGTGGGAAGATCCCACCGCCCGACTCAAACCCGTCGAAGGGAAGGGCAGTGCATCATATATGCTGGGTGCCATCAACCAGCTCGTCACAAAGTACATATAGTCATACGGTGCAGCCGTATCAGTGTATAGCAAGTAGGACTCGCCAATCATCTCCGTGATCCTCTCATCCTCTGACAGCAGTCGCTCCCGCCTCACAGACGTAGGAGGCTGCGCAGGTGGCACCACCCCCTCCTCCTCAGTAATCTGACGAACCACCCTCTCCCTGAGATACCAGGAATGGCCAAAATCATGCGCCAGCAAATGCCTCATTCGCGCGTTCACCCTGGCGCCCCTCTTAAACTTTGTACAGAAATTCCCAAAAAATATCAAAAAGCCTAAAAAATCCCCAGAAAATTCCTAAAAATTCGAGGAAGGATTTAAAGCCTTTTCACCAAGAAAATTTCGCATTCCCTCAAGCGAAACCCCCTCTTTCTTAGCAAAATCCTCAAAAAACCAAGTGAAAACTCCTCCTAGCAAAGCTCCGGAGGATCCCTAAGGATCACCTGATCACTTCCCCAGTGGAATTCTCCTACAGCACACAAAATAGGTTGTTCCCTCTTGTGAGGTCTCCTAATGAAACAAAAGCTTCCCCAGCTATCAGCTCCCTAGCTCAGACCAAAATCACAAAGCTCTTTCTCCAGCAGAATCAAAATCCAATCTTTATCCACTCTTGGGTCAGAATTGGCCCCGGTCTTGGATCGTCACCTGAGTTAGGTCAGAATTGACCTCAGTCCTCGGTCGTCACCACTCTTGGGTCAGAATTGGCCTCAGTCTTGGATCGTCACCTGAGTTAGGTCAGAATCGACCGCGTTCCTCGGTCGTCACCACTCTTGGGTCAGAATTGGAACCGATCTTGGATCGTCACCTGAGTTAGGTCAGAATTGACCTCGGTCCTCAGTCGTCACCACTCTTGGGTCAGAATTGACCCGGGTCTTGGATCGTCACCTGAGTTAGGTCAGAATTGACCTCGATCGTCACCACTCTTGGGTCAGAATGAGCCCCGGTCTTGGATCGTCACCTGAGTTAGGTCAGAATTGACCTCGGTCCTCGGTCGTCACCACTCTTGGGTCAGAATTGGCCCCGGTCCTGGATCGTCACCTGAGTTAGGTCAGAATTGACCTTGGTCCTCGGTCGTCACCACTCTTGGGTTAGAATTTGGCCCCGTGCATGGATCGTCACCTGAGTTAGGCCAAAATCGACCTCGGTTCTTGATCGTCACCACTCTTGGGTTAGAATTGACCCCTGTCTTGGATCGTCACTTGAGTTGGGTCAAAATTGACCCCAGTCCTCGGTCGTCACCATCTTGGGTCAGAATTGGCCCCGGTCTTGGATCGTCACCTGAGTTAGGTTAGAATTGACCTCGGTCCTCAGTTGTCACCATTCTTGGGTCAGAATTGACCCCGATCTTGGATCATCACCTGAGTTAGGTTAGAATTGACCTCGGTCCTCGGTCGTTATCACTCTTAGGTTAGAGTTGACCTCGATTATTAGATCTTCACCATAAGCTCACAGAATTGGCTTTGACTATCAGAATGGATCACCCTCATCACTTAAGCCCGTAGATTTGGCTTTAACCCACAGAATTAGTCATCTCATCCCCAGCACACTCCTTAGGTCCTCAAAATCGTCCTCGACCCTCTGAATCAGTCATACTCTCTTAAAAGCATCATGTGGTGTTTATTCGACGGTCATCATTTATTCCGAACTCTCCCATCAAGGGGCTCTATAGACACCCCATTCTGTTACCCCTTAACTATCCTAAGGTCCCTAGTACCTCCCTCCATCACCATAAACCCAAGTCATGTCCCGAGTACTGACCTAGAGGCCATCGGGCACTCCCTGGCTCAGTTTGGCTAAAAATTCAAACTCTTCGTATCGACCAAAACTGAATGAATCTTTGAAGGGCACTGAATCCCCTTTCCAACGGACCGCCCCATACACGATTCCGACTTACCATGCGGACGAACGATCCGTTTGTGTTCGAAACCCGACCAAGAGGCCACCGAGTGCTCTCGGGATCTAGTTGACCTAAGTCAACTCTTTATATCAACCAAGACTAAATGAATCTTTGAAGGGCACTGAATTCCCTTTCCAACGGTCCATCCCATGCACAATTCTGACTTTCCATGCGGACGAACGATTTGTTTGACTCCGAGAGGTCACCGAATGCTTCCCAGGCCCAGTTTACCAAAGTCAACTCCTAACCTTTCCAACGGTTCACCCCATTCACGATCCGGACTTACCATGCGGACGAACGATCCTTTTGCGTCCGAACGATTCCCCGTCCAATGGACTGACAAATGCTTCCGAGCCATATTTGACCCAAAGTCAACTCCCGAACCCAAGAGAGGTCCAAAGTACTTTCAAAGGTATCTGAATTACCTTTCCAACGGTATGCCCCGTGTAAGGACACAAATTTCCAATTGAGTCCATATATAGTTTTGGCTCAATTCCGGACAAAAACATTTTTTCATAGGAATGTATTTGATTGTAATATTCTCAAGCCTATGAAGTGTGTGTTGAAGACGTAGCGGCAAAGAATATAAAGCTTCATCAAAATGCCGGTTTGCGTACCTCGTTTCTACGTCATCAACTAAGGTTCCATGCTCCCAAGGTATGAATGTAACTATATTTATATAGGAGCTTGGAACAATAGTTATTGGGTGTTAGGTGTAATAAAAAACTGCATTTTATTTTCAGAAAGAATCAATTAGAACTTTAAAATAAGTATATAAAAGTTTCTGGGCCAAAATCGAATTTTACAAACTTTCTGGTCGTTCGTTAGAAATGTCGTTCGAACGAGTTTTTTCGTTCGAACCAGGTTTCGTTCGAACGAGTTTTTCGTTCGAACCAGTTTTCGTTCGAACGAGTTTGCCAACGACCCTAAACTGGTCAGTCGTTCGATATGTCGTTCGAACGAGTTTTTCGTTCTAACGAGGTATCTAACGAGATTCTAACGAGCCCAGGCTGGTCGCTCGTTAGAAGTCTCGTTCGAACGAGAGTCAAGTTCGTTCGAACGAGACGCCAGGGCGGGAACAGTTTTGAGCAGTTTTTGGCAGTTTTCTCCCACTATCCCCACTTGGTTTTTAACCAACTTTTTCAAGACTTAATATGTGCGGGAAACACATTTTTCCAATTAACTTTTCCATTCCATAGCCATCTCTTAGAGAGAGCTTGAGAGCTAATTTATTTAGGGAAAATGTTCATGTTTTGAGTGTTAATTTTTAAAGAAAAATTCATACACACTCTAGTTTACACCCAATAGTTGTTTATTCCAAGTTTCTATATTCATATTCTTTACTTGGAGTTTTGGCACCGGTTTTCTCTACCGAATTGAAAAAGAGACGTTTCGGGTTTGATTCTACACCCCATCACAAAGAAGACTTTTTGTTGAGATTCTACCCAGTTGGAGAAAGGCTCCATGCTTGGGTGACGGTGACCATATAAAGTCCCATCGGTGGATTCCGAGACCACGGTGGTGTTTCGAGGTTGTTCTCCAGGAAGAGGTTTCTACGAGAAGAAGCGTCGAGGCTTGAGAGGGATCGAGTCAGTCGTTGTAAGTCTATCTGTCTTGTAATTGTAATTCCATATCTAGTGGACTTGTGGCTAGGGCCGTCCGAGGTTGTTTTCCGTCTTGGGTTTTTCCTCGTACATCTCGGCGTAGTGTGATATTGTTTATTTTATCTTGCATCATAATTTAGAACGCATGCTTAGAATAAATTCAAGATAAAATTTGGTTTAATTATCACACTCATTTAATTTGGGACTAAATTAAATATTGGGTAAATTTGGTTTATTCAAGTCTTTTGCTAAAATTGGTTTCGCCTAACTTTGGTTAATTGAAAATTATGACTTAGGCAATTTTTAGGACTTGGATTTAATACTAAACTTTGGAATTTTAGTATTTGTTTTGTTGAACCATCACCGTTTACGCTTCTGCATAAAAATTAAGTTTTTACAAAAAGGAAATTATTTACTTTGATTTTAATTGAGAAAATCACCATCCGGGGGTTCCTTACTCTTTCAAACTGGTATCAGAGCCAAAAACGATAAATTATTTCGTTAAGATCTTTTTATTTTTTGGCTAAAATGGATTTTTCCCCATTTTCAAAATTTCCTATTTTCGATGGTTCAAACTACGCGTATTGGAAAGCGCGAATGAGATCGGCACTAAAATCTATCGACGAGAGAGTTTGGATGTCTGTTGTTACCGGATACTCCCCACCAACTTACTTAGTTGAAAATGAACGTGTTATCAAACCCGCCGATAGATGGACTGAAAATGAATTTAAACTTGCTAATTTTAATTCCCGTGGTTTAAATGCCTTGTTTAGCGCTGTCGCACCGGATGAATTCCGACGTATTATGACGTGTGAAACCGCTAAAGAAGCTTGGGATATTTTACAATTAACTCATGAAGGAACTAGTGTCGTTAAAGCTTCAAAACTCCAAAACCTCACCACTCTATTTGAAACTATCAAAATGGATGAAAAAGAAACTTTTGATAAATTTTATGCTAGACTTTCTGATATTGTTAATTCATCCTTTAACTTGGGAGAGAAAATACCTGACGACCGTGTTGTAAAGAAAATTTTGAGGTCCCTACCCGATAGATTTATTCTTAAAGTGACCGTTTTAAATTCTTTACCCACTTTAGCCTCTACGAAATTAGAAGAGCTTGTAGGTGATTTACAAACCTATGAACTAGATATGTTTCCCTCTAAAACTGAAAAGAAAATTGAAAAGGGTGTTGCTTTAAAAGCCCAAAAAGAGGTCAAAAAAGTAGTAGAGAGCGATAGTGAAAGTGACTCGGAAGATATGGCTTTGTTTGCTCGCAAATTTAGAAAATTTCTTAAATTTAACAAAGATAAATTTAAAAATGATTTCAAGAAATTTGATACTTCTAAAAATGATAAAAGCGAGAAGATTTCTAAAGCCGAGAGGATCCCTAAGCATAGTAATGACAATTTAGATAGGGACGAGTCTAACAAGTGTTTTGGTTGTGAAGGTTATGTCCATCGAGCTTATGAGTGCCCCACTAAACTAAGAAAAGAGGGTAAACGATCCACTGCATATAATGCAACCCTTAGTGATAGTGATAAGGAAGAAAAGCCCGATTCCCCCACTAAGAAAAATTTTGTGGCTTTTATGGCTAGTCATGTGAGTGATTGTGACAACTCATCGATTGACGAAACGATAGCACATGCCACTTCCAAGGTCATTGTTCATGATTCCCTTGTTTTTAATGATAGTGAGAGTGGAGAAGAGAGTGAAAATGAAGAAGAGGTTGATGTGAGTGAACTTCAAAATGCTTTTCATGAATTATATAAAGAATCTATTAATTTTAAAAGAACTAATTTGAAGTTAGAAGCTAGTTTAAGAACGAGTGTCAAGGTCGTTGATGATAGTGCCTTAATAGAAGACCTTAGGACACATGTGAGGACTCTCCAAGAGAAGCTTGATAATGTAGAAGGCGAAAGAGATAGCCTTAGGGGTTTAATGGAATCCTTGAAAAAGGAGCTTCTTGCTTTTGAAGAGCGTAATTTTTTACTAGAATCTAACATTTTAGAATTGGAAAATAAATTAAAAGATTCTAGTAATGTCAAATTTGATTTGGAATGTCGTTCGGAGAAACTTGATAAAATGTTAGGAACAATCCAAATTAAAAATGACACTTGTGGTTTAGGCTTCAATCCTTGTAATGAATTTACTCATAATGCCCAAACCAATGTTTTAGGAGAATCAACTAGGAATACTTTTAAAGATCACTCCTTAAGTAAATCTTTTCGACATGTTCTCACTTGTACACATTGTGGTCGACAAGGTCATCTTAGGAAATTTTGTTTAGATCTTAAACAAATTCCTAGAAAACCCCATAGTAAAGTAACCACGGTAGTTAACGTTCCTACACCCCAAAATAGTCATTCCTCATTAATTTGGGTTAGGAAATCCGACTTGGTTGCCTTACAAAATAGGGTTGTTGATTCTCATTTACTTTCACATCCTTCCTCCCTTGCTAAATCTAAAGGATGAATGTGTTAGTGTTTGTATACTTTAGCGTTTGTACTTCATGCTATATTCATATGCTAAATGTATGCTTGTTTAGTCATTTTCTAGTCATAACCTTATTTCATATCACATGCTAGAAATCATGACTTGTTTATCTTTTTGTATTATATTTTGTGTTTGAATTAATTGAAAAATATAAAAAGATTTTTGTTTATCATTTGTGTTTTATTTATTTCATTTAAGCTTAATGAAAAATACAAATGATTTTTGTTTGTCCTTTTGAGTAAATATTTATTTTTGATTAAAAAAATGTTAAAAACTCAATAAGATTATATTTTGTGTGTATTTTAGTTTGACACACTTTATGTGGCATATATTTGTGTTTGAATCCTATCGTTTACGCTCCCATGTGGCTAGAACTTTTGGTTTAGATTTTCAATCCTTAAAATGTTCTTTACCATGTTTTATATGGAGTAGTTGGATTTTGTATTGTTTAAATGGATTCTATTTCATATGCCTCTTTTCACACATGCACGAACTCTTTTGAAATCTTAATGTCACATGTTATATTTGAGCTTTTTGAGGTGTTCTCCTATCAATCTAGTCATCTACATATCTATGACCTAGGAGGACTAATGCATGTCAAAATCCGTTGCATGTGAGATTTGTGTGAAAAATGAAAACATGATAAATTAATATATGCACGGGGAAGGGCTCCGAAAGGATGAATTAAATCCTTTGCGATAGTAAGCCACCGTTGATTGGATCTAAAAGAAATACGTGATCCAAAGGCCTAAAAATAGAATATTTGGCATTAAACAGAAAGCAATTGCCAAGGCCTATGTTTGTTTGATATATTCATTCAAAAACAAAATAATATATATGCTCATTGAGGGAGAATTGGATGGTATATCAACGGTTTGCACAATGTCCATTTATCCTAGTTGTCTTTAATGTCATGACTCTATTTGGTTTGTAGAATCATCATCATGCTAGGCTTGTATGCATTGTGTATGTTTGTTCATTGAGTTCAATCTTTATATTGTCACATGAGGTTATATTTAACTGTGATGAAGTTTGCAATCAAATGAGAACTCTGTGAACATTTCTTAAGTGTTTAAGTCTAAATTTAATTGTTGCTAGTTCACACCCCTACACTTCCGTTTCCATATGACACATTTTTTCCATACGAGTGTGCAAACTTATTGTATTTTGTGTCATGTGTGTGTTTATATCTATATATATATGCAAGTGCTCTATTGTTATATTTTTCTTGTATCTATATATATGATATTTGTCTTTGCCCTGTTTTTATTGTCCATATGCTTTCATGTCTTATCACTTTAAGCTTCCACATGCTGTTTATTAGTTCTTTATCCTTTGCCTATTCCCGAATAAAAAGGGGGAGAATGATGATAGGGGGAGAAATGGTATCTAATCCTATTATTATCGTATCTTAGTTTGGGAAGATTTATCTTAGGGGGAGACGTCTTTCTAAGTAGGTCATGTGTCTTGATAAAGAGGAGAATTAATTTAGGGAGTAATGAATTAATTGCATTTAATATTTTGATATTCCCTATGCATTTGATGAGTTTGCTTAAGTGTGCAGGAATTATTCTAAAGCGACATCTTTCTATGGCAAAGCGTTTGATCCTTGGGTTGAGTCAAGTTTGGGCGGGTTATGTTTCGAGTCTAGTAGAGCTTGACGGCCCATTAGGATTTTTGTTTGTTTTTTGTCCCGGAATAGCCAAAGGGGGAGATTTGTAAGGACACAAATTTCCAATTGAGTCCATATATAGGTTTGGCTCAATTCCGGACAAAAACATTTTTTCATAGGAATGTATTTGATTGTAATATTCTCAAGCCTATGAAGTGTGTGTTGAAGACGTAGCGGCAAAGAATATAAAGCTTCATCAAAATGCCGGTTTCCGTGCCTCGTTTCTACGTCATCAACTAAGGTTCCATGCTCCCAAGGTATGAATGTAACTATATTTATATAGGAGCTTGGAACAATAGTTATTGGGTGTTAGGTGTAATAAAAAACTGCATTTTATTTTCAGAAAGAATCAATTAGAACTTTAAAATAAGTATATAAAAGTTTCTGGGCCAAAATCGAATTTTACAAACTTTCTGGTCGTTCGTTAGAAATGTCGTTCGAACGAGTTTTTTCGTTCGAACCAGGTTTCGTTCGAACGAGTTTTTCGTTCGAACCAGTTTTCGTTCGAACGAGTTTGCCAACGACCCTAAACTGGTCAGTCGTTCGATATGTCGTTCGAACGAGTTTTTCGTTCTAACGAGGTATCTAACGAGATTCTAACGAGCCCAGGCTGGTCGCTCGTTAGAAGTCTCGTTCGAACGAGAGTCAAGTTCGTTTGAACGAGATGCCAGGGTGGGAACAGTTTTGAGCAGTTTTTGGCAGTTTTCTCCCACTATCCCCACTTGGTTTTTAACCAACTTTTTCAAGACTTAATATGTGCGGGAAACACATTTTTCCAATTAACTTTTCCATTCCATAGCCATCTCTTAGAGAGAGCTTGAGAGCTAATTTATTTAGGGAAAATGTTCATGTTTTGAGTGTTAATTTTTAAAGAAAAATTCATACACACTCTAGTTTACACCCAATAGTTGTTTATTCCAAGTTTCTATTTTCATATTCTTTACTTGGAGTTTTGGCACCGGTTTTCTCTACCGAATTGAAAAAGAGACGTTTCGGGTTTGCTTCTACACCCCATCACAAAGAAGACTTTTTGTTGAGATTCTACCCAGTTGGAGAAAGGCTCCATGCTTGGGTGACGGTGACCATATAAAGTCCCATCGGTGGATTCCGAGACCACGGTGGTGTTTCGAGGTTGTTCGCTAGGAAGAGGTTTCTACGAGACGAAGCGTCGAGGCTTGAGAGGGATCGAGTCAGTCGTTGTAAGTCTATCTGTCTTGTAATTGTAATTCCATATCTAGTGGACTTGTGGCTAGGGCCGTCCGAGGTTGTTTCCCGTCTTGGGTTTTTCCTCGTACATCTCGGCGTAGTGTGATATTGTTTATTTTATCTTGCATCATAATTTAGAACGCATGCTTAGAATAAATTCAAGATAAAATTTGGTTTAATTATCACACTCATTTAATTTGGGACTAAATTAAATATTGGGTAAATTTGGTTTATTCAAGTCTTTTGCTAAAATTGGTTTCGCCTAACTTTGGTTAATTGAAAATTATGACTTAGGCAATTTTTAGGACTTGGATTTAATACTAAACTTTGGAATTTTAGTATTTGTTTTGTTGAACCATCATCGTTTACGCTTCTGCATAAAAATTAAGTTTTTACAAAAAGGAAATTATTTACTTTGATTTTAATTGAGAAAATCACCATCTGAGGGTTCCTTACTCTTTCACCCCGTGCGCGATTCTGACCAAAAATTTGCCCTCAGCGATCGATTTTCCAAAAAAGCCTGGAGCGCACTGCCAAACGGCAGGTTCTAGACCCTGCCTATCGGCAGGTGCCGATAGGCAGGAACAGGTTTATGACGATCGGCACTTACCTGGACCTACAAAAATAGGCCTTCACCTCATTTGCAAGGGGAGCCCATATCTGATAAAATTCACTCTCAACGAATCCCAGAAACCTCTCTCGAAGGCAGTGTGATTTCAACTTCCAAATCCCTTTTTTACTTCCACTTTTCATCATCCTCTTCATCAAACTTGGTGAATTATCCACTCTCCATCATCATCCAAGTGCAAGGGATTCTCTCCAACATCCAAGATCAAGCTCAAGATCTTCAAGAAGGTCCAACTTCCTCACCTTTTTCTTTAAATTCTCTTAAATTCGCAATAACTTGTTTTCTTAGCACTTTTATTATCTCACTTCACACATCCTAATATACTTTTTATTGAGTATTATTGCACATCTCTTATTTTCATATAAGTAAAACCCAAAAAACAAGAAAAAGAGGGTTTGCTCATAAATTTCAAATAGGGATTCTCACACTTTTTCCACACTTTTCTCATAACTAAAAATTTTTTTCTACACACACACACACTTACAAAAAAGAGATCCCCCATTTGGATTTATGGGATAAAACCCACCCTCGTTTTGTATGCGAACTACGTGGACTTTGATGCCTTTATAGGCTACGTAGGCATCTCGGGGTAAAACCCGAGACTCGAGTCCTTTTTCTCACTTTTTCTCTCATTTTCTATCTTCTCTAAATCCATTTTTCTTATATTCTATATACTTGCTCTTAGTGACGTATTACTCCATATGCCTTATCGTTCTATTATAGCGATCAACGTAGGGGTAATCACGTAAATCTTATTTTTCTAATATTATTCTCATATCTTCCTACGGATGACTCGCTTTATCTTTTCCATGATACAAGTCGAGGATTCCTACCTCCATTCTATATATACACATGCACACATATCACGGGGGGAAATATAAAGGAAAATAGCAAATATCCATGAGAGACCGAAAGGGCGGAATAGGTGCCTAACACCTTCCCATTTCATAACTAAGCCTCCGAACCGTTCTCAAATTATTTTGGTTTCGCATGCACCAGTATGTCTTTGGATGCCATCCTTCAGGGTGGCTTCCCCTTTTTCTTTTGTCTGTTTTGAGTAAAATAGACTGACGACTCTGAATCTCCCTACATTTTTGCACCACATCTCAAACGACGCCGGTCGAAGCGCTCCCGAGAGGGACACGCGGGACCCGAAGGATCCTTTCCTCCATGAGCCCGCCCGCACGGCGAGGATCGGGGATGGCCACAGTGGCGACTCTGCTGGGGAGTTGTCTATTTTGAGGGCTTGACTCTATTTGCATGGATGCTATATTTGATTATGTTTCCCCCCATATCTATATGTTCCCCTTTCTCATGTGTATCCCATGCTTATGCTTATGTTCATACACTTGTGGAAATTTCTTCATGTACACTTCACACCACGTGCACCTAGGATCACATATATCCACATGTTGCACGCATCACCCATCCATACTCGGTGTACCTTTTGGGGTACTTATACTTAGCTCCCTATTTGGCATAATCAAGAAAGTCATTCTCATCATAAGATACTGATAAGAGAATCATGCATGATTCACACAACATCACCAAAGAGCATTGTTATTGACCAAATTTTACCCTGTAACTGGAGGGTCACTTCGTGATGGGCGCTGGTCCAGCAGGTCGCAGTTAGCCTAAGTAGTATGACTCTCACCTTCCATTGGCCAAGTACCTTCGACGTATATCGAATAGTTCCCCCGCATCGTACCGCTTGACCAAAGTTATGATGGGAGGTATATCGCAGGGAATTCGTTCACGTACGCTGAGTATATCGAATTCGCTCTCACACGTACCGTCCCCACGAGGTATGTGGTGAGGCAATTCACGTTCACTCAGGTATATCAAATGGCTTGTCCACACGTACGGATTGCCCGCAAGAGCAAGACATGTATCGTGGAAGTCACGCCAAAGGGGGGAACCCATGCCAATTCACCCAACCAACTGCATACCCGCGTATAGGTGTCAAACCTAGGACACGCACTTTACATTGCCGATTTCAACCCAAAACTCTGTCGAAATTCTGGGTCAATCTGCCGCCCAATTTTTGCGCATTTTTAAAATGGGGTCGTGTCCGTGAGCCTAGTTACAAGTCCAAACCGTAGCTTTGCATATATTAAGAACTCCACTTTTCCAGGCTCGGGTCCCATCCGGCATTGCATTTAGGAGAATTAAATACAAGAAAAAACATAATAAGTATAATAATCATGCTGAGTTCCATCTCCAAAAAAATTTCTCCCTTCTTCATCAAAAATCCAAAAACATTTCTCCCTTCTTTATCAAAAATCCAAAAATTGTTCTTCCTCTTTTCTCAAAAAATAAATCCCATTCTACGCCTTCTCAGGTCGATCTCAAGCCCTTGGCCTGGCTCCCTATTGGCTTCGGTCTTTAGTCAAATCACCCCGAAGTTTCATCTTCTCCTCTACATGGAGAATACAGATCAATCACCAGTCATACATCCGGATCTGACAACAGTCCTAGCCCATCTAGTGTCCAAGATTGACAACCTCCAAACTGAGGTTCGAGAGATGCAACAAAACTAAGTTCCAATTCCTCAAGAGCCCGAGGCCCTATTCCCTCATGCTATGGGTCCACCCGAGCCTATCTGGGTTTCAGAAGAATATCAGCACGCTCCACGTGCCCCTCCTGCCAATGGATCGTCGCCCTCCCAGCTTCCAATGCCAAACAGTGATTTACAATAATTAAAAAGTAAATAGTAACTGATTTGAATGTTTTTGTTTTGAACGTCCAAATCGTCATTGCATGCGTCAGTTGAGTCTTCGTGTGCTGGATCTTTTGCAGTCGTCCATGTGGGTTGATTTTCTTCATCCATTTGTCAAGCATCGAATGCATTGGCAATATTGGCCTCAGCAACAGAATCAAATGACATACTGTCGTTAGGGCTGTGATTTGGAGGGCCATGTTGTTGTGCTTGTTCATATTCTTTTTCCTAGCTTAATTGTATATAGAGAACGTCTAAATTATTTTTGTTTTTTCAATTATTTAGAAACTCCCTAACTGTCACCCGTTGTTCAAGCGAGGTAGTGTAGTTTATCGATAAATCGGTAACAAATAATCGCCTTCCATCAGTTACCATGAATTTTAAGACTTTTTCCCGATAAAAGTAATCTGCGTAATTTGAAATATTGATTAGGTTTTGTGACCAATATCTCGTTGTATCCAACTGGTCCAACAGTACAGTAAGTGCAATCTCCCAATTTTGTTCAGTTTCGTCCCATTCATAATCCTCAGTGGCTCTAGGTACCAAATTTGGTAGGGTTGATAGAAAATTTCTCGAGACCGCCAACCAATTGTGCTAGTAATATGGAATGACAAATAGCGAGTATATTTGTACTTGGTTTTTGTCAAAATATGATAGATCATGGTTTTGATCATCATTGGTAAGAATTCAAAGTGATTAAAACAAGCTACACTGGAGAATATTAGTTTGTTTACTAATCCTCATTCAATTGTTTTAATATCTCAAGGTGGATATCCTTCTTCAGTAACGAAATGCAGTTTTGGCATGTCATCACTATAATTTAAGCTTTGATCAAAATGGAGTAAAAGACTTTTTATCTTTTGCTCGTGGTCCTCAATTTTCGGTAAAATTTCTATTTGAAATAGAGGACGTGGGAGAAGTACCTTTGCTTTTTCAAATAGACAAATTCTCCTGATAGTGTTGAAGATTTCGTCTGAAAAATCATTTTCCAGTAATTCAAAAAATTACAGAAAATTATCAATTTTTTTAAAGAAAAATCTTCATTTTCATAGCTTAAGCCTTTCAAAATTTTGAGTCTCAAACCTTTAAATTTATCCAAAGTTGTTGTTTGTTCAGCAATTTTGTGAGCAAGGATACTCATATTTTTTCTAAAATCTTTTCTTCTATCTCGGAGATGAGATTTCCATGCTTCATTTAAGGGTGTATACAATTCACAGGGGATTCCTGGATTGTGAAAATCATAGGTTTCAGTATCAAGGAGGGTTTCCTTGGTCTGAATTTTTGAGAATTGATAAATCATATTAGGAGGTCCTAATTGTTTCATCCAATTTTTCCATGTAGTTATGGCTTCTGGCATAGTATTAAATTTTTGGTGGCATGCACCAGGAAATTTGTTTACTTGCATAAAACATTGGTTCCAATTATCATAGAAGCCTGGGTTTCTTCCACTGAACACAACATAAACAGGGTTTGGTTTAGGCTGTGTAGATGATGATGCTTGAGTTTTTGCCTTTTTAGCGATAGTTACCCAATCTCCTTTTGTTTCACCTGGATGTTTATCTCCCATCCTGAAAATAGAAAAAAACCACTTTTTTAGTGGTTTTGATAAAATATATTTCAAAATATTCCACTTGTTTAGTGGGTGTTATTTTAAAATATTTAACATTTTCCAGTTGTTTAGTGGGTTTCTAAAAACTCTACTTGGTTAGTAGGTTTTTCATCATAGTTCCTGCTAAGATAATCTGCAAGAAAATTGTTAGTACCCTTTTAATGATCAACTTCAAAAGTATAAATGGCAATTTGGTTGAACCATTTAAGTCTTCTTCCTTCTAAAATATTTCTTTTATTTATTAGGAAGTCTTTTACAGCTTTATTATCTGTTCTGACAATAAAGTCTTCGGGTGCTAAGAAAATATGGAATTTTTTAATAGCAAGTTTAATTGCCAATAATTCCTTTTCAAAAATAATATAATTCAGTTCATTTGGTTTAAATTTCCCTGAATTATATCCACATATCAATTCATGTTTTTGAATTGATTTTGGAAGAGTGGTTTTCTTACCACGGATACCAAAAGTATTGGAAGGATTGTTTTCATTCCAATATTCTGCAGGAATTGCTTTGAGAACACATCCCCAGCAATTATCTAAAGTATTAGTTTCTAGTATTAATTTATCTCCTGTTTTAGAAAAATAAACTTTTGGGCAATTATTTATTATCTCTTGTTTAATTGTTTTAACAACAAGAGTATCATTAGCACTCCATGTAAAAACTTCATTCTTTTTAAGTTTTTCAAGAAGCGGTAATTCCTTTTGGGATAATCCTTTTATGAAATTTCTCCCATAATTAAGGATTCCTAGGAAACTTTGTAATTGTTTTTTATCCAAAATTTCCTCATTAAAATATCTTATTTTAGAGATTATATGATCTTGTAATTGTAGGCCATCCTGGTTTAGGATTATGCCAAGAAAATTAATCTCTGTTTTTTCAACATCAATTTTCTTTGGTGATAAAATGATTCCATGTTTTTGGAATTTTTGACAAATAATTTTTAGATGATATCTATGTTCTTCTATTGTTTTGGAAAAAACAAGGATGTCATCTATATAGACAACACAAAAATCTTTAAGGTCTTTAAAGATTTTGAAAAGCCCCGGATTTTAATAATTTCAAATTAAAATATAATTTCCTTTTAAGTCAATGCGGAAGCGATATAAAGGTGATGGTTCAACTTCCAAAAATTAACATAGACAAAAGTGAATAGTTAATGAAACACACCAAATTAATTATTACTCACTTAAACCGTTTAAGTCCAATTAATTAGATCCAAGTCCTAGAAATTGCCTAAGTCATAATTTTCAATTATCCAAAGTTAGGCAAAACCAATTTTAGCAAAAGACTTGAATAAACCAAATTATCCCAATATTTAAATTAGTACCAAATTAAATGAGTGTGATAATTAAACCAAATTTTATCTTGAATTTATTCTAAGCATGCGTTCTAAATTATGATGCAAGATAAAATAAACAATATCACACTACGCCGAGATGTACGAGGAAAAACCCAAAACGGAAAACAACCTCGGACGGCCCTAGCCACAAGTCCACTAGATATGGAATTACAATTACAAGACAGATAGACTTACAACGACTGACTCGATCCCTCTCAAGCCTCGACGCTTCTTCTCGTAGAAACCTCTTCCTAGCGAACAACCTCGGAACACCACCGTGGTCTCGGAATCCACCGATGGGACTTTATATGGTCACCGTCACCCAAGCATGGAGCCTTTCTCCAACTGGGTAGAATCTCAACAAAAAGTCTTCTTTGTGATGGGGTGTAGAAGCAAACCCGAAACGTCTCTTTTTCAATTCGGTAGAGAAAACCGGTGCCAAAACTCCAAGTAAAGAATATGAATATAGAAACTTGGAATAAACAACTATTGGGTGTAAACTAGAGTGTGTATGAATTTTTCTTTAAAAATTAACACTCAAAACATGAACATTTTCCCTAAATAAATTAGCTCTCAAGCTCTCTCTAAGAGATGGCTATGGAATGGAAAAGTTAATTGGAAAAATGTGTTTCCCGCACATATTAAGTCTTGAAAAAGTTAGTTAAAAACCAAGTGGGGAAAGTGGGAGAAAACTGCCAAAAACTGCTCAAAACTGTTCCCGCCCTAGCGTCTCGTTCGAACGAACTTGACTCTCGTTCGAACGAGACTTCTAACGAGCGACCAGCCTGGGCTCGTTAGAATCTCGTTAGAACGAAAAACTCGTTCGAACGACATATCGAACGACTGACCAGTTTAGGGTCGTTGGCAAACTCGTTCGAACGAAAAACTCGTTCGAACGAAACCTGGTTCGAACGAAAAAACTCGTTCGAACGACATTTCTAACGAACGACCAGAAAGTTTGTAAAATTCGATTTTGGCCCAGAAACTTTTATATACTTATTTTCAAGTTCTAATAGATTCTTTCTGAAAATAAAATGCAGTTTTTATTACACCTAACACCCAATACATATTGTTCCAAGCTCCTATATAAATATAATTACATTCATACCTTGGAAGCATGGAACCTTAGTTGATAACGTAGAAACGAGGCACACAAATCGGCATTTTGATGAAGCTTTAAATTCTTTGCCGCTACGTCTTCAACATACACTTCATAGGCTTGAGAATATTACAATTGAATACTATCCTATGAATAAATATTTTTGTCCGGAATTGAGCCAAAACTATATATGGACTCAATTGGAAATTTGTGTCCTTACAAATCTCCCCCTTTGGCTATTCCGGGACAAAAACCAAACAAAAAACCTAAAGGGCCGTCAAGCTCTACTAGACTCAAAACATAACCCGCCCAAACTTGACTCAACCCAAGGATCAAACGTTTTGCCATTGAAAGATGCCGCTTTAGTATAATTCCTGCACACTTAAGCAAACTCATCAAATGCATAGGGAATATCAAAATATTAAATGCAATTAATTAATTACCCCCCCTAAATTAATTCTCCCTTTAAACACATGACCTACTTAGAAAGACGTCTCCCCCTAAGATAAATCTCCCCAAACTGAGATACGATAATAATAGGATTAGGTACCATTTCTCCCCCTATCATCATTCTCCCCCTTTTTGTTCAGGAATAGGCAAAGGAAAAAGAATTAATAAACAGCATGTGGAAGCTTAAAGTGATAAGACATGAAAGCATATGGACAATAAAAGCAGGGCAAAGACAAATATCATATATATAGATGCAAAAAAAATATACCAATAGAGCACTTGCATATATATATAGATATAAACACACACATGACACAAAATACAATATGTTTGCACACTCGTATGGCAAAAATGTGTCATATGGAAACGGAAGTGTAGGGGTGTGAACTAGCAACAATTAAATTTAGACCCAAACACTTAAGAAACGTTCACAGAGTTCTCATTTGATTGCAAACTTCATCACAGTTAAATATAACCTCATGTGACAATATAAATATTGAACTCAATGAACAAACATACACAATGCTTACAAGCCTAGCATGATGATGATTCTACAAACCAAATAGAGTCATCACATTAAAGACAACTAGGATAAACGGACATTGTGCAAACCGTTGATATACCATCCAATTCTCCCTCAATGAGCATATATATTATTTTGTTTTTGAATGAATATATCAAACAAACATAGGCCTTGGCAATTGCTTTCTGTTTAATGCCAATTATTCTGTTTTTAGGCCTTTGGATCATGTATTTCTTTTAGATCCAATCAACGGTGGCTTACTATCGCAAAGGATTTAATTCATCCTTTTGGAGCCCTTCCCCGAGCATATATTAATTTATCATGTTTTCATTTTTCACACAAATCTCACATGCAACGGATTTTGACATGCACTAGTCCTCCTAGGTCATAGATATGTAGATGACTAGATTGATAGGAGAACACCTCAAAAAGCTCAAATATAACATGTGACATTAAGATTTCAAAAGAGCTCGTGCATGTGTGAAAAGAGGCATATGAAAATAGAATCCATTTAATCAATACAAAATCCAACTACTCCATATAAAGCATGGTAAAGAACATTTTAAGGATTGAAAATCTACACCAAAAGTTCTAGCCACGTGGGAGCGTAAAAGATGGGATTCAAACACAAATATATGCCACATAAAGTGTGTCAAACTAAAATACACACAAAATAAAATCTTTTTGAGTTTTGAACATTTTAATCAAAAATAAATATTTACTCAAAAGGACAAACAAAAATCATTTGTATTTTTCATTAAGCTTAAATGAAATAAATAAAACACAAATGATAAACAAAAATCTTTTTATATTTTTCTATTAATTCAAACACAAAATATAATACAAAAAGATAAACAAGTCATGATTTCTAGCATGTGATATGAAATAAGGTTATGACTAGAAAATGACTAAACAAGCATACATTTAGCATATGAATAAAGCATGAAGTATAAACGCTAAAGTATGCAAACACTAACACATTCATTCTTTAGATTTAGCAAGGGAGGAAGGATGTGAAAGTAAATGAGAATCAACAACCCTATTTTGTAAGGCAACCAAGTCGGATTTCCTAACCCAAATTAATGAGGAATGACTATTTTGGGGTGTAGGAACGTTAACTACCGTGGTTACTTTACTATGGGGTTTTCTAGGAATTCGTTTAAGATCTAAACAAAATTTCCTAAGATGACCTTGTCGACCACAATGTGTACAAGTGAGAACATGTCGAAAAGATTTACTTAAGGAGTGATCTTTAAAAGTATTCCTAGTTGATTCTCCTAAAACATTGGTTTGGGCATTATGAGTAAATTCATTACAAGGATTGAAGCCTAAACCACAAGTGTCATTTTTAATTTGGATTGTTCCTAACATTTTATCAAGTTTTTCCGAACGACATTCCAAATCAAATTTGACATTACTAGAATCTTTTAATTTATTTTCCAATTCTAAAATGTTAGATTCTAGTAAAAAATTACGCTCTTCAAAAGCAAGAAGCACCTTTATCAAGGATTCCATTAAACCCCTAAGGCTATCTCTTTTGCCTTCTACATAATCAAGCTTCTCTTGGAGAGTCCTCACATGTGTCCTAAGGTCTTCTATTAAGGCACTATCATCAACGACCTTGACACTCTTTCTTAAACTAGCTTCTAACTTCAAATTAGTTCTTTTCAAATTAATAGATTCTTTATATAATTCATGAAAAGCATTTTGAAGTTCACTCACATCAACCTCTTCTTCATTTTCACTCTCTTCTCCACTCTCACTATCATTAAAAATAAGGGAATCATGAACAATGACCTTGGAAGTGGCATGTGCTATCGTTTCGTCAATCGATGAGTTGTCACAATCACTCACATGACTAGCCATAAAAGCCACAAAATTTTTCTTAGTGGGGGAATCGGGCTTTTCTTCCTTATCACTATCACTAAGGGTTGCATTATATGCAGTGGGTCGTTTACCCTCGTTCCTTAGTTTAGTGGGGCACTCATAAGCTCGATGGCCATAACCTTCACAACCAAAACACTTGTTAGACTCGTCCCTATCTAAATTGTCATTACTAGGTTTAGGGATCCTCTCGGCTTTAGAAATCTTCTCGCTTTTATCATTTTTAGAAGTATCAAATTTCTTGAAATTATTTTTAAATTTATCTTTGTTAAATTTAAGAAATTTTCTAAATTTGCGAGCAAACAAAGCCATATCTTCCGAGTCACTTTCACTATCGCTCTCTACTACTTGTTTGACCTCTTTTCGGGCTTTTAAAGCAACACCCTTTTCAATTTTCTTTTCATTTTTAGAGGGAAACATATCTAGTTCATAGGTTTGTAAATCACCTACAAGCTCTTCTAATTTCGTAGAGGCTAAAGTGGGTAAAGAATTTAAAACGGTCACTTTAGGAATAAATCTATCGGGTAGGGACCTCAAAATTTTCTTTACAACACGGTCGTCAGGTATTTTCTCTCCCAAGTTAAAGGATGAATTAACAATATCAGAAAGTCTAGCATAAAATTTATCAAAATTTTCTTTTTCATCCATTTTGATAGTTTCAAATTGAGTGGTGAGGTTTTGGAGTTTTGAATCTTTAACGACACTAGTTCCTTCATGAGTTAATTGTAAAATATCCCAAGCTTCTTTAGCGGTTTCACACGTCATAATACGTCGGAATTCATCCGGTGCGACAGTGCTAAACAAGGCATTTAAACCACGGGAATTAAAATTAGCAAGTTTAAACTCATTTTCAGTCCATCTATCGGCGGGTTTGATAACACGTTCATTTTCAACTAAGTAAGTTGGTGGGGAGTATCCGGTAACAACAGACATCCAAACTCTCTCGTCGATAGATTTTAGTGCCGATCTCATTCGCGCTTTCCAATACGCGTAGTTTGAACCATCGAAAATAGGAAATTTTGAAAATGGGGAAAAATCCATTTTAGCCAAAAAATAAAAAGATCTTAACGAAATAATTTATCGTTTTTGGTTCTGATACCAATTTGAAAAGCCCCGGATTTTAATAATTTCAAATTAAAATATAATTTCCTTTTAAGTCAATGCGGAAGCGATATAAAGGTGATGGTTCAACTTCCAAAAATTAACATAGACAAAAGTGAATAATTAATGAAACACACCAAATTAATTATTACTCACTTAAACCGTTTAAGTCCAATTAATTAGATCCAAGTCCTAGAAATTGCCTAAGTCATAATTTTCAATTATCCAAAGTTAGGCAAAACCAATTTTAGCAAAAGACTTGAATAAACCAAATTATCCCAATATTTAAATTAGTCCCAAATTAAATGAGTGTGATAATTAAACCAAATTTTATCTTGAATTTATTCTAAGCATGCGTTCTAAATTATGATGCAAGATAAAATAAACAATATCACACTACGCCGAGATGTACGAGGAAAAACCCAAGACGGGAAACAACCTCGGACGGCCCTAGCCACAAGTCCACTAGATATTGAATTACAATTACAAGACAGATAGACTTACAACGACTGACTCGATCACTCTCAAGCCTCGACGCTTCTTCTCGTAGAAACCTCTTCCTAGCGAACAACCTCGGAACACCACCGTGGTCTCGGAATCCACCGATGGGACTTTATATGGTCACCGTCACCCAAGCATGGAGCCTTTCTCCAACTGGGTAGAATCTCAACAAAAAGTCTTCTTTGTGATGGGGTGTAGAAGCAAACCCGAAACGTCTCTTTTTCAATTCGGTAGAGAAAACCGGTGCCAAAACTCCAAGTAAAGAATATGAATATAGAAACTTGGAATAAACAACTATTGGGTGTAAACTAGAGTGTGTATGAATTTTTCTTTAAAAATTAACACTCAAAACATGAACATTTTCCCTAAATAAATTAGCTCTCAAGCTCTCTCTAAGAGATGGCTATGGAATGGAAAAGTTAATTGGAAAAATGTGTTTCCCGCACATATTAAGTCTTGAAAAAGTTAGTTAAAAACCAAGTGGGGAAAGTGGGAGAAAACTGCCAAAAACTGCTCAAAACTGTTCCCGCCCTGGCGTCTCGTTCGAACGAACTTGACTCTCGTTCGAATGAGACTTCTAACGAGCGACCAGCCTGGGCTCGTTAGAATCTCGTTAGATACCTCGTTAGAACGAAAAACTCGTTCGAACGACATATCGAACGACTGACCAGTTTAGGGTCGTTGGAAAACTCGTTCGAACGAAAACTGGTTCAAACGAAAAACTCGTTCGAACGAAACCTGGTTCGAACGAAAAAACTCGTTCGAACGACATTTCTAACGAACGACCCGAAAGTTTGTAAAATTCGATTTTGGCCCAAAAACTTTTATATACTTATTTTAAAGTTCTAATAGATTCTTTCTGAAAATAAAATGCAGTTTTTATTACACCTAACACCCAATACATATTGTTCCAAGCTCCTATATAAATATAATTACATTCATACCTTGGAAGCATGGAACCTTAGTTGATAACGTAGAAACGAGGCACACAAATCGGCATTTTGATGAAGCTTTAAATTCTTTGCCGCTACGTCTTCAACATACACTTCATAGGCTTGATAATATTACAATTGAATACTATCCTATGAATAAATGTTTTTGTCCGGAATTGAGCCAAAACTATATATGGACTCAATTGGAAATTTGTGTCCTTACAGATTTTGTCCATCCATCTTTGATATACCTGAGGAGTTGTATTTAGTCCAAAAGGCATAACATTCCATTGATAGTGTCCTCTAGGGGTACTAAAGGTTGTCAATGGTTTGGATTCTTAGTTTTAACTGCCAAAATCCAGATTTACAATCGAATTTTCTTAAGAACTTTTTTACTTTAGTTTGGTTAATTAATACATCCTTTCTTGGGATAAAATAACCATCAAAATCTAATTATTCATTTAATCTTTTATAATTTATAACCATTATAGCTTTTCCTCTTGTGACTTCATTATGTTTTCTCACCATGAAGGCGAGGCTAGAGTGTGGGCATATTGTTTCTTCAATAAGATTTATTTCCAATAATTCTTTGATTTGTTTATCAAATTCATTTATATCATTTCTGGTATGGATCATTGGTTTTACTCTTATAATGACATTGGGATCTCTTAGTTTGAGATTACAATATCTTGGACTTTTGTCCCATAACTTTAATGGGTTTTCACTAAAATTATCATTTAATATAGTATAAAGCCAATGAGTTTCTTCAAGGGCTTTAATGAAAGGGGTTATATCTCCTTTCTTAGTAGGGCCAAAATCTCTTTCGCACTTATATTTATGTTATTGTAGTAAAGGGATTTTTACTACATCTTTATTAAGGGTTAAATTTATTATTCCCTCATCAATACTTATAGGTAAATATTCTGAGATAAAATTGTTGCCTAATGTAAAATCTCCATGCATTTCTGGAACGCATAAGATTTTTGGAATAATGAATTTCTTTTAATTAAACCATATAGCCACTTTTTTGTCTTTTAAATCAATGAAATTTTGTGTCCCATTGATGCATGTTACAGCAATAGGATTTTTCATATTTATCCATTTTTCAGGAGGTAAAGCATTAGGTCTACAAGAACATATTGTTGCTCCTGTATCAATAAATGTGCAAAGACTATATGGTTTATAGCCTGCAAAATTTAAGTAACCTAATACATAAGTATATCTTCTCTTTTCATGGCTTGGTGAAAAGATAATTCTTCTTTTCCTAATTGAAAATGATATATTTGACTGGATTTTATATTATCTTCTTTGAGATAATTTGTTCCAGGTAAAATTGGTATTTGTACATTTTTCATAGCAATAAGAGGTTTACTATTACTACTACTCTCGCCTTTTAAAAGATTTTTTCCTTTTAATTTTTCCCAATCATTGTCAGAAAAATTCTTTTGCCAATTTTCTGATTGTTTATTTTTAAAATAAACATTATTACCAAAGACCTGTAATTCAACGTTGTTTCGTTGTTTTTCAGGAGGTTGTTATGTTATTTGGGGTAGTATCCATTGTTTTGGTACTTCCAAATCTCTCCAATTGATTAATCTAGGCTGTATTGTCGAATCAAATGGTCGAGGTTCAAATATTTCTATAACATTTCTGTACACATTCTGTATATTAGTATGTGGTAGAGTTGTCAATTCATGGACTGTTTTCCAATGTATCGACATATTTCTAGAGGTATCTTTCATTCCTATCCCTTTGGTTTGGATTTTTAAATGACAGATTCCTCAATATTTGGATCATTAATAGATATGAAGAAATTTGGTTTTATGTTAAACCAGATAACTCCATTTACCAATTTGGATTGGATTCCTCCAATTATAGCATTCATAGGATTAATGAATCTTTTGTCTAAGACCAGTATAGCTACGAGTGTATCCATACCTTGTCTAAACAGGGCAGTAATACATATTTGAATAAACTCGATATGAATATATTTAATATTTGGGTGTTTTTTCTTCCATCTATTGATCTTTTTTAAATCAAAGTGTTTTATATCTGATGTTTCATCATCTGTTGAGCTAGCAGTAGTATTTCCATTAAATTGTTCAAATATTCTTGTTGAGAATAATTTGAATTTTGATAATTTATAGACATCCTCCTTTTTTATGAGTTGTTTTTTATTATCAATTTCTTGAAATTGTTCGTTGGTAAAAGTGATTTCTTCTCCAACTTTTCACGAAAGGCTATTGTTTGTAGCTTGTCTTCGCTACTTCCTCGTACTTCTGCAGTATTATACATAAATACGAGTTCTTCATCGGATGTTTTCGAATCAAATTCAAGTTCATATAAAATTTCATTAGAGTCATTAGAAATATCAGAATCAGATAAATCTTCTTCATAAAATATTTCTAATTCTTGTTTTTCAAGAAATTTTATCATTTTATTTGCACTTTTCCCTTTTTTGGGACATTCAGGTGCATAGTGGCATTCTTCGTTACAGATATAGCAATGACACTTGTTTTTTAGAGGTGGTTTTTTAGAAGGTTTTTTTTTCCTAATATATTTTTTATTCTTTGAAAAAGATGATTTCTTTTTCCAAGGTTTCCATTTAAATTTTCTTTTTCGAGAATGTTTAAAAGTTCTAGGAGGTGGATTACATCCTATCTTCCAATTTTCTTTTAAAATCTTATCACAACATTTATAACCAGCTTTAGATTTTATGATTTGATTTTTAACCTGTTTTTTTGCCTTAATTTCAATACATTTTTCAGATATTTCTCTTAATACCCAATTAATGCGAATACCAAGATTGTCTTCCTTCTCGATAGTTTTTAACCAAGAAGGATAAGATTTTAAAGACATTTCATCCCATGGGTTAGGAGTTTGTGGAAGAATTGATCCAGCCAATGAATATTTTCTGGATGCTTTAGTTTGAAATAATATTTTTTATATATTTCAACAAATTCTTTAAATTGACAAATGTTACACAATTTTAGTTTAGATAATATGTAACACGCGTCTTTTTGAAGTTTGGGTTCTCCAGTATATCCAATCATATTTTCTTTAATTATATCAACAAATACTTTTAGTATTTCATCAAAATATTTGAAGTTTTATAGGAGCTCAGATTTTTGCCGAGTTCCTTTTTCTGAGTTTTCCCATTGTAAAACATCTCCTTGGAGTGTTGCAGCAAGGTAGTCTAAAAAAATTTCTTTAGACTATAAACTCTTATAATTAGTAATGTGTATAGATATGGATTGTGTTCACTCAATAATAGTTTGTTCTTGATCGTTAAAAGGTACACGCCTTAAATCAAGATAAATACCATGTTGAGATATATTTTGTTTGTTCAAATTATCTCTTCTTAAGAAAAAAGGATGTGGTTCGTCATCATTCTTAGTATTACTTGTAGAAGCTGTAAAAGTATTGCCTATTTTAACAAAATATTCTTTTTCATTTTTATATGCAGGGGTTTGCATATAATCTTCAAAAGCTTCCCAATTTTGGAATTCCTGAAGTGGTTCTTCAGCCTTCCGTTTTCCATCAATTGTATTTACTACATATGGTGGAAAATATTCTTCATCAGATGAATATTATTTTAATTCATACTGATAATGTTGCAATAGTTTTTTTATTTTCCAAATACGTGGTTTGTATTTGTTCAATGAGTTTATTTCGTTCTGAGACAATTAATATTGGATCTTTGTATAGATGTCTCCAATAATCTAATATTTCACGAACATTTATATATTCGGTGTAGTTATATTCTTCTGTTTGAAGAGCTTTAATTTCTTTCGAACCATAATATAACCTAGGAATTTTGTTATCCCCTCGGTTATTCATGCCAGTTTGTTCTGGGTTTTGATTATCTATTTTGTTTAATAGATTTTGAATTTTTTGTTTAGTCTCCTCTTTTAAATCTAGATTTGAAATTGTTTCGAGTTGACTAATTTTTTGATCAAATTTGTTTAAGTTGAATTCAATACTATCTAGTTTTTTCTCTACATAGTTTTGGTTTATTATCTGGCGTCTTTCAGTTCGTTTTACCCAACTAAAGACTATATCAGTTAAACTATTTAAAGTAGTACTAATTTTACTAATATCATTTTCGGATTTTTTATCAACATGCAAATTATGATTATACATAGACTCATCTTTTTGTAACCATGGTGCTAAACATTATAAATTAATATTATTATTATTTAGATCATCCTTATCAGATTCCATTGGTACCTAAGACCTCCTATTATATGTTGTTTCAGGTGCTTAAAATCGATTTTCCTAACGCCGATGGCTAACTACAGTAGCTTTTTGGCAAACGGAAATATGGGCTTTGAAACAATAATAGGTATATGGGTTTTATGAAAACTTCTAAAGATTTTCAGAATATCGTAATATTATTGCTATGTTTAATTCACCTTAATTACAAAACAGATAGGTACAACTTATATGTATAAAATTAAGTATAGATGATATTTCATACAACAATTATTATGACACTTAGTTCCAATAACTTTATATTTTACTCTAAAATTTTCTCTAGAAACAAAAGTACGATGATGTAATATAACGGTTTCTATCTTAACATTCATATTAAACAGACATAATTAGAATACTAACCTTTGATAACAAGGCTCTGATACCAATTGCACAAGTGCGGAAATGATCGAGATATTATTGATACGGCCTTACTATTATTACAAGTGGAGAGAATATTACAAGAGAGAGGATACTATTACAGTTCCAATTTGGGTGCTCTTCCCCAACATCCCTATGCAATATTGGATTGTTAAAGGCCTCAATCACATTGCTAGTGCCATAAGAATCCCCATCTATGCTGATTCAGTCACTAGAAATATGAATAGAATTAGCTTTACTAGGATTTGCATTGAAATGGAGCCAAAAGTTAGCTACACAAACTCCATTAACCTCATTTTGGAGGATGGTTCTTCCACTTGCGTTAAGGTTAAATAGCAAGCTATGATCAACTCATGTTCCCACTATGTTGCCTTTGGCCATAATATCTCCAAATGCCCCAAAATTAAAAGAGTGTGGATGATAAATCCTAACACTAAAGCTACCACCACTAATGCAACTGGAGAACAAGAATGGACTCAAGTAAATAGGCAAAATATGATGTTAGTGGGGGAAAACCCGAAACAGCCCACGAACGGCCCCGTGAGAGGCACCAACAACTCCCACGGGACCAATGTAACTCATAAGAACTGACCACGCAGCCGCGGGACTCACGGTTTGAGAATACGACGATAATTTGCATATTTCTAGACTTAGGCTTAAAAATATGGCGTTAGAGGGTGAAAAATCAAAACAACCCCCGAACGGTGCTGTGGGTAGTACCAACACCTCTCACGAGACCAATGTAACTCATAGGAATTGACCACACAGCCGCGGAACTTCCGATTTGAGAATATGACGATAAATTGCATATTTCTAGACTTAGCCTTAAAAACATGGCGTTAGAAGGTGTAAACCCAAGATAGCCCCCGAACGGCCCCGTGGGAGACACCAATACCTCCCACGGGACCAATGTAACTCGTAGGAACTGACCACGCAACTGCGGGTCTCCCTATTTGAGAATACGAGGATAATTAGCATATTTCTTGACTTAGGCTTAAAAACATGACGTTAGAGGGTGAAAATAAAAAACAGCCCCCGAACGGCCCCGTAGGTAGCACCAACACCTCCCACGAGACCAATGTAACTCGTAGAAACTGACCACGTAGCCGTGACACTTCCGATTTGAGAATACGATGATAATTTGCATATTTCTAGACTTAGGCTTAAAAATATGGCGTTAGAGTGTGAAAATCCAAAACAACCCCAGAATGACCCTGTGGCTGGCACCAACTCCTTCCACGGGACCAATGTAACTCGTAGTAACTGACCACGCAGCCGCAGTCTCCCGATTTTAGAGTATGATGATAATTTATATATTTATAGACTTATGCTTAAAAACATGGCGTTAAAGACTAAAAATCCAAAGAAGCCCCCGAACGGCCTCGTGGGTGGCATCGACACCTCCCACGGGACCAATGTGTAGGAACTGACCACGCAACCTCGGGACTCTTGGTTTGAGAATATGACGATAATTTACATATTTCTAGACTTAGGCTTAAAAACATGGCATTAGAGGGTGAAAACCCAAAACAACCCCCGAACGGCCCTGTGGGTGTCACCAACACCTCCCACGGGACCAATGTAACTCGTAGGAACTGACCATACAGTCGTGAAACTCTTGGTTTGAGAATACGAAGGTAAATTTCATATTTTTAGACTTAGGAAAACCATGGCGTTAGTGGGGGAAAACCCGAAATAGCTCCCGAATGGCCCTATGGGAGGCACCAACACCTCCCACGGGACCAATGTAACTCGTAGGAACTGACCACACAACCGCGAGACTCCCAGTTTCATAATACGACGATAATTTACATATTTTTAGACTTAGGCTTAAAAATATGGCGTTAGAGGTTGAAAACCCAAAACAGCCCCCGAACGGCCCTGTGGGTGGCACCAACACCTCCCATGGGACCAATGTAACTCATAGGAACTGACCACGCAGCCGCGGGACTCTCGGTTTGAGAATACGATGGTAATTTTCATAATTATAGGCTTAGGCTTAAAACCATGGTGTTAGAGGGTGAAAACCCAAAACAGCCCCTGAACGGCCCCGTGGGTGGCACCAACACTTCCTACGGGGCCAATATAACTCGTAGGAACTGACCATATAGCCGCGAGACTCCCGGTTTGAGAATATGATGGTAATTTATATATTTCTAGACATAGGCAAAACATGGCGTTAGTAGAGGAAAACCCAAAACATCCCCCGAACGGCCCCGTGGAAGGCACCAACACCTCCCACAGGACCAATGTAACTCGTAGGAACAGACCACGCAGTTGCGGGACTCCCGGTTTGAGAATATAATGATAATTTGTATATTTTTAGACTTAGGTTTAAAAATATGGCGTTAGAGGGTGAAAACCCAAAACAGTCCCTGAACGGCCTCGTGGGTGGCACCAACACCTCCCACGGGACCAATGTAACTTATAGGAACTGATCACGCAGCCGCAGATCTCCCCGGTTGATAATACGATGATAATTTACATATTTCTAGACTTAGGCTTAAAAACATGGCGTTAGAGGGTGAAAACCCAAAACAGCGCCCGAACGGCCCCGTGGGTGGCACCAACACCTCCCACGGGACCAATGTAATTCGTAGGAACTGACCACGCAGCCGCGGGACTCCCGATTTAAGAATACGATGATAATTTTCATATTTTTAGACATAGGCAAAACATGGTGTGTGTGGGGAAAAACTCGAAACAGACCTTGAACGGCCTTGTGGGAGGCACCAACACCTCCCACGGGACGAATGTAACTCGTAGGAACTAACCACGCAGCCACGGGACTCTCGGTTTGAGAATACGATGATAATTTGCACATTTTTAGACTTAGGCTTAAAAATATGGCGTTAGTGGGTGAAAACCCAAAACAGCTCTCGAACGGCCCCGTGGGTAGCACCAACACCTCCTACGGGACCAATGTAACTCGTAGGAACTGACCACGCAGCCGTGGGTCTCCCGGTTTGAGAATATGGCGATAATTTGAATATTTATAGTCTTAGTCTTAAAAACATGGCGTTAGAGGATTTAAACCCAAAACAACCCTCGAACGGCCCCGTGGGAGGCACCAACACCACCCACGGGACCAATGTAACTCGTAGAAACTGACCACGCAGCTGTGGATCTCCCGGCTTGAGAATACGATGATAATTTTCATATTTCTCGACTTAGGCTTAAAAATTTGGCGTTCGAGGGTGAAAACCCAAAACAGCCCCCGAACGGCCTCGTGGGTGGCACCAGCACCTCCCACGGGACCAATGTAACTCGTAGGAACTGACCACGCAGCCGCGGGACTCCCGGTTTGAGAATACGACGATAATTTACATATTTCTAGACTTAGGCATAAAAACATTGGTATGTTGATAATTTTAACTCATATATGCAATTTTTCAGCTTGATTAAATTTTTTGTAAAACTACTTGGTTACTGTTATTTTTTTTGTATCCTATCATTTATAGGATTTTTGCACGTGGAACAAATGAAGGAGGCAATGCTTTACAACATGAAGATTTCTTATATGTTGTGGACATTAAGGATTATGTTTTTTGTGTGTTACAGCCGTGCGGGCTTTTACTGTTTAGTTCTATGACCGTGCGGGCTTTTATAATTTGATTGTTGAATTTTATGGCCGTGCGGGCTTTATAATAAGCAGGTTTTGCATTTATAGGGTTTGGAATGTCAAGAAAATTGAGGAAACTCTACCCAAATTTTTTTTGGTTTGTGAATTATTAAGACGTGTAATATTTTTAGGTTTGTATATATATATTTGTTTATTAACAACGTTCTCGATTCGCAATTTGTGATTTTTTTAATTATTTTGCCAATAATAAATATTTGTAACACCTCGTACGCGTCCAACGTTACCCGTAGCAACCGACGGTGCACTCAGAGGCCCCCCCAATTTTATGATTGGACCAAAAAAATACATTTTAAAAAAAAATTATAGTTAAATATGGTCATGGACTTTGTCCATGACCATTTTTATTTTTTTCGTCGCGCATAAAAATGGTCGCGGCCAAAGTCTGCGACCATTTTTTTTTCCTTTTTTTCGTCATGGTTGTGGGTCGTGGCCCATGTCCGCGACCAATTTGTCACGGTTGTGGGTTACGGACTTGGGCCGCGATCATTATTTTTCATTTTTTTAACGAGGTTGTGGGTCGCGGACTTTGGCCGCGACCAATTTGTCACAGTTGTGGGTCACGGATGATGGCCGCGACCATATTTTATTTTATTTTTTTGTCACGATCGTGGGTCGCGGACTTTGACAGCAACCAATTTGTCACAGTTGTGGGTCAGGGATGAGGGCCGCGACCCGTCACGGCATGGGTCACGGCCCATGTATGCAACCATCTGCCGTGACCCCTTTGGGCCGTGACCATTTTTTGGTCATGGACTTGGGCCGCGACCCACGAAATTGGTCACGCCCGAAATGGTCACGGCCCAAGTCCGCGACCCACAGTTTTGGTCAGGGATTTTGGCCGTGACCAATCGCCAGTTTTGGTGTAGTTCCGCATCATACATAATCAAAGAATGAGTAAAAAAGTGTTGCAATAGTTCACGTGCGTTGCATCCTTAAGCACCCCGGTTACCTAGGGCAAATGAGGTCAACAGGTCTACAATGGTCGTGAAACTATACAACATGATCTAATCACTTATTTAATTTAGAGGACAAATTTTATATCTATGCATACCACATCGGGTTGGTTTCATGCATCCCCACCCTTAAAAACTTAGCTTAACATGATTAAAATAAAAGAAAACTTAAAACTGAAAGTGTAGGAATTCATAACTAAATCTGGAAAATTGAGAACATGACTTGAATTGAGATTGGAAAACTAGAGAGTAACAATTAATTAAACTAACCATGAAAGCAGTAAAAATAATAAATTAAAATTACTTGCAATGGATGAATGATGAATCTTGAATAGATCTTTGAATCTTGAATAGCTCTTGTTCAACTTACAAACTATAGGGTTTCTAAATCCTAAGAAAATATAAAATTCTATGCCAAAAGGAACTCCCACCTCTTCCTTTACTCATTACTCTAGAGCTTGGATTTTTATAATACCCAAATATGACTTTTCCATTGCCTCTCCATGTTTTACAACTAATAAAAAGGAATTATACAAGAAATTTCAAAAGTTGAAACTCTTCAGCTTCCATAATTAATTTCAACTTTTACTTGATATATCTTTTGATCCAGAGCTCCGATTTGACTGTCGTTTCTTCCTGTGTTCTTGTAATTTAGATCTCTTCAACTCCCCATTTCTTGCTTTCTTTCACTGTTTTGCATTCTATTCCGCACTAATTTGCATGAAATACCTGTTAAACACATAATAGATACACAAAAAACGAAATACTTGCCAAAAAGGGTTAGTAGCATAAATATAAGATAAATTCGAGCTATTTACAATGCATGGGATCATAAAAATACCGAAATTAAGGGGATAAATGTAAATAATTTATGCCTAATCACCAATCGTCATCAGTTTTTCATTCAAATTACTGTAGTTGCATTTTATTCATTCTAGTTTCATTAGTAATCATTCTCAAATTTGCTTTTAGTTGTAGTTATTTCGTAATCCAAATCACATTTTCCTTCTTTTTTAGAGTCAAAGATAAGTTACCCTTATCTTTCCAACGTCGTTAAGACTCCGTCCGTCCTTTTTCCCTAAGACTCCGTCCGTCCGTCTGTCCAAAATTATATGGGTATATCAGGTATCTTCTGAAACATATCGGCAAACTCACATACGACTGGGGTCGAATCAAGGGAACTCACCACCACCTGAGAGGTCTACTCCTCTATGTAGTAGAAATGAGTGGACGATCCTCCCTCAGGACGAGGCATCGCTATTAAGAACATCTCCTAGACAGGGATCGCAAACACTTTACACCTACTATAGCAGTTAATCATGGCCCTATACTCAGTTAGCCAATCCATGCCTATAATCGCGTCGTACTTTAACATATCTGATACCAGCATATTAGAAGGCACAACTAATCTCCTAATATCTATACTCACACCTCGTGCAAATCTAGTGTCTATGAATGAGTGTGAAACCTAGGTATAAAATTAAATGCTCCCAAAGTATGATGAATAAGAAACATACCCTCAAGAGCGGGGGGAGTCTATGGAGATACAGCCTGGTGGATGTGATACATATGCTCATACTGTCACTGACCCTGCTGGGATGGGGCTGTTGGAACGGCTGGTGCTGCAGGTAAGGCTGGTACGAGTGCTGGTACTGTGAGGGCGACAGGGAAAATTGGTCTATGATGCTCCTGGAGGTCTCCCTGCTGCTGCTGAACCCTGCCCTTATGAGGGCAATCCTGTCGCTTATGTTCAGTCTTGCCACAAATGAAACATTTTCCGGCAAAGTTACCTCCCCTTTGGCCCTTCTAGGCTCGACACTACTATCCATTACCACCCCTACCCTGGCCTGATGAAATTGTTGTTGCCACGACTGGACTTAATAACCCAAGTGCCCCTACCTGAATCCATCATGTCCATGTTGATAATCCCCTAAACGGAACCTCTTATAAGAATCACCCTGGTGGGGACCCTGCTTAGTCTGCCTCTGTTGACCCTGAGTCGATTGTTCCCCATAGGCACTTCTACCCCTAGTCCTGCCTGGTTGGCTGGACTCTCCTACTCGCTTGCTCCCCTTAACATGGAAGCGGTGGCCCTCGCAATGTAATAAAGCATCATTTAACACCTCAGTATATGCCTTCAAAGCATGATTTCCCAAAAGATGTCGGATCCTCCAAGTAAGATCGTCCGTAAATAATTGTATCCTCTTTTCCTCCATAGGTACATCTCCTGGCACGAAGTTAGCTGATTTCATGAATTCTTCCTCATACTCAGCCACTGTGCTCCCCTCCTAGGTGAGATCTAATAGTTTTTGTATCATCTCTGTCTAGATGGCGGATGGGAAGTATTTGCGATCAAACCACTCCCATAACTCCTGTATCGACATAATGTCTCTCTCTTTCGCGGTGGTAACAAACTCCCACCACTGTAATGCCGCCCAAACTAGCTTAAATGTAGTTAGAATATGCCTCCAAAGGTCCGTGCACTATTGCATCCTCAAATGCTTCTGGATGTCTTTCTTCCATTGGCTAGAAACCACCACATCTGAACTCCCCTGGAACTCGAGAGGGTGTGCCTTCTGAAAGGCATCTCTAACTCGCTCCCAAGCAGAAGGGAATGCATGCATCTGAGATGGTGCCACAACTTGTGCCCGGGGTTAGGCCTGTAAACGGATAGGATTCAGACCGAATCAGACAAATCCAAATCCATATCCGCTTATGTTAAACGGATTCGAATTCGATCCGTTTATTAATCGGATCGGATCAGGCAAATTCAAATCCATATCCGTTTATGTTAAACGGATTCGGATCGGATACGATTATCCGACCATCCATTTATGTTAAACTCGATTTGCAACATTTTTATTTTCAACTCTTATTTCATAAATTTATTTTACAAATGTGCCAAAAAAATAGATAATGAAATAAAGAACTATTATAATAAATATTTATAATATTATTAAATACAATATATACTAATTAAAAATATTTTATATACACACACACACACACACACACATATATATATATATATATATATAGAGAGAGAGAGAGATATGCAGGCTCCTGTGCACACTAAGTTTGCACAGTGCTGGCGTACACAAATTTTTTTAAAGCATTAAAAAAAATTGAGTTGATTTTTTTATGTGATATTTAAACATTTCAACGGACCCATGTAAAAAAAATTAGCTCAAAAAAACTCTTTTTTGCTATTTTTAAAAAATCGGTCAACGCAGCTTTTAAAGTGCTTAAAAGCAGCGAAAGTTTGACCGATTTTTTAAAAATAGTAAAATTTTTTTTGTATCTTATTTGTTTTACACCGGTCCATTGAAATGTTTGAATATCACAAAAAAAAAAAAGCAACTCAAAAATATTTTTTTTACTATTTTTAAAAAATGATGTGTAAACTTAATGTGCACATGAGCCTGACTCTCTCTCTCTCTCTCTCTCTTTATATATATATATATATATATATATATATATATATATATATATATATATATATATATATATATATATATATATATATATATATTAAAAATATTAATCGGATCGGATTATTAATGGATCGGAGTATATGAATCAAAATCCGCTCCATTTAATAAACGGGTAATCGGGTAATCGAATAATCGAATTTTAGGCATGATCCATATCCGCTTAAATGGATAGGATTTGGATTCAGATTCGGATAAAATCCGATCCATTGACAGGCATACCCGGGGTGGTGCCTGTTGTGCATCTATGATCAATGTTGCATTAACCGCCTCTACAACTATAGCGACAACCTCTGCAGCATTCATGGTACCCTTGGGTGGCTCGTGGTGCACGTCGAGGAGGCATCTGAAACGAGAAATATTTTTCCATCATTTCACAATTCAATATGTCTTAATATAGCTAAATACATAAATGCATAATAAATAATACAACAATCCTAATAATTGGGCTTTATATCAAATAATGCTACCCTGAAAATCGTAGTAAGCCGCACATATCCTAAAGACACTAGAACCTGATGCTCTGATACCATCTGTGATACCCCGCCTATTCTAATCTTGGGCGATCAGTTAATTATTAAATTAAACATGATTCATTTATGGTGTCATTCTTAGCATCACTGTCGAATTTCAAATCAATTACTAATAACCTAATAGGCCGATGTCAAAATTTTAATATTAATTATTAGCATGCAATAAATAAATTGGAATAAATTTATCATTCACCATTTCCATGCACATAACAATGAATAATAAGATAATGACATAAGTATATAACTGAGTTTGGAATAACACTCCAGCGAAAATCGAAATACAGTCATCCATGAGTAATGTCTAAATCAATATTGGAAATAAACGACAATACAAAGTCTCTGAAAATAGTATCCAATTAAGAATGGGCGACATGGCTGACCGAGATAACCAAGGATGCATCAGAACTGAAATAAATATGGAGGCGTCTAATATCAAGGTCCTGCAACTTCCACAATAGCTCCAGCACGTCAAATGGGAACTCCTATGCCTAGCGTCCCTATGGTTGGGCACCTAAAATGGTTTTCATAAAAAGTAATTGAAATGGGTCAAAGCCCAAGCAAAACAGTTGGAAAAAGTTTAGCAAGTGTTTAAAATGCGACAAGATAGGATATTAAATACATGTTACTACCGCGTGCCCTCACTTGAGATCCTCACCCCTCAACTAATGTGATCACCTAACGTATTACTCTAACCCACCTAGTTATGTTATCGACCAAACTAGAAACTAGTCTGGCTTACATCTCTTCGAATAAAATAAATTATTGTGCCCACCTATATTTCCCATACAATACGTTATTATATTTTATCAATTCTTTATACTCATTAGGAATTTCGACTAAATGATTTAGTTCTTATACACTTGAATAATTTAGATATCACACTCATTTTATCTACTAACATACTCATAGAAGAATCAATCACTCGTACATATATACATCACTTTTATCGTATATACGTATACAATACCCCTAGGTGGAGACCTGCGGTGTGGGCATATCCTGTTATCAAGTCCCAAAACATCACGTACTATATAAGGCCACTATCTCAGATAGTCTCCCTCGAACCATAAATCAAATCACACAATATTGGAGGCGAATATAGCTTTATGCCTTTGGAATTCGCTCACACCTAACGCATCGAAATGACCGGTCACACCCTCATTCACACAAGTGGTGCTAAATCCCTAAGGTCTATTTCCCGAGGTAAAAGTTAATACCCCCCCCCCCCCCCCTAAATGGGCTCATCAGAATAAGACTGTCAACGACGCAAAACCACTAGTGATATGAACTAGCCTAGGTATGATTACACATACAAATCAAACAATAGGTATACACACCACCCATATATGTAGATAATGTCGTTATAAATTTGCAGATAACCTATATCATATGCCCCGTACGTAGTATAGCATCTATCAAATATTTTACGTAACATAATACTTATCATAATAAATTCCTGAGTGTTTCTTAATACCCAAATAGTTGCCAAGTGTCCCTTAAGCAAATTCAATAGGCAACCCCACTCAAGGCCTTTTTTCTTGGTTCTACATTCTCCTAATTTTCCATAATAAGAAATCAATATCCGAATAATATTTTACTACCAATTAAGCTAAATCTTTAATTAGTCTTAAACCCTCCTCATGATACCAACCTCAAACCCAAGTTAGCCTACTGGTAATTGGAATATCTCTTAATAGAATCTTACAATTAATTCTTGGGTCAACCCAAACATTTTCTATAAGTTCAATGTAAAAATGGGAAAAACTATTCAATTTTGGGAAACCAAATCGATTCGTCCTTGGTCCGAATCAATTCTCTTTCCGAATCGATTCGACCAAGGAGCCGAATCAATTCTCATGTAATAGGTCTCGCTCTATCCAACAATAGTAGTTACGGGATTCACTATTTTTAACCTTTAAGCCTCCATAATTCATTCCCAATCTCCAAACAAATCATACTAAAAATTATACCAACGTACTTAGAAGATTTCTAACGTATTAGAATCATTAAATCCTCAAAGAACATCTTTAAATTTAATTAATTGAAGATTAATCCTCTAAAAAACCTAGTTTATCCTTTTGGTTAAAGAACTTCCATATGACTCCAGATTTCTTCATAATTTCATTAAACTACACCATCAATTCATCCTTAATTCATAAGGGATCAAGTGTATCACAACTTCCTACCCAAGAACGTGATTTGTATCTTCCAAATTTAGGCAAAATTCAGTAAATTATTAAATTTATCATCCTACTCTAACATGGATAGGATATGAATTCATAATATAGAAAGATGAAACACTTTCCTATGTTTGAAGGTATGATTCATTGTAGAAGAATGGTATGGTTGTGATCCTCTCCTCCTGATCTATGCGATGGTGGTGTTTGTGGTGCAAGGATGGTGTAATTCGGCCTCGAGACCTCCTTTCTTCGCCCTCCTATGGCCTCTCTGTGGTTTTGCATATACTAACCCTAACTTGCTCATCCAAAGTGATGATATAAACCTATAGAAATTTGAGGTCTCTTTTCATCAAATATACAAATGACCAAAATACCCTTCGGAGTGTCGATTTGGCCTAAAAGTGCCCCGAGACCTAAACTAGACCCCCAAGTAGACTTTTCTGACTATCTCGTCCCTTTCGGACACACTGGCGCACTAAAAATGACTATATAAAATATCAAAAGTGAAATTATATTTTATCTCCCAAATTAAGTCCCGAGCGCATCCCGACTAAATTTATCGTAACTGTCGTATTTCTCACTCACGACAGTTATAATATTTCCTTATCATCATTATTATTACTCATACACAAAGTAATGTTCAATATAAATAAATATTAACCCTTATCTCACTAATTAATATTTATTTTATCAGATTAATTTCCAAATATAATTTAATTAATCCTAATTAATTCCCAATGTAAAAATCAATAATATTACGGGGTGTTACATTAAACAAATTCAACAGCTTTGGGGGCTCCCAAAGTTTTAATTGCATCATAGACTCATCAAAACTATGGAAATAAACCAGTTAATCAACATTCCTGAGTGGGTAGAGATTGAGTGTTGTGCCTCGCCTCCTAGGAACGTTAGGGATATAGAGGATGCACATTGGATTCATGTTTTGTTGCTCTCCCAGGGGGGGCTTACCTTTCCCCCTAATGATCTGTTTCTGCATTTCTTTAGCTATTTTGGTATTGTACCTGCACAATGTTCGCCCAATGTATGGAAAATAGTGAATGGCGTGCATAGGATAAATCAATTGTACGACACAAGGTTAGGTCTTGCCGAGGTCTGCTTTTGTTACTCCTTCTCTCGAACTAGTTTAGGTGTCCTGTACCTCAAAGCTAGGAGCCCTGATAGGGTATTGGTAGTAAATCTACCTGATTCCCATAAGGACTACTGGCAGGAAGGTTTTCTTATTAGGAATTGGCAGTTCTCTCACCAATCTGAAGGGTCAAGATCTGAAAGATTCACTGTTCCCTTTTATGGGGAAGAATATATAGGTAGATATTGGTACTGTTGCTTCAAACTCTGCTGACTTATGAATTTTCTAACCCCTTTCTGCGTTTTCTTTTACAGCGAGGTAAAAGAACGTGGAACCTGCTCTTAGCGAGGTCCGAATTTCTGAGTTGGTTAAAGCTTGGAACATCAGAGAGCCCTTGGGTGACGGCGAGCATCCCAGATCTTACGCTTTCTTGTTAGAGTATAAGAACGTGGGTTCCAGCTTCCTAGCACGACCTGTGGATAGTGTTCCGGAGTTTGCTTCTCTCGAAGAGACTACTGTCGAGCTAATCCAGTTGGACGAAGAGGAGAGGAGCTCTGAAAGTGAGCATGTCGGTAATTTAGGTGGAGGGAGCTCTGTCGGTAGCAGTTCTTCTAATTCTGAGGAGAATTCTGAAGCTCAAAAATCGTCGAGCACTTCCAGCAGTTCTGGTGAAGAGATGCCTCCCAGGAAGAATTTGATCATAGATGACGATGATGATGATGACGTGCTCCTTGCACAGAGGTCCAAGAAACCGAAGACTGCCTCTGGGGCCATAGCTACTGGTTCTCGGCCTTCTTCTCAAGAGCAAGAGAGAAAGAAGAGAGAGGAGGAGAGGAAGAAGGTGGAAGAGAAGAAGAAAGTGGAGGAGAGAAAGAGAAGGGAAAGAGAAAAAGAGGAGGAGAGGAGGAAGATGGAATTGAGGACGAAAACTGGTCAAGCCCTGGTCCCAGTGTCTGCCTTGCCCGAGGGGGCTTTGGTGGCCGCCTCTCCTCAGCTTGCCCCTGCGCTGCTCGAGAGAGCAGTCCTTCCTGCATATCGCGAGAGGGCGTTGGGGTCCGATCAACTGGCTCTGCAAGCTAGCCAGAGGCTTGCCTTGGTAAAGTTCTCTTCTAATTCTCAATTTCTTTTAACAAGTTTTGATGGTTTCTTCTTCTTGATCCCTCCCTTGTTCTTTGCAGTTTGTGACCGACTTCGTCGTGCTTTATCGCTCTCGCGACGAGCTGGTGAGAAGGAATGGTGAGCTGGAACAGCAAAAATCTGCTCTGGTAGCCAGGGGTTCTCAGCTGGAGGCCGACCTGAAGGCTGTTGATGCAGCTCGAGCTTCATCTGACCTAGCTCTTGTTAATTCTGCTCGCGAGAGAGATAATGCGGTCAGGGAGCTTGGCGAGCTCAGGAAGGCTTATGACCTGGTGTGCTCGAGCAAGCTAAACCTTGCAGAGAAGAACAGGGTTCTGGCCGAGCAACTGGAGGCGGAGAAAGCCCAGGCATCCACCCTTAAGGAAGACTCGTACAACTCTGGCTGGGCTGCTGCGTATGAGGACGCTGAGGTTCAGATAGGCTATATCAGTCGTCTGAACTTCAAGAAAGGGTGGAATAAGGCTCTCGTGGCTGCTGGGGTGGACGTTGCATCCCCACTCTTTGACGAGCACGATGCAAGGCCAAAGCCAGTCGTAGATGAGGACCCAGCCCCAACTGCTGAAGGCACTGATCCTATCTCTCAGGCGACTTATACTGACGCTCCTTTGGTCGAGAGGACAGAGGATACCCCTGCAGAGGGTAATGTCCCTGCTGATGCTGATAAGGATAAGGGACCATCCACCTCTGGGCCACCCGAGGTTGCTAATTGATAGGGATGCTTTGTAATTTTTTCTTTTTCAATCTGATGTAACCTCGTTCCTTATTAATGAAAAGACTTCATTTTTGTTTACGCTGATCTCTTTCTTTTCTCTTTCTTTTACTTGTAGTTGGTTGATGTGGATGACTATATTCCTGTTACCTCCCAACTAGGTAGGACTCTCGGTCCTAATGCAAGCCCTGCAGTTCGCCAGGCCTTTGCTAGACTTTGCAGGCTTGCTAGGTCAAGGAACCAAAAATATAAGGATCAGTCCGAGCTAGTGGCCAAGTTGAAGGACAGGCTCCAGGAGATGGAAGAAATCGGTGCTTCAGTGCAAGAAGAAGTCAGTGCACTGAGAGCAAGGTTGCTGGAGGCCACCGAGATTAACTAGGTTGGGGAGTTCCTGCAGCAGGAGAATGAAGACTTGAGGAGGGAAGTCCTGAGGCTTAAGGAGCATTCGCCGAGCATCGTTTCGGCAGTCCTACAAGGCTCTTCTTCGTCGCGAGCTGCTCGGCCTCCCCTCCCGCGTGCTGGTAGGAGTGCGAGGGGTAGGAATAGGGAAGCCGAGGAATAGCGTGAGAGGTAAATGGAGGATCTGCGCGGCGATGTTCGACGAGCTTATGTGACTGCTGCTGGGCTCCAGAGGGACGTCACTCGTCTACGGCATTTGTTCAAGAACGGTCCTCGACAAGTGTGGTCCGATGGCTACGATCAAGGCTGGCTGGAAGCTCCGACGAGACTATCAGAGTTCGAGGAGCTATCCTTCATCAGGGGGTGGTTGAGTACCCTCAAAGAGCTGCAGGTCCCGAGGAACTCGACGTTGTGGTATCGACACGAGATGTCCTCCTCTACTCTGATGCCCAATCCATTCAGGCGGGATGATCGATGGATCCCCATTGATGCTATTCCCCGGCAATTATTGGAATTGGACGCAAATGAGGTCGTGGAGGAGCTCGCCCCTGCTCCTGATGATGGAAGGAGAGATAAAGTTGCTGATTATCTTGCTCGGAGGCTTCCACCTCCTTGAGATTTTGTTTTTAATAATTGTAAATGCTTTGGGCGAGCTTCGTCAACTAAACATGTACTATCATTGTTTGTAAATATAAAAGATTAATGAAAAGTTCGAGTGTTGGGCGATTTTGCCGACTAAACGTGTTCATCCAATCCTTTTTATTTTGTCATGTGAGTGTCCGCCCAGTCCAGTATAAGAATACCATTGTGCCCTCCCTTTACCTATTAGGTCGTGTCGTCACACTCCCTTAGGCCTAAGTAGGGCAATTGGCGAGGACACACCTGGTATTGGATGTCTTCATCCGGTCAGGATTTTGTTTAACCAAAGTAGGTTTTATGCCTAAGAATACTCTGTAGGGCTTCATATATTGCCATGGGCAATGCTAAGAGGTCTGTCGTGCTTCATGACGATGACCTGAGGAGGGGTGTTCCCCTGCTATGTCATCCATTATGCATGTGATTTGGAAAGGATGTGTAATAAGATATAATTGTTACTAGTTAGAGAGTGATCAACTAAGAGATTTTCATTGGTGAATTGAGAAAGGAACTGTACTTTCACATAATGAGTACAATAAAAAGATCTAACAATAGAACTCTTAAAAATAGAATTTTTTTAGATTAGTTGCGTTCCATGCTCGTGGTATCTCTCTGCCCTCCATCGTTTTCAAATGATAGGCACCTCGCAGGTCGTCTCTAATTATCTTATAAGGTTGATTAAGTGCGAAAAGTAGCGCGTGTAAAGACGCTAATCGTTGTTTTCGTTTCGCCAACTCAATACAAAAACCTAAGTTACTACTACACTTGCGAGGCAAGCACAGCGGTAAGTCGGGTATCGAGAATCCACAGAGACGAGATGTTAGAATTTAAGTGATTTAATACTCCGAAATAAAAGTGTAAAAGATGATTACAAACTAAAAGGAAAAGTTAATCTAGGCAATGTGTTGAAACTTGATTATGAAAGCGAGTAAAACTATAGGTTGCGTCGAATATCCCTCACCCGAGTTAATTAGTATAAAATGGTCACATGGGTCGACGAGTTATTACAAATGCATCTCGTTTCGACAGTTAATTAAATCAAGGGTTGTTACGCCCTAAATCGTCATAAAAGCCTAATAAGATTTTGGCGTCAACAAATATCCCAGAAATTACGCGCGAAAGGTCGTAAGCACGGGACATACATGATATGCCCCGTCAAATCTCCTAGGCGTAATAACTAGGACAACACACCCGAAATAGACCCGTAAACTCCATCACCAAAGCAAAGCAACGCGTCAACCCGAGTGAGTTCAATTCAAACACAACCTAATTTAAGTTACCTAGAAAGCATGTTAAAAACGCGATAAATGGAAAGCGGTAAATAAACGCGGTAAAATTACACTACAAAGCAAGTAATCAAAGCATGTAAATAAAGCATGTAAACCTAAATTAGAAAGCTTGTAAATTAACTAGAAAGCAAGGAATGAAGAAATACAAACTATATTAATGGAGAGGATGATGAATAGTCAACATTCAAGCCCAAAAGTGTGTCAATCCAAGAGGAAATGAAGAAGAACCAAGCAAATCACCCAAACCCTAACTATTCTATCTTCTAAAACTATCTAAAAACGTTCACCCCTGTTTATTACATCAACATTGGCTTATATACCAAGTGGGAATTAAATTAGAAAAGAAAAGAGAAAAGAAAAGAAAAATATCTGCTGAAAAACAGGGGGCGATCGATCGACCCTATAAGACGGGGCAAAAATGGGAAGGGTCGATCGATCTACCATTTGGTCGATCGATCGACCAAGCAGGGGCAGACTGCATTTTCCCCTGTTTTGGCTTGCATTTCTTCTCCGCTAAAATCGCCGTAACTTCTTCGTTATGAATCGGAATCGCGCACCGTTTGCGTCCACGCGAAGCTTGTGAGGAGGGCTACAACTTCCATGAAGATGTTGGGCCAGGTTCCCAATCTGTAAAATGACTAAAATGCCCTCGAACGTGCGATTGTGTACGGGAATCGAGCGGAACGCGTCCGAACTTCATACTTAGTACCTAAATACCTACAAAAGCCCAATTATACCTCATATAGCATGTTAACAATATAAACCGAGGTTGTCTGGTTAACGGGCTTAAATATAGAGATTAAGGCACCCGAGGGGGCTAAAATGCGTAGGTTCGGAGGATGAAATACGCGATATTTGCGTATTATCACACCCCCTAACTTACACATTGCTAGTCCCTAGCAATGAAATAGGATGCAACAAGAACAACAAGTAAACCAAAAGCAGGAGATAGTACAAAAGTATGGTATAAAAGAAAAAGGCCACTTTCGCTGGCGATTCGATTGCATTTAGCGTATGCAATAAGCCGTTAAACCCCTAGGTTACCCTAGCGGACGAGTGTCGTCTCGTGAGGGTTTTCAGAGATGGTACCCACAAACATCACATGGTTTCCTCAAAATATGCCCAATCCAACATGCGACAAGCCCAACAAAAGCGAAAAGGATTTCATACGCATTATTAGCAAAGTGAATGAATTCACACAAAAGTCCAAATCATTAACATTATAGAATGCACCTCATAAATTGAAACCTTAAAATGTGGGAGGGGAGCGAGCACATGCAAAGTGTGATTTGGCAAAAACTTATATAAACCGGATACTACATTAAAGCAAGCATATATTCAATCCTCACGGGCATTACACTCATCAAGTGACTTCACTCGAAACAGGGAGGTAACACACGGGACATGTGGGCTAAAGAGTAAATGTAAATGGAAACTAGGCCACACACATGTCACAGATGAAGAACGCTATATATAAACTGAAAAACTGTAATCTCAATGAAAGGATACCGCACACTAAAAGAGGCGAAATGCATTTTCACAGATTATCACGACTATTATGACTTTTAAATTACATGCACCTAAGATCACATAGGACTTTAATAGGGTTATAATGTAGGTATGGCTAAGGTACGAAATGAAAGGATGTATATACGGATTCAAAGTATTCGGAATGAAAACTCAGGATAATGGGATAATGCGGGCAATATCAAAATTGGAAAACAAGTTCCAAAAAGGCATTAGATATATCATCGGGGAGAGTAATCAAAGCTTATTGAACTATATACAACATATACAAACTTCTCTTTCCTTTTCTTTTCTTCTTTTTCTCATTTTCTCTTTTGTTTTCTTTTGCTTTTTGCTTTCTCTTTTTCTTCACTTTTTTCACTACTTTCTTTTCTTTACTTATCAAACTCTCATATGCCTAAATTGCAACCGGCATCATAACAACATCATTCAATACCAAGTAAAATTCCAAACAAAGGTATGGAAAGTGTATGTATGGGTTCAAACTCCAATTTGGAGTTGGTTATGGGAATGGGATATGAAATGAAAGGCTATATTTAGGCTCAACGGGGTTAACGAGGGTAAACATATAAGGGTGAGGTTAAGGCTAATATGGGTGATATAACAAAGAATGCCTATGATCATTTCACAAAGTTTATGCAATTCTCGAGTCAAAACAATATATGAAAATCATGCTCAAGTAACACATTTCAAGTATGAACTCAATTAATGAACGATCAAATGAAAGAATAGTGATATGAATTCAACGTTTTCAATGAGAAAAGAATAATGTATAACACTCACAAACGACAAAAGGTACAAAGCTTACTCGGTGTAAGTATATACAATGCAACAAAAGATTACCGAGTTATAAAAATCTTAAACCAAATCAATATAGCAATAAAAGTGCATGTGCTCATAGGATTAAAGTTTAATTCATGAAGTTATTCATAATATCAATAAGTGAGACTAAAGTCTAATAACTTCTAAAATCGAGAACATGCATCATTGGGTTGTCTATTGGATTGGGCAATTATTAAAACTTATCATCGGAAACAAAGGCAAAATGCCCAAAAAAGGAGAAAAAATAAAGAAAATCTTTTTGAAATTTTTGAATTTTTCTAAGAAAAGCATACTAAGTAACTAACATGTGAGAAAAAACATGGACTAAAATAAGAAATGGATAGAATATCCCACACCCCCTAACTTAAAACTTGACATTGTCCTCAATGTAAATTAAGAACCAAGTCAAAGAGAGGAAAAGAGCGATATTACCCAAAAGTGGAGCGATCCCATAAGAACAAGTCCAAAGAATCTACAAAACAAGTTAGTACCGAGCATAGCAAAAACAAATAATAAAAAGTTAACTAATTACATTAGACTAAATTAAAAAGGAAAGAAAAATAAATAAAAAGAAAGAAAACTAACTATATACAACCTACTATTTAGACTCCACACTAACTGTACACTAGAAGTCTAAATAGGTGAGGGTCCACCATAAGAACGATTTGACTTTGGAGGATAACCGGTGTACCCTCACATACAAGCATGCCCTCCGAAAAATATGGATTCCATTTTAACAACGGAAGGCATGTGTAAGGCGGAAGAAATGAACCATCGCCAATTAAAAGTTTTGGAGGGACGATGGGGGGTTTGGATTGAACGGGTGACAAAAACAAGTGGGGACCGAGAAAAGCCGAATATCCTCCCAATGATTTTGAAGTTGGAATGGGAGGCGCAGCACACAAAGGCAAAGACGCGATCGTGGAGGGCGACTCGAGCAAGTATTCCTCATCGGCGATAGGGTTTAAAACATTAAAGTTTGAAACCGAATCATCGGGTACTTGTTCCGGTGGGGTAATAGAGAATGAAAATGGGGATGAAAGAAATTCAAACTCATGAGATGAATCATCATCGCATGAAGTTGGAATTTCAAAGGAAATAATATCATTTTCAATGAAATGTTTTTCTTTGGGGGCCAAAGAAGAAATCATTTCATTGCAAATAGATATTACGTCATTTTCATCCTCACTTTCAATATCTATTACGAGATGGGCAAAGTCTAGAATGGCTTGTTCCAAAGTAGGTACAAGTACCTCATTTGGTTCAAAACATTCCTCGACTTCAGAAGTCTCGGAAGCAAAATCGTCGTCAGACTCAAATAATAAATCCAACTCATGTTCCCACGAACGATTTTCTTCCCGATAGCGATTTTCAATTTTCTCATTTTCATACATACGCAAACCCTCACCAAATGTCATAGGTCGAGGTGCGGATGCATTAGAATGGGAACTTTGAAAATTGCCATCGGACTTAAACAAAAACTCATTATTATAGGAATTTTGAAAACTATTGCAATTCGTTTCAAAATTCCTATTATAAGGAGGTAAAGGCCCAAAATCATTATCATCATCATCAAAATTCCAATAACCAAAGTTTTGACTTTCGTTATACTCGCCCAAAGTCATATTTGAATTTGTTATACTTTGGGATTCTAAGTATTCATCGAAAGTCATAGGTTTGCGAGAATTTTGAGAATTATGACAAGGATTACCGAAAGAATTGGAATAAGACATGCTTACCCCAAAAATGGCTCGAAGTGGCGGATTCCACGAAGTAAGTGCGCGCGGGAAAAATTCGAGCGTTTCTAAGTGCTCAAATGTGGAAGTCCTGCAAAAAGTTAGCAAATAATACAAATAGAAAGAAAATAATATGAAACACTAAATCAAATAAAGTCTAAAACAAACTCATCCCCGGCAATGGCGCCATTTGATTAAGTGCGAAAAGTAGCGCGTGTAAAGACGCTAATCGTTGTTTTCGTTTCGCCAACTCAATACAAAAACCTAAGTTACTACTACACTTGCGAGGCAAGCACAGCGGTAAGTCGGGTATCGAGAATCCACAGAGACGAGATGTTAGAATTTAAGTGATTTAATACTCCGAAATAAAAGTGTAAAAGATGATTACAAACTAAAAGGAAAAGTTAATCTAGGCAATGTGTTGAAACTAGATTATGAAAGCGAGTAAAACTATAGGTTGCGTCGAATATCCCTCACCCGAGTTAATTAGTATAAAATGGTCACATGGGTCGACGAGTTATTACAAATGCATCTCGTTTCGACAGTTAATTAAATCAAGGGTTGTTACGCCCTAAATCGTCATAAAAGCCTAATAAGATTTTGGCGTCAACAAATATCCCAGAAATTACGCGCGAAAGGTCGTAAGCACGGGACATACATGATATGCCCCGTCAAATCTCCTAGGCGTAATAACTAGGACAACACACCCGAAATAGACCCGTAAACTCCATCACCAAAGCAAAGCAACGCGTCAACCCGAGTGAGTTCAATTCAAACACAACCTAATTTAAGTTACCTAGAAAGCATGTTAAAAACGCGATAAATGGAAAGCGGTAAATAAACGCGGTAAAATTACACTACAAAGCAAGTAATCAAAGCATGTAAATAAAGCATGTAAACCTAAATTAGAAAGCTTGTAAATTAACTAGAAAGCAAGGAATGAAGAAATACAAACTATATTAATGGAGAGGATGATGAATAGTCAACATTCAAGCCCAAAAGTGTGTCAATCCAAGAGGAAATGAAGAAGAACCAAGCAAATCACCCAAACCCTAACTATTCTATCTTCTAAAACTATCTAAAAACGTTCACCCCTGTTTATTACATCAACATTGGCTTATATACCAAGTGGGAATTAAATTAGAAAAGAAAAGAGAAAAGAAAAGAAAAATATCTGCTGAAAAACAGGGGGTCGATCGATCTACCATTTGGTCGATCGATCTACCATATAAGACGGGGCAAAAATGGGAAGGGTCGATCGATCTACCATTTGGTCGATCGATCGACCAAGCAGGGGCAGACTGCATTTTCCCCTGTTTTGGCTTGCATTTCTTCTCCGCTAAAATCGCCGTAACTTCTTCGTTATGAATCGGAATCGCGCACCGTTTACGGCCACGCGAAGCTTGCGAGGAGGGATACAACTTCCATGAAGATGTTGGGCCAGGTTCCCAATCTGTAAAATGACTAAAATGCCCTCGAACGTGCGATTGTGTACGGGAATCGAGCGGAACGCGTCCGAACTTCATACTTAGTACCTAAATCCCTACAAAAGCCCAATTATACCTCATATAGCATGTTAACAATATAAACCGAGGTTGTCTGGTTAACGGGCTTAAATATAGAGATTAAGGCACCCGAGGGGGCTAAAATGCGTAGGTTCGGAGGATGAAATACGCGATATTTGCGTATTATCAAAGGTCCTTCCCAGTTCGGTCCCAGTTTACCGTCTGATGGCTTCACTGTGTTGCCCAGAACCTTTCTTAGAACATAGTCCCCAACTTTGAATTTCCTCGGATTGACCCTTTTGCTGTAGTGCTTTGCGAGATGTTGCTGATAGCTTGCTGGTTTTACTAGGGCAAGTTCCCTGCGCTCGTCGGCCAGGTCGAGTTTAGCGAGCAAAGCCTGATCGTTCTCGCCTTGCTCGACAAGGTCGGATCTCATTGTAGGCAATCCTGCTTCTAGTGGGATAACCGCCTCCATACCATATGCTAGTGAGAATGGCGTTTCTCATGTGGCTCGCCTAGGAGTCGTTCTGTATGCCCATAGGATATGCGGTAGCTCAGTTGTCCACGCGCCTTTGGCTCGCTCTAACCGCTTCTTCAATCCAGCGATCACTGTCTTGTTGGAAGCTTCAGCTTGTCCGTTGCTTTGAGGGTAGGCCACCGAGCTGAAGTGGTGCCTGATCCCGTGTTTGTCGCAGAAGTCCTGAAAAGGGCCACTCTCGAACTGTGTTCCATTGTCAGTGATGATGGTTCTGGGGATTCCGAATCGAGTGATTATATTTCTCCATATGAACCTCATCATGTCAGCATCTCGGATGTTCACCAGTGGTTCTGCCTCGATCCACTTGGTAAAGTAATCAGTTGCAACCAACAGGTATTTGCGATTGCCGGTAGCGGTGGGCAGTGGTCCCACGATGTCCATTCCCCACTGGGCGAAGGGCCAGGGACTGGTCAGGGATTTTAATTCGCTGGCGGGCTGGTGGACCATGGGAGCGTGAAGTTGGCATTTTAGGCATTTGCGGACATATACTGCAGAGTCCTTTTGCATGTATGGCCACCAATAACCTTCCTTCATTGCTCGGAAGGCTAGAGACCTTCCTCCGACATGACTTCCACAGATTCCTTCGTGAAGCTCGTGAAGCATGGCTTTGACATCTCCTGGGTGTACGCACCTAAAGTAGGGGCCGGAGAAAGATCTTTTATACAAGTCGCCTCCTGTGGATAAGTGAAAGCGATCAACTTTGACTCTTATCTGGTGGGCAGTTCTCTTGTCCTCTAGGAGCGTTCCATTCTTTAAATAGTCTTTCAAGGGATCCATCCAGCTGGGGGCTGATTCCAATTGGAGTATTGGTTTTGCTTTTGTCAGCTCGCAGTTGGGGTAAATGCTGGGGCAACTGAGGAAATCAATAGGGATGATCCTTTTAAGGCTAGAATCAACTGCCGAACTTAGGGCTGCTAAGGCGTCAGCGTGGCTGTTTTGCCCCCTGGGAAACTGTTGGATGTTGATCTCTTCAAAGCTCGTCATTAAGTTTTTTACCAAGGAGAGGTAGGCTGCCATTCTCTCATCCTTCGCGTTATAATCTCCACTTATCTGATTGGAAACTAGTTGCGAATCTCTGAATACCTGTAAATGCTTTGCTCCCAGAGTTTGTGCCTTTTGGAGACCTGCTATTAAGGCTTCGTATTCTGCTTCGTTGTTGGAGGCTGCAAATCCCAGCCTGATTCCTTGCTCAAGGACTGTATTTTCTGGAGTGATGAGAACAATTCCTACCCCTGCCCCCTTTGAGTTGGAGGCTCTATCAACGAATAGTTTCCAGCTTTCCCCTGTAGCCTGGTTGTTCTGTTCTGTTGGCTTAGGCTAGTCGAAGGGTTCTTCGCCTGTGAATTCAGCTATGAAATCAGCAAGGATTTGACCCTTGATAGCTGTCCTTGGTTGAAATTGGATGTCAAATCGATCGAGCTTGACTGACCATTTAGACAGTCTACCCGACAAATCTGCCTTCCTGAGGACAGCCTTGAGGGAGTGTGATGTGAGGACGATGATCGTATGAGCTTCGAAGTAATGCTTCAGTTTCCTCGAGGCCATTACTAGGGCGAATGCGAGCTTTTCCAATGGTAGGTAGCGTTGCTCGACATCTAATAAGGTTTTACTCATGTAATAGACTGGATGTTGGATTCCTGTAACTTCACACATTAGCGCTGAGCTGACAGTATGACTGGATACAGAGAGGTAGAGGTAAAAAGAGTCCATGTGCTGTGGTATGACAAGAAGTGGTGGAGAGCTTAGGTAGGACTTGAGCTCGTCTAATGCTCGTGAGCAACCTGGGGTCCATTCTACTGTTTTGCTACCTTTTAAGAGTTGGAAGAAGGGCTTGCATCTCTCAGAGGATTTAGAAATGAAACGATTTAGAGCAGCGAGCATTCCAGTGAGCTTATGTACATCTCGGACTGTGCGAGGAAGTTGAACTCTTTTGATTGCATCAATTTGGTCCGGATTAGCCTCTATTCCTCGCTTGCTGACCAAATACCCCAGAAACTTTCCTGACTGGACACCGAAGGAACACTTGCTTGCGTTGAGTTTCATTCGGTACTTCCTGAGGATTTCAAAGGTACTTGACAAGTCTGAGAGGTGATTTTCCTTCTCCTTGCTCTTGACGAACATGTCGTCGATGTAGACCTCCATTGTGTCTCCCATTTGATTCTTGAACATTCTAGTAACTAGCCGTTGATAGGTTGCCCCTGCATTTTTTAGCCCAAAAGGCATGACCTTGTAACAGTATAAACCAACCGTCGTGATAAACGCCGTTTTGTCCTGATCCGGGGCATACAGGGGAATCTGGTGATATCCTGAGTATGCGTCCAGGAAACTCATTCGTTCGTGAGCTGCGTTAGCGTCTACTAGTTGGTCTATTTTCGGAAGAGGGAAGCTATCCTTGGGGCAGGCTTTATTGAGGTCAGTGAAGTCTATGCAAACTCTCCACTTCCCATTGCTTTTCGGAACTACCACTGGGTTGGATAACCATTTGGGGAATTGTACTTCTCATATGGACCCTGCATCCAGCAGTTTTTCGACTTCTTTTTCTATTGCTCTGGCCTTCTCGGGAGCAGTTCATCGTGCCTTCTGCGCTATCGGCTTGAATGTGGGATCGACGTGCAACTGATGGCATACCATATTGGGATCGATTCCTGGCAGCTCATAGGGTTCCCAAGCGAAAACATCTATGTTGCTTCTGAGTAAGGTTGACAAATCCTTTTGCTCTTGGTCAGTGAGTGAGGTTCCGATTAGGAAGACTCTGCTGTTGTCACCTTCTTTAGCCGTCACTTATACCAGGTCCTCAACGACACGCTCGGAGGGGAGGAGCCTGGTCTCTTCCAATCCAGGCCTTCCATATTTTAATTGCTATTTGGAAGGAATCGCACCTTCCTCCACTTTCTCGCTGGTTTGAACGGCTCTTTTCTCTGGCTTTGGTCTGATGGCCGCTATGAAGCACTTCCTTGCCATCGCCTGGTCGCCATGTATCTCCATTACTCCCCGCTCGGTGACATATTTGAGTTTCTGGTGGTAGGTCGAGGAGACTGCCTTCATTGCATGAAGCCATCCCCTGCTGAGGATGGCTTGATACGGTGAATCGATGTCGACCAACAAGAATTCGATCATCTTGGAAACATTTCCAGCGCGCACCGGCAGTATTATTTTGCCCAGAGGCATGGTCATCTTCCCAGCGAAGCCGACCAGAGGGACAGTGGTTCCCTTTAGGTCGGCGATGTTCAACTTCAATTTCTGGAACAGGTCGATGTACATTACTTCGGATGAGCTTCCTTGATCGACGAGTAGCCTGTCGATGTCAAAGTTGGCTATCCTGAGTGTAATGACTAAGGCATCATGATGTGGGGTCCTTACTCCCACAAGATCTTCATCCGTGAAAACAATATGCTTGTTGTAGTTGATGTCCTCTGCTCGCCGATGTTTTCCTGACTGTGATTTTGCTGGATCAATCTGAAAAGCTTGCATTACCGCTGTCAGTTTCTTTACCTCCATTCGAGCTGAGTTACCCTGGATTTGCTTAACATCAGATACTCCGTGGATTACTGTGAATTTGTGTCCGGCGTCATCTTCCAAGACGTTGTCGGGTTTTGCCTCTTTGTGGGCAGTCACTCTCTCTACCTTCTTTTCCACAAAGTCATTCAAATGTCCGGACTGGGCCAACTCCTCGAGGTGGGACTTAAGAGCCTTGCAGTGCTCGGTCTTATGCCCTCCCTCTTTGTGGAAAGTGCATCTTAACGCATTATTTCTTTTCGAGGGGTCTCCTCCCATTTTCCGGGGCCATTTGATGAACGGCTCATCTTTAATATTCGCGAGAATTTTGTAAATTGGTTCTTTGAAGATGGTGTTGACTGCCTGAAACGATCTTGTAACGTCGGGGTTCCCTCCGTTTTTGGAGCCATTCTTGCCCCCACTCTTTCCTCCTTTTTTCTGGTTCTCAACTTTCTCACTTCCCTTGGTAGTGAGCTTGGCTCGACCATTTTCTCCTACATTAAGGCCGGTGACATCTTCCACCTTTGAGTATTTCTCAATTCGGTCCATCAGGTCGTCAATGGTCGTAGCTTCCTTCTTTTTCAAGGACTGGTAAAGGAGGGAAGAGCTAGGTAGCCCAATTTTGAATGAAGCCACTGCCACTTCTTCCGCGCAGTCCTCGACCTCGTTGAATAACTCCCAGTACCTCTTCGCGTAGTCTCGGAGTGTCTCCTGAGGCGTTTTCTTCATTGTTAATAGAGCATCCATCCTTTTAGGATGGGAGCTGCTGGTGATGAACCGGGCCGTAAAGAGCTCGGCCAGGGATTTGAAATTTCTGATGGATCGGTGAGGGAGTTTCTCGAACCATTTCTGGGCCACGTCATGGAGGCTCGAGGGGAAAATACGGCACATCAGTGCATCTCGGTGATTCCAGAGGGTCATGGCCTGCCGGTACTGCCTGACATGATCAATGGGATCGGTCTTCCCGTCGTAAATCTTGAACCTTGGAGTGGCAAACTTTTTGGGAGCCTCTTCCTCTTCAATTTCCCTCGTGAAGGGTGATTTCATCTGGGTCTTGAGGTCTCTCTTGGCGAGTTCTCTGGTTGACCTGGCGCCGCGGTGAGCTGGATGTTGGTCCTTTCTCTGCGGACCAGGTTTCGTATGTTGTCGTCGCTGCGAGCAGGGCTCTGGTAGCGGCGAGCTTTTCTTAGTTGTTCATGGAGGTCGTCGTCTGAGTCGCCACCTTCGTCCCCTTGATATTGCCGCCTAGGGCTCCTTCCTCGGTTGCAAGATTTGCTCGCCTGAGGGCTAGGAGTGCGATAGGGGCATCTCCTGGTATCAGGACATAGTTCCTTCTCCAGTTTTTCCAGTCTTCTTTTCAAGCGAGCATTCTCAGCCTCATATCTGTGAGAAGACTCCCTCTGCTCGTGGAGCCTTGCCTCGTATGCATCGATCAATCTGGATATCTGCGTGGACCTTGCTGGTCCTTGACTTTCTTCTGAGGCTGGCCTTTCTAAGCGAGCCCCTTGATCTGAACGTCGGACTTCAGACCTAATCCTGCGAGGAGCAGGTGGCTCCTGAATATCTCCTGCTTGAGGAGCGTTGCTGCTGTGAACAGACATCTTAGATTTTTTCTTGGCGTGGGTTCTTCTCAGGGAAAGATGAACGGTTCCGACAGACGGCGCCAATTGTGGTGACAATTATTATGCAACACAAATAAATATGAAAGAGGTAATAACTAAGAAAGAATAAATAAAATGCCAATCACACAACAACAGGTGTACGTGGTTCAGCAAAGATGTGCTTACGTCCACGATGGTGCAGTCAGTATTATTTCTCTATATTCTGAAGAATAGGTACAGAGAATACAACTTGTCCTTTGCTCCGGACCTAGGATTTAATTTATACATGTGTATGCTAGTTAGTGGAGATGATGGGTTCCTTCATATTAGCCATCTTCCCTATCCTTTCCCTTCATGGGATTGTGCTCCCCTATAACTTCTCTTCATGGGATCGTGGGGAGAGACCGGGTCAATATGAAAGATAGAGGGCCTGGATTTTGGGCCGCCAGAACTGGGCTACTCGTCCAGGCCCATGGTCCTAAATTCTGGGTACCTACAGGCATCATCATTAAAAAGGAATAATCACCAAAGGCACAACAATTGAAAGTAAAAACCATAATTCAAAAGGTATAACCATTGAGAAACATAACAACAAGGCATACCCGTCTAATGGCATATCCATCTAAAGTCATAACCACTAGTTTGAAGGTATAATCATTGTAAGGCATAATCACCAAGGGCATAACCATTGATAAGAATAACTACAACTTCAAAGATATAAACATCAATCCTAACCATAAAAAGAAAAGGAAAACTATATATGCACCAGACAGTTTTATCGGAGAATTACCGGATCATCCTTTTTTTTTTTTTTTTTTAAGTTTATATTATTTTGTTTTTAACAATTGAAATAAAAACAGTTTTTTGTATATATAAAAAAGTTTTCCTATTGATATAAAAAAAAGTTTTTTTTATATTAACTAAACAATTTTTTATTAAAATTAAATTAAAAAATATTTCTTTCATAAATAAAAAAATTTATGTTTATTGACATGACATCGCGATTGATTAGTATTGCTAGTGCGGACCCACATTTGCACACCCACATCATTTGTTGGATGTGGATCCGGGCTAATGACACTAATCAAACTGTGTGTTGAATATGACGTGGTATGTTTTTTTATATTATTTTTAACTCATTTAGTCCCTCAAACACCAATTTACCCAATATTCTCTTATTTTTAAAGGTTCGCCCGAGCGGCACCCCTTATTTTTTAAATTAATTTTTGTTTAATGAGATATGTACCGGATGCTTTTACCGGATCTCCCTTTTTTTTAGTTTCTAATTCTTTTATTTTAACAACTGTTTATATAAAAAAACCGTTTTTTATTTAAAAAATAGTTTTCCTATTAATATAAAAAACTATTTTTTATTTTATTTTCTTAAAATAGTTTTTTTTGTTATTTTTAATTAGTATTTTTGTTTTTTTATAATATTTTTAACTCATTTAGTCCCTCAATCACCCATTTATACAATATTCTCTTATTTTTAAAGGTTCGCGCCAGCGGCACCCCTTATTTTTAAACAAATTTTTGTTTAAAAGTTCAACTTAAAAATTAATTTCTTATTAGAATAGTTTTTTTAAAAGTTCGACTTAAAAAACTAATATAATAAGAAATTATTTTTTTTATATTATTTTTAACTCATTTAATGTCTCAAACACCCATTTGCCTAATATTCTCTTATTTTTAAGGTCCGTGCCAGCGGCACCCATTTGCCTATTCTAATAAGAAATTATTTTTTTATATTATTTTAACTCATTTAGTACCTCAAACACCCATTTACCAAATATTTTCTTATTTTTAAAGGTCCGCGCCATCGGCACCCCTAATTTTTAAACCATTTTTTGTATTTCTTAAAACTATTTAAAAATGTAAAAAGACAACTTTTTATTTATTTATATTAAACTAATTTTTATTTTTTGAAATAATTTTTTTCACAAAGCTTTAACAAACACAAAGAAAGGAAGAAAAAAAAAGGGCATCCGGTAATTATCCGGTAAATTTGTCCGGTAAGTATATCAGTGCTCAAAAGAAAAACCATAAGTTAGAGAGTATACCCACTGAGAGGCACAACCACATAAGCATAACCATAGAATGGCACAACCACCAAAGATATAATTGATAAAGCGTACAACTGTCAAAAAGTAAAGCCACAAAAGGGTATAGGCATGAGGCATAAAAATTAGAGTTTTCGGTAGTCCAAAAAAGGTTCCTAAATACTCGACATCCATATAATGGGGAAATACAAAAATCATAATGGGGGAAAACACAAGTTAGAATTTTTTTTTAATGGAGGTAAAACCACAAGTTATTAGTTGTTTAATAAAGATTCATAAATTCTCTATATTGATATAATGGAGCAAAAGCATAATATAAAAAAAATAAAAATTGAGGAAAAATAACTAGTTCTAAGTTTTATTATAAAGATTCATAATCCTTAATATCCACATAGTGGGGGGAAATCGTAAGTTATAACTTTTTAGAAGTAGAAGCAAAACCACAAGTTACCAGTCGTCTCATAAATATTCCTAAATTCTCTAAATTCATGTAATGGAGGCAAAATTAAAAGTTAGAAAGATTTCATAATGGTGGAAAAACACAAGTTAGAATATTCTCAGACTATAGGCAAAACCACAAGTTATCAGTTGTCTCATAAATACTCCTAAATTCTTGATATCCATATAATGGAGGCAAAACTAGAAGCTATAAATTTTCATAATGTTGGCGAAAACACAAGTTAGAATTTTTTTTTTAAATAGAGGTAAAAGATCAAGTTATTAGTTGTCTCATAAAGATTCCTAAATTCTCAATATCCATATAATGCGGAAAATCGAAACTTAAAATATTTTCATAATGGAGGCAAAACCACAAGCTGGAATATTTTCATTATGGGGAAAATGCCACAAATTTGATAATTATTAAAATGGAAGCAATAGTGCAATTTAATAGTTATCTCGTAAAGATTCCTAATTCTCGATATCCAAGTTAGAAAAAATTCAAATTAGAGGCATGAACATTGTTATTAGTTGTATTTGAAAAAAAAAAGGTAAACTAAACCACTCATTACCGTAGATAATTCATATTCAATAAATTCTGGAAAAACAAAGCCATTAATGCATACATAACTTTGTTAAAAGAAAAATTTGCAACCACAATCAAAAGTTTCAAACGTAAATAGTTATAGGGTTTCATCACGAAACAACACTATGTCACAATCTAGACATTTCTAAGCTCCCAAGTAAAAAAAACTATAACCAATTTCATTAATCATTAACTCCATATTTCACTTGTAAATTCGAATCAATAACTTTCTCAACAACTTTAACACTCTTTTACTCATTAAGAAATTTCTCCATTGATAGTTTTAATGAGCAATTATCTTCAAAAGTGCATCAAATCCCCTCAAGAAACTTCTAATTGATTATTTATATGAACATTCCCTAAGCGATGTTATGTCTACTATCTATTAAAATAATTGTACAGAATTATAAACTATAATATAATTACAAAAATGAAATACTTACTTGTATTTGCAGAAATAATATTAGAAAAGAAAAATAATCCGAGCCCTGTTTAGAACAGTCTCCTTAAGACAAATTTATTCCCTCCACAAAGTGCCAAAGGTAATGAATAATTGTCTCCCAAGATAGAACGAATTTCCAAATTAATCAAGTAGCACAACAATGATTAATTTCTTCGAACACAATTATGTGTTTATACTCAACTAGACCAAAGAAATAATATGCAGGAATGTATGCAGTAGCAGTAGGAAAAAGAAATATTTTCTGGGAAAAGATGCAACATAAATTCGGAATTATGGGAGGGACAATTTTTCAGTAGTCAAAACTGAAGGAGAAAGGTTTAATTTATAGCTTTTGTATTGACTGTTGGAACAGTCAATCGAAATTAACTGCCAAAATAGTTAAATGAATTAACTGTTGACTCTTGGCATTAACTCAAACAGTGCCGAGCCGAGCCGGCCGGACGGACGAACGCGCGCGCGCGCGTGTGGACCTTTGACCGAAAGTCAACCCATGCATAGCTTAGGTCATCTCCCCTTCAAAGAGTTGGGATACCCTCAAGTCATCCAAGCCTTAGTCCATCATTTGGGTTTTATTAACTCATCATTTTCCCACTACTCTTCCAATGTGGGACAAGAGTTAAACATACCCAATTCATTAACTTTCATTGCTTTGTGAGTCACTTCTGGGACATATTTATCATTCATAACTTATTAAAATTTGACATATGAATATACTACGTTAATCTCCTTGCGGAGGAGAACGCGTTCGTATATGGTCCCACGATTTTCGTAGTGTGGGTACCACCTAAATTTGAGCTCAAAGTTGCTCAAAATTCTGTCCAGGAAATTCTGGACAGCTTTCTAAGACCCAATTTAAGTCCAATTTTCCAACAATCCCCCACATGAATGATATATCGCTATAAATAAAACATAACAGATGCTAATGCAGATGCAGACACAGGTTGAGTAAAACTGAAGACTTATTGCATCAGGAGAAGTAGCCTAGTGGCCTTAAACTTTCCTTAGTGATATAATATCCGATTTACTTGGTTAATCAGTAGACTTCACGTCCTTGAACTGTCAACCTTTTTGTAAACCTCGACAACAATATTCACACAACAATTCTTCAACACAGTTGGTTCTCATGTTTGTGTTCATTTTGTCCATGAACACCACTTGGTTCCGTGAGTATTTTAGAGAATATGCCTTTCATTATTCTCATAGAAGTGGCCCCCTTCTTACTCACATAGGTGACTTCCATAAAGAGTATCCTGCAATACCCCACTTAGACGTACTAAGATATAGATGTCATTAAAAGCATAACTTGTCCTAATATCGCGGCAGATATGCAATGTCTCATCTTTGGAATGGATAGGATTGAATATCCTCCAGTACTTACTGAATAAAACGTAGTTCGGTTTGCCCATTGAATCTAGATCTTGGGATCTCCAGTCAGCTAGGTTGGGTTTCCACTATATTTATTCTTATTTATTTATAGGCTTTAGACCCATTCCTCTCGATGATCTTTCAACTTGCTCTCGGTTTAAACCTTTCTTTAGTGGATCCGATATATTATCTTTTGACTTTACATAGTCAATTAAGATAATTCCATTTGAGAGAAGTTGCCTAACGGTATTGTGTCGACGACGAATATGTCGTGACTTTCCGTTATACATGTGATTTTGTGCTCTTCCAATCGCTGATTGACTATCGCAATGTATACAAATTGCGGGAACATGTTTAGACCAATTTGGAACATCCTCTAAGAAATTTCGAAGCCATTCAGCTTTTTCTCCAGCATTGTCTAGTGCAATGAATTTAGATTCCATTGTCGATCTAGCAATGCACGTTTGTTTTGAGGATTTCCAAGATACGGCTGCACCTCCAAGGGTAAACACATACCCACTCATAGACTTAGAGTCTTTTGTATCAGATATCCAATTTGCATTGCAATGTCCTTCAAGAATAGCTGGATATTTTGAGTAGTGCAGTCCATAGTTTTGATTATATTTTAAATAACCCAAAACTCTCAATATTCCTTTCCAGTGATCTCTTCCTAGATTACTTATAAATCGACTTAACTTACTTATTGAATATGCTATGTCCGGTCGCGTACAGTTCATGATACACATTAAATTATCGATAATACGAGAATATTCTAGTAGAGATATGCTTTCGCCTATTTCTTGCTAGATGCAAATTTACATCTACAAGTGTGTTGGTAGGACTAATATCACACTTCTTGATTTTTTCGAGTACTTTCTCTATGTAATGAGATTGAGATAATATAAGTCCATCCGATGTTGTAGAAATTTTAATTCCTAATATAAAATTGGCGATTCCCAAATACTTCATATCAAATCTACTACTCAACATTTGTTTTGTAGTTTTGACAATTTCTAAGTTACTACCCATGATAAGCATATCATCAACATAGAAGCATACAATGACATATCCATTATGAATGTATTTAAAGTAAACACATTTATCGCATTCATTAATTTTGAAACCATTTGATAACATTGCATTATCAAATTTTTCATGCCATTGCTTAGGTGCTTGTTTTAATCCATATAGTGATTTAGCAAGCTTACATACTTTTCCTTCTTGTTCGGGAGCCTTAAACCCTTCAGGTTGCTCCATATAAATTTCCTCGTCTAGTTCACCGTTTAAGAATGCAGTTTTTACATCCATTTGATGTATTTCAAGTCCATTAATAGCAGCTATTGCTATTAACATCCGAATGGACGTTATTCTTGTTACCGGTGAATATGTGTCGAAGTAATCCAACCCTTCCTTTTTCCTATAGCCTTTAGCTATAAGTCTAGCTTTATATTTATCAATTCATCCATCGAACTTCAATTTCTTTTTGAAGATCCATTTATAACCTAACGGTTTTGAACCTGGTGGAAGATCCACTAGTTCCCATGTATGATTTTGTAATATGGATTCAATTTCACTATTAATTGCGTTTTTTCCAATTGGAAGCATCGGGTAGGGATATAGCTTCTTTATACGATTGAGGTTCATTTTCTAGAAAATATGTTAGAAAATCCGGACCGAAAGAAGTCGAGGTTTTTTCTCTTTTACTACGTCTTGGTTCATCCTCTATTGGTTCAATAGGTTGATGAGTACCACTTGTAGTAGCTTAATTTGTCCTTTTAGAAGGACCAGATTCTCGGGTCATGTTATACGGGAATTCATTTTCAAAAAATGAAGCGTCCCTCGATTCAATAACCGTAATTACATGAATATCCGAAATCTCATATTTACAAACTAGAAATCGATATGCACTGCTATTAGTAGCATAACCAATGAATACATAATCCACGATTTTTGGCCCTATTCTTACCTTTTTAGGTTTAGGAACCATCACTTTGGCTAAGCACCCCCACACTTGTAAATATTTATAGGAAGGTCTTTGACCTTTCAATAATTCATAAGGTGTCTTGTGATTCTTTTTGTGAGGTACTTTATTGAGAATGTAATTAGCAGAAAGTAAGGCTTCCCCCCCACAAATTTTGTGGAGCTCCTGAACTTAATAACATTGAGTTCATCATTTCTTTCAAAGTATGGTTTTTGCGTTCAGCAACACCATTCGATTGAGGAGAATAAGGAGCGGTTGCTTGATGAATAATCCCATTTTCTGAACAAAATTCCTCAAATGGATATTCATATTCACCTCCTCTATCACTCCTAATAGCCTTTATCTGTTTGCTTAATTGATTCTCAACTTCATTCTTATATTGTTTAAATGCATTAATAGCCTCATCTTTACTATGTAACAAATATAAATAGCAATATTTTGTGCAATCGTCAATAAAAGTAATAAAATACTTTTTTCCACCTCTAGTTTGAACAAATTTTAAATCACAAATATCGATGTGAATTAAATCTAAAGGTTCAGTTATCCTTTCAACATAATGGAAAGGTAATCTAGCTAATTTAGATTCCACACAAATTTTACATTTATGATTTTTATCAATATTAAATTTTGGCAAAAATTCGAAGTTAATTAATCTACGCAATGTATCAAAATTAACATGTCCTAATCTAGCATGCCAAATATTAGATGACTCAATCAAGTAAGAAGAACTAGCAATTTCATTCATTGAAACAGATGTTTTTGGGGTTAGAGTAAGAACATTGAGTTTAAAGAGCCCCTCATTTTGGTAGCCCTTTCCTACATACATTTCATTCTTAGACAACACAAAACGATTACACACAAACATAAGCTCGAAACCATTTTTAGTCACGAGAGATCCAGAAATCAGATTCTTTCGGATATCAAGCACGTGAAGAACATTATTGAGAGTAAGTTCCTTTCCATAAGTCATTTTTAAAACAATCTTTCCTTGTACCACCACCTTAGAAGTGGAAGAATTTCCCATAAAGAGGTTCTCCTAATTTCCAAAGGCTTATAGGTGGTGAACATCCATTTGTTTGCACAAATGTGTCGTGTGGCTCCAGTGTCCACCCACCATTCCTTGGTATTTCCAACCAAGTTACATTCGGAGACCACGGCATAAAGATTCATATCCGCAAAATCATTGGAGATATCCTCACCCTCAGTTATATTTTCTTGAGGGTTATTTTTATTTTGCTTCTTAGGCTTACGACACTCGCTTGAGCGGTGTCCAGGTTTACCACAATTATAGCATTTGCCTTTAAACTTCTTCTTGTTCTGTTTAGAAGTGCCTTCCCCATCATACTTTCGTTTGTTCTTCTTAGGACCTTCAACAACATGGACCTTCGTTTCCATTGGATTCTTCCCACTTTTCTTTTGAGACTCACGGTTGTCTTCTTCGATTCTCAGCCTGACCACCAACTCCTCCACATTCATCTCCTTTCACTTATGCTTGGGATAGTTTTTGAATAATGTCCAAGATGGTGGCAATTTTTCAACAATTGCAGCAACTTGGAAAGTTTCACTAATTGACATTCCTTCAGCATGAATGTCGTGGAGGATCACTTGGAATTCTTGCACTTGCGAGATTAATGATTTAGAATCAACAATTTTGAAGTCCAGAAAATGCCCGATGATAAATTTCTTCATCCCATCATCTTCAGTTTTATACTTCTTTTCCAAAGAATTCCATAATTCCTTGGATGTTTTGATCATGCAGTAGACATGGTACAATGTCTTGTCCAAGTAGGCCAGAATATAGTTCCGGCATAGCATCAACATCAGCAACCTTTTCAGCGTCATCTCCCTCTTGAATAGAGGGGCAATCTTCATATACAAACCTACCCGGTTGGCAGGTAGTGAGATAGAAGTACATTTGTCATTGCCAACGTTTGAAGTCAGCCTCAATAAACTTTTTCGATTTCTCCCCGTGTGGCATAGATACGGGTGCAGTCACATTTGTGTTGGTGACAATCAATTTAGTAGGAGTAGTGTTCGTACTTTATGATTCCATTTCTGTTACAAAAATAGAATTTTTATCAATGATAAAATTCATATATAATGAATTAATCAAAACAGAATACAAAATTTTGTGCACCAATTTCCTCCAAATATAATTCACAATAAGTGAATTCCAAAAGAATTCCAAATAAAATTTAGAATTAAACTATAATATAAACAAAAGTTTATACACAATAAAATCAGTGTCACACTAATTTTTAATAATAAAAAGAATTCCGTACAAAACAGAATTATAATTTAAAGATTAAATTTTTTTACATAAACAGATTTTAACAAGAATACACAAATAAAATTTATTTTCTAAAACAGAATATAAAACAGTATAGAAATTAATTTCTGTACCAAAACTGTTTTATTAATTTCTGCGTTAAAGCAATAACATAATTCATTTTTTCTATCAAAACAGATTTTAATCTCAACAAATAAATTTCTGTAAATAAAGAATTTTTGTACACTACAAAACAGTAGAATAAATAAATTTGTCTTAAGATTGTTATGTCTAATATTTATTAAAATAATTGTACATAATTATAAACTATAATATAATTACAGAAATGAAACAAAATTACAGAAATGAAATACTTACTTGTATTTGCAGAAATAATATTAGAAAAGAAAAATAATCTGAGCCCTGTTTAGAACAGTCTCCCTAAGACAAATTTATTCCCTCCACAAAGTGCCAAAGATAATGAATAATTGTCTCCCAAGATTGAACGAATTTCCAAATTAATCAAGTAGCACAACAATGATTAATTTCTTCGAACACAATTATGTGTTTATAGTCAACCAGACCAAAGAAATAATATGCAGGAATATATGCAGTAGCAGTAGGAAAAAGAAATATTTTCTGGGAAAAGATGCAACATAAATTCGGAATTATGGGAGGGCAAATTTTTCAGTAGTCAAAACTAAAGGGGAAATGTTTAATTTATAGCTTTTGTGTTGATTGTCGGAACAGTCCACCGAAATTAACTGTCAAAATAGTTAAACGAATTAATTGTTGACTCTTGGCATTAACTGTCAAATAGTTAATTAATTATTAATTAATTTCGTAATCAATATGGAACTTTGACCGAAAGTCAATCCGTGCATAGCTTAGGTCATCTCCCCTTCAAAGAGTTGGGATACCCTCAAGGCAGCCAAGCCTTAGTCCATCATTTGGGCTTTATTAACTAATCATTTTCCCACTACTCTTCCAATGTGGGACAAGAGTTAAACATACCCAATTCATTAACTTTCATTGCTTTGTGAGTCACTTTGGGGACATATTTATCATTCATAACTTATTGAAATTGGACATATGAATATACTACATTAATCTCCTTGCGGAGGAGAACGCGTTCGTATATGGTCCCACGATTTTTGTAGTGTGGGTCCCACCTAAATTTGAGCTCAAAGTTGCTCAAAATTCTGTCTAAGAAATTCTAGACAGCTTTCTAAAACCCAATTTAAGTCCAATTTTCCAACAAGCGACTTGCAAAACAATCCTTAAAAGTAGGGTCTCGCTGTAAAATCGATAAGCGATCAAAAAACTCATGAACAAAACCACATCGAAACCTAAACCCTTCATATCATCTACAAATCTTTAACCTTTTTATTATTATCTTCATTCACGAGAATTCGATACAAACCCAACTTGTGAATACTAATAGCCAACTATCACAAAAGCATAGTAAGAAGGCCCACACTCTTCAGAGACAAAAAGGATAATGTATCAGGATAATAGTGAATCATCAGACAGAACCCGAAAAAATTCACACTAGTAAGTGTAACCCTATTAAAAAAATGGACTCAAAATTACCAGTTCCTTAAAATAATATTTTTATCCCAAAACTTCACAACAACAGCGTGAAGAGTCTCATTGGATCCAACAAGATAAGACAACAAACTAAATTAATATTTTAGGAATCCACTTAAAATATAAGATAGAGTAGCAGAAGTAGCAAGCATCTAAACACTAAAGGCATAAACATAAGCAAATATCGATAAAGACACATCACAAAAGAAGTAAAAATCTCTCAAGGGATAAAGAAAATTAATGAGGCCAAGTTAGATAAAATTTCTCACTTTTGCCCTATAAAAAGCAATTTGGTGTTCTAAAGAAATGAAGAATTTTTTGGGAGGGACTTTTGGAGAACCAAAGTAAAGTTATTCTATAATTTTTTTTGTGAGTGTTTTGTGAGGCAAAGTGAGTACACTTAGTGGGGTGCTTTATCTATGCAAATTCTTCAAGGGTTAAAACACCGTGATTCGCAAGTTGCATGATTAATGAGATTTAATTTTTTTTTCTTGCAATTTATTTGTTCTAATTATGTTTCTAGCGTAAATATATTGCTAGGATTAGAAGAAGTTTCTCAATATTTTATTAATGCATGTTATATTAGTTTAATTCATATGAATTCCCTAAACATGCTTTAAATGTCTTTTTTAAAAATTATTATTCACTAAAATATTACGAGAGTGATATGTTTGATGGGTTATACTTATGTTAAATCATTTTATTGTCCATACTTAAAATGACTTATAATACTGAGATTGATATTTTAAAGGGAATAGGATTTTTATCGTCTAATTAAGATAACAATTATTTTGAAAAGAAACTTAATGTTTTATCTTTCGAATTTCACGAGAAGAGATTATGTGAATTTTGAGTTATAAAAAGGGAATTTTGAATTAAACTAGTTTATCGTAATATAATAAACATGGTAAATGGATCTCACATCCTAATAATCTATCCCATATCTTTTATAAACTTTGTGTTTTTGTTCATTAGTAGTGCTTAGTTTACTTTGTTATTACATCTTTCATTCAAATCAGTATTTGTCTAGTTGGAAAATTTAAGTTTAAAATTGAACAAATCTTTGTGGAGTTGAATCATACTTGAATTATGTATACTATAATAGCCTGTGCACTTACGGTAATTGTATTTTCACAACACTAGAAAATCGCTAATTAAAATAAACTTCACTTTATTGAAAAATATGAATTTTAACAACAAAAAAAATTACAATAACGACAATTGATTTGGAAGAAATACTATTTGATTAAGAAGGAATTATAATGACATCAACACCAAAAGTGACACCAGACAGTGGCACCGATGAAATCCCCACACTAGTCCCATAAAAAAAGAATAAGTAACAAGAACTTAAGGTCCAACACTGGCATGAACCATTAATGAATAAACATTAATAGAATAACCAGGGGAAATCATCACACCAACCATACTGGTCACAACAATAGGAGGACGAGGCATAGAAATAACAAATTCTTAAGATAAGTTCTCCACTTCCTCTAGATCAATAGATGATCAAGTTTCACCTATATAAAAAACCAAAGGACATGAACTCAACCCACCTAAGGGGGAGGATCCAATATAGTTATAACCTGAAAGATTACCAATTTTGAAAAATAGCTCATAACAACATATCAAATAAAAAAGATATTACAAAAGGCACAACCCAAAAAGTATATCTACTAACTTAAGAAGTGTTAGCTAACATAACAAAACCAACACTAACGAGGTTTATAGGAGAGAATGTCATAATAATAAGAAAAAATGTGGGGCTAAAATAAATGATGAAGCCAATAAATTACTCAAACAAATAGTCAAGTAAGAAGTACAAGTATCAAAATGTAACGTCCCGACCCGAATTTATGGGTTACCCGTAGTCAACCCAGTCCGACCCAAGCGTTAGGCATAAAGTGCAATGAAACAACCTATATAATGTTGCTAGTCCAATTGTATTTTAATTAACATTTCACTTGTTTAGCATGCGATTCCAGTTTCAAAATAAACTATGTGTGGGACCGTATCACACCCTGATTTCTCGGTGGAAAATGTTTCCTTCAGATAATACTAAATCAAAATTGAGTCATACATACTATGCTACTTAAGAATGTATAAAAGCTAAATTGTCTTACACTGTAGTTTAAAAGTCTTATTCTTTTATGATTTCTTTGCATATCTCAAATTGTTACAGTATAATTCCTGAAGCATTTGCCATTTCCTGTTGCTACATGTGCAAAGTAAATGGAAGGAACGAATCAGCAAAATTACTGAATAGGCTCTACCAATTCTATAACAAGTATGAATATAAATAAAGTTTGAAATGTGTATAGAATTCATTGTTTAGCAATTTAATAAATAAATAAAGTGGAAGCAGTTGTTTTTTCATAATAACCCTTAAGTAAAATCAAGGAGTATGAACTAATAATTCCATTTTTACTAGTTCATTAAGGGTTATATAAAGAAAATTAGTGTTGTAGTAAATGTAATGGAACAATGGTTCCTAGTAATAAATATCAAAATGTTGGAACTCGTAATTCCATAGTGATTAGTCTGTTTAAGAAATATGGTTCATTACCAGTATAGTTAGAATCATGTTTGAAGAATGTCAAAGAATTTGAACTGATAATCCCATTCTTACTACTTCACTAAAGGGTATAGAGGAAATTAAGTCATTAGTTTAACTTTATCATAATCAGTTAATCAATCAATCAAGCAACCCATAACTTTTGGGGAAATGTGATTGGCTAAGCACACTAGATAAGTGGGACTCACATGTATGTATCAATAATCAAGGCTCTCAATCTTCTGAGACCAATAGATCAAATAGAATTTTTTGTGGGATAACACGTCAATTTACTTCCTAGTTAATACTGATGCTTATAGTAAAAATGGCACAAAAGTGTAAGGGCAAACTGAATCAATAAGTATGATCTCAGTTATTAGGTGAGAAGAGTTAAAATTGATTCTAAAATTTAAATACTGGTGATGATTCAAATATTAATGATGGTTAACAAAATATGTAGTATAGCAGTATAATAACATGCACATACAGAGAGTAAATGTGGCTATCACATAGTGATATCAATAGTAGTATTTCAAATACTCAAAGTATAATAGTGAAAAGGTAGGAAAAACCTACTTGTGGATTATAATCTTTACGTTGTCCTTCAGAGATCTTTCATTATTGTATTCCAGTTTTCATAGTCATTTGTACTCAGAATCAGAGTGGTTATATCGGTATTTTTTAAAAGAATGGATTGGGTTTAGGACATCATACGTCATTCGATAAGTATGAATACAACTTATTCTATATGAATCTCGTATATAATTAGAATTACGATCTCCAGTTAATGGGTCAGATAAATAAATTACGTTGACTGATAACTAATAACTCATATGAGTCCAATTAATATAGATGGGTTTGTACTTAATATGTTCGAAATGGTCAGAGAGATAGGGCAATAACTTATTTTATATGTAATATCGGATTCACACAATTTTAATAATTACATAACTAAAATAATAAATCTCGTCTGTTGATGAAAAATAAATAGCAAGTATCTTGGTATTGACATAATAAGAGTTTTCAAAAAATAATCATTAACAAGAATTAAACGATTCAATTTTTTTTAAATATAATTTCAATATGAACAAATAATAATTCTTTTTCAAATAAAATATTATCCTAATCAAATTTTACTTTTGATCCGTCAAAAGTTAAGATTTATGGTTTTCATCTACATTCCTCGAATATATTAATACTATAATTTATTATTCGTAACACAAAATAATTTAGAAGAAAGTTGAAAACTCCCCTCCCCCTATTTGGACAATAATCCAGTGATCGTGCCACTTCCAAAATTAATCAAGATAAAAAAATTAAGCAGCCCAACACCTGCATAATCACAATACGACTCGTAATATAGTCTCAGGTTATAACGACGACATAACCTGGTGTCGTTTGGTATCTTGACTCGTGAAAATATATTTTTAACAGAAAATGGACATTGGGTCAAAGACCCAATTTTAAAAAAATACGATTTCTCGTATGTATTTGAGTGTTCGTGTTTACGGTATTTTATACGTAATCGAGTATAAATAGGGACTCAAAATAACACAAAAAATATCCCAATTAATTTTTCCAAATCCAAATACCAAATTGGCAATATCCCCAAAAAATTAAACAGAGTCGACACCAAGTCGTGACGAATTTCAATCCAAGAACAAAACCCAACGAAATTGACTCGGAGTTGTGTTTGATTATGTGTGTGTGTGTGTGAAAAAAAATAAAAATAAAAACAAAAAAATGAATTATATCAACTCGTAACCCCTATTTTTGGGTTTCCCATTTCGTTAGCCATGGCCATCACCATGGTAGGCCGGAGTTTGCTTCCACCCACACACAAACGCAGGTCTACACACACACACACACAAAAGCTTTAGGCTTCATTTCAATGGCATCTAGGAGAGAGAAAACATAATTACATAATTGGGTGTCATTGGATAATTACGCACAGAATCTTTAGACTTCATTTCTATGGCAGTTGGATAATTACGTAATTAGGTGTCGTTGGTACTCAATTATAATTTTTTTGAGGGGCATAATTTTTATAATTTTTGAAATTTCACCCAACTATAAGTTAGTATTGGAGAGCATAGGACACATTTCTGAATTTCTTCGCGTTGACTTTACTTTTGGACTACACTAATTTATACCCACTATAATTTAAATAATAATTAAAAATAATATGTTTTAAATTCGTTCCAATCTCCGTTTTATCTGAAAAATATTCTATTTCGAACGATAGAATAGACGTGTCGACCCTATTTACATGTTACAGAGCATATGTACGAGTCGTAAATGTCGAGAAATTTATTAATAGTCCGTAAAATGCATTTTGACACATAAATAATTCAATTAAAATGAAAATAAAAGTCATGGTCTTACAATCTACCCACCTTAAAAAAATTTAGTCCTCAAAATTTCCTATATTCTGAGAGTTTCAAGTGCTCGTGGTATTCACATTGTTGATGATATGATAACACATTTGTTCGAATTTGTAAATCTATTGTATAGCTTTGACGATTTTCTTCACGTCTATCTTCCATCATTTGTAGGTTATACAACATTATCGTATATGAATAACTTGACATAGCTTATAATTAGAAACAATTGGAATTTCATCTAATTAATAGGCATTTTTACAAGCTTTTCATGTGTCGTCTATTGTGGGATAGGTTTACGTAATGAAGCTTTACATATCGTCTAGTTATATAAAGTTTGGTCATATCTCAAGAATCCCATACTATCAAGATGATGGTATTGGTAAAGTTCATTGTAGGTTATATATAGTTCTGGAAATAATGATATCTTACTATATAAAATATAGCGCCGGCAAGAGAATACTATAGGCTTGAAACATTGATATCGTAATAATAACATTTGACAATCGTTTGTGTCGTAGGTATAACTTATGTTCGGGTAGGTAAGTTGATAGTTTTCTCATCGTAAGTTGCCTTATAACGTAATTGTAAGTCGCGGTTTTCCATAGTATAATAGATTATAATATAAAGGTATCTCTTTTCTATATCAAGAGTAATAAGTTTACTATTAGAAGTTTCAATTCCAAACTTTGTGGTAAAACACGTATTTCTTATATTAGTATTTCTATAAATAGCGAATAATCTGGGTATTTACTATGGTTGTAGAATCATAAGCTTACGCAATCGAAAAGAATCTTCGACTATTTGATGTAGTTAATACTTCTTTATGGAGGTTTTCTTATGGTTTCAATTATGGAAAGAAACTGTATCGAGTATCTTAATGTAATGTTTCTCAATACCAAAACATGGTGTGTGTCTAGGATTTAATTGTTCCATTAAGTCACTATTTTGACAACTGATACTTTCGAGTATTTTAAGTAGGCTTTTTGATTCGATTGGTGCCTGGGGTCACATAATATTAAGAAGCATCATAGTTGGTATAATATCTAATTTTTTAGAATTCATAACATGGAATCTATGATAGATATATAAAGATAATTGATTCTCTAAAGCACATCAAACTATTCTAGATATACTGTGAACTTTAGGGCAAATTTGTGGACCAAATAGATAGAAGTGATTCACTTAAGATAATGTGAGTATAGTTATACAACTCTATGGAAGATGTTTCTATTCCTAGTATCATTTAAAATAATGATACTACTGGTTGAAGTATATGAAATCGAAGTACTAATGTTTATAAAGTCGTAGCAATAAGGATTAAAACTTTCCTATAATGATTTGTATATTTTATGTAGGATAACGTTAGATTATAATGATGTCCAGTCTAACTTTATATATGTAGAAGCATGATTCGTGTGTCACAGAAGAAAGGATACCATCCTATTTATTCCAACATTCGAGGTAACTTGAGATTTTATGTACATTGACTGGGTTATTTATGTCGATAATCTTACTATGAATCCTAATACTGAGTTTTTAAAACAAACAAAATTGAAGTTAACAAAATATTTGGTGAATTTATCAAATATCATCCATAAATCGATTTACATACTTGGTACGTATGAAGTAATTCACAAATAAAATCCATAGATATGTGATCCTATTTTCATTCCAGGATCAAAATAAATTCATTAGGTACATGTAATCTATCTCAAAATTGAAGACTTATTTCCCTATCGCTTGGTAATCATCAAGTCTAACTTTTAGTTTGATATTGTAGCGCAAGGAGATCTCGAAGTGATTATTCTAAGTTTATCTTTCTCCAGGTTTGGTAACAAATACTAGTTGGTTAATAAAAAAATCACGAGGTTGTGTAAATCATATGGTTATATGGTATCAACAATAGTTTAAGAAATTATGTCGATAAATCTTCTGACAAGTTTCAACTTAAAGTGCTGTCTATAGCATTTACTTTTTTTCGAGATAGCTTTATCTAATTTGAATCAGTAATCCTCAAAATTATATTCACACATTTATCGTAAATTTAAAATTCCTTGCGTAAAAATGTATCTCAAACTTTTATCATCTAAACTTACCTAGAGATTTTTTATCATACAATAAAAATTTTAGGTTTCCTAGATTTATGCAAAAGATATCATAAAAGTAAATATGAATTTATCTTAACTTAAATGGTCACAATATATTACTTAGAATTCTAGACGGTCATAAGGTACTATATTCGTAAGTTTACCGATAACAACATAAATATAATTCTGAATCTACTAATTGTTTATCCTAAAATATTCTTTATTAAGTCTAAGAACATTCACTCAGATAGTTTGTGAAAGTATCATGAACTATATAGGATCAAGGACAAGCTAACGGTATGAGGTAACAAAAGTATAAAGTTCCAGAAGAAGCTTAATTTCAAAACGTAGGTTATCGGTGTAGTCATAAAGTTGATATTTATTGGGTTTATAATATATCGGCTCAACTAGAACACGTGTAACACCTAAGAGGTAAATAAAACTAATAGGTCATAGAACAAATGAACTTGCTAACATTAAAAGATCCAACATATCTTGGTTGTCTTAATTCTTTCTCAAGTCTGTTGTATCTTCCCAATAGTTTTTTAGGTCATTAAATAAGGGAACAAATGAATATTCTGAGGCTAAGGGTTCACTACACCAAAAACAGGATTCTGTGTGCCAGAATCAGGTGTTCCAAAATGGGAATCTGGCACGGTTTAAAAGTGTGCCAGAATCAGCCAAACAGGAACACTTCTGGCACACTTTTAAACCGTGCCAGAATTTGATATTTCTGGCACACTTTTGGCACAGTTTTTAACTGTGCCAGATTCAGCAAAATAGGAACACTTTTGGCACACTTTTAAACCGTGCCAGAATTTGATATTTCTGGCACACTTTTGGCACAGTTTTTAACTGTGCCAGATTCAGCATAGTTTAAAAAAAATTAGCACAGTTTAAAACCGTGACAAAATATGATACACTTTTGCCACGGTTTTGAACTGTGTCAATTTTTTAATTAAAAAAAATATTTGAAAGCACAAAATTCACAAATTAATAATATTGCGCGTTATTAATAAACTAATGTACATACAAACTTCAAAATATTACAAGTCTTTAACAGATCACATCCCCAAAAAAAAATTGGCCAGAGTTTCCTCTATTTTCTGGACATTCCAAAACCTGTTAATACAAAACCTGCCTAACATAAAGCCCGCACGGCCAAAAAATATAACAATTAACTTACAAAAGCCCTCATGGCCATAAAAGTCAATAATAAAACAACAAAAGACCGTACGATCAAGACACAAAAAAATGGATTCACTAATAAACCCCTTGTTGTAAACCATTGAGTTCTTTGTGTGTTCCACGCGAATAAAAGCCAACGATAAACTGTTATCCTGCAAAAAAAATAAAATACAAAAAAGATATGATATTAGTAACCCAATAATTTACAAAAAAAAATACTCAAAACAAAAAAATTACATATATGAATGGAAATTATCGTCATACTCACAAACCGGGAGACCCGGGACTACGCGGTCAGTTCTTACATGTTACATTGGTCCCGTGCGAGGTGTTCGTGCCTCCTACGGGGTCGTTTGGGGGGTGGTTTGGGTTTTCACCCTTTAACGGCATGTGTTTTAAGTTAAAGTGTTGATTTTTTCAAATTATCATCCTATTCACAAATCGGGAGATCCGGGACTATGCGGTCAGTTCCTACAAGTTACATTGGTCCCGTGCGAGGTGTTCGTGCCCCCAACGGGGTCGATTGGGGGGTGGTTTGGGTTTTCACCCTTTAACGGCTTGTTTTTAAGTTTAAGTGCTGATTTTTGCAAATTATCGTCATACTCTCAAACCGAGAGACCCGGGACTACGCGGTCAGTTCCTACAAGTTACATTAGTCCCGTGCGAGGTGTTCATGCCTCCTACGGGGTCATTTGGGGGTTGGTTTGGGTTTTCACCCTTTGACGGCATGTTTTTAACTAAGTGTGATTTTTGCAAATTATCATCATATTCACAAACCGGGAGACCCGGGACTACGCGGTCAGTTTCTACAAGTTACATTGGTCCCGTGCGAGGTGTTCGTGCCCCCAACGGGGTCGATAGGGGGGTGGTTTGGGTTTTCACCCTTTGACGGCTTGTTTTTAAGTTTAAGTGCTGATTTTTGCAAATTATCGCCATACTCTCAAACCGGGAGACCCGGGACTACGCGGTCAGTTCCTACAAGTTACATTGGTCTCGTGCGAGGTGTTCGTGCCCCCGACGGGGTCGTTTGTGGGATGGTTTGGGTTTTCACCCTATGACGGCTTGTTTTTAAGTTTAAGTGCTGATTTTTGCAAATTATTGTCATACTATCAAACCGGGAGACCCAGGACTACGCGGTCAGTTCCTACAAGTTACATTGGTCCCGTGCGAGGTGTTCGTGCCCCCTACGGGGTCGTTTGGGGGGTGGTTTGGGTTTTCACCCTTTAACGGCTTGTTTTTAAGTTTAAGTGCTGATTTTTGCAAATTATCGTCATACTATCAAACGGGGAGACCCGGGACTACGCGATCAGTTCCTACAAGTTACATTGGTCTCGTGCGAGGTGTTTGTGCCTCCTACGGGGTCGTTTGGGGGGTGGTTTGGGTTTTCACCCTTTGACGGTTTGTTTTTAACTAAGTAGGATTTTTGCAAATTATCGTCATATTCACAAATCGGGAGACCCGGGATTACGCGGTCAGTTCCTACAAGTTACATTGGTCCCGTGCGAGGTGTTCGTGCCCCCATACGGGGTCGTTTGGGGGGTGGTTTGGGTTTTCACCCTTTAACGGCTTGTTTTTAAGTTTAAGTGTTGATTTTTGCAAATTATTGTCATACTATCAAACGGGGAGACCCGGTACTACGCGATCAGTTCCTACAAGTTACATTGGTCTCGTGCGAGGTGTTTGTGCCTCCTACGGGGTCGTTTGGAGGGTGGTTTGGGTTTTCACCCTTTGACGGCTTGTTTTTAACTAAGTAGGATTTTTGCAAATTATCGTCATATTCACAAACCGGGAGACCCGGGACTACGCGGTCAGTTCCTACAAGTTACATTGGTCCCGTGCGAGGTGTTCGTGCCCCCTACGGGGTCGTTTGGGGGGTGGTTTGGGTTTTCACCCTTTAACGGCATTTTTTTAAGTTTAAGTGTTGATTTTTGTAAATTATTATCCTATTCACAAAAAGGGAGACCCGGGACTACGCTGTCAGTTCCTAAAGTTACATTGGTCCCGTGCGAGGTGTTCGTGCCTCCTACGGGGTCGATTGGGGGCCGGATTTGGGTTTTCACCCTTTAACGGCCTATTTTTAACTTTAAGTGTGATTTTTGCAAATTATCATCATACTCTCAAATCGGGAGACTCGGGACTACGCGGTCCGTTCCTACATGTTACATTGGTCCCGTGCGAGGTGTTCGTTCCTCCTACGGGGTCGTTTGGAGGCCGATTTGGGTTTTCACCCTTTAACGGCATGTTTGTAACTAAGTGTGATTTTTAAAAATTATCGCCATACACTCAAACTGGCTATGGTGAGTGAGAACTCAAAAATGCTCTCCACCAAGTTACATTGGAACTCTCCACCAAGTTAGCCAATGTCACGAACCAAATGGCTATGGTGAGTGAGAGTTGTGTGGGTGATTTTATTGATCCACACATGGTGAATAGTGCACAACATTTTGAGGGAAGTTCCATTAACTTTCTTCACATGGAGATTGAGTTCCTTAAGATGTCCTTCCACAAGAGTGAGAACTCAAAAATGCTCCTAGAGAACTAAATATCTTAGATTGATACTAAGCTACTATCCTTGATCACTTTCAAGATGAAGGTTGAAGGTAGGTCTCAAAAGTTGGATAAGATGCTTTTTGGTGCCACTTACACAACACGATGTGCAAGAACGTGAGGTATGGCGTGTCTACAACTATCAAAAGCCCAAAAAAAACTGAGCATAAAGTACTTATGAAAACTACCTGCCCACCCAAAAATTTGATAACTTAGACATGCTCCATTCTTGTACAACCTCCCTGCTACAAATGCACAGACCTGCTGCATTCCCGTTCCCATAACCATCCGTATAGCCCCTGCTACAAACATATAGAAACAATATAAACTCTCAGTATATGAATATCTCCGTCTCTCGAATATTAAACCTACACTAAATATTAAACTTACACGCATATAAGGAATATATTGCATGCCTCGCCTCACCACAATGTTTCATCCACTCTCCATAAACGATGGCTGCCTTCACTCCATTTATTGTACCCCTCCACTAATTATTCGATAAATTAATCTATATTTATTCGATTTGAATAAGAAAATGCTTTTCTTCTTTTTTTAAGTTATGCATCAATATGATGAAAATTTTTGATGATCACGAGGTCAATCATCACCTTTTGTTACCCCGCGATCTACCTTGACCCTGCTACTTTCTCGAGAGAATAATTTCATAAATTGAGTAGTCAAACACTACACTAACATACTAAGAACTTCGATGGAAATCCATAAAATGGGGGTTGAAATGATGTAGCTAAATCTCAAATTGCGAAACAGATAACTACCCAATCTCAAATTGCGAAACAGATAACTACCCAATTGGCCGCCTAATCCTTTCCATGTTATGACAAATGAATTAAAAATAAAATTGTACCTGCTTGAGCAGTCCACGTGTTTGTAAATCTTCTAAGAAATGCATTCGCACAGACCATTATGGTCTAATTGGATATTGAATACAATAAAAGAGGTAACTGCTGAGGTGCCTGCAATATAAGCATTTTCTTATGCATGTGTCACATTAGAACAAATAGGAAAAAGAGAAACTATATTAATATCTTCGGTTTAGGGATGAATATCATACCATTTGTAGCTCCAGTATCCTGACTTTACAGCTTTGGTTTAGGGATGAAAACAATAACTTTTCTTGAGTTTATGATGTCTTCAAAAGGCAATTCAACATAGTCATTGACAATAACCGGAACATACGGGCCCACAATAGCTTCAAAGAGTCGAGAGGCTGATGCAGTATCACCAGTTGAATGTAAACAGAACTTTGGCACAATGTTTTATCACATCATCTTCTTCATTCTCAAGTAGTTGAAAAAGAATGTCACGAATTGTTTCCCCTACAAACGCAGTAGTATCAGGTTACATATACGAATACACGGGTAAAGTCAATACAAACAAATAAAAGCCTTAAAAGAGTGAAGCATTCAAGGCTTAAAAGAATCCACCGGAACATAAAGTCAACAAAGCACAGTTATTCGGTCCCAATACGCACAAAACTATTGTCTGAACAGTGGCAGTGGCAAAGTGCTCATAAATTTCATCTCTCATTACGTGCAATACAAAAAACATATCATAAACCACATTGTTATCAACATTGAATGAACCTAGTATGAAAGAACATAGGTTATACCAAGCGATGCATACAAAATTACATTAAGGTTCAAAGAAACAACACATTTTTTCCAAGACCATATGCATCACGAAACTCATTCCCCCTCGGTCCGATCTATAAGAAAATCAACACACCCAAATCACACACAACAAAATTTATAAAATCATTCTAGAAAATAATCCACTGCACTCTACTATCCATAGATTTAGCCACAATGTTAAGATATACATCCTAAAACAGATTTAGTCTCAAAATTCTAAACCCAAATACCTTAATTCTATTGAAACACAAATGAGAGAGACAGAGATATACCATATCGAAAAATCCAAACTCAATTATGCGCTTGGGATGGGATGTGTGCGTTGTGTGTTTTTGTATTAAATCAATGATATTGCACATGTTAAAATACTTGCACGCAAACTAATAATGAAATACTAACAATGTATTATCAAATTTCAGAGCGGCGTCAAATTCAACTGAGGATAAAAAGCAACTTGGGAAAACAAACCAAGATCTCGTACGATTCCCCGCACTTGATTCCCAGTCGATTAACCCATTGATCAATAAAAATCTCTGAAATTTCACGAGGCATCATATTCACATGCATATGTTGTATGCATATATGTTGAATCGTGTGTTACTAAACTCCAATCAAACGAAAATTCACACACCATGACTCTGCATTTAGGATTAAACTGCAGAAATGTAAAAGATAAAGTTATAAAACAAAATAAACACAACATTAGTTAGACCACAAAATACAAACCCACAAATACCCTAAATTATTGTTGTCAGATCTGAAAAATAGCAGAATCACACAAATACCCTAAAATAATGTTGAATTGTAAACATAAAATGAACCAAATAGATTTGCGGTCATATTTTTACCTACGTGTGGGAGAAGTAGGCCGGCAGAATCAATAGTGTCAGCACATGCCCTGCACCCTGTCTCGTAGCAATCTCATCAAGTACATGCCCTGCACCCATTAAACAACATTCAATTATTCGATTAGAAGTGTACGATCTGCAAAGAGAAAATAATTTCAACAAAATAGAGTGCATTAAAGCTTATGAACACTTGAAACTCAAAACAAAATGGAGTGTATACCTGATATAAGTATCCAGATAATGCATCATACCTAATTGACAACAATAAAAAAGCAAAAAATTCAAAACAAAAAATAAGACAAACTAAACAACAAACACAAAAAGCAATTAGATCCCCAAATATAACCATACTAACAATCAATTTATAGTAAGAAAAACCCTATGTGAAAAAATCCTAAGAAAATAAACACATTAAAGACATCCATCCTCACGACCTATGAAATAAACACATTAAAGACACAAATACATGGTTAGAGGGATAAGTGTGTGCATGTGTGCCTGATGGTGCTATTTTGTGTGTGCGTGTGTGCATGTGTAAGAGAGAAGGGGATAAGTGTGTGCGTGTGTGTGTGTGAGAGAATGAGATAAGAGAGAGCGAGATTACCTCTGGGGTGGCGGCGAAGAGGAGGAAGATGTGGAGAGGAGGAGGGGCGATGGAGGAGGGGGAGGCGGCTGAGGAGAGGTAGCCTTACCGGACGGAGCGGATAAAGCTAATACGCGGGTGAGGGGAGGGAGAGCCGGGGAGCGGGAGATTGAAAGATGAGAGAGGAAAGAGACGAGGGAAACTAAACATAATAATTTTTTTTGGGTCTTTTATATTTTAATCGGGGGTACTCAATTTTGGCACACTTTAAAACAGTGCCAAATTTTGGCACTGCTTTAAAGTGTGCCAGATTTTCATTAAACCGTGCCAGAATCTGGCACAGTTTAAAACTGTGCCAGATTTTTAGTATCAGGGTGTGCCAAATTGCTGTTTTTGGTGTAGTGGTTTCTAATAATTCGCAGAATAATACAAATTTCTTGTTAACTAGGGTCAATAATAATTTATTCAGATAAAAACTTTGGCATTATGAAGTAGGTATAATAATTTATCAAAAATAATATTTTAGAATTCATAGGACGATGTTACCTTCAACTAAGATATCAGGTTCACAATGTTAGGGTTGCCAATGGTTTCTAAAACAAGATATCCTATAATTATCTATTCTAGAGACTTAGGTTAAATAGCAATACAAATAACAAATCAATCCAAAAAATTTGGAGATAAATCAACCCAAATAATTTGAGATAATCAATCCAGATAACTGGAGATATAGTAACGTGGTCAAGCCAAAACTCCAAAGAGAGGCATAAATAAAACTAGGCACTCGATAATTTGAGTCCTACAGGCAAATAATATTGTCGTGGGTATAATAGTAATTCATTTCCTGGTTATATTGTATTCTATGTAAGAAATAAATCCAATTGAACAATTAACTTGAACATATTGTTCCAAGATTAACATAGGGTTTAAAATTACCATCAAGCGTAACATATTCTGAACCTCACAAAGGAGTTCATAAAGTATTGGGGTTTATCCTATAATGATATGAGCATTTCCTAAAATAAGAATCACCTATCATAGGTGAAATATATATTGTTCGTTTGACAAGATTGTCTAGGTTTCAAAGTAAAGTTTCTTTGAAAAGAAGGTTTTTGAAACCATTACACCAGTGGTGACAAAATCATATAAAGGTTTTAAATAAACTTCCATATGATTGCAACTATTATAGTTTTTTTATAAAGAATAAATTATGTTTCGCTATGAATTCCATACTCTTTTTGGAAATATTCAATTTTTCAGTGATATCCTTTGTCACTATAATTTCGAAATATAGTTGATAATGGTTACGAGGTACATGGTAGTGGTTTATTAATAACTCAATGTCAAGGTTGTATAGAACTTGGGGAAAATGTTGTTTGTGCAATATAATTCAATAAGTGATATTGTTATGTTCTGAAGAGTAGAACGATTAAACTTAACCTTTTCAATACTTCTAATTTCTCATAAAGACATTTTTTCAATCCTCATCAAAGAATTCTTTAATAATTTCTCCAATCTAATCTTATTCAGGTACCGTCTATCATAAGCAATCTAGTCTCATAATCTAGTGGCAATAGTTTACACTATAACGAGAGTACAATGTGGAAAATGATAGCAAAAGGTCAATACAAAAATAATAACTTTCAAAGATTAAAGTTTTTCGTAATTCCAAATGAAGTAATTCATTTCGAGGAGACGGTCAATCAAATTGTGTAGACAAAAGTATAGTTTTGTACGTACATACTTATAGAGTATAGCCTATATATTCCTTTCCTAGAATAATTTTCTGGGTATATATCTAAATCCTCAATAATGTCATTGACAACCCTAAATCCTTAATGATTTTTTCTAATAAAATTCGGGTATCTAACTCAATGACAATTTTCAAAATTATACTTACAGAACAATTATCGTAATCATCTAATTATCTAAAACTTGAAACAATAATTAAATCCTTTAAAATATTTCACTAAGAAACATCCTACTATCTCCTAATTTCATTATGTAACTTGAAGATCAATATTCCCGATGCATGTCTAAGCATCGCATCCTTACTATCCTTTTAACTTTAGGAAACTTTCTTAATTTCAATACGAACTTTGGCCCCGCATAGGCTTACTTAAGCTACCTCTGATACCACCTTGTCACACCCCAATTTCTTGGGGGCGAATGTTTCCTTTAGATAATACTAAATCAAAATTGAGACATGCATACTATGCTAATTAAGAATGTATAAAAGTTAAACTTTCTAACACTGTAGTTTAAAAGGCTTATTCTTTTATGATTTCTTTGCATATCTCAAACTGTTGCAGTATAATTCCTGAAGCATTTTTCATTTCCTATTACTACCAGTGCAAAATGGCTGGAATGAAACGAATCTGCAAAATTGCTGAATAGGCTTACCAATTCTATAACAAGTATAAATATAAAAAGAGTTTGGAATGTGTATAGAATTCAGTGTTTATCAATTTAATAAATAAATCAAGTAGAAGAAATTGTTTTTTTCATAATTACCCTTAAGTAAAATCAAGGAGTATGAACGGATAATTCCATATTTACCAGTTCATTAAGGGTCATATAAAGAAAATTAGTGTTGTAGTCAATGTAATGGAATAATGGTTCCTGGTAATAAATATCAAAATGTTGGGACTCATAATTCCATAGTGATTAGTATATTTAATAAATACGATTGATTACCAATTTAGTTAGAATCATGTTTGAAGAAAGTCTGAACTAATAAATCCATTCTTACTAGTTCAATAAAGGGTATAGAGGTAATTAAGCCATCAGTTTAACTTAATCATAATCATTCAATCAATAAATCAATCAACCCAAAACTTTTGGGAAAAAGTAATCGGATAGTCACACTAGCTAAGTGGCACTCATACGTATGTAGAAATAATCAAGGTTCTCAATCTTCTGAAACTAACAAGCCAAGTATAAACTTCCGTGGTACAACACGTCAATCTTCTGAGACCAATAGTCCAAGTATAAAGTTCTGTGGGATAACACGCCAGCCTACTTTCCAGTTAATACTTAAGCTTATAGTAAAAATGGCACAAAAGTGCAGGGGCAAACTGAATCAATAAATATGATCTCAGTTTTTTAGGTGAGAAGGGTTAAAATTAATTCTAAAATTTAAATACTGTTGATAATTCAAATATTGATGATGGTTAAAAAAAATATATAGTATGGACGTATAATAGCATGCACATACTCTGAGTAAATTTGGCTACCACATAGTGATATCAATAGCAGTATTTAAAATACGCAAAGTATAATACAAAAAAGGTAAGAAAAACCTACTTGTGGTTTATCAGCTTTACATTGTCATTCAAAGATCTTTCATTGTTATATTCCAGTTTCTATAGTCATTTGTACTCGGAATGAGAGTTGTTATATCGGTATTTTTGAGAAGAGTGGATTGGGTTTAGGACACCGTACGTCATTCGATAAATATGAATAAAACTTATTCTATATAAATCTCATATATTATTGTTGATACCAAATTTGATCTGCTGACGTGGACCAATTATAAAAATACATGTGTCCATTTGCATGATGAATATAAAGACTTTGGACGAATAAATGCTGAGCAACTTAATCAATCTGAGCAACTCAGGAGGGCCGAGCAACTCAAGAGATCCGAACAACTTAATCAATCCAAGAAACTCAAGCGGTCCGAGCTACTCATGTAGTCCGAGCAACTCAAATACTGGTGGCGTACGCGTCAAGTATACGAGGAGATAACTACACATTTAATGTGCATTTATTATCATACAGATGTATATGACTGTTGGAAAACAACACATTATTCTTCCATATGTACAGACTCAAGGCTATAAATACACTGTAACATCCTCATGAAAAGGGGACTCGAAATTTCTTGGTAAATCACTTATCGATAATTCCTGGCAAGCAATCAGCAATACAAAAACAGTGGACGTAGGCCATTTTATTAAGGCTGAACCACTTTAAAAATTTGTTGTCTTATTTACTTATTCATTTTTTATTTGTGATTAAAATAATTAGATCGAATCTAGTTTTTTACATCAACAGATTGGCATCGTCTGTGGGAAATGACTGTAATTAACGTTTTTCACCAAAACAACTCATCATCAATGGTTGATAATCCAGAATCCAGTAATCGAAACACTGGGATTCCTCCAAACCATTCTTCTCCTCCAAATTTTTCAGATCTAGCGGGTATAATGGCTAATTTAGCCCAAGGCCAGACGGCCATGCAAGAAACCATGCGACAGCTTATACAAACCGTTCAAGGTGGAGCGTCGGCCCAATCAGGACAACGAAGTGTTCATAGAAATACTCATTTACCCTCTTCGCGAACTAGGCGAACTTTATTTTCAAAGGAATCTCGATCTCGACGCACCAATTCCTATCATACTGAATGATCTACTGATCCTTCTTATCAGCTTAGACGAACTTCCTCAGTACGAGCTACAGATACTCAACAAAATGTCACTCTATATCCAGAGAGGATAAGTGCCCTTGAAAGGTTGAGTTGAGTCTCACCTTTTGATAGTTTGGGTCCTAGGAGGAATATAAGTCCCCCTAGGATTGTATTGAGAAACTCTCAACGACCATCTAATTTAAAGGAAGGCTCTGCCCAGTCACGACCAACTGCTCGTTATGAAAGATTCCAAGAGGCAAATTCAACACGATCAGCTGCTCGAACCAATAGGACCAAGGAGGGAAATGATGCATGGAAGGGATCAATTCAAAGGTTGGAGGATAGATTAGGGGACATGGCTAAAACCAAGAATCCTCTACAAAAGACTTTTGTCCGAGGAACACCATTCATGGAAGAGATTATGGACTTTCCCACGCCGTCAAAATTCAAAGCCCCGAAAGTAACACCAAAATACGATGGAAAAACTGATCCTGTTCTCCATATAAAACAATACCAAGCAGCCGCTGATATCTATGCTGTTCCAGACGAGATGCGATGCAGGGCATTTTTAGGAACTCTTACCGGATCTGCTCAGATGTGGTAAAATAACCTTCCTCGGGGGAAAATTGCGACCTTCTTTAAGCTAGAAGAACTTTTTATTAGAAATTTTTGTTTTGGAGCAAATCCAGTCAAACGAGTAGCACACTTGCTAAGTGTTAAACAAAAGACAGGTGAAAGCACCAGGGATTATATTACTCGTTTCAATAACGAGAAACTGAAAGTAATTGATTACGAGGAGAAAACTGCAATTACTGCTTTGATGAGTGGACTGTTACCCAATAAATTGTATTACACTTTAGCCAAAGATTCTCCCAGGACCATGGCAGAACTGATGGCAAAGGCAGCCAAAATCATGAATGCCGAGGAAGCCATGGCTACGAAGAAGAATGCAGACACTAAAGAGGCCAAGGTAGAAGATGGTAAAACCGAAAAGAAGGATCAAAAGAATAATGGTGGTAACAAGCAATCAAAGGGTAAGAAAGCATTGGAACAGATGAAGAAATACGGAAATTATACTCCTTTGAAGGTGGATATAAATCATATTCTGGAAGAGATCAAGAATAGCGAGGAGCTAGCCTGGCCAGCAAAAATGAAGGTAGATCCTGATAAGAGAGACAAGTCCAAATATTATGAATTCCACAAAGATCATAGTCACACGACCAAGCATTGCATCGCTCTTCAGAATGAAATTGAAGCACTCATTAGATGAGGAAAATTGACCAAGTAAGTTGATCGTCAAAGCGGTGGTCGAACCAATGAACGAGGAAGGCAAAGGTCTAAATCTCCTCTTCGGATAAAAGACGACAAGAAAAGAGATCAAGAAGATGATACCGAAGATGACCTCGATCTCCCCAAAAGACCAAGACAGCTAGAGTGTGAGGTATTTTCAATCCACTTTGGATCATTTGAGTGTAATGTCATTACCGGTGGTGATGCAGGAGGAGGAGATCTTATCGCAGAGAGGAAAACTTACCTTAATGAGGCTCAAGCTTGCTCATACATACAACGAATAAATTTGGCTGAAGATGATCGTCCGAGGAAAGTGAACAAGGACAAACTGGTCATAGGTTTCTCTAAGAACGACCTAGCAGGTGTATTATATCCTCATGATGACCCATTAGTAATCAAAATGAGAATGAAGAAAGTAATGATCTCAAGAGTACTAGTGGATAATGGCAGCTCGGCGGACATCATGTTCTACTCATGCTTTGACAGTTTAAATCTGAAGTTGGCCCAGTTGGAGCCTTATCACAGGCCCCTCCTCGGATTTATCGGAGAAAAAGTTTTTCCACTTGGGATGATCAAGTTGGATATGCTTATTGCTACATAGCCTACTTGTCGGACAGAGAGAGTACGCTTTTTTATAATGGATAAAAATGTCCAATCAGCCTACAATATTATCATGGGAAGGGTAGGTCTAAAAAAGTTCAAAGCAGTGCCATCTATTGTACATCAATGCCTAAAATTTTCAACCAATTTTGGAGTAGGAATTGTGAAAGGCGATCAGAAAGTAGCTCGAGAATGCTACTATTCATCTACCGAACAGGAAGAACTGGAGGAATCCAGGAAAAAGACTACTACCTATCAAGTGGATGAAGGTGCAGAAATTGAAACATTAGATCCAAGAGACGATTCGCAGCTTGTAAAAGGCCAAGTGGTGGAAGCAACTGAAAATGTCATTCTGGACGATGAACGCCCAGAACGAACAACTCAAATCGGTGCGTCATTGGATGCCTCACTAAAATAGGAATTGATAGCTTTCCTAAGAACCAGAAAATAAACTTTTGCATGGAGCCACTAAGACATACCAGGGATAGACCCAGCATTCATATGTCACGAGCTTAATATGAATAAGGAAATTAAGCTAGTAAAGCAAAGAAGAAGAGTATCCATCCCCGAAAAGAACCAAGCTATACAAGAAGAGGTCGAGAAGCTTCAAAAAGCCTGTTTTATTGAGGATGTCAAATATCCTGATTGGCTAGTTAATGTGGTGATGGTGAAGAAGAAAAACAACAAGTGGAGGATGTGTGTGGACTTCACTGATCTTAATAAAGCTGGCCCAAAGGATCATTTCCCTCGGACTCGAATCGATCAATTGGTGGATGCTACCTCGGGACACGAATTATTGAGTTTCATGGATGCTTATTCTGGTTACAACCACATTAAAATGAAGCATGAAGACAGGGAGAGTACCTCTTTTATCACCCTAAGGGGAACTTATTGTTATAATGTTATGCCTTTTGGATTGAAAAATGCAGGTGCAACATATCAGCGGCTGATGAATAAGGTGTTTGTAGAGTAGATCAGTCATAACATGGAGGTTTACGTTGATGATATGCTGACGAAGAGCAAGAAAAAGGTGCTGACCATCTAGTTGATCTAGGTCAAACCTTTGATCAACTAGAGAAATATCAAATGAAGCTGAATCCCACCAAATGCATATTCAGAGTACGAGAAGGCATATTTCTCGGATACATTGTTAATCAACGAGGGATTGAGGTGAACCCTCAGAAGATCAAGGCTCTATTAGAGCTACGATCTCCAATCACGAAGAAGGAAGTGCAAAGTCTCACAGGACGAGTTGCTGTACTTAATAGATTTGTGTCACGAGCAACTGATAGATGCCTCCCATTCTTCAAAACACTCTGAAAAACTTTTGAGTGGAATGATGAATGCGATGATGATTTTCAAGAGTTGAAGAAGTATCTAGGGACACCTCCACTACTATCTAGACCAGTGATGGGAGAAAGACTATACTTGTATCTGGAAGTTTCAGAAAATGCAGTGAGCTCGGTGCTGATATGAAACAACTGAATAGTAACAGTGCTGATATGAAACAACTGAATAGTAACAACCAAAAATCAAAGGAGTGAGTTTCATACATATACTTTATCAAACACTTAATAGGCTAATTTTATCAAACATGCATGATACATTGTATGGTTTGGAAAAACATGAAAAATTCAAAAACATATACCAAAGATAAACAACTCACATTTTAAAAAACCTATAGACATTGGCTAGACTTTAGAGCTACCAAAATCAAACAAAGAAAAGTTGAACAAATGCAATGATTGGGGGATTCTTTCAAACACTTGGAGTGCATGGTTAAAACATTACCATGGTGGTACAATTCGTTTGAAGGAAGGCCAAGTTTTGTCAGACAACAACAATCAAACACCAAGAAAAACAAAATCATCAAACACCAATTCGTTACTTTATGCCCCTTTAAGTAACGAATACATCAATGATCACAAATAGATAGATACCATAGTGACTGTGAAAAGAGAAATTGAAACCAACTTTTTGTCACCACTTTGTCTAATGAATCAATGGAAGGAAGTTATAGCTTAAAGAGCCTATAACAGAACTTGGGTGGTGGGTAAAGCATATAAGATCAGGTAAAGTCTAAATAATTAATTTACAAAGGTGATATACATTTGCAAAGGCTCTCTTAATCTACAAAGTCCCATGTTAAGTGAGTAGATAGAATGACTAACTAATTAATTTACTCATTTTCACAAATTATGAAGTCCACATTCTGAGAGGGACAACAATGCAACTCTAAGTGATATACATTTACTTTAAATTGATAATTGACCAAAACAAAGTATATCACCTGGTTCATCGCACACTGGAACCCAAATGTATCATCATTCAAGCATGTAAGTAAGTGTCTCGTTGGGGAATTATCATCAGTACTACCACCAAACTTCTTAAGCTTCATCTTGTCAAAGTTTCCACTGTTCATTTGATTGTCCATAGATCAATTTCAGCTAATTTTTATTGGCATGCCAGATACTTTAGCTTACAAATTATGTTTTAAAGTCCCTTAAAAATAACCGAAGCAGCTGCCAAGCAGCAGAGCAATTAATTATGGATTAGCTTATAGATTATGCTTAAGCTTCAGCATACGCTATGCTCATGTCTGTAAGTCTCTTGTCACTATCCTCATAGCCTTCGCCACTTGATCAGCTATAACATCACTCCAGTAAGTGGCCTAACCATTCATGAGCTTGAGGGTCTCACCCCGTAGTAGATTATTACTAAAACATGCCAAAAACTTGGGGACACACTCGCTGGGACGATCAATCCCTGGTATGAAATCCATCCGTGGACCAATCCAGTTAAAAGGCCTCACAATAGCAAATTCAAGACTATTATCTTCTCCCTCGGCATATATTAGCATCGCAATTAATTGTTTTGCACATGCGTATGGTCACCTTTGTTTCTCAATTGGCCCAAACATGTAAGAGGCGTACCATTTTCTCAATTGGCCCAAACATGTCAGAGGCATACCATTTTCTTTATTTATTATACTCTGACACGTGTGTTGTAGTGTCATAAAAATTGTTCCAAAATACCATTTATCATCAACAATAGACAAAGCAACAAACAACTTGATGTAAATCTGCACGATAATTCTGTACACGTCTTAGTTTTCTCACCATTTTCACTTCTCGATCGACTTCTGATGCAACAATCCAGCACTCTATTAAGCACCAAAACTACATAATCATTTACATACACAGGAACACCACATTGATAAATTATGACATGTAAGTGTGCCTATACAAATTGATTTGTGCGGATTCAATTCCAAATGAGCATATTCACATTGATAATTCACATTGCTAAAATTGATTCAATTCCTAATGAGCATATTCACAAACTTACAAATTGATTTAAACTGATTGAGAGTCGATCATAGTCATCCTCGTTTCAAATTTCAACCAATTGAGAGGTCATAGTTAACACGTTTATCGCTTTTTAAACAATTCCTATACAGTTGAGACCATTAAAACATTAAATATACCTGAAACTATTAAAACAGTGAAGTCATTATCATTCGCACTCTTATGGATTAATAGACGTCAAGAAAACTGCAAACTCGACAAAAACCTTTATCACTCAAAAACCACATTTCAATGTATGAGTCTCAATGACATTGGTAAAAAAAAAAAATTGAAGTGTACACTAAGAACCACCAAAAAAATTCACTTTATATTATTTTACAATAGAGATTAATAAATTAAATAATGGGTTGAGGTTCTTATGTGGATGTTAACAAACACTTGTTGTGACCAAGAAAAAATAGATAATACTTCAAATTAATGTCAAGCATTTGCACCTGATCAATGAAGAGGACACCTGACAAATTAGGTAACACAACGATAAATAAGTAACTGAACAGACGCCATGAACATACGCCATATAGTACCAGTTATAGTATATAAAAAATCGCCAATTACCTTTAGGATAAATATTACTTGGGATTTTTACTTCAAGATTATGTTATAAGATCTCAACTTTATTCTTCTGCCATAGCCTGTCAAGGGCGTTGTCATCATCACCATGTGCTCGAACAAAACCATGGAGTGCAAAAGTGAAAAATTAACCAATGTATCGGCGAGTCTCGTCCAAATGCCAAACATGGTCTTCAATAATTGGAGTATTAACCAATTATTACAGTTGCAGAACTAAATATAGTTGCATACGCACTTCTCACTCTCAGATGTGATTTTTCTTAAACTCCCCCTAACATGCTACAATTCAATAAATGAGTAATTCACAAAATTATGTCATCGAAATATGAGCTTCATCTTAAACATGCTTTTAGACCACATACTTAAATGTACTGAAACTAAATACTAAATTACAATACATGTAAACGATTTCTCTCAAAATCATACAAAACAAATAAATTCAAGGGATTCATCTTAAACAATAGAAAACAAATAGAATTAGAGATTGAGATATGAGAGATCAAAAAAATAAAGTAAAACACTAAAAGTAAACCCTCGCCTCCATAGGATCAAGCTATCACCTTACAAATGACTAAAACCCCTCAATAGGATCAATCTATCACCTTACAAATGACTAAAAATAATTAATTGTAAGACTAATATAACCAATAGATAGAATAAAGTAAAACACTAAAACCAATAGATAGAATAAAGATAAGTGAATACAAACATAAGTGAATACAAATACCTATAGACATAAGTGAATACAAATACCTAAAAATAAACATAGATATACTAAAGAACTAACTCACAGATGTACAATAGAGAACATACCCAATAACCAAACTCATTGTGTTTTGTATATAGTCTCATAATTCAATAAAAGATACAAACCATACAAATTAACACCCACACCCATACCATACCCAGATTTCTAATTAACACCCATACCTACAAACATAAGTGAATACAAATACCTATAGACATAAGTGAATACAAATACCTAAAAATAAACATAGATATAAAAAAGAACTAACTCATAGATGTACAATAGAGAACATACCAAATAACCAAACTCATTGTGTTTTGTATATAGTCTCATAATTCAGTAAAAGATACAAACCATACAAATTAACACCCACACCCATACCATACCCAGACTTCTAATTAACACCCATACCTACAAACATAAGTGAATACAAATACCTATAGACATAAGTGAATACAAATACCTAAAAATAAACATAGATATACTAAAGAACTAACTCACAGATGTACAATAGAGAACATACCCAATAACCAAACTCATTGTGTTTTGTATATAGTCTCATAATTCAAAAAAAGATACAAACCATACAAATTAACACCCACACCCATACCATACCCAGATTTGTAATTAACACCCATACCTATAAACATAAGTGAATACAAATACCTATAGACATAAGTGAATACAAATACCTAAAAATAAACATAGATATTGTTGATACCAAATTTAGTCTGCTGATATGGCCCAATTGAGTGAAGACACGTTGCAATCTGTGTGGCAATAACAAACACTTCCGAGCAACACCTTGACCCACTCAGATACTCCGAGTAATAGATACCATCCGAGGAGCCATACTGCGACGAGGAACTCTGCTTCCCCGATCAACTCAGACGCTCCGACCAATATGAGTTCTCCGAGGAACTTTAATACACCGAGCAAGTTATGAGTACCTAGCTACTTAGGTGGTCCGAGCTGCACCTCGAACAGAGCATTAATGGAAGGATAACCAACAGATTAACTGCGCATTAAATGCTTATTATTATCATACATATGTATACGCCTAATGGACAGCTACGTATTACCCTTTCATATGTACAACCTGAGGGCTATAAATACATTATATCATCCTCATTGAGGAGGGACCGGGAATTTCTTGATAAAACTTGTAATCGAGAATTCTCAAACAGTCAGCAATAACAGAAACAGTGGACGTAGACCATTCTTATAAGGCTGAACTACTTTAAAATTTCTCTGTCTCATTTTATTTTATCTGTGATTAAATAATTAGATATAATCTAATTTTTTACATCAACAGATTGGCGTCGTCTGTGGGAAACGACTGGTAGTATCATTTTTCATCAAAAACAATTCATTACAAATGGCTGATAATCCAGAACCCAGCAATCGAAACGCTGGAAGCCCTCCAAATCCATCTTCTCCGCCAAACGTTCCAGATCTGGTTGGAATAATGACAAATCTGGCCCAGGGCCAGACAGCCATGCAAGAAACTATACGACAACTCATAAAAACCCTTCATGGCGGAGTATCGACCCATTTAAGACATTGAAGTGTTCAAAGAAATACCCGTTTACTTTCTTCGCGTACTAGGCGTACCGATTCATATCGTACTGAGGAGTCTGAAGATTTTTCTTATCAACCTGGATGAACTTCGTCAGTACGAGCCACAGATACTGAACAATGTATCATTCTCTCTTTAGAAAGGACTAGTACGCTAGAAAGGTTAAGCAGGATATCTCCTTTTTTGTTCGATTAGGTCCTAGGAGGAACAAAAGTCCTCCTAAGGCTGCGTCAAGGAGCTTTCGACGACCATCAGACTTAAGGGAAGGATCTGTCCAATCGCAACCAGCTGCTCGTTAAGATAGATCCCAGGAAGACACATCAACGCGATCAGTTGCTCGAACCAACAGGCCCGAGGAAGGAAACGATGCGTGGAAAGGCTCTATTCATAGGCTGGAGGATAGTTTAGGGGAAATGGCTAAAGCTAAGAATCCTCTACAATGAACTTTTGTTCAAGGAACACCTTTTGTCTAGGCCATTGTAGATTTTCCCACACCATCAAAGTTCAAAGCACCTGTTGTGACCCCCAAATATGATGGAAAGACCGACCATGTCCTTCATATAGAACAATACCAAGCTGCAGCCGAAATCTATGCTATTCCAGATGAGATGAGATGCAGAGCATTCTCGAGAACTCTTACCGGATCTGCTCAAATATGGTATAATAATCTTCCTCGGGGAAAGATATAAACTTTCCTTCAACTGGCCGAGTTATTCATTGGGAATTTCTATTTTGGGGCAAAGCCAGTTAAACGAGTAGCGCATTTGTTAAGTGTTAGACAAAAATCTGGTGAGAGTACTAGAGATTATATAACTCGTTTTAATAACAAGAAGCTCGAAGTTATTGATTATGAGGAAAAGACATCAATTACCGCCTTGATGAGTGGACTACTGCCCAACAAGTTGTACTACACCTTGGCCAAAGATCCACCTAGAACCATGTCAGAACTGATGGGAAAAGCGGCCAAGATTATGAATGCCGAGGAGGCTATGGCTCCGAAGAAGAATATGGATGCCAAAGAAACCAAGGTGGAAAGTGATAAAGCTAAGAAGAAATAGCATAAGAACAATGGTAGTGACAAACACTCAAAAACAAGGTCGTCATGGGAAGTATTGAAGAAATTTGATAATTATACTCCTTTGAAGAAAGACATCAACTATGTTCTAGAAGAAATCAAGAACAACGAGGAATTAAACTGGCTAGAGAAAATGAAGGCAGACCCTGACAGGAGGAATAAGACAAAATATTACGAGTTTCACAAAGATCATGGCCATATGACCAAAAATTGCATAGCTCTTCAGAATGAGATTGAAACACTCGTCAGATGAGGAAAACTGGCAAAGTATGTTGATCATAAATATGAAAGAAAAAATAGCAACCGAACAAGAGAGAGGTCTAGATCTCCTCGTCGAGCAGAGGAGAATAAGAAAAGAGACCATGAAGTTGATCCAGAAGATGACCCCAGTCTTCCTAAGAGACCAAGGCAGCCAGAACGTGAGGTATTTTCGATACGCTTTGGGACATTTGATTGTAATGTTATTACATGTGGAGATGCAGGAGGATGAGACCTTACTGCAGAGAGAAAAGCTTACCTCTGTGAGGTTGAAGCTTTCTCATACATTCAATGAATAAATCTAGCTGAGGAGGATCGCCCTAGAAAGGTAAACAAAGAGAAATTGGTCATTGGTTTCTCAAAGAACGACCTCGCAGGTGTTCTATATCCTCATGATGACCATTGGTGATGAAAATGAGGATGAAGGAAGTGATGATTTCAAGAGTACTGGTAGATAATGGTAGCTAGACAGACATCATGTTCTACTCGTACTTCGATAGTTTAAATCTAAAACTATATCAATTGGAGCCTTATCATAGACCCCTCCTGGGTTTTTCTGGTGAGAAAGTTTTTCCACTTGGGACGATCAAGTTGGATATATTCATTGGTACATGGCCTGCTTATCGAACAGAAAGAATACGCTTCTTCGTGATGGATAAGAATGTTCAATCAGCATACAATATCATCATGGGAAGAGTAGGATTGAAGAGGTTCGAGGCTGTACCATCTACGGTACATCAATGCCTAAAATTTCCAACAAATTTTGGAAAAGGAGTTGTGAAAGGTGATCAGAAAGTAGCTCGGGAATGCTATTATTCATCCGCTGAGTAAGAGGAACTGGAGGAATCAAGGAAAAAGACTACTACCTATCAAGTGGATGAAGGTGGAGAAATTGAAACATTGGATCCTAGAGATGAGTCGCAACTCGTGAAGGGTCAAGTGGTGGAAGCTACTGAAAACATCATTCTGGACGACGAGCACCCTGAACGAACTACTCAAGTAGGTTCGTCATTGGAAGCCTCACTAAAGTAGAAATTGATAACTTTCATAAGAAGCAGAAAGAAAACTTTTGCATGGAGTCATGATGATATACCCGGGATAGACCCAAATTTCTTATGTCACGAGCTCAATGTGAATAAGGAGATCAAGCCTGTGAAGCAGAGAAGAAGAGTATTCAGTCCCGAGAAGAATCAAGCTATACAGGAGGAAGTCGAGAAGCTTAAGAAAGCTTACTTTATTGAAGATGTTAAATATCCAGACTGGTTAGCAAATGTGGTAATGGTGAAAAAGAAGAACAACAAATGGAGGATGTGTGTAGACTTCACCGACCTCAACAAAGCATGCCCAAAGGATCACTTTCCACTGCCCCGAATTGATCAACTAGTGGATGCTACCTCGGGACACGAGCTGCTGAGCTTCATGGATGCTTATTCTGGTTACAATCAGATTAAAATGAAACCTGAAGACAGGGAGAGTACTTCTTTCATTACCCCTAGGGGAACTTATTGTTATAATGTTATGCCTTTTGGTTTGAAAAATGCAGGTGCAACATATCAGCGGCTGATGAACAAAGTGTTTGCAGAACAAATCAGTTGCAAAATAAAAGTCTATGTTGACGATATGCTGACAAAGAGAAAGAAAGCTGCTGATGATCTAGTTAACTTAGTCCAGACCTTTGATCAATTAGATAAATATCAAATGAAGCTGAACCCGACGAAGTGCATATTTGGAGTACGAGAAGGCATGTTTCTCGGGTACATTGTCAATCAGCGAGGCATTGAAGCTAACCCTGAAAAGATCAAAGCTCTGTTAGGGCTGCGATCCCCAATGACGAAGAAAGAAGTGCAAAGTCTTATAGGACGAGTAGCAGCACTCAACAGATTTGTATCGCGAGCAACTGATAGATGTCTCCCATTATTCAAAACACTCCGAAAGACTTTTGAGTGGAATGATGAATGTGAGAAGGCTTTTCAAGACTTGAAGAAATATCTGGGAGCACCTCCACTATTGTCCAGGCCAGTTATGGGAGAAAAATTATACTTGTATCTGGCCGTGTCAGAGAATGCAGTTAGCTCGACATTAATAAGAGTGGAGAATGGAGTACAAAAACTAATTTATTACACTAGCAAAGCCTTCCGAGGAGCAGAAATCAGATATCCAAAGCTGGAAAAATTGGCACTAGCATTGATCGAGGCAAGTAGAAGAATGAGGCCATACTTCCAGGCTCACACTATAGTCGTATATACCGATATGCCATTGAGGCAAGCTCTTCATAAACCAGAAAAATTAGGAAGATTGATGTAATGGGAAATAGAGCTAGGTGAATATGACATACTTTATGAGCCCAGATCATCGCTTAAAGGGCAAGCAGTAGCAGATTTTATAGCAGAGTTCACCTATCCTGATACCACCGAGGAGCAAAATTTGCTCACCGATCAACCTGTGGATGTTACAGAATCACCAAAATCAAGCCCAGACCAACTTAGGTTGGTAAAAGGGCAAGAAGTGATGATCGATGAACAACAAGAAATATTAGGAGAGGGTGAAAGGAGGTAACAAATTTTCCACCGAGGAACTTTGTCAGATCAGAAATTTGAAGACGAGTTACCTATATGGAGTTTATATATGAATGGCTCATCTTGCGCAACAGGCTGTGGCGCAGGGATTGTTCTTAATAGTCCAGACGAGGTCGACATGGAATATGACCTACGTTTCCAATTCAAATCTATGAATAATGAAGCCGAATATGAAGCCATGATTGCAAGTCTTAGTTTGGCAAAAACCATGGGGGCAGAACAGGTTATTGTTATCAGTGACTCGCAATTGATCATAAATCAAATTATGGGAGTATATGCAGCCAAAGAAGAATTAATGATCAGGTATCATGCAAAGGCAAGGGAATTGGTATCAGAATTTACTGCTATTCAGCTGGTCAGAATACCAAGAATGAAGAATGCAAAGGCCGACGCCTTAGCTCGATTAGCATCAGCTACTCGTATCGAGCTATGAAGTGCAATCCCAATTGAAGTTTTAGCTGGTCGAAGTATAGATGAAGATTTGAGGATGAATTTTATTACCCTTAATTTAGGACCATCTTGGATGGATTCCATTAGGGCATATATTGAGGAGGGGGAATTACCAACTGACAAACTTGCAGCCAAAAAACTGAAGTTTAAAGTTGCTCGTTATGTATTGAATAATGGTATTTTGTGCAGACGAGGAATTATAGCAATTTACAAAGATGTGTGCATCCTACCGAGGTGAAAGACTTGATTGAAGAGATCCATAAAGGATCTTGTGGAGCCCATGTAGCAGGTCGGACGCTTTTGCAAAGAGTTATGACGCAAGGATACTACTGGCCAACGATGAGGGCTGATTGTATAGCCTATGCCAAGAAATGTGATAAGTGTCAACGCTTCTCCACTATCCGAAGAACTCCCCAAGCGTTGTTGACACCCATTACTTCCCCTTGGCCATTTGCTATGTGGGGAATTGACTTGGTCAGACCACTTCCAATGACCAGTGGAAGATTTAAATATCTCGTCGTCGTAGTGGATTATTTTACTAAGTCGGTAGAAGCTGAGCCTCTTGTCGACATGACGTATGAGAAGGTGAATCAATTTATTTGGAAAAATGTCATCTGTAGATATGGTCTTCCCCATGCATTCATTACTGACCATGGAACACAATTTGACAACGAGGAATTCGCTGCCTATTGTCATCAGTCAAATATCTTGAAGATCCACTCGGCACCAGGCCATCCCCAAAGCAATGGACAAACTGAAGTAACAAACAGAACACTAATGAATGGCTTGAATAAAAGACTGAATGACGTGAAAGCAAATTGGATCAATGAGCTACAATCAGTACTATGGGCTTACCGAACTACTCCCCGAGCAGCAACAGGGGAATCTCCATATATGCTGGCATTTGGAAGCAAAGTCGTTATACCTGCCGAGTTGGGTCTCCCGACACACAGAGTAATAGATTTCAATTCCCCTGTCAGCGACTTAATGAGAAGATTGGATTTAGACATCCTCGAGGAAGTTAGAGAAGAAGCAGCCATCAGGAATGCTGCTTACCAACAGCGAACAACTTTATTCTAAAACAAGAGAGTAAAGAAGTGCGACCTGAAAGAAGGAGACTATGTGCTAAAGAAAGTGATTTAAAACCACAATAAATTAAAAGCAAACTGGCATGGACCTTACCGAGTTACAGAAGTTGTTCGAGTAGGAACCTATAGAATAGCAACTTTAGAAGGGTAGGAGTTTAAGAATGCATGGAATGCAGAACACTTGCGCAAGTGTTATCAGTGATGTAAGCTCTCATGTAATACATTTTCATCACTATGAATAAAGTGACAGTGTTCTGCCCAGTTCTCTCCTTTTGTTGGAAATTTTTTACGGAATACTAGTGTTACACACTACTCAGCAAAACTCAGACTACTCAGAAATCTATTCCCGAAAACGCCAACTAAGGTTGGTCGGGAAGTAAATCTATTCCTGAAAATGCCAACTAAGGTTGGTCGGGAAGTAAATCTATTCCCGAAAATGCCAACTAAGGTTGGTCGGGAAGTAAATCTATTCCCGAAAATGCCAACTAAGGTTGGTCGGGAAGTAAATCTATTCCCGAAAATGCCAACTAAGGTTGGTCGGGAAGTAAATCTATTCTTAAAAATGCCAATTAAGGTTGGTTAGGAAGTAAATCTATTCCTAAAAATGCCAACTAAGGTTGGTTAGGAAGTAAATCTATTCCTAAAAATGCCAACTAAGGTTGGTTAGGAAGTATCTATTCCTAAAAATGCCAACTAAGGTTGGTTAGGAAGTAAATCTATTCCTAAAAATGCCAACTAAGGTTGGTTAGGAAGAAAAACTATTCCAAAAAGTGACAAAGTTGGTCGATAAGAAAAATCCACTAACTATGGTTGATTGGGAATAAAAACCTACTAACTATAGTTGGTCGAGAAGAAAAATTTACCGACCTTGGTTGGTCGGAAACATTTTATGAGTACGAGAAAGTGATCGAGCAAAATTTTTGATACTCGTGACTTTTTAAATTACTACCAAGTTGGTCGAGAAACAAAGTATCATCAATTCTGGTTAGTCGTCAAATGATTACCACAAATTCAAGATAGTCGACAATAAGTTTTAACAAACTCCAGTTGATCGACAAATAACACAAGGTTGTTATCTTTTTAACAGATATACATGCACAGATGTAAATCGTTTTATGATTACAAGACAATGGCAGTCAAGATTTGCAAATAAAATTATTTCATTAAATGTAGAACAAAATACATCAAGAATGAAATACAAATTTATTACATCAAGATTCCTATTCTATTGGTTTCTTCCCCTCTGCTTTTGAAACAGGTTCCTCACCAGCAGGTGGATCATTCAAAGCGTAAGGGGAATTTATGAAGTTAATATCTTTAAGCATCCTGATGTTCATCACAGATGGTCGATCGAGTAGGTGCTCGGGATGAGATATCTCAACATTGGAATGGAGATTGTAATCGCCAAGGTATTTGGAAATCAAACACCGAGGGATGGCCCGAGCAGGGATCCAACTCATGTCAAGCTTGAATGGTGGCACTGGTAGGTCGAGCAGCCCAGGATTATGGTAATCCCACAGGTAATGACCCTGTTCTAGTTAAAGTACACCTAAGGCATTCAACCATCCCTGTTTGTAACCCTCATTATTTGCATTTTAGATACGATCATCCAAATAGTAGAGAGCCTCATTGTAGCCAGCCATCCAGAATTCTCTGGGCTACTTGTGGAATTGATATGTCAATCTTTCCAGTTTCTCATGGAGACTTTTTATAAAGAGTTCTTTATTCTCCAAGGAAGACTTCTGCACAGAAAGCTGCTCGTCCAGATTCCTGGTCTTCTTAGACATTTCAGCCAATGCCTGGTTCTTTGCCATCAGTTGGAAGGCCTGGTTCTCTAGAGCAGATTGAGTTCTCTGTTCCTCGACAGTAATTCGAGCAGCTCTTGCTCATCCCCGAGGAGCTCTTGCTCATCCCCGAGTAGATGTAGAAGGTCCACCTCTCTTCAAGGTTTCTAATTCATCCCTCAGGTTGGTGTTTTTGACCTCCAAGAAAGAGAATCCCTTGTCGTTCACAAGGACCAAAGCGTTTGAGGTGGAAGCTGCAGACTTCAACTGAGACACCTCTCTTTGCAGGTCATTGTTTTCCTGCTCTAACAACTCAGCTATCTGTCTGTGCTCTTCGACCTCAGCCTTCAAAGTTCTCTCCCTCACATCGTAAGCAACAAATAGTTTATCATATCCCTTATCAGCATTGAGTTGCTGATACTTCTTCTCGTATCCTTCGTGCAAAGGGCTGTAGATTCCTTATATTGTTGCTGAATTTCTTCTAGAGTGCCCTGGAGATCTTCAATCATATCATAGTATGCTACGCTGTTAGCCACTGCACGGTCGAGCAGGCACTTCAAATACTGATAGGCTTCAATTGCTTGCTCTGAAGAACCTTGACCGAGGATGTCAATAATTTGAGCTGCACTCATGTCTGAATGACCAGCTTTAAAATACTCATTGCATTGCCTTAATAGTCTTGTATCGTGAGCAGATAATAATTCTATCCTAGCCAGAAACTAGTAAAGGAAGAAAAAGCAATAATCAATAAGAGTACAAACAGAGCATGAAGAAGAGAATCAACAGTATGCATAAGCAAAAGTTCAAATTTTATTACATCATAAAGGAGAAGTACAAAGTTTAGAGTTACATTTGACAAAGAAAAATAAAATAGAGAGAAATCCGAACAACTCTACACCTTTTCCTTGTCTCCCAAAACTTTCTCGGGAGGCTAGGACGAGGAGGTAGGTTGCTCGGATGGAACAGAGGTTTGCTCAGGAAGTGCGGGAGGTTGCTCGGATGAAGTAACGGGTAGTTGAAGTTCCTCGCCAGTGGGCTGGATAGCTAGGGGATGAGAAATTTGATCTCCCATCACCATGGAAGATTCATTAGAGGCAGCCTCGTCCTCTTCTTCTTCTTCAGGACTTGGAGGGGGGCCCGGGATGTGTCGCTGAAATAGTTCAAAATTTTCATCAACTTTCATCTCTTGCAGAGCAGCGACCCATCCATCTCTAAAGTATTTGAGGCTGCCATATTCCACTTGCGACATCATGGCAGCCAAACCTTTATTCCACCCTTTATCCCAGCCGGCGCTGAAGGATTTTTTGACAGCCAATTTCCTTTTTGTCTTCTCCGAGGAAAGCTTCTCGGAAAGAAGATCATCAGCAGCCTTCAATTTATTCTCAACTTCCTCCTTCTGATAACTTACTTCCCAAAGTTGACCCAACTCCTCCTTAATAGTCTTGAGCTTATTTTCAAGCTCCCAGCATTTTTGAGTTTCCCTTCGAGCTCTTTATTCTTCGCCTCCAAATCATTTATTTTTTTCTCCAACCCCTTGGAGACCTCAATAACCTGAGCCTTCTCCTGCTCGGTCAAAGTGAGCCTCTTCTCCCAAATCATCTTATCATCAGCATACTTCTGACGAGAATCCTTCAGGGATTGCGTCAGACCTACCAAGGCTTCCTCTACACCTGATGAGGAGCTTGAAGCTTTAATAACTTCATCTTTCTTCAGAATTATATTAAAACAGGTCACCAACTGGGAAAATAAAAGCAAGTCAGTGCATAGATAAAAAAGGAAAGAATGAAAATTTAAGACGATAGGACTTACAGAAGCAATATGACGAGCTGCTAATGTGGTAACCATATCCCGAGAAAGGTTTTATTCAATACCTTGGATCTCAGGAATGATCCAAGTCTTCACCGAGTTCATAGCAGAGCTCGGGGCAACAAAAGTGGGAACACCACTAGTCGGGGGCTGAGAGATGGATTCAGCCAAATTGATAGAGGAGCTTTTCTTCAGCCTCCTCAGAGAAGCATCAACGTTCTTGACTAACGATGTAGTCTTAGTCGGAAAAATGACAATCACCTCTCTTGGAGTAGCAACCTTGCTCGGGGCCACTGGGGGCTTCTCGACAACCTTCACAGGAGAAGTCGAAGGAGGTGCATCAATTTTCTTTGTCACCTCTCCTGGGACATCAAGCTTACTTTTCTTTGCCTCTCCAGCACTAGAGGCAGATTTCTCAAAAAGGGTAGGAGGTCTTTTTTTCTTCATCCTTTCACTCAAAGGAATATGTGACTCAGGTGAAGAACTTGTAGAGGCTGGTATTGGTTCTGGATCGCTTATCACAGGACGAGCAGTAAAAGAGGAGGTGTAACTATTGTACTGCAGCAAATATGAAGCTGACCTAATATGCTCATCGGCAACAGTCTGATGCAAACTCCAGATAAGTTTTAAATGCCTTATGTTAACGTCTGTCTCTTTTGAAGATTTTCTTTTGTTGTCAACTGCAAATAAATCAAAATTAAAATATCAGTAACACATTTTATCAAACACAAAAGAAGCATAATTTTGAAAATAAAATAAAAACAACCTATCCCATTGCCATAGGGAGGACATCTGGGACCCTGGTAAACATCAGCTCCAGTTAATGGAGGGTGTTGCCAATTTTTCATAACAACCCCGTGCTCAAAGTAGTCCCTATTGGCATCTGGGAGATTGACCACTAAAGCTGTATTTAAAAACCTAGTTTTTAAATAAAAAGTATTATCACCCACAACCCATCTATAACAAAACATAATCTCAGGAATTCCTATACGAGTTCCATGAATTTAATTTAATCTATAAACTACATTAACTATTCTCCATGTATTGGGGGCTATTCTTGCAGGAACCACGTCAAAGTATTGACAGAATTCCAGACATAAAAAGTTTGGGGGAAAAGAAAAGCCACATTTAGCGACAAAGAGACTGGGGAACCAATGTCCCTCAGCCAAATGAAAATAGTCTAAAGGCTCAGAAAGCTCTTTCAAAATAGCCCATGAGGGAATAGAGAAATCAGAGCGAAACTTATCAATCGATTCTACAGGATAAACCATGATGAAAGAAGGAAATCAAAGAGAAAGAAGAAAATCTTATAGGAAAGGGATGAGTCTGTTGACAACAAATGATGAAAGAGATGAACGCACAGGAGAGAGAGAAACAATGGAAAACTCAAAGAGACGGTTACGTTACCGGCGGCTAAAAAGATAAAAAGGGCGCGGGAATCGAAGCGGTTATGAAAATTCAAAAAGTCCGATTCTACGAATTTGGAAGGAGAAATAAATACAAAAGAAAATACTCCTAAATTTCAGGATGACCATTTAAAACCACCATATTTCGAGAAAGAATGTTCCACACTCCTCAAAATTTTGAACTGTGAAACATTGGGGGCTTCTGTTGATACCAAATTTAGTCTGCTGACATGGCCCAATTGTGTGAAGACACGTGGCAATCTGGGTGGCAATAACAAACACTTACGGGCAACACCTTGACCCACTCAGATACTCCGAGCAATAGATACCATCCGAGGAGCCATACTGCGACGAGGAACTCTGCTTCCCTGATCAACTCAGACGCTCCGACCAACAAGAGTTCTCCGAGGAACTTTAATACACCGAGCAACTTATGAGTACCTAGCTACTTAGGCGGTTCGAGTAGCTTAGGCGGTCCGAGCTTCACCTCGAACAGAGCATTAATGGAAGGATAACCAACAGATTAACTGCGCATTAAATGCTTATTATTATCATACAGATGTATACGCCTAATGGACAGCTATGTATTACCCTTTCACATGTACACCCTGAGGGCTATAAATACATTGTATCATCCTCATTGAGGAGGGACCGGGAATTTCTTAATAAAACTTGTAATCGAGAATTCTCAAACAGTCAGCAATAACAGAAACAGTGGACGTAGGCCATTCTTATAAGGCTGAACCACTTTAAAATTTCTCTGTCTCATTTTATTTTATCTGTGATTAAATAATTAGATATAATCTAATTTTTTACATCAACAGATATACTAAAGAACAAACTCACAGATGTACAATAGAGAATATACCCAATAACCAACACAGATTAACACCCATACCTACAACACAGATTAACACCCATACCTACAACAAAGATTACTAATAAAAACAGAGATACAAGAAATAAATTTCACTCGAATTAAGAAGCCATACCTTACGCACCTAGATGATTCTCGCATCTGGATCAGAATGATGAACCCTAGACTTTCAAAACAAAGTCGCGGAGATGTCAAAACCAAAACAAATGATAAACCCTAGAGTTTCAAAACAAAATCGTGGAGATGTTGATCAAAATCAAAACAAACACAATGATAAACCCTAGAGGTTGAATTAGAAATTTGTAAAACATGTGAAAAGATACTACCTTCTTGGATGATACAAAGATGCAAGAGATGGAGAGGACGCCGGTCGAGTGAAAGAAAATGAGGGCGACGGGGGTTTGTGGGAGATATCGACAAAGAGAGAAGGTAGTGTGTGGGTAGAAGTTGGGAGTATGTTACCATAATACCCTCAAATTTGAATTAAAGGGTAACTTTGATGAGTATAAAAGAGGGGGAAATCAAATAAGTGAGGGGTAAGTTGGGAAAAAATAAAGGGAGGTGATCTAAACCATTAAAATGTGTAAAAATGTGTAAGGAGGTGGCACACATCTTGGCCGTTAAAATGTGTAGACAATTCAAAAACTTCCCTAACTTATTTTATATATATATATATATATATATATATATATATAGTCACGTCGTGTCTCACTATTGCATAGGGTTTTCGATTTTTAGGAAGGAGTTTTTCTACACTATTCACTTGGCTGAATGTTTTTGGAAGGGAAGAAAATCTATTGGATTATATATATATATATATATATATATATATATATATATATATATATATATATATATATATATATAATCTAAATATATAACCAATGGATGGGATTAAAGTCGCAGGCCATGTTTCGGACGATTAAGAGTGGTTATCCCCCCCCCCCCCCACACACACACACACAATTTCCCACTATTGCGTCAACTATATGCATACCCACGTGGAGGAGGTTTTACCCTCCTGTTTGGTTTCCTTATCTAATCCTCATTCTTTGTAAAAAATTGTTTCTTTAGCCGCCTACAATTGTTGACCAAGGGTCTTACACATGTTTTCTTCTTTTAGAAACCAATGAGCCAATATGCATTTGTTGTTGAGGTTTTAGCCTCATTAAAAGCTAATAGAAATTGTCTTATAACTCCTTCATGCTATCCCCATGCCGTTAGTTCCGAGTTAATCTTTTTTTTTTTGCTTCTTGTTAATGCTATATTTTTCCCTCAATACCTTTCAGCCCAACACGATTTGTACAAACAAACTCCACTCGATATTTATTTTTAAAAAAAAATCCATAATCTACTTAGATTGATATGCACATATAACCTCTATAAATTTCCAACAGCGCACCCTAAATTCTTCTTAAATTAATAGACTTTTAACTATTCACATAATTACTTTATTTCTCCGTCAATGTCGATTAATTCCCATGCGATGCCATGCATGCGACATGCAAACCTATGTATGACCTCTAAAATGTGTGTAAAGTCCAAATGACCCCTTGTTTGTGCATATTTTACGTAAACTTCTCATAGTTACTCCATGTACACCACGTAGTTATTGTTTCAATATCGAGTAGATGAAGTATGGAGTGGGGATGTCACATATTGACCATCAATCGTTGTAAAAGTTTTGACAAAATCAAAAATCAAAGGTGTACCTAGAAAATCCTCTCCAGTAAACAAATCAAACATAAAATAATCATATTTACAACTTGCACCACTCCCTGCCACCCCTTCCTTAGCCTAATGATCTTCGTGAGGAACATTGTCCTTGATAATGTCAAAATGAAATGACCACTAAAATCTAATTGTTCTTCATATTCTTCACATTCATCCCGAATTCTTATCCTCTTCTTCTTATTTTGAACTATAAACCACCAACATGGTAAAATGATTCGATTGTTTAAAAATCTTCTTTTGATCATTTGCAGTTGCTTGTATTAAAAGAACAACATGCTTCCTCTTTAAACATTGACCCTCACTTTCATTATTGTTATCATCACCTTAATGAACGAAAACAAGCACAGATTGCACTTCAACAATAGTTGACCTATTCAACTCTTAGAAATCATCATTATGGGTTTTTACACTTTCCTTAACTAGTCATATGTGTTTACCTTTCAAAACAACAATAACCTCACTAACTCTAGACAAACTAGGTCGAGAAAAAATACCCACAACATTACCAATAAATCTTAACCATCAGGGGGAGAATTTAAAACTTCTTTAATCTTTCTATAATTAGGAGATAAATAAGTGTCATCATCCATACCATCCCCTTTTCAATAATGGTATGACACCCATAAAAAAATTTGTTACACATATGAGACTTCAGCAAATGTAAGGTAGGATCATTTGAGGAAACAACAACCACCCCCGTCTTTAATAATTTTTCTATAAACAAATTTTCAAAAATATCTATATTTTCTCTACCACTACACATTTTACAATAAAGTCACACATCCAAATACCTTCTCATGGTGCTGAAATCTATTTAGACCTTAGTATCACTAATGCCTCTGATAGGTAGGAAGAGGTCATTTTAAGTTGAAATAATTATAACACTAAGATATATAGTGGATCAATACATCTTCCAAGAAACCTACGTCCACTATTAAGGTGCTTGTCTATTGTCTATTTAATGTAATGGTGAATAATACAAATGCTACAAACCTTAGGCTTCGGAGAAGGTCAATAAGAAATTTTTTGAGTCTTTGTAACAAAAAGAAATCCCTAAGGAAATAACTGAATGACTTATCTATATACTTTTTACTTACCTATGATTTACAAGTAGAAAGTGGTCCTAAACATTTATAAATGTTGAGTATAAATGTTAAACTCAATAATACACCAAGATATCTTGAATTTGGATCCATGTAACTGTCCCCATAGGCTTCGGACAAGCACCTGAAACTAATGAAAAATGACATTTATAGTATAGGCAAAAATGGTTGAGCGTTGTTATTAAAGTGCTGACGTAATGTATTGGTATAGGAGGTTAGGTATGTATTGATGACTATTGACTGCATTAATTGCATTTAATTATCCCGGACAAAATTTTATGGGTGAGTGTGGGTTAGTAGAATAATGAGTGTATTTTCTACCAACCAATTAGATTGGTCTATGGAGTCTTGCCTTGTATTTATTTTGTGCATTCCTAAGCTTGAGGTTGCTTGAATGACATATTTAGGAATAATAACATTGGATAATAAGGCATATGTTCTGGTGGTTTAAAAAGGGTAAAAGAGTTAGAATTTTCCTTAATAATTCTTTTTTGGGCCTCTACAATCACTTCCCCTAAGGTATGGACCCTTCATAGAGGACTAAGGATTCTTTGATGACCTTATGATCGTTGATTGGATGTTTGTGATGGACTATTACGATCCTTAATTTGGATGTGTACGCTCTATTGGTATATGTTAAGGTATGTAGATTGTGATGCAGGTTTGACATGGTCTTGGAGTAACCCATGGGACTTATTTGTTTTGATTATATGGTCCAAATTATTATTGGGGTCTCGAACTGAAAGGTTTAGGTTCGTTCCCTCATATTTTGACGTTTATCTTAAGGGTTAAGACTTCTTCCCAAGATGCCAGGTTAATGATCATATATGGTATCATTAGTAGCCCGTATTTCTTATTTCATAACATGGAAGGGGTAATAGTTAGTGAAAATAATTGAAAGGGAATTAAGATATTTTACATGTATATTATGTTATAACTAAGATTTAGTGGACATACTATCCACTACAATAAAGAACTTTAAGCGCCAATTCTGATTAGATCGTATGCATGTTTGAGGAGAGTAATGGTGATTTCTCTTAGTATATAAAAGGGCATTGGTCCTCAAATTTTTTCTCTACACTTGACATCAAATTGTGTACTTTTAAATTATCACATTTATTATTCTTTGTTCTTAGTGTCCTTTAACCTCTTTCCAATCAAGTCTCTATAGCTATTTATATGGATAATAATAAGTACGATTCCAAGGTCTTGAAACCATCTTATAGACACCACATTCTAGGACCCCCTAAGTCTCTCCATAGGTCCCTAACACCTCCCCATTTCACTACAAACCCTATGTCACACTCCAAGTACCAATTTAGAGGTCATCGGGCGCTCCCGGGCCCCGTTTGACTCTGGTCAATTCTATCATCAGAGAGAAAGATCTTTGAATCTTTGAAGGACTTTGAATCCCCTTTCCAATGGTCCATCTCATTTGCGAATCGGCATACCTGATTTGCCCCAAGTGTGACCTCGGCTCGGAGACCCCAACCTCGATCGAGATCATGGTCGACACTGGACAAGCCTTGGGCATGTGGAATCATCCCCTCGGCCATAGCAAGGTCAGCCCAGGCCGACACTACCACCAGCCTCTCGAAGGGACATCGCATGCATCACAAGGATCGGCAGCATTCTCGTATACCTTGGAATGGCAACCTCGGCCAAATATAGGCCGAGCTTGCAAGAAGCCACCAGCAACCTCATCAAGACATTAGTCGATGCTCCGAACACACCAGCTCGACCTCGGCCCAGGCCGACCTTGTCCATTGTCTCGGCTAGGACTAAGCCGATACCTCCATGGTCACCTCGGAATGAATGAGCACCTGGACTTACCAACCTCGGCCTCTCCCAGGCCGAGGTCATACACCAGGTGTGATAGCCGAGCATCTGTTGACATCTGGATAAGGGCACGTGGACACAAATCAGTTATAACAAGATTATTCCCCACACGTGGGGAGAATATTGTATCATCATTCTCTACATGTGACAGTGACAGATGGCTTTCCCATATTGGTGAGGCAACCACACACATGCACATTACATACATGGGGGGTACATTACACCCCCTAGGTACTATATATAGAGGTCATCCTCTACCTTGTAAAGGATCCAAAATATACAACCCTAGTTGAAACTCTGTCTAGATACACAGTAGGGAGAGAGAGCTTGAGAGATTGTATCCATGGCCATTAGTGCCTTATTACAGTGAGGTTATTCACACACACAGTGGACGTAGGCCAATTTAGGCTGAACCACTTATATTCTAGTGCTCTCTCCTCTTCTCCTCATCTCATTCTCCTACCTTTTACATAACTATGCTGCCATTGTTGTTCTTAGATTGAGCTTGAAAACACCTTACCTGGTGGTGCTAATTCTAGCATCATCATTTTGGCGCCGTCTGTGGGAACTGATCTTTTATTACTAAGTTCATCTGCTACTCAAGCTCTACAGTGTTAACATATGGCACCAGAATTACCACCGCCTATTCCTCCACCTGGGGGTGGAGGGCCTAGTTCTAGTTAGGCGCCGCCCCAGTCCGAAATGGCAGAGGTAGCTGCAGCCTTGAGGTCTTTAGCTGCAACAAAACAAGCTATTCAGGAGCAATTTGCACAGCTCAGCCAAACTATGATGAGGCCACTTGGAGTCTCACCGGAAATGATCACTCCGGCGGCTGTTCAGCCTCATCCTGACGCCAGGGGACCACACCAGGCACCAATGAAGGATCAGCCTGCACCCCAGCGGAGAAGGGACGTTGCTGACCCTAGGAGCTTGCGCCTGGGGAGGCAAGGAAACCCTTGCCCAGAGGATAGGTATGACGATCTAGAGCTGGAAGAAGCCCCGGAAGACTGCTGGGAGCCGTATGAGGTGTCAAATAACACTGTACGACCTCTTCGGCAAAGTCAAGGTTGTGTCAGCCGAAGAGGTGAAGAGGCTCAACAAAGAGGATCAACCTTTGATAGGTTGAGAAGAGGGTCATCCTTTGAGAGATTGGGCCCAGTGTGTGACCTAGGACATAGATTGTCGAGATCAAGGAGCGCAGCAGGCTCTCAGAGAGGGAACAGGCAGGGTCGGCCAGACCAAGGCCGACACTGTGAAAGAAGAGGCAGGGAACAAGAAGAGGTTAACAGCCGACGTGCTGCAGCAGAGGAACCCTCGGTCCATCCCATGGAGGTGGCTGGGGACAACCTCGGCCAGGTCGATGGCAGAAGACCGTGGAATGACTCTATCCAGCGCCTTGAGGAGAAAATAGGAGACCTCATTAAAAGCAGGGACCCATTACAAAGGGGTTACTCAGAGGGCTCTCCATTTGTGGCTAGGATAGTGGGTTCCCAACCCCAGCTAAGTTCAAGCCTCATACAGTGTCTCCCAAGTATGATGGCAGCACTAACCCTGTACATCACATCGAGATGTACCAGTCGGCAGCAGACATCTACTCGATACCCGATGAGATGAAGTGTAGGGCCTTCTCTGGGACCTTAACAGGGGCAGCGCACAGTTGGTTCACCTCCCTTCCGAAGAACTCAATTGATAACTTCAAAGGCTTGGCTGAACGATTCATCCACAACTTCTGCTTTGGGGTGAGACCTCTAAAGAAGACTACTCACCTGCTGTATGTCAAACAAGCCAAGGATGAGAGCCTAAGAGACTACATAGCGAGATTCAACAAATAAAAGTTGTAGGTCGAAGATTATGAAGAGAACATAGCCATGACCGCCCTCATAGGGGGTCTACAGAAAGGGAAGCTGTTGTGGAAACTTGCGAAAGACCCCTAGGTCTATAGAGGAGCTCCTGGCAACCACAGGGAAAGTAATGAATGCGGAAGAGGCAATGGCCACCAAGTATGAGGATGAGAACCGAGGTGGCAGTGGAAAGTCCCAAAATAATAAAGATGGGAAGAAGAGGTCAGGTGATGACAAGTTCGCTCACTATACTCCTCTGACTGTGAGCTGCGAGCACATCCTCAACGAGATTAAGAACGACAGGACTCTGAGATGGCCAAAAAAACTGAAAGCCCCACCACATAAGAGGAACAAAAACCTATGGTGCGAGTTCCACCATAATCACGGCCATGTCACGGACAGATGCTTCGCCCTGAAGGATGAGATTGAAAAGATGCTAAAATCTGGAAAGTTGAGGAAGTATGTGGACGGTAAAGCTCCTAAGGGTGGAAGAGATGACCCTAAGAAAAAGAGAAATGATAGATGCCGTGACAATGTCCCGGCCATAAGAGACGATGATTCAGAAGGTGATGATGAAGACGATCCGAATCTTCCGTCGAAAGATGATAACACCCCGGTGAAGAGGGTTGGTATGATCTCGTTTGGTGTTGACACCATATATGGAGGATTTGCAGGAGGTGGATCTGAAGTAGCTGATAGGAAGTCTTACGTAGCAGAGGCCAGGTCAGTGGCCAAGCTTGAAGTTGTGAATCTAACGTCTTCCGATACAGTGCAGAAGAGGAAGAAAGTAAACATGGACACCCTCATAGTTGGGTTCTCCAGAATCGACTTCAAGGGTATCTTAGCCCCCCATGATGACCCTCTGGTCATAACAACAAGGGTGCATGGGTGCGAGATGCATAGGATCCTCATAGATGGGGGGAGCTCGACGGACGTGATGTTCTGGCCTTGCTTCAAGAGCCTAGGTCTTAGCAGAGCAAGATTGGTACCCTATCACCACCCATTGATAGGCTTCAGTGGAGAAAATGTCCACCCCTTGGGCATGTATGAGATGGACGTACGGATGGGTGATGAGTGGACGAAGAGGCTGACCGAGAAGATAAATTTTTTCGTCATGGATGAGAACGTGTTTTCGGACTATAACCTCATCATAGGAAGGGTGGCCCTTAAAGAGTTTGAAGCGGTGCCGTCGACGGTCCATCAGATGCTAAAATTCCCGACTCCTTATGGGGTAGGGGAAGTGTAAGGTGACCAGACCACAGCGTGAGAATGTTACTTCAACTCGACCGAAGAGAGATAAGCCCATAATAGGGCAACCACCACTTATAGCATTGATACCCTTGACCCAAGAGATGAGACAAAGCTGAAGAAGGGGGAGGCCACGGAAGAGGTAGAATCCATCGTCCTCAATGAGGACGAGCCGAAAAAAACCATCCAGGTCGGTAAAGCCCTAAAGGCAGAAATCAAGGAAGAGCTGATAAACTTCCTCAGGAGGAGACAGAGTGTCTTCGCATGGAGTCACGCAGACATGCCCGGTATCAAGCCTGAAGTTATGAGTCATAGGCTCAATGTGACCAAAGATGCATGGCTAATCAAACAGAGATGAAGAGTCAACTTTAGGGAGAAATACGATGTCATCCGAGAAGAGGTCAAAAAATTAGAAGAGGCTGAGTTTATAAGAGAAGTCACATATCCGGAATGGTTATCAAATGCAGTCATCGTGCCCAAGGCCAATAGGAAGTGGAGAATGTGTGTTGATTTCACTAACCTGAACAGATCTTGTCCTAAAGACCGCTATCCCTTACCTCGAATAGATCAGATGGTGGATGCTACAGCGGGACATGAGCTCATGAGCTTCATAGATGCATATTCAGGCTATAACCAGATCTTCATGGATGCAGAAGACTCGGAGAAGACGACCTTCATTACCAACAAAGGGACGTACTGCTACAAAGTGATGCCCTTCGGCCTGAAAAATGCAGGGGCAACATACCAACATCTTGTTAATAAGATGTTTGAAGAGCAAATAGGTAAGACTATGGAGGTGTATGTAGATGATATGCTAATAAACATCTTGAAGTCTAACACTCATGTAACGGATCTCGAGAAGACCTTCGACATTATGGACTCATACAGAATGAAACTCAACCCCGCGAAGTGTGTCTTCGGAGTAGGAGCTGGGAAATTCTTATGGTTTATCGTCAACCAGAGAGAGATTGAAGCGAACCCTAAAAAAATCAAGGCTTTACTTAACATGAAGACACCGAGGAGTATCAAAGATGTTCAAAGACTTACGGGGAGAGTGGCTGCCCTTAACAGGTTTATTTCTAGGGCAACAGACAAGTGCCTTCCATTCTTCAAGGTGCTGAGAAAGGCCTTCCAATGGGACGAAGAGTGCGAAAAAGCCTTCAACCAGCTCAAGTCTTATTTAGGGTCTCCCTTATTGCTGTCTCGACCTGTAGCAGAGGAGAAACTGTATGTGTATTTGGCAGTCTCCGAATCAGCCATCAGCGCAGGCATAATACGAGAAGACATTGGAATCCAAAGGCCTGTATATTTCAACAGTAAGTCCCTTCAAGGGGCCGAACACAATTACCCTCGCATGGAAAATCTAGCTTACGCCTTGATACATGCCTCGAGAAAGATGAAGCCTTACTTCCAGGCCCACTACATGGTTGTCCTCACTGACTCCCCACTAAGATAGGTCCTACATAAACCTGAGAAGTCCGGTCGATTGATGACATGGGCCATTGAGTTGGGGGAGTATGATCTTACCTACCAACGTAGGACGGCCATCAAGGGGCAAGCCCTCGCAGACTTTATCGCTGAGTTTACATGGGAAGAGGCCGAGGCAGAGAATGGCCTAGAGGGTGTTGAAAACCGTGGTGTCTTCCGAAATTCGGAAGAGACGAAACCAAACATCTTCCAAGATCAGGAAGAGATCGCATCCAATGGGGCCAGGAACCAAGTTACGGAGAATGCGGAAGATCGGTACCTCTTCAAAAAAGGAGTCATAACAGAAGGGGTCTTCTCATCAGGTACAGATATTTGGAGCCTCTTTGTTGATGGCTCTTCCTGTGACAATAGAAGCGGTGCGGGGTTGATACTCTCAGCTCTAGATGGTGCCAACATTGAATACGCTTTGAGATTAAACTTCCGATCTTATAACAATGAGTCCGAGTATGAGGTCATGATAGCAGGTCTCTCATTGGCAAAGAATCTTCGTGTAAAGCGACTCCTACTCCACAGCGACTCAAGGTTAGTTGTCAATCAAGTATTGGTAATCTACGAGGCCAAAGATGAAAGTATGGCCAGATATCTGAAAAGGGTGAGAATAATGTTAGAACATATTGAAGAGGCAAGACTGAAGAGAGTGCCTCGACAAAGTAACAGCCACGCAGATGCATTGGCGAGGTTGGCCTTGGCAACGAAGATAGATGTTAGAAGGACCATTCCTATCGAGGTCTTGGGGAAGGCAACCATTGAGCAAGAAGAGGTATATAACCCTTGTCACAATTTGAACTTAGGAGACTCATGGATGGACCCCCTCTTCAGATATATCAGAGAGGGAGAGCTACCAGAATCCAACCTAGAAAGGAAGAAATTGAGACATAAGGCTGCCAAGTTCTCGGTAGTAGGAGACATCCTGTACAAGAAAGGATTCTTGGTACCTCTCCTCAGATATGTGCACCCCACAAAAGTCCCCCGGGTCTTACAGGAGGTCCATGAGGGTTCTTGCTCTAGCCATATAGGGGGAAGACCCTTGGCCAAAAAAATCATCACCCAGGGGTACTGGTGGCCAACCCTGTCCAAGGACGCTGCAGCCCACATGAGGAAATGTGTTAAATGCCAGAGGTTTGCCGCCATCCCTCATCAGCCTCATCAGCCTATGACGTCAATCACTTCTCCATGGCCATTTACAATATGGGGAATTAACTTAGTAGGGCCCCTGCCAAGAGCTGCCAACAAGTATAGATTCTTGATAGTTGCCATCGATTATTTTTCAAAGTGGGTGGAGGCAGAGTCGATGATAACGATCACAGAGCAGAAGACCTTCCAATTTATTTGGAGGAATATCATATACAGATATGGACTCCCAAACACTCTCATCTTGGACAATAGGACCCAGTTTAAGAACTCCTCTTTAGAAAAATATTGCCTAAGAGTAGGAATAAAGAAATTTTTCTCATCTCCTGGCCGACCTCAGGCAAATGGTCAGACCGAGGTCACAAACAAAACGATTCTCGATGGAATCAAGAAGAGGTTAGAAGATGCTAAGGGAAGATGGAATGAAGAGGTCTACGCTGTGTTATGGGCCTACAGAACCACGACAAGGACACCAACAGGAGAAACCCCGTTCATGTTGGCACATGGCTCGGAGGCCGTCATACCAACAGAGGTAGGGCTCCCAACTCATAGGATTCAGACCTATGACCCTTATAATAATGGGGGAAGAGAGGAGGCTAGACCTAGATCTTATTGAAGAAAGAAGAGAGGACGTAGAGGTCAGACAAGCAGGCTACCAACAGAGGGCAGCAAAATTCTACAACCAGAGGGTGAAGTCAAGACCCATTGCAGTGGGAGACCTAGTACTAAAGAAGACCTTATAGAAAGAAAACAAACTCCACCCAAACTAGCGGTCCCTACAAAGTGACATAAGAGGTTGTGCCTGGAACTTACAGGCTAGAAAATCTAGATGGAGAACCTTTCGCTAATCCATGGAATGCTGACCACCTAAAGAAGTATTACATATGATGTTGCATGAAGTTGCGTAAATGTACCATCTTGTCATGAAGAGATTATTAATAAAAGATCAGTTCCCATGGTGGTCCTTGATTCATTTTGCACTTATGTCAGAAATTAATGGGGATAACATCTTAGGTGATGACCTCAGACCTTTATAACACCATTCAGTGGTGATGAGGTCTGAGATCAGACACCATAATGGGATGACCTCAGACCCTTAACATCATTAATTTGGTGAGATTCATTAATGGGGCTAATATCTTAGGTGATGACCTCAGACCTTCATAACACCATTCAGTGGTGACGAGGTCTGAGCTCAGACTACTAATTTGGTTTAAGCAAACGCCATTGCATAAGCTTGAGAAAAAATATCACGACATACATACAACGAAAGAAGATGATCCTCTTCAGAGAATAACACATTCAGAGAATAACACATTCAGAGAATAACACATTTAGAGATCAAAAATATTCAGAGAGTAAAAAGAATGGAAAAGTAAGAGCCATGTTCATTCAGAAATTATAGATGTGCAGGGATTACAATGTCAGGGGTTACAAACAATGTTCAGAAATTCTCTAAGGGTTTGAGGGGGGAATGTTGGTATCTTTGGCTTGGTTAGGCTGGACAACGTTGGTCACCTTAGAAACGTCATCGTGATGGTCTGCCCCTCCAACCTCAGTGCCGTCCAACGTGGCAGTCTTGGCAGGTGCGGCAGCCTCCTCCTCAACCTCCTGAAGGTCCTGGGCAAACTGAGGATCAGCAAAGCCAAGGCCTATAATAAAGTCAGAGGCTTTCAAAGTGCCTGCCTCCCTCTCCTTGACATCAGCCCACTTGATAGTGGCTTTGATACCTCTTTCAAGGTATTCAAAGCCGAAGCTCATAAACTCATTAGAGCTTTTGTACGCGACTATTATCCCCTCTGAGGCATCATCAAGGACTACCTTCACGACTGAGCTGACCTTCTATTGTAGAACATCGTCCTTGGCCTTCAGAGTCGCAGCATGGTCCTTGTTACGCCGAGAGACCTCCTTCTCCACACCCTTCACCTTCTTATCAGACGCACCCAACTCAGACTTCAGCCGGTCGATTTTTGCGTTCAAAGAACTCTGAACCTTCTCAGCCTCTTAACCCTTCTGGATGAGGGGCAACTTCCTCAGAGTCCAATTAGAGAGGTGGTGCATCGCTGCCAGGCCCTGCAGATTTTGCGATCAGGAATGAGCAAAAGACAAGTCAGAGGTTACACTTAGGAATTGGAAAGAAAAGTAAGGTCATACCTGAATGGATCTGTGAATGCCGAACTCAACCAGCAAATGAGTATCAAGTGACCTGAAGAAGTGCTTGTCGGCCTCGATCATTGTAGAGCCGAAGGCATCTAGGGCCTGAAGACTATGGCCGATTATGCTGTCAGTAATCTTCAACTGATCTAGACGAGTCGACAGGGCATCTGCTGAAGAGATGGGGATGGCAGTATCAGCATTCTTTTTCTTCGTCCTCTGATCCTCAGGGGCATGATCAGCTGGAGCCCTCTTCTTTGTGGTTTGGGGCTTCGAGGTAGAGGGAGCTGGGGGAGGAGCATTAAGGCCAACTTTCGTTGCAAGTCTCGTCAAGGCCATTTCCCAGAGTTTGTATGAGATATCTTGTGGACGCTCTGCAAAATTAATAGATCTGAGTTAGAATATCAGACAAAAATAAACTCAGAGGTTCAACTTCGAATAGAAAGAGCTTACCAAGATCGGAAAGAGGACTTCCACCCAGACCTATCTCAGAGAGGTAGTGGGGGGTCATCAAGTGTTCGAACCTAACGAACAGACCATGTAACCCCTGATCTTGAAGGGCTTTCACCTTCTGAAGGTTTTGTGGGCTCAGGCCAGGGTCAGCCCTCACAAACATTGTGACCTTACCCCACCTAAGGGGCATCCTCGGCTCCAGAATGGACGAGGGAACACATGGGCCAAATTCCCATGGTCCAGAAGCAAAAAAGTATCGCGGCTTGCAGTTGTGGTTGGAAGTCTGAGTTATTTGAAGCATATTTTTTTCAGGCTTCCGAGCTACGAAATGATAGTAGCTCAGATGATTTTTGGCTGAAGAAGGGACATAGCAACCTACAAAGACCTGAACTGGGAGGTCTGAGTAGTGGATAGCTTTCCATAAGAATATGGCCCCTATTATGACCCTCTAGGCATTAGGGGATAGTTGAGAGGGGGCCAAATTAATATAGGCAAGGATAGATTCGATAATGGGATGGATGGTCAGACAAAACCCCAACTTGAACATCTGCTCGTACAAACAGATTTTGCCATCTCGACCGTGAAAAGCCCTCTCTTCCCTCAGAGGTCTTCTTAGCTTTATGGAGGGACTAATGGAATACATATATCTGAAGCAGAGGAGGTCTACCTCAGTTATAGTACTCTCGATCTCGGCCGCCTCAGAGACGTCGACATCACTCTCATCATCATCATCGTCGGTCGGAGAAGATGTTGATGGGTTAACCGGGAACCTCTGAGTGAACTCGGCACCGGTGAAGGCCGACAGAGGAATGGCGTCAAGTGGTGGTGGGATGGCCACACTCGGCTCAACGATCTCAACCTCTGAGGAAGAGGCTGAGATGCTTGAGTTGTTATGAGAGGAGACCCGGCTGGAGACCTCGGCCTGATCAGGGGCCTAATCTTCCCGAACCGAGAAGTCCATGGCCTCCTGGAAGGGATCCACAGACATGGGGTCTGAGGTGGAAGACTCAGACTCAGACATTGGTATAGGATCGACAAGAACCTCTGCCTGGTTGAAAGACTCCGAGGGATCAGGATATATCACCTCCAGGGGTGGTCGAAAGATGGGTCTAATAGCGAATTCTTGTGACCTACGAGCCTCCTCCTGTGCTCTTTCTATTTGTCTGATTTTTTCTAAAGTCTTCTCCATAAGGGAGGGGAACTCCTCAAGAAGTTGGTATAGGGGTCTGAGCATCAGAGGCAGACACTACACTTAGGGAGGCTTCCTAAACTATAAACAAGATTGGCTAATGAAGTAAGGTAATTTAAAGATCAAACCAAGAAACCTAAGGCAAATACAGTTCACCTGAAAGTATGAAGTTCTTGCCTGAAAATCCCTAAGCTCGTCGAAAAACACAAAAAACAGGGAAAAACGAAGGGAAAAGGAGGGCGGAGAGTACCTGAGGAAGTAGTAGTGGAAGGAAACGAAGAAAACTCGAGAAAATCCCCACCAAAGACCTTTGCAGTAGAATCGTGGAGAGAATGCCTTTAGAGAGAGAAACACTTGGAATGCAAATCATGCAGGAGAAAGATAATTGAGAATGGAGGGAAAAATGATGGTTCAAAACCCTTAAATATACAGGCGCGATTCCCACGGCCCATCATTGCCTTGGGAGCCCCAAAGGGAGGCTGACAACACACGCTTGTCAAGCAAGCCATACTTCAACACTGGACAAGTGTCAAACAAATACTGGCTTATATTGGAAAGGCGTCGGAGTTGCAAACCCCATAGTCACCTGCTTTCACATGTAACTAAGGGCTGGGGGGTGATTGATATGCCCCAAATGTGACCTCGGCTCGGAGACCCCAACCTCGGTCGAGATCATGGCTGACACTGGACAAGCCTTGGGCATGCGGCATCAGCCCCTCGGCCATAGCAAGGTCGGCCCAGGCCGACACTACCACCAGCCTCTCAAAGGGACATCGCATGCATCACAAGGATCAGCAGCATTCTCGTATACCTTGGAATGGAAACCTCGGCCAAACATAGGCCGAGCTTGCAAGAAGCCACCAGCAACCTCATCAAGACATTAGTCGATGCTCCAAACACACCAGCTCGACCTCGGCTCAGGCCGACCTTATCCATTGTCTCGACTAGGATTAAGCCGAGACCTCCATGGTCACCTCAGACTGAACGAGCACCTGGACTTACCTACTTCGACCTCTCCCAGGCCGAGGTCATACACCAGGCGCGATAGACGAGCAACTGCTGACATCTGGATAAGGGCACGTGGACACAAATCAGTTATAACAAGATTATTCCCCACACGTGGGGAGAATATTGCATCATCATTCTCTACATGTGACAGTGACAGATGGCTTTCCCATATTGGTGAGGCAACCACACACATGCACATTACATACATGGGGGGTACATTACACCCCCTAGGTACTATATATAGAGGTCATCCTCTACCTTTTAAAGGATCCAAAATATACAACCCTAGATGAAACTCTGTCTAGATACACAGTAGGGAGAGAGAGCTTGAGAGATTGTATCCATGGCCATTAGTGCCTTATTACAGTGAGGTTATTCACACACACAGCGGACGTAGGCCAATTTAGGATGAACCATTATATTATGGTTCTCTCTCCTCTTCTCCTCATCTCATTCTCCTACCTTTTACGTAACTATGATGCCATTTTTGTTCTTAGATTGAGCTTGAAAACACCTTACCGGTTCTGATAAACATACCCTTTTTCTTTTAAACATCAATTTGGAGGCCACCGAGCTCTTTCGGTCCCCGACATCGTCAGAGAGAAATCTCTTTAAAAATTCAAAGGGCACTGAACCCCCTTTCCAACGGTCCACCCCATGTGCAAAATGGCATAACCGTTCGAACAAATGATCAGTTTTCCCCTAAAAATCAATTCCAAGGCCACTTGGGAACTCTCGAGCTCCATTTTACTACAGTCAGCTCTTTATATCGAATGAGACTGAATGAATCTCTGTAGGGAATCGAATACCCTTTCCAACAGTTTGCCCCATGCATCATTATGACTTACGATGCGAATGAACAATCCATTTTACTCTGAGAGATCACCGGACACTTTCGGGCCTCGGTTGACCAAAGTCAACTTTTTGATCCGAGAAAAGCTCTTTGGAATGTCTAACTACATCTCTAAACCTTTCCAACGGTATATCCTGTGAATGCTTATGACTTACCATGCGGACGAACGATTTGTTTTCGTCTGATGATATCCCGTCCAAAGGACCAACGTGCACCTCTGAGACACATTTAACCTAAAGTCAACTCCCGAACCTGGGAGTGGTCCAATGATTGTTGAAGGTCTCTGAATTAAATTTATAATGGTATTCCTTGTGCTCTATTCGGATCAACAGATTACCTTTTATGATCATTTTTCCAAAAAAATCTGCACGAGACTGCCAATTGGCAGGTCCAGTTCCCTGCCTATCGGTAGTGTGCCTAGGGTCAACTATCGATAGGAAAGACTATGGTCATTTATTGATCGGCACCACCCTCTACCCTATAAATAGAGGGCATGACCTCACTCCTAAAGCACACCAGAGATCCATCAGCATCAGTGATCTCATCAACATTCTCTCGAAATCAGTGAAGTTCCTCCATGTGAAATTCCATTCAAACTTACATTCCCATACTTTTCACACCCAATTTGGAAAAATCAGATTCTCTCTCATCCAACATTCATCTCACATTATAGGGAGTTCATCCAAGATCAAAGATCAATCTTTAAACAAGGTCTAAATTCTTCCCACTCTCTTATAATTCTTTGTTTTTGCATAAATTTCAATAAATTCATAATCTAGTTCTTACTTTAGTTCATACGCATTAATATCTACATTTTTATTAGTATATTGCACATACTTTATTTTCTATTAAAGAAATAGGGTTACGCCCATGAATTCTGGACGGGATTATCCATCACACTTTTTTCAAAACTAAAAACCCATTTTCTACACACACACCTACAATAAAATCCCGTTCGGAACTATGGGATAAACCCCACCCCCCATGTCGCATTCGAATTACATGGAATTTGATGACTTCATAGGCTACGTAGGTATTTTGGATTAAAACTCGAGACTCGAGTACAACGAAGAGTTAGATATTACTCGCCATAATTTAGAGCTGCTCAAGCAGAACCCTGGGGAATTAGTCAGTAACTTCATAGCAAGGTGGAGAGAGAAAGTAGCCACCATAACCAACTGGCCTTTCGAAGAGGAGCAAGTTAGCATTATGAAGAAGAACTTCTTACCCCATGTCCGAGAAACAATGCGAGGGCAATACTACCTTCATTTTTTAGCCCTTCGAGAAGTAGGAGTGGAGATCGAAGAAGGTCTTTCCAAGACAAAAGTTAAAACAAATAAAGTATCCGGACAGTTTGCTCCCAGAAAATTTAAGAAGTTAGCCAGTACCACAGTTTCAACCATCAACAACATCTCTCATCTTGCTACTTCATGGGCACCAGAAAGTCACCTTAACCGAGTTTGATAGGAATACACCGAGATTCATGCTCCCCTCTATAAAGTTTACCTGGACCTCTTAAGCCGAAACCTTATGAAACTATTGGAACCTCATCTATTACAAAACCCACTTTCCAAATATTTTAGACCAAATGCCCATTGTGACTTTCACCAAACCATTGACCATACCACCGATCAGTGTTTCCACCTTTGAAATATAATCAAAAATCAAATCGATCGGGGTATAATCCCCCCACCAGCCAATCCTAAACCAAACGCTACCCACAATCCACTCCTGAATCATACAAATATCATCTTTCTAGAAGAGGACCCCAAATTTGACCCATCTACCCAAATCATACCAAGAAAATCACCAATTATACCCATAGACTTTCCTAAACCTCTCCAAGTATTCCGATATTTTCTCCTACACCCTACTAGCTCCCCTAATCAGGACTTATCACTCCTCACTAGAGCATGCATCGCTATTCTCACCCGTTCTAGAGGTAAAGATATGGAATTGACATAAGTGTTGAACCAACTCCTAGATTTTGGGTTAAAGTTGCCCTCCCAGATGACCTTTGACTGCCAAAGATTCAGCGTGTTGTTCTTAGAATCTTGGAAATGGGCCCAATAGTTAGACAATTACATGGTACCAACCGATGAAGTCAGTTTAGGTGAGGTGGTCCAGATCATGGTGGATTTATTCCAACAAACCGGTGGTATTTACAGTATATTCGAGCTACTTAATGCTTTAAAACTATAAGGGTGTCTAGTCCCTTCACTTCTACATCTCCCCGACGAATATAAGGACTTATACGAAGAGGCCGTTGAATTTGTGGAGTTTATTGATTTTTTGTGGAAAGATACTATCGTTGCTACCACTACACCAAAACTTTTGGATTGTCACGGTCATTGACCGTGACAATTCCAACTTTTCAAGGTCAATGACCATGACAAGTCTGGGGTCACAACTTTTATTGTCACGGACATTGACCGTGACAAGTTCGTTAGACTTATCATGGTCATGTCACGGTATTTGACCTTGACAAGCTTTGTCACGATCAAAGAGCGTGACAAACATGGGACAAACTTTAAAAAATTATCACGGCCAAAGACCATGACAAATCTGGGTAGAATTTAAAAAACTCTGCTGGGAAGTTTGGCCACTGCCACTGCCTATCAGTATATTTGTACCTGTTATAGCAAAATTGTACCTTGTTCAAACAGCATATATCCAAATAAAATAGAAAGAATGCACCAAATCATTGCATATATAATTTTATATCCAAATAAAATAAAAATAAAACCCATATCCAAACTAAAATGTAACAAATCAAAAAAATTCAAATATAATCCAAGTGTCCAAATAAACATAGATACAAATAATATCACGACATAATGTCTGGGGTAGGTTCAAGGAGGAATGAAGGTCACACGATATACGCATTGAGACACCCCTCAATATGCGCCATACCACATTATTCGCGCAACCACAATATGAAGTTCTCCTTTTTGGATATCACATGCGTGACGAGCACCTTAGCCTCGATATTTTGAAGGATACGTCCATGAACCGGCATACCCGTGATGGTATTCGGGTACCTCAACCCCCTCGCTATCCGTTGTCCATCATATATGTCGCGTAAAAACATGCTCGGTCAACTTATTGTTGACATAGACCGCTGGAGCCAAGATAGGGACTGGATCGTCAAGCGGTGAGTCCGTGCATATCAGAGATGTAGAAGCGATGTCCACATCCTTGTCCTTTTCCACCTTCACCTCCACCACCTTCTCCTTCCCCTTTCCATTGCCTTGCCCTTTCCTCCTAACTGAAGCTTCATGAATGCGTACATATCTAGGACCGTCGCTTACAACCTTGATAGCTTTGCCTCATATGTGTCCACCTGACGAGCCAACCCGGTGATGATCGTCTCCATTTCGGTGATCCTAGATTTTCCCACCCACGATCTCACCCCCTAGTCCTCCCCATACGATTAGTGACAAGAACTTGGATGAGTGTGTCCGTTGACAAAGATGCATTTTTGGCATCAGACTGTGACTCATGCACTTCCTTAAATTTTGACTGAAATGACAAAAAGCGCATGATTAGTTAAATAAGTAAATAAAAAAATTATAAAGTATTCATAAAAATTAAGTCACTGGATTACTTACAATCGTGGTCGCGATGCTCGGGGACACCTCCTTATCCTTGCCCTTCTTCGTTAAAATTGCCACATAGGCATCGATTCCATGTGGCCTACCCCCAGGACCATTCCCCGTCCCATGAAATAAAATAATGCAAAATTAGTAAGTAACGCAAAGTAAAATAATGCCGAATAACACATTTCTATAATTATAGAAAAATAAAAACTTACCATCCTATGCTCCACCTCGGTGCAAGATGTCCGTCCGGAGTAGTGCACATCCGTCTTTTTTGCCCAGTTTTTCCTCCCCGATTGGCAAGATGCCAATTGTCGCTCCTCGATCTCATTATCAATGAACTTTTGCCAATGTTCTAATGCGATAGGCTCCTTCAGCGGGACGGACTCATCATTCTGATAATGGGAGTCCCAGGTCTTCCCAAAGTACCGGGCCCGTAAATTCTTCTTCCATGTCATGTGTTGCTACCTCAACTACTCCAACACAGAATCGCAAAGTTTTGGGGGTAGGCTGAATTGTTCCTGTCAAACAAATACAAAACAAAAACAATGTAAGTGTTAGTTGTGAATAAATATAAATATAAACAGAAACACATTACTTGTAGTGCCGCCCAAATAGCTAACTTGGGCTCATTTAGCACCTCCCTCCAACAGGTGTACCCCGGGCCGATAATCGCCTCACCAGCTCGAGGGATCTATTTAATAAGCCCGTCTTGTTCTCAATGAACATTCCTAATTCTCCCCATTTGGGGAGTCTAGGGGTCGAGGATCCCTTATCGCCCCCACTACCGCTGAGCCCTGAAGAAGACATCATCATTATCATCATCATCATCACCACTCATTTAACACCTCCCTCCAACTGGTGTACCCCGGGCCGATAATCGCCTTCACCAGCTCGAGGGATCTAGTTAATAAGCCCGTCTTATTCTCAATGAACATTCCTAATTTTCCCCATTTGGGGAGTCTAGGGGCCGAGGATCCCTTATCGCCTCCATTACCACTGAGCCCTGAAGAATACATCATCATCATCATCATCATCATCATCATCATCATCATCATCCTTGACTTAATCCCTGAATGAAACATTTTCTGGGAAAAAATTATCATTAGTACAAATCCAACTTAATTAGAAGAATACAAACACACCTGTACACACACACCTGAAGAAGACATACAAACATTTTATGTGGTCGTGCCACTCTCGAATGGGTCGTGACACTTAATAGTTTTAGAAAATAGTTAAAAACTCCCCCCCACACACACACACCTGCACACACACACACACACATATACAAACATTTGAGAAAGAGATAAAATGATCAAGTTCAAATGAATTTAAAGAAGTAAACTGATGTCCGATAAAAAGCATTAAAATATTGTCCAATAATTGGCATACTTATTACAAATTTAAAAATTATTTCAAATTCGAGTTATCAAAAAAAATGAATTGATATTAGGTGGGAGAAGCTAAGTCATCCACACTACTGTTTAGATGCTTTGGGGCATGTAGGACGATTGTCCATGACTCATTGTTGATATACTCCGAGTAAAACACTTGCTTGACCTTTTAAAATGCACAAATAAACGTCTTATCGCTCACATGTTCATTTCTCTTCAAATTGGACAAGTCAATCATGATCAAATTGATGCCAAGATTAACTTTAAAAGTATTTTTATCCTCAACTCTTACCCAATCACAGTAAAATACAACCTCATTGAAGCTTACATAGTCCAATTTAAATATATTTCGAATTACACCATAGTAAGTCATTTCAGCTTCAACGAGGTTTTTATCTTTTGCACTCGCTCGAAAGAAAGTAAGAGCCTTATACGAAATGCCCGAGTTTTGTACATTTGTACTTTCCTCGTACACTCTTACATTGAATACATAACCGCTTAATCGATACTTTTTATACTCTTGTGCCATGAACAAGGGTCTAGTGGCTCGACGATCAAGCCTTGAGAATAAAGAAAATTAATTAGGTTAGTGTAAAGTTGTATTATAATGTAACGTTATATAACAACCATTTTCATTACAATTACCTCGTGTGACGACCACAGCCTAAATTCGTTGTCTACTCACAGGCTTCATATTTTCTGCATAAAATTAATGTGACGAACATATTACAAAATTAATCATGTATAAAATAATCTAAAATAAAGTAAAACTTAAAATAATTTAAACTTACTTTTTCCATTCTTCGACATCTTCATGTGTGTCAAATAGATAACGAGCTACTTGTTCATGTTGCGAACTCATTAATTTTACTCGTTTGCCCATCACATAACCACCCTCATCGATGAACTCATCAATGTCATCAACACTGGTCGAGTCAGGCATATATTCTCGAGTATAGATTGATGACTCCACGGTGATGTATTTCTCTGTAATTGATCATGTAATGTATCGTGTATTCTTGACGTAATATTTGAAAACTTTCATTAATATTTTAAACGGATACATCCACCGATATCTAACTGGACCGCAAAGAAGTGCCTCGTCGCGTAGGTGTACCAACAAGTGAACACTTATATCAAAGAATAATGGGGGAAAGTACTTCTTCAACACATAAATCGCTTCGGTCACTGCCAATTTTGTGGCCACTATGTGTTCTCGATTAACTACCTTCTCACACAAAAGTGAGAAGTAGATACTAATTTGCATAATAGCCTTCTGCAAATTCTCGTGCTTGGAGAAATAGTGCTTAAACAATAGAGGAACCAATTGCATAATCACATGCCAATCGTGAGACTTACACTTATGTAAATCATGGGTAGCATAATTCACAATCCTTTGCAAGTTGGATGAAAAATTGGATGGAACCTTCAAATTATATATTGTGTTTAAAAGCACCTTCCTTTCCCCACTTGTCAAAGTAAACGCACCAGGGGGAAACCTTCCCCTACTATCTTCATTCAACCATAGCTGTGGCTTAAGTTTCAATGATTTAAGGTCTTTTTGCACATTTTCTCCATCCTTCAAATGACTCCCCCCAAGGCATGTGCCCAAAATATGTTCAGCGGTGTTCTTCTCTAGATGCATCACATCCAGTACAAGGTGCACCGGGTTATTCTTCCAATAAGGCAAGTCAAATAAAATTGACCTCCCAGACTATGTCTTTCTTATCTCAGTTTCATTTCCAGTTGGGTTCTTCTTATGCTTGACATTCTTAAATTTAGGATTCTTACCTGGCATATTAGGGCCACAATCAGAAGAATTACTTTCAATTTGTGAACCTGAAAGTTTTCTCTATGGTAGCCTATGTTCAACCCCACCCGATAAAAAATTAGAACCTTTCTAAAATCTGAAACTATGAGCAGGAGGTACAAACCTCCTATGGCAATGGTATTCATTTTTTCAGCTAGACGGGAGATTAAGAGATTCAATTTCCTCTCCATAAATAGGATACCCTAAATAATCATGTACTACATAACCGAATAATGTCCCATAAGTTGGAAAATCATGAATTGCCCACATCAACATAGCTTTCAGCATAAACTCTTCTTTTCTAAAAGAGTCAAATGCTTGCACACCCTCTTTCAACAACTCATTTAATTCTTCTAACAAAGCATCCAGGTAGATATCGATGACATCACTTGGTGCCTTTGGCCCGATTATCAATAAAGACAACATCAAAAATTCAGGTCCCATACACTTTAAATAAGGGAGGTTGAGTGGGGCTAGGATCACTGGCCATAGAGTCTGATTGATGCTTAGATTTTCAAATGGATTCAAACCATCTGTTGATATAGCCAAATGAATGTTATGCTGTTCTCGAGCAAAATTGGGATAATCAATACTCATCATCCTCCAAGTTCTAGAATCAATATGATGACGCATGAGATTATCCCCTACTTCTTACCTAGCATGTCAAGCCATTGCCTCTGCTATTTATGGTACTGTGAAAAACTTCTTTAATTTAGGGCCAATAGGAAAATATTTTAACACTTTTTGAGGCACTTTTGAGCTTATGCCTTCCTTGCCAGTAGATTGGACATATCTAGGTTCATCTCATACCGGACACTGATCGAGAATTTCATACTCCTTTCAGGATAGTATGAAGTCATACACACAACCATGAATCGATTCATACTTTATCACTACACCAAAATGGCCAAAATGTCACCTTGCAGCCGGTCACCCTTGTCACGGTCATTGACCGTGACAAGAATCTCACGTTTTGTGTCACGGTCATTGACCATGACAAGACCGTGACAAAGAATTGTCATGGTCAATGATCGTGATAAGTCCGTGACAAATATATTTATCAAGGACTTGTCATGGTCATTGACCATGATAATTCTTAAAATAATTATCACGGTCAAGGACATTGACACGACCGTGACAATATCTTTAGTAAAAAAAGCCCTAGACTCTTTTTTTCCCACCGTTTTTTGGTTTCCCTCTTTCTCTCTCTCTACAAGCGATTTTAGCTCTCTCTCTCTCTCTCTCTCTCTCTCTCTCTCTCTCTCTCTCTCTCTCTCTCTCTCTCTCTATATGGTATATTTTTTTCCTCTCTTTCTCTTTCATTTCTATATGTGTGTGTATGTGTGTATATATGTGTGTATATGTATGTGTGTATATATATGTGTGTATATGTATGTGTATATGTGTGTGTATATATGTGTGTGGTGGGGGAGGGGGGCACGGGGTGGGTTGTGTGTGTGTGCAGTTGTGGTAGTGGTGGGGTGAGGTGGGGGGGGGGGGTATACGTGTACGTGTGCATGTGTGTGGTGGGGGTGGGGTGAGGGGGTGGGGGTGGAGGCAGGGATGGGGGTGGGTGGTGGGGTAGGGGTGGGGGGCTGCGTGTGTGTCTATGTGTGTGTGCGCGTAGTGTCCCTTGTAAAGAATTGATTGATTATTAATTTATTTAGTAAATTAATATATGATTGCCCCTTAATGTAAATTAGTAAATTAATATATACTATATATAATTATTAATAATTGAATTTGAATATAAATAAGACATAATTAAATAAGACATACTATATATAATTATTAATAATTGAATTTGAATATACACATTTGTTGTAGACATTGTTGTTGGATTATTTTGTTTATTAATGTTGGGTTGGTTAGTTTTAAAAGTGGCATGACCACTGGATTATTGTCCATATGGGGGTGGGATTTTTCAACTTTTGAATAATTGAATTTGAATATAAATAAGACATAATTAAAAGAAACATACTATATATAATTATTAATAATTGAATTTGAATATAAATATGACATAATTAAATAAGACATACTATATATAATTATTAATAATTGAATTTGAATATACACATTTGTTGTAGACATTGTTGTTGGATTATTTTGTTTAGTAAATGTTGGGTTGGTTAGTTTTAAAAGTGGCATGACCACTGGATTATTGTCCATATGGGGGTGGGATTTTTCAACTTTTGAATAATTAAATTTGAATATAAATAAGACATAATTAAATGAAACATACTATATATAATTATTAATAATTGAATTTGAATATAAATAAGACATAATTAAATGAAACATAGTATATATAATAATTAATCATTATTGGATTATTGTGTGTGTGGTTGCGGGCAGGGGGTGGTGTGTGTACGTGTACGTGTGCGTGTGTGTGGTGGGGGAGGGGGTGGGGGTGGGGGAGGGGATGGGAGAAGGGGGTGGGGAAAGGTAGTTTAATTGAGTAGAAGAATTAATTGAGTAGATGAATTAGAAGGAGTACGGGATACACATTTGTTATAGACATTGCTGTTGAATTATTTTGTTTAGTAAATGTTGGGTTGGTTAGTTTTAAAAGTGGCATGACCACTGGATTATTGTCCATATGGGGGTAGGATTTTTCAACTTTTGAATAATTAAATTTGAATATAAATAAGACATAATTAAATGAAACATACTATATATAATTATTAATAATTGAATTTGTATATAAATAAGACATAATTAAATGAAACATAATATATATAATTATTAATCATTATTGGATTATTGTGTGTGTGGTGGGGGGCAGGGGGTGGTGTGTGTACGTGTACGTGTACGTGTGCATGTGCATGTGTGTGGTGGGGGAGGGGGTGGGGGTGGGGTCAGGGATGGGAGAAAGGGGTGGGGCAAGGTAGTTTAATTGAGTAGATGAATTAATTGAGTAGATGAATTAGAAGGAGTACGGGATACACATTTGTTGTAGACATTGTTGTTGGATTATTTTGTTTAGTAAATGTTGGGCTGCTTAGTTTTGAAAGTGGCATGACCACTGGATTATTGTCCATATGGGGATGGGATTTTTCAACTTTTGAATAATTAAATTTGAATATAAATAAGACATAATTAAATGAAACATACTATATATAATTATTAATAATTGAATTTGAATATAAATAAGACATATTGTGTGTGTAGTGGGGGGTAGGGGTGGTTTGTAGTAATTGTACATATTTGCATGTCTTCTTCTATTTTTTTTTTATCCGTACTAATAACATTTTTTTACAGCAAATGTGTCCTTCATGTATTAAGGCGAGGATGATGATGCTGGTTATGATGATGTCGTCTGGGCTCGGTGGTAGCGGAGGCGACGAGGGATCCTCAGCCCCTAGGCTCCCGAAATATGGCAAATTTGGGATTACCATCGAGAACAAGTCGGAGTTATTAGCGAGATCCCTCGAGCTTCTAAAGACGGTCATCGGCCCGGAGTTTATGAGTTGGAAGGAGGTGCCATATGAGCTCTAGTTAGATGTTTGGGCGGCACTACAGGTAATATATTTATATTTATATGAATATTTCAATTTCAATTTCAATTTGGATTTCAACTTCATTTTATATTTATATTTATATTTATTCGCCACTAACATTGTATTTGTTGGACAAGAACAATTCAACTTGGATCCAAAGCTACGCGATTACGTCTTGGAGACGTTGAGGGAGCAACACAAGATGTGGAAGAAAAATATGCGGACACGGTACTTTGGGAAAACACGAGAGTCCATTATCCAATGGCGTGAATCCGTCCCGCCCAAGGAGCCGATCTCATTGGCACAATGGCAAAAGTTCATTGACAATGAGATCGAGGAGCGACAATTGGCATCTCACCAATCGGGGAGGGAAAATCGGGCAAAAAAGACGAACGTGCACTACTCATGCCGGATGTCTTACGCTGAGGTGGAGCATAGGATGAAGGTAAGATTTAATTTTTCTATAAGTACAGAAATATATTATTCTTCATTATTTTACTTTGCAGGGCCGATACTAATTTTACTTTATTTTATTTTAGGGGGTAGGGAGTGGCCCAGGGGGTAAGCCATATAGGCTCTATACTTATGTGGCTCTTCAGACGAAGAAGGGGAAGGACAAGGAGGTGTCCCCGAGCGTCGCGACCACGATTGTAAGTAATCCGACAGTTTAATTTTTGTTAATTACGTTATAATTTTTTAGTTTACTTATTTTACTAATCATGTGCTTTTTGTCGTTTCAGGCAAAGCTTAAGGAAGTGCATGAGTCGCAGTCTGGTGTCGACAAGGCGTCTTTGTCCACAGACGCACTCAGCCAAGTGCTTGGCTCTGATCGCAAGGGGATGACAAGGAGGTGAGCTTGCGGGTGACAAAATCTAGGATCATCGGATTAGAGACGAGAAACACCGAGTTGGCTCGAACGGTGGATTCACATGACGCGAAGCTGTCCCATTTGGAGGCGATGGTCCAAGATATGTACTCATTCATGAAGCGTACGTTGGCCAGAGACCATAAGAGGAAAGGGAAGGAGAAGGCGGTGGAGGAGGAGGAGGTGCGGGAGAACGAGGCGCGGGATGACGAGGATGTGGACCTCGCTGCTTCATCACCGAGAGGTGCGTACTTCGATGATCCACTTCCTTATTTGTCTCCCTTACCCAGACCGATGTCAACAATTGGTTGGTCGAGCGTGTTTATATTGGACGTATTTGATGGCTAGCGGATAGGGCGGGGGTTGAGGGACCCTAATATCGTCCAGGGTGGAATAGTTCATGGACGTGCACTTCAAGAGATCGAGTCCAAAGTGATCGTCACGCCTGTGATACCCGGGAAGAAGAACTCCCTATTGTGGTTTCACGAACAATGCGACACGATGTATATTAGTGGCTATGTCAATTCGTATATCGTGTGGCCTACTCACCTCCTCACATTTACCCCAGACATGTAGTGACATTATTTTTAAGTTGGTACATTTGAATTATATTTGGATTATATCGTCATGTATATTATTTCTATTTTGAATATATATTTGCATTATCTTTAGTTTGTTTGGATATATGATGTTTGAACAGGTACAACGTTGCTATAACATGTACAAATATACTGCTGGGCAGTGGCAGTGGCAGTGGCAGTGGCAGTGGCCATACTGCCCAGCAGATTTTTTTTAAATTCTGTCCAGAATTGTCACGGTCTTTGACCGTGACAAGTCCATGACAAATAAGGTTGTCACGAACTTGTCACGGTCAATGACCGTGATAATTTTTTTTAAAAAGGGTCAAGGCTGTGTCATGGTTATTAACCGTGACTAAACTTGTCACGGTCATGGCCCGTGACATGACCGTGACAATTCTAACGAACTTGTCACGATCAATGACCGTGACACGTCCGTGATAAAAAAACGTTGTCTCGCCCCGAATTGTCACGGTCATTGACCTTGACAAGTTCAACTTGTCAAGGTCAATGACCGTGACAATTAGGCAGATTTGGTGTAGTGTATTCCCAAACCTTTCAAACTGTTCTTCATAACAGGATAGCTATTTGGAAGCGTAGTCTCCTTGGGTAGCAAGCCCTTCACCCAATTCAGAATTCCTGTCACACTATTGCCAGACAAATCGTATTGGGTCTTCAAACTATGCAAACCAACCAGGGCATGTAAAGTTTTTTTATCTTTCTCTTAGCCAAGAGTATAACGGTTGGGTCGCCTTAAATTATGAACTTTGGTAGTCATGCACCTGAACCTTGTACATCATCAGTGACCTCATTCTTTTCCACTTCATGAACGTCGTACGCATCATAAACTAAATCCTCTAACATATTATAATCTACGCCACCCTCTTCTACATCTATCCTACTTGTTGAAGGTTGTTGTGAAGGTTTCTCGGGGACAAAAGGAACTTTCAATTCCCCGTGAAAACTCCAAAATAGATAATTATCTTGCATACCCCATCTTAACAAATGTAGTTCAACTGTTTTCCGCTCAAATATCTTACCATTCTCACACCTAGAACATGGACACGGAAACTCTTCATCATTATAACATCTCTTTGCGTATTTCACAAATTCATTAGCACCTATGAGAAACACATCCTCCATTTTATTTTTCTCACCCATCCACTCTTTATATTTAGGATATCCCATCACAGCTACTACAAACAATCACCTATTAAAGGTAAGAAGCATATATTCGTGGTTTAGTATAAACAAAACTTAAATTTATAGTATGTTTCAATTAATTATGTCTTATTTATATTTAATTTTTAAATTTCAAATTCAAATTCAATTTTTAATATTAATTCTTATTTCCTCCATCTCCTTTAAAAGGTGAGTGATCCTATCCCATTCAAGACTGCATATTTTTGTAATATACGTAACAACTCATGCACATTGTTACGATTTGAGAAAAATTTGGCAGCATATCTCCATAGTTCTCCAAGTACACGATGTAGATTCGCAAGTGTGAGTGTTATTTTAATTTATCAATTGAAATAACACTCACACTTCCCAATCTAGTATGTACCCATAGAACATTAGGATACGACTGTAGAACTTCCTCCAAAAGTAACAAGTTTAAGCCATTAAGAATATTATTATACAAAAATTATGCAGTCCCAAACTGTCCAAAGGGGACAATTTGAGAGATCTCATTACATGGGTAATGACTCTCGAATGGGTCTAAGGGATATTGAATGCGTATGCATAAAAACTAGAATGCTAGTATCTATGCGCACTATATGTAATTTCAAGTATGTTTCATTTAATTATCATAAATGAAACATACTATATATATGAGTTAATAATATATTGTTCGTGACACAAATTAATTTTAGAAAAAAGTTGAAAACTCCCCCCCCCCCCCCCCACCCATTTGGACAATAATCCTGTGGTCATGCCAACCCAACATCGGTCCACTATAATCCAATAGCAATAGCAACAATAAACCAACAAATGTGTATCCCATACTCCTTCTAATTCATCTACTCAATCAATTCATTTCATCACGTCTTACAAATATATCATCATTAAAGCTATACAATTAAAGTTACAATTAAAGCTATATTTTATTAATCAATTTGTCTGTTTCAACTGTCACGGTGTAATATTAATGTTTAACAACTTAATTCTGAATTCCAAAACAAAAAAATATAATATGTACAATTACTAAAAATCCTAAACATCAATCCAAGCTAACTACTTACTAATTCAAAACCAATAATTAATAAGGGGAATCTAAAGGCTCATTACTCATTTATATCCAATTACAGTCATAAGTAAATTAATAATAATAATTATAAGTCCTAATTCCAATTCCTATTATGACTATTCCGTGAGAAAAATCTCAAATTGAACTTTAAGCCTCGTAACTATGGGGAGAATCATCATTTACACATTTACGTATGAAAACAATATGGGGATAATCTAAAGGGTTACTTATCATTATGTATTAGCCAACATATATTTGGGTATTTACACATTAATTTCAAGTTCTAAACAAAACTTTAATTTCAAGTCCTAAACTAAACATTAATTTCAAGTCCAAAATCAACATTAACAATTAATTTCAAGTCCTAAACTAAACATTAATTTCAATTTCAACACACACACACACACACACCTCCCCCACCCTCTGTCCCACCACTCCCCCTTCTCCCCACCACACACACACACAAACACACACCTGCAAACACACACACACACACTCACCCACTTGCACACACACACACACCACCTCCATACCCCCTGCCCCACCCCACCCCCCACCCCCTGCCCCCACCACACACACACACACCCTGTACACGTACACACATACACCACCCACATACACACACACACACACATACACACATATACACACACATATACAAATGAAAGAGAAAGAGAGGAAAAAACTAACTTGAAAATCGCTTAGGGAGAGAGAAAAAAAAAAGGGAAGTGAAAACGATGGGAAAAAAGAAGAGGGAAGGGTTTTTTTACTAATTAAGTTGTCACGGGCCTGTCACGTCTTTGACTGTGACAACTTTATAAGGTTGTCACGGTCAATAACCATGACAAGCCTTTTTCACGGACTTGTCACGGTCAATAATCGTGATAAAAAATTCATGTTTTTGTCGCGGTCATTGACCGTGACAAGGGTGGCCGGCTCAAAGGTGACAATTTAATCTTTTTGGTGTAGTTTACCGGATGGTGGGAAAAATTCGATGATTCAGATGAAGAGAAGAGCCCAGAAAAGGCTAGTCCGATAGTCAGCATATGTGGGATCATATCATTTGAGGAGTTAGTAGGAGAAATCCACAAGGTGGATAAAGAACTCGAGATCGATGAGAAAACGGGGTTTCCATTTTTCCCATCTTCTGTGAACCATATGATCAGGTCATGAAGGCACTACGAAGTCCCAAGCTTGTTTCCATCAGCAAACGATAAAGGAAAAGGTGTTGAGAATCTTCCTATGCCATAAACTACCCCCGAGGAAAGCAAGATCCTCAATCAGTTGAAGAATACCCAAGCCTATATAACTCTGTGGGGACTCTTTATGTCTTCCCATCTGCATAGGAATGCCTTGATCAAGCTACTCAGAGGACTCACAGTTCCTCCTTCTACCACGCCAAAAGAAATAGTGAATTTGGCCGGATCTCTAACCTCTACTATAATGCTCTCACTCTCCGAAGAAAAAATCCCCAAAATTGGGCCAAACCATAATTATGCTTTCAATATCTCCGTCGAAGTCATAGGAAAGACCATCCCACTTTCACTTGACGATAATGGATCATATCTTAATGTCTGCCCATTAAGTACCCTTAATTGTTTGGGAATAAAAGAGACCAACCTTGCTCCAACCTCTTCCTCAGTGCGTGCCTACGATAATACCTGCCGAGAAGTTATGGGATCCATAAATCTTACAACAGTGGTTGGCCCTATAAATCCGGTTGTGGAATTATAAGTCATCGATATCCCAACCTGTTTCAATCTGCTACTCAGATGACCATAGCTCCATAGCATCTAAGGTGTGTCCTCTTCCATTCATCGGAAACTGAAGTTCTTTGCCAATGGGCAATTCATCACCATCTTGAGCGACGACGATAATACCGAGAGTTCAAGCACTAGTAATCCAATACTTAAGATACAACACGGGGTAAACAATATGATTTTGTCAGATTTCTGAGTTGAACCACTTCTACTCCCAGCAGGGGAAGATTTTAAAGATATGGATTGTCCAGAATATAACCCTCATGGCAACGTAAATGTGATCCAAATGTTCCAAAATATGCACTTCATGCCCGGACTGGGGTTGGGACGAAGACACCAAGGGATACTTGAACTCATTGTGTTGAAGAAAGCTTTTCCTCCCTATGGCTTGGGTTATTAGCCATCAGCAGAAGAACTCAGAATGCTCCGCCAACCTCAACTAAAGAGAAGGCTAAAAAGTTCCAAGACTGTCTTAAGAGACTCCTTAAATAGAAGATTCATCCGAGAGGGTTAAGATTTCCCCTTTTGCAGCTTTCCTCAACCATGGTATGATCATGTGGACAAGAAGATGAAACCCAGAATGGAGATATTTTTCCAAGACAGCTAGTCATGGGCTGAAATTTTCAAGCATCAAGTGCAACCACTTATTGAGAAGACCATAGATGATACCGAAGATTCCGAGGGAAGTGACTCTGAGGATTTTTTTTAACTTCCAGACACTGGGACTAGCACTCCACATGATCAACTCAGAGGATACATCATTGAATCCATCCCTCTTAATCAAAGTTGTTGATGCACGTCTCCTCAACTGGCATGCTGCACCAGATTCGCCTGATGATATTCAACCCAACCCTGATGTTTATCCTATTTCCACTTTCCTAGTTGTTCCTCCTTAATCTGATGTAATCAAAACCTTATTTGATGAGGTTCTCAATGTTATTTTTCCTATCAATTAAATAAATGAAGATTTTGAGTATTTTGTTGTGCCTTACGTTAACTGTCTTGATGATAGATGATGATGATGATGATTTTGCAAATGAAAAATTCTTAATTGATCTAAATAAGGTTAATAATAAACAACATAATTGCATTCAAGTTAATGAATACAAAACTGTTGTTATTAATCTCAATTCTAGTAGCCAACTACGCAAGATTAGGATAGGGGCCACCCTTGACGAGCATGAACACACACAACTCGAGGAATTAATAAAGGAATTTGTGGACATCTTTTCATGGTCCTACGATGACATGCCTGGCATTGATTCTGAAATAGCTCAACATGAGATTCCTACTCTCCTAGAATGCAAACCGATCGAATAGAAACTCCAAAATATCCGCACCGAATAGTCGCTCAAAGTTAAAAAAGAAGTGGTTAAATAGTTGAACGTGGGTTTTGAATTATCGAATGTCCCACATGGTTAGCTAATATCGTACCCGTTTCGAAATCAGGAGTCATTGAACAAGGCCTCTCTAAAGGATGATTACCCCCTACCCAACATCGACATAATTATGGACAATACATCTCGTCATGATCTTAAGTCATTTGTTTATGGGTATACTGGATATAACCAGATCAAAATTCACCTGGATCATTAAGAGAAAACATCATTCATCACCCCTTGGGTAACCTTTTGCTACATCGTTGTGCCATTTGGTCTCAAAAATGCAGAGGCTACCTACCAAAGGGCTACCACAACCATCTTTCATGATCTAATACATAAAGAAGTCGAGGTCTATGTGGATGATATTATTATCAAGTCTAAGAGTAGGGAAGGTCATGTTCCCGCTCTCTAGAAATTTTTCAAGCGCCTGCAATAATACCAGATGTGACTTAACCTACAAAAATGTGTCTTCGATGTTACCAAAGGAAAAATCTTGGGATCTATGGATAGTGAAAAGGGATAGAAGCATATCCTGCCAAACTTAAAGCCATACTCAAGATTCTACCACCCTGAATGGAGAAGGAAGTCCATGGATACCTTGGAAAATTACGGTACATCACTCGGTTCATCATCCAGTTGACTTCCATCTATGAGCCCATCTTTAAAATCCTCTAAAAGGATTCGACCAAGATTTGGAACGAAGCTTTCCAAGAATCCTTTGATGGAATAAACTAATACCTAACCCGAACTTCGGTACTCATGCCGGCATAGACTGGTCTTCCCCTACTCCTATACCTAATCGTAACAGATACTGCAGATGGGGCTTTGCTAGCCCAATACCCTAGAGATTCCTGCAAAGAGAGAGCCATTTACTATGCCAATCGTAATTTGGTCAGGTACGAAGATAACTACATAGCTCTGGAGAAAGCATGTGTCGCTCTTGTCTAGGTCACCTAAAAGTTACGACACTACATGCTCGCCTTTTTCATCAAACTTGTATCCCAAATGGATCCTATCAAGTACCTACTTGAGAATCCCACCTTATCAAGTCGAATGGACCGTTTGTTGATACTTCTAGACCAATTTGATATTGTATATGTCACGTAGAAAGCCATAAAAAGAAGAACCATCTCTGACTACCTCACTGACTACCCTATAGAAGAAGCCGATGTCTGGATTTATGAGTTCCCATATGAGAATATCCTTTATTACCTCCCAAAAATATCTTTGATGGAAAATTTTATTTGACTGCACCGCTAATAAGAAAGGGTATGGAATTGGGATACTCCGAATTTCCCCTGACGACTCTCACACTCCTATTTCCATCAAGGTGGATTTTCCTTGCACCAACAAAATGCCTGAATACGAGGCATGAACGGTAGGCCTCAAAGTTTCCTCAAGAAAGTAATTTGATACCTCGATGTCTATGGAGATTCAACCCTCATCATCGGTCAAGTGCTTAGACGATGGAAAGTCAAGGGCAAGAAACTCTTACCCTTCCATGCCCACCTAGAAGAGCTAGCTTCCCAATTCCAAGAAATCACCTTCCACTATCTGCCCCATGGAAAAAATAACCTAGCCAATAGCCTTGATACGTTAGCCTCCATGATTTACATGCTCTAAGGAATAACCATGTCTCATTTCCTTGTCCAAAAGTAAGATAAACCAACCCACAGTTACCACATTAAGCTTACCACAGAAGATATCGAGATAACTGACTACTGGTACTATGATATTTGGCGCCTCATCAAGCATGGTAGGTACCCCCAAGGTTATGATAATAAAGACAAAGAAACCCTCTGCAGACTGGCTGCCCAGTACATCATTTGCGATAAATCACTGTTCAAGATAAACTTCGATGGAATCCATTTTCACCGAATCACAGGGGATAACATTGATGGGATGATACAGAAAATCCACAACGTGGAATGAGAAACCTACATGAATGTCCATATGCTCTCCAAGAAGATCATCCAACTAGGTTACTACTGGAGTACCATGGTTCAGGATTCCACAACCTACGTTCGAAGATGCCTCAAATGCCAATAATTTTCCAACTGACAACACCTGCCTTCGCGGGAATTATACAACATGACTTCTCCTTAGTCATTCTCTCCATGGGGAATTGACATCATAGGGAAAGTTACACCCAAAATGTCCAATTGGCATGATTTCATCCTAGTTTCCATTGACTACTTAACTAAATGGGTCTAACCGAGTGATATGCAATTTTGAATACTTAGAAAGTGGCCAAGTTCATCAAGAAAAACACCATTTACCGATCTGAGGTCCTGCATGAGATAGTGTCAGACAATGGGTTGCATTTCGAGGTAGAGGCTACAAAGGTGGTTGATAATTATGGGATTCTGAGACATAAATCTTCTCCCTAGAGACCCCAGACCAATAGAGCAGTCAAAGCCGCCAATAATAATCTCAAAGCCATTATCAGTAAGATGACCTAGAGTTGTCGAGATTGGGTCAACCAGATCCCCTACGACCTATGGGGCTATCACATTTTGGTTCGAACATCTACTGATGCTACCCCTTACTCTCTGGTATACGTCCTAGAAGCAGTCCTACCCGTAGAGCTAGAAATCCCTTTGCAGAGTGTAGACACCCCATTCTGTTTCCCCTTAACTCTCCTTAAGTCCCTAGTACCTCCCTTCATCACTATAAACCCAGGTGTCTCGAGTACTGACCTAAAAGCCATCGGATACCCCCTCGACACAGTTTGACCAAAAAGTCAAACTCCTCATCTCGATCGAGACTCAATGAATCTTTAAAGGGAACTAAATACCCTTTCCAACGGTCCACCCCGTGCGCGATTCCGACTTACCATGCGGACGAACGCGCCATTTGCGTCCGAAACCTGACCTAGAGGCCACCGGGTGCTCCCGGGCTCTATTTGACAAATGTCAACACTTCAGCTCAACTAAGGCTGAATGAATCTTCGAAGGGCACTGAATACCCTTTCGAACGGTCCATCCCGTGCGCAATTCCGACTGTCCATGCGGACGAATGATCCGTTTGACTCCGGGAAGCCACCAAGCATTTCTCGGGCCCGGTTGGCCAAAGTCAACTCTCCAAACTGGGTCAAACTCTTTGGAATTTCAAAGTAAATCTCCTAACCTTTCCAACGATATGCCCCATGCACGATTCGGACTTACCATGCGGACGAACGCGCCGTTTGCGTCTGCGCGATTCCCCGTCCAATGGACCGACAAACGCTTCCGAGCCACATTTGACCCAAAGTCAACTCCCGAACTCGGGAGCAGTCGAAAGGACTTTCGAAGGTCTCTGAAATACCTTTCTAACAGTATGACCCGTGCACAATTCTGACCAATGATTTGCCATCGGTGGCCAATTTTCCAAAAAAGCCTGAGGCGCACTGCCAAATGGCAGGTCCCAGATCCTGCCTATCGGCACCTACCGATAGGCAGTGCCATAATAGGGCCGATCAGCAGTCCCTTGGGGTTATAAAAGGAGGCCTTGGCCTCATTTTCATGGGGAGCCCAGATCTGATACAAATCTCTCTGAACGAATCCCAGAAACCTCTCTCGAAGGCAGCGTGATTTCAACTTCCAAATCCCTCTTTTATCTTCACTTTTCATCATCCTTTTCATCAAACTTGGTGAATTAACCACTCTCCATCATCATCCAAACTCAAGGGCTGCTCTCCAACATTCAAGATGAAGCTCAAGATCTTCAAGAAGGTCCAACTTTCTCAAACTCTCTCTCTTAAATTCTCTTGAATTCCCAATAACTTGTTTTCTTACTTAGCACTTTTATAATCTCATCTCACACATCCTAATATACTTTTTATTTAGTATTATTGCACATCTCTTATTTTCATATAAATAAAAACCCCAAAACAAGAAAAAGAGGGTTTGCTCATAAATTCCAAGTAGGGATTCTCACACTTTTTCCACATTTTTCTCACAACTAAAAAACCTTTTCTACACACACACACACACTTAAAAATAAGAGATCCCACATTTGGATTTATGGGATAAACCCCACCCCTTTGCTTTGTATGCGAACTATGTGGACTTTGATGCCTTTATAGGCTACGTAGGCGTCTCGGGGTAAAACCCGGGACTCGAGTCCTTTCTCTCACTTTTTCTCTCATTTCCTATTTTCTCTAAATCCATTTTTATTATATTATATATATCCTTAGTCTTAGTGACACATTACTCCATGTGCGTTATCGTTCCTTTATAGCGATCAACGTAGGGGTAACCGCGTAAATCTTATTTTTCTAATATTACTTTTATAATCTTCCTATGGATGACTCGCTTTATCTTTTCCATGATACAAGCCGAGGATTCCTACCTCCATTCTATATATATACACATGCACACATCTCATGGGAGGAAAACATAAAGGAAAATAGCAAATATCCATGAGAGACCGAAAGGGCGGAATGGGTGCCTAACACCTTCCCATTTCGTAACTAAGCCTCCGAACCCTTTTCGAATCATTTTGGTTTCGCACGCACCAGTATGTCTTTGGATGCCATCCTTCGGGGTGGCTTCCTCTTTTTCTTTTGTCTGTTTTGAGTAAAATAGACTGGCGACTCTGAATATCTCTACATTTTTCACACCTCACAAAATCGACGCCGGTCGAAGCGCTCTCCCGAGAGGGGACGCGCGGGACCCGAAGGATTCCTCCTCCCTCCGCGGCGGGGATCGGCGGGGATGGCCACAGTGGCGACTCTGCTGGGGATTTTTATTTATTTTGAGGGCTTGATTGCATTTACATAGATGCTATATTTGTTTATGCTCCCCCCTATCTGCATGTTCCCCTTTCTCACATGTATATCCCATGCTTATGCTTATGTTCGCACACTTGTAGAAAATCCTCCATATACACCTCACACCACGTACACCTAGGATTACGTATATCCCCATGTTGCACGCATCATCTATCCATGCTTGGCATACCTTTTGGGGTACTTGTACTTTGTTCCTGGTTTGGCATAATCAAAGAAAGGCATTCTCATCATAAGCTACAAATAAGAGAATCATGCATGATTCACACGACATCACCAAAGAGCATTGATATTGACCAAATTTTACCCAGTAACTGGAGGGTCACTTCGTGATGGGCGCTGGTCCGGCAAGTCGCAGTTAGCCTAAGCGATATGACTCTCACCTGGCCAAGTACCTTTGACGTATATTGAACGATTCCCCCGCATCGTACCGCTTGACCGAAGTCATGACGGGAGGTATATTGCAGGGAATTCGTTCACGTACGCCGAGTATATCGAATTCTCTCTCACACGTACCGTCCTCACGAGGTATATGGTGAGGCAATTCACGTACACTCAGGTATATCAAATGGCTTGTCCACACGTACCGATTGCTCGCAAGAGCAAGAAGTATATCGTGGAAGTCACGCCAAAGGGGGGAACCCATGCCGATTCACCCAACCAACTGCATACTCGCATATAGGTGTCAAACCTAGGACACGCACTTTAGATTACCGGTTTTGACACGAAACTCGGTCGAAATTCCGGGTCGATCTTCCGCCCAATTTTTACGCATTTTTAAAACGGGACTCTGTCCGCGAGCCTGGTTACAAGTCCCAAACCGTAGCTTTGCATATATTAAAACCCCACTTTTCCAGGCTCAGGTCTCGTCCGGCATTGCATTTAGGAGAATTAAATACAAGTGAGAACATAATAATCATAATAATCATGCTAAGTTCTGTCTCCAAAAACATTTCTCCCTTTCCTTATCAAAAATCCAAAAAACATTTCTCCCTTTCTTATCAAAAATCCAAAAAACATCTCTCCCTTTCTTATAAAAAATCCAAAAGAATTTCTCCCTTTTTATCAAAAATCCAAAAATAGTTCCTTCCCTTTTCTCAAAAATAAATCTCATCCTACGCCTTCTCAGGTTGATCGCACGCCCTTGGCCTGGCTCCCTATTGGCTTAGGTCTTCAGTCAAATCACCTCGGAGTTTCATCCGTTCCTCTACTACTTCTTTCGAGTCCGGAATCCATCCATCTTCCATGGAGAATGCGGATCAAGCACCAGTCATACAACCAGATCTACCGACAGTCCTAGCTCAGCTCGTGGCCAAGATTGACAACCTCCAAGCTGAGGTTCGAGAAATGCAACGAAACCAAGGTCCTATTCCTCAAGAGCCCGAGGCCCTGTTCCCTCGTGCTATGGGTCCACCCGAGCCTATCTGGGTTCCGGAAGAATATCTGCACGCTCCGCATGCCCCTCCTGCTAATGGGTCGCCGCCTGCCCAGTTTCCAATGCCAAACATTGCCCAGCCTATGGCTAACTTGCCTCTGGTTGCTGATCCGAAGGAGGAGGAGTTAAACAAAGTCAAAGAGGATCTCAAGATGCTCACTAAGAAGTTTGACGAAGTCAGGATCTCTGGGAATTTCATGGACTACACCCATATGTCTCCTTATCCTAAAGCAAGGTTACCCGAGAAGTTCAAAATGCCAAATATCGAGAAATTTGGAGGGAGTGGTCCCCCGATTGTTCATCTTCACAGTTATCATCGTTCCATGACTCTACTAGGGGCTTCGGAAGAAGTGATAGCCCAATTGTTTCAGCAAACTTTGAAAGACAGTGCTCTCCGATGGTTTTTATCTCTTGAGGAATCCAGAATCCGTAGCTGGGAGGATGTAGCCCGAGAATTCATGTCGCACTACAAATACAACGAAGAACTTGAGTTCACCCGCCGTGATTTAGAGTTGCTCAAATAGAACTCCGGAAAATCAGTCAGTAACTTTATAGCCCGGTGGAGGGAAAAAGCGGCTACCATGACCAATCGTCCATCTGAAGAAGAACAAGTCAGCATAGTGAAGAAGAATTTCTTGCCCCATGTCCGAGCAACCATGGGAGGACAGTACTACCCCCATTTTCGATCTCTCAGAGAAGCAGGAGTAGAAATCGAAAAGGGTCTTACTAAAACAGAAGTTGAACCAAAGAAGGTGTCCAGACAGTTCACCCCCAGAAAATATGACAAGCCTGTCAGTGCCGCAGTCTCAACCATCAACAACATCTCTCAACCAACCACATCATGGGCGCCGAAAAGCCGCCCTGCTCCCATCCGAAGGGAATACACTGAGCTCCATCCTCCCCTCTCCAAAGTTTACCAAGCTCTGTTAAGCCGAAACCTTATAAAGCCCCTGGATCCACATCCATTACCCAATCCACTTCCCAAAAATTTCAAGACCGATGGTCATTACGCCTTTCACCAAACAGCGGGCCATACCACCGACCAATGCTTCCACCTGCAAAACATAATCCAATATCTCATTGACCGGGGTACCATCGCCCTACCAGCCAATCCTAAACAAAACACTACTCATAACCCACTCCCAAATCACACCAATGCCATCTTCTTGGAAGGAAACCCAGATTTCGATCCATCAACTCAAATCATACCCTTACACCCTTCTAAACCCCTTCAACTTTGCCCATATTTCCTCCTACACCCTACTAGTCCCGCTGATCAGGCATTGTCACTCCTTACCAGAGCGTGCATCACTGTCCGGACCTATTCTGAAAGTGTAGGTATGGAATTGTCAGGGGTGTTAAACCAATTCGTAGAGTTTGGGCTGAAATTGCCCTCACAGATGATTATCGACTGCCAGAGGTTCAGTACGTTATTTTTGGAAGCACGGAAATGGGCCCGAGAATCAAATAGGACGAAATCTTCTTAAATGACGTTGTCCGGATCATGACAGAAGCATTCAGGCAAACCAATAACATTTGCAGTATCACGGAGTTACTTGACGCTTTGAAGATGCAAGGGCACCTGGTCCCTTCACCCTTACACATCCCCACAGAATGGGAAGACCTATATGAAGAAGCCGTTGGAGTTATGGAATTCATTGACTTCACAAGGGAAAATAGAATTGTTGCCACCGAATGGGGGGAAGAATTCGAAGTTTCAAATGAAGAACAAGCTTCAGGAGGAAATGGCCCAATAGCTGACTTATGTGGGATGATATCATTTGACGAACTCCTCAGAGAAATAGATAAGGTGGCAGAACAACCTGAGATTGATGAGGAAACTGGATTTAAGTTTTTCCCTTCTTCAGTAAATCACATGACCAGATCTGGGAGACATTACCAAATTCCAAACTCACTACAACCAATGATAAGGGGAAGGGTGTTGAAAACCTTCCTATGCCAGAAATGACCCTCGAGGAGAGCAAGATCCTCGATCAATTGAAGAAAACTCAAGCTAACATCACTCTATGGGGGCTTTTCATGTCTTCCCAGCTACATAGAAATGCTTTGATCAAATTTCTCACTGGACCCATAGTTCCTCCCTCTACCACACCAGAAGAAGCGGTGAACTTGGTCGGATCCTTGACCTCTACCCGAATGCTGTCCTTTTCTGAAGAAGAAATCCCCAAAATTCGGCCAAATCACAATCATGCACTCAATATCTCCGTCAAAGTTATGGGGAAGGTTGTACAACTCTCTCTCATTGACAACAGATCCTCTTTGAATGTCTGCCCGCTGAGAACCTTCAAATGTTTAGGTCTGAAAGAAAGTGACCCCGCTCCAACATCCGCTGTCGTGCGTGCCTATGATAATACCCTCCATGAGGTGATGGGATCCATAAAACTTGTAATAGGGGTTGGACCTATAAACCCTATCGTCAAATTCCAAGTCATCGATATCCCGGCCTATTTTAACATGTTGCTCGGACGACCCTAGCTCCACAATATAAAGAGTGTCTCTTCCTCATTCCATCAGAAACTGAAGTTCTTCGTCGATGGGCGAGTCATCACCATATTAGGTGACGACGATAACGCCGAGGGTGCAAGCACCAGCAGTCCAATTCTTGAGATACAGCACGGGTCAAATGATATGCTCCTATCAGGTTTCCGAGTTGAACCATCCCTACTCCCGGCAGGGGACAGTTTCAAAGAAAGCATTTGTCCAGAATATGACCCTCATAGCAATGTCAATGTGATTCAGATGTTCAAAAACATGCACTTCATGCCTGGACTGGGGCTGGGACAAAGGCAGCAGGGGATACTTGAGCCCATCGAACTGAAGAAAGCTTTCCCTCCTTGCGGCTTGGGATATCAACCATCAGAACCAGAACTCAGAATGATCCTCTAGACTCGATCAAAGAGAGGGTTAGACTTTGTTCGAACTATCTCGGGAGATTCTTTAAATGGACGATTCATCAAGGAAGGCGAGGATTTCCCCTTTTGCGATTTTTTAGAATCGTGGTATGACCATACAGATAAGAAGATGAATCCTGGAATAGAGATCTTCTTCGAAGATAGCTACCCATGGGTCGAAAGTTACCAATACCAGGTGCCACCGCTTATCAAAGATACTGAAGAAACTGAGGAAAGTGACCCCAAAGATTCCTTCAACCTGCAGACACTGGGGCTGACACTCTGCATGGTTCATTCAGGCACTACATCAAGGGACCCATCCCGTCTGATTAAAGCTGCTGATACACCTCTCCTCAACTGGCAAGCTGCGCCAGTTCTACCTCTTGAAATCTCCCTCAACCCCAATGTTTACCCTGTTTTATCTACTGTTGTCGATCCTGGCTCAAATATAATTGAGACCTCTTTTGATGAGGTTCTCAATGCTATTTTTTCTATCAATGAAATAAACGAAGATTTTGAGTATCTTGTTATGCCTTACATTAATTGTATGGATTTTAATCAAAATTTTCATGATGATGATTTTGCAAATGAACAATTCTTAACTGATCTAAATATGGTTAATAATAAAGAACATAACCGCGTTCAAGTTAATGAAGAAGCGACTGTCGTTATTAATCTCGATTCTAGTAACCAACTGCGCGAGATTAGGATAGGAGCCACCCTTAATGAGCATGAGCGCGTTCAACTCGAAGAATTGCTAAGGGAGTTTGTGGATGTCTTTGCGTGGTCCTACGACGACATGACCGGTATTGATCCCGAAATAGATCAGCACGAGATCCCAATTCTCCCAGATGCCAAGCCAGTTAAACAAAAGTTGAGAAAGCTCCGCACCAAATGGTCGCTTAAGGTCAAAGAAGAGGTGATCAAACAGTTGAACGTGGGTTTCATTCAAGTAATCAAATATCCCACGTGGCTGGCCAACATTGTACCTGTACCAAAATCAGGAGGAAAGGTTCGAATGTGTGTGGATTACCGAGATTTAAACAAAGCTTCTCCGAAGGATGATTATCCGCTACCCAACATCGACATGATCGTGGACAACACAGCCAGTCATGCTCTCAAGTCATTTGTCGACGGATTTGCCGGATACAACCAAATTAAGATGCATCCCGACCACCAAGAGAAAACCGCATTCATCAACCCATGGGGAACTTTTTACTACACCGTTATGCTATTCGGTCTCAAGAATGCTGGGGCTACCTACCAAAGGGCTGTCACAACCATCCTGCACGATCTGATCCACAAAGAGGCCGAGGTTTACGTGGATGATATGATTATCAAGTCCAAAACTAGAGAAGGTCATGTTCCCGCTCTCCGAAAGTTCTTCGAACGACTGCGGCAGTATCAGATGAGACTTAATCCATAGAAGTGCATCTTCGGCGTTACGAAGGGAAAACTATTAGGATTCATGATCAGTGAGAAGGGGATAGAAGCATATCCCGCCAAGCTGAAGGCCTTACTTGAGATTCCACCTCCCCGAACAGAGAAGGAAGTCTGAGGCTTCCTGGGGAAATTACAATATATCAGCCGGTTCATCAGCCAGCTAACCTCCATCTGTGAACCAATCTTTAAGCTCCTCCGAAAGGATTAAACCAAGGTTTGGAACGAGGCCTGCCAAGAAGATTTTGATCGAATCAAACAATACCTAACCCAACCTCCAGTTCTCATGCCACCAGAGCGTGGTCTCCCTTTGCTCTTATACCTAACCACAACAGACACTGCAGCCGGGGCTTCGCTTGCCCAGTACCTCGAGGACTCCCGCAAAGAAAGAGCCATCTATTACACCAGTCGCAAGTTGGTCGGATACGAGGTCAACTACACTGCTTTGGAAAAAGCATGTGTCGCACTTTTCTGGGTCACCCAAAAGTTGTGACATTACATGCTCGCCTTCCCCATTAAACTAGTATCCCGAATGGATCCCATCAAATACCTGCTTGAGAAACCCGCCTTATCTAGCCGAATCACCCGATGGCTGATGCTCCTAACTAAGTTTGATATCGTGTACGTCACACAGAAAGCCGTTAAAGGAAGAGCCATCTCTGACTACCTCGCCGACTACCCTATAGAAGAAGCAGATGTCTGGATCTCCGAATTCCCAGATGAAAACATCCTCTACACCACTCAAGACTGCCCCCGATGGAAAATGTTCTTCGACGGCACTGCCAACAAAAAGGGATATGGCATTGGGATACTTTTAGTCGCCCCAGATGGCTCCCACACTCCCATCTCCATTAAATTGGATTTACCTTGCACCAACAACATGACAGAATACGAGGCATGCACAGTGGGCCTCCAGGTCTCTCTCGAGAAGGGTATTCAACACCTCGATGTATACGGGGATTCTACCCTTATCATCGGTCAAGTGCTCAGAAAGTGGAAGGTCAAGGACGAAAAGCTTCAACCCTTTCATGCCCAATTAGAAGAGTTGGCCTCCCAATTCCTAGATATCACCTTCCATTACCTACCCCGAGCAAAGAACAACCTAGCCGATGCTCTCGCTACTTTGGCTTCCATGGTCGACATGCCCGAAGGAATAACAATGACCCCCTTCCTAGTTCAAAAATAAGACAGACCGACCCATTGCTACCATATTGAGCTTGTCTCCACTGAAGATCCCGAACTAGCCGGTTGCTGGTACTATAATATTTGGTGCCTCCTCAAACACGGTAGGTATCCCGGGGATTCCAATAAGAACGATCGAGCTACCCTCCGAAGGCTGGCCGCTCAGTAAATCATCTGCCATAAAGCACTACTCAAGAGGAATTTTGATGGAACTCATTTGCACTGTATTACAGGGGCTGACATTGAAAAGATAATGCAGAAAATCCACTGTGGGGAATGCAGACCTCACATGAACGGTCACATACTTTCCAAAAAGATCATCCGACAAGGCTACTACTGGACCACCATGGCCCAAGATTGCACCGCCTATGTTCGGAGGTGCCCTAAGTGCCAACAGTTCTCCAATCTCCAACATCTACCTCCGCGGGAATTATACAACATGACTTTTCCCTGGCCGTTCTCCACCTGGGGTATCGACATCATAGGGAAGGTTGCACCAAAAACGTCAAACGGGCATGAGTTCATCCTGGTTGTCATCGATTACTTCACCAAATGGGTCAAAGTTGAGTCATACGCAGTATTAAATCCCAAGAAGGTGGCCAAATTCATCAAGAATAATACCATCTACCGATATGGGGCCCCGCACGAGCTAGTGTCGGATAATGGTTTGCACTTTGAGGCATAAGTCACAGAAATAGTCAGCGAATACGAGATTCAGAGACACAAATCTTCTCCCTACCGACCTCAGACCAATGGTGCAGTTGAGGCCGCAAACAAAAACCTCAAAGGCATCATCAGCAAGATGACCGAAAATTGTAGGGATTGGGCCGACCGGATCCCCTACGCCCTCTGGGGCTATCGAACCTCAATTCGAACCTCTATTGGGGCTACCCCTTACTCCCTGGTTTACGGCATGGAGGCAGTCCTACCTGTGGAGCTGGAAATACCCTCGTTACGTGTCATGATCGAATACAAGGTTAGTCAAGAAGACTGGTGCCAAGGCCGTCTTGATGAGCTGACCCTCCTAGATGAACGGAGATTAAAAGATCTTTACCACATACAAGTATACCATCGCCGAATAACGTGATCATTCAACAAGAGAGTCAAGGACCGCGGTGTCCGAGAGGGGGATTTAGCCCTCCAAGAGATAATCAAACCCATCTGGGACCCTAGAGGAAAGTTCAAACCCAATTAGAGAGGCCCGTACATTGTGAAGAAAATCTTTTCCGGCGGTGCCGCCATGCTCACTGACCTGGATGGGGAAGATATGGCTCGTCCAGTCAATCCGGACCGTCTCAAGAAGTTCTACCCCTAGTCCAAAATCTCGGCGCGCTACGACTCTTCTCATCCCCCTTCTATTCTAAAAAAAAAAAAAAAAAAAAAAAAAACTCTCTCCATTTTCCTCTACCCAGAACTACGTGGGCCTGATCCTCTGCAAAAACTATTTTCAAACTATTAAGAACTTTTTCAAAAACCCCAGAGGTACGTAGGAAGCTCATACTCCTCACATGAGCACGGCCCCTTCCTTTTCATAAAATACCATTCTTTTCTTACCCCCGAGAACGACAGTTCATTCTAAACATCTACTTGAACAAAAGGATTATATATGCCTTAGCGATTGGTATAGATAATTCAAAATACAAAATTCATCGAAAGGCACAGCTAGATGATCAAAAACTTATTTATTTCATTAATAAGAAACTACAGTATAGATATCATAAGAAAAAGGAACGAATAACTCCCTTCCCCCCTACTACCATCAAAACCAGACAAAATCCCCCACATTTGTTACATAAATAAACTCCCCAGGAGTCCTACCCACAGCTACCCGAAGAGCCTACACACTCATCATCCACGTCCTGAGGACACCAATTTTCTCCTGCCTGAATGGAGTGCCGCAAACACTACATGGACCGATGAGCCTTAACCATCTTCTAAAAGACCACAACACCCCCTTCCATGGAGTCAGATAAAACAAACCACCTCCGACCGTTCTCTACTGCCAATATCTTGCTGACTACTTTCCTCCACAACCACTTCATATAATCTTTGGGGACATGGAAAACCTTCCCAACATACTGAGAGGGACGGGTCGACGGACGTCGATTTTCCCACGGAGATCCTAGCAACAGACGCAAGCGCTCAGTCAAATCTTCTAGTAGAAAGAAATTTGAGGTCCGAGGGGGCACGACCTGCGCCCATCCAAATTGGCGCAAAAGCTGCCAAGGTAAATAAAAAGAGGTCTGCCTGAGACCAACCAGCCGCACATATGAATATTCTCCTAGCTCCAGAACAGGCTGCAACTGTCCCCACCAAGGCACTGACCAATACAGCCCACAGGCCCCATGCTCCACAAGCCGATTCTCCCAGTTCTCAACATACAGGCCCATGCAGATGAAGTAGCGCGAAAAGAAGTTGGGTACAGCCGACAAAGGATATTCTGGAGGAGTCGACAAGCGGAATCTTTCAGACAACCACATGAACAGCATCACAGGGCTACCCCTCAAAAAGTCTGAACGGCCTTCTCTCCAAGCATCCAAGCCATTTAGAGTCTCTGCCAATATCACCGCCGGAGGATTGCGGAGGTATGACATCCATGAGGTAATGGCTGCCAGTTGTGAGTCCACGTGCACCTCCCCAGTCACCAACACCAATTTTGAAACCAGGACCAGAACAACGGCTCCAGCATAGCCAGCATCACTTACTTCCCGCGAACGCATGGACTGCAACACCGCCAGGAGGGAGATCATTCCTCCGGCCACCAATGATCTGGCCACCGAAGGCGAGATATGAAGAAGCCCGACAAACAAATCCCTAGGAGAACGGGAAAATTTGGATAAATCCGCGGTAACACTAGGATTCACGCCCAGTATGGCAGAAAATTCCTCGTAGGTAGGAAAAACTTCTTCCAACCTAAAGCGAAATACATGGTCTTCGGGGTACCAAAATTGTACTGCATCCATCAGCATATTCCACTCAAAAGGTCGATTACGCCACAAGGAGACTCGACGCATATTGAAGGCATCATAGTCGACATTATAAGAGCATATAGCTTCCAAGGCTTCGAGGTAGTTGACAAACTCAATGCTACCAGGGAGAGCCATCTTGAAAAACTAAAAGATGATGGGTGGGTATGAAGAATGTAAAAGGTGTGAGGAAAACACTCCACCCTTCTCCCTTTTTATACTTAAAAATCCTCACAGGGGACATAATCCCTGCAGAAATCGAAAGGAACCCTACCCCACAAGGTACTAAAGGCTGAAGAGGGTACCAATCAAAGCTTTCAATTGATGGGACTGGACTGAACTGCCGATAGGCAGGCCAGGGTGCTTGCCGATCGGCAACCCCCCATTTTTGGAAATCTCCTTTTTTCCTCTTTTGTCAAAATCAGAAAAATAAAAATTGATATTCTCAACAGAATTTCCTCCATTCCTTTTTTTAAATTGATATTCCCTTTTTTTAAATTTCCTCCATTCCTTCTTTGTCAAATCAGAAAACTCTATAAAAATAAATTGATATTCTCAAAAGAATTTCAAGAATCCTGTTCCCTCCTTATGGGATTCCCCGTTTTGAATAAAATAACTTTCCTTTGAAAAATTCCAAGAATACGCCTATTTTACAGTCTCAGTAGCAAATTAAAAAGCGCATGTGCATGCATTCATTAATTCATCATTAAGATAAAACATAGTCAAAAAACTAATTTGCATTGCATATATATGTTTTCTGTGTTACATCATTTTTGCAGGAAATAAAGAAAAGCCAAAAACAACGGGACTCAGCCCGAACCCACATTTCACTCCCTCTCTCTCTCTCTCTCGAGAATTTCCATCCCGGCGACGCGCTCTCTTTCCCCTACAGCAAGATGACACACCCCCACTACCCGAGCCAGATTCTCCCTCGAACGAGGCTGACGGCACCAAACAAGAAGGAACAGGGACAGCCTCCCGAATGTGGGCAGTCGTCGATGATATCCAATCCCTGATGCCCCTGAGCCAAGTGATCGACACCCGGATTTGCTGCAAAGGAAAGGTAGAATCAGTATCAAGCAAAAGAAATCAAAAAAGAGAGGAAAAGAACCGAAAGGTTTATTGCAGGACGAAGGGCATCCTCTGTCAAGCCCAGCTCCTCCGGATCCATCGCAAGAGGACGGTGTAGCATCGGCACCGTCCCTCCATCAGCCCGTCGGATGTTGTACGAAGGAGTGTGCAGCCGAACAAAAGGGACCTCTGAGGTCGCCGCCGCCGCAGGTGCCGATGGACCACCACCACTATGGGAATACCCCACCGCCCGACTCGAACCAGCAGGAGGGAAAGTCAAGGCATCATGTATGCTGGGCGCCATCAACCAGCTCGTCACAAAGTCCATATAATCATACGGCGCGGCCGTATCAGTATACAATGCATAGGACTCACCAATCAATGTCGCGATCCTTTCATCCTCCAACAATTGTCGTTCCCGCCTCATAGAAGTGGGAGGCTGCGCGGGAGGCACCACCACCTCCTCCTCAGCAATCTGACGGATCACCCTCTCCTCGAGGTACCAGGAATGGTCGAACTCATGCGCCAAAAAATGCCTCATCTGTGCGTTCACCCCAGTCACCCTCGTATCCCGAATGGCGGTCCCCCAAGGATAAAAGGTCATCTGAAAGTCCCCAAGAAGACATAAGTCAATACAAAATCAGAAGAGGCAAAAAAACTAAGGCTGAAATGGAAAGAGTCTTACCCTACCACTAGTCAGGTCATTCAAGACCTGACGCATCGCCTCCAGGGAGAGAGATCCCTTCGACTGCCAGTTGGCCTTACGCCATCGATACAAGGGACATAAGTCCCCGGCGGTGTCTTCCTTCAGAGCAATTAGTGGGGTGTTACACCCAATCACCTCATAAAACCACATCTGAATTCACGAGCAAAAAGAGACGCATAAGGAAAATGCGAATGCATGAAAGGAAAATGCGAATGCATGAAATGGAAATGCGCAAAGTAAAGAATACCTCAAGGAGATACGTGGATCCAGTAAAAGTCTTTGGCAGCACCGGCTGAACGCATCCAGAGAAGAGTAAAGGGTCGCCAAGGTCAAACTCCCCCAATCATAGAAAGGGATGTTCGAAAACATCCTCAAGTATGGCAGAAACCACAAATGGACGACGTCGCCGCTCGATGCCACCATGAAACCTCCCAGCACCAATCAAATGAACAACTGGGCCATCTGCCTCACTTGTAACCCGTCCTCCACATCAACCACCCTACTCAGCAAAACATCCTTCAGCAACGACAGCCGGATAGAATCTCCAGAGACTATCCTCCTCACATCACCGAGTGTCGCATACACCGCCTCCGGCCTCACCCACAAAGAGCGGTCCACCTCTATCTACTCCCCGTCACAATCCAGCCCCAGCAGTTGCTGCACATCTATGGGAGTCACAGTCATCTCCCCGAAGCCAAAATGAAAAGTGTGGGTAGTGTCCCACCACCTCTCCCCCAAGGCACACAAAACTGATGTCGAACGAGGCGTCTCATCCAGCGCAGCCGCCAACCTCCCAAAACCCGCTGATGATACCGTCCAGCACACCACGGGTGGAATATTCTCCCAAACATCCCTAAGCCCCGTCGTCCCGCGGGAACGCATGTTCTTCAAAGAAATATCCGACTAGCGAAAGGAAAAATCCAGTCAAAGGTCAAGAAAAGGAAAAATCACCCAAAAAGGAAAAAATGCCAAAGGTCAGGTTACTTACATAACCACCGGGAATCACTCTCGAAGAGCGATGATGCGATGGCTCCCGCAGCAAGGTCCGCTCATCTGCAATCGTCTTGAATGCATCAAAGTCATTCTCATTCCCCAAAGCAAGGGTCACCCTGTCCCTCCAATCCACATTCGCCCAGTCATCAACGGTCAACCACTCCCGGTGGATAGCAGTGCTCACAAAAGGGGCCATTTCTTGAAGATCGGAATGCTAGAACGATTCGCAGAGAGAAATCGTAGAAAGAGAGAAGACAGGAAGCTGTGAAAAATGGGGGGAATTCGCCCCTTTATATAGGAGGCCAAACGCCATGCTGATCGGTAACCCACCTCACCATACCGATCGGCACTGTCTCCTCACCTTCCCGAGGCAGCCCAAAATTCCATGCCACTGCCGAATGTCACCTCTCAGTCTATGCCGACCGGCATCCCCCTTAAAATTTCGTGCAAAAATTACCAGAAAATACCAGAAAGCCTCGAAAAATCCCCGAAAAATTCCTAAAAATCCCAGGAAGGATTTAGAACGTTTTCATCAAAGAAATTTCGCACTCCTTCGGGCGACACCATTTTCCCCAAAGGAGCCCCCAAAATCCAAGCGATTGACCTCTCGGGCAAGGCGCCGGGACCACCGAATCACCTCCTCATCAGACTTTACAACCATCGGCTATCCGGTGCGGTACAGTATCACATGGTATTTTTCCCAGCAGAAATTAGAAGAACCACTCGCCCCGAGCAATCTCTCCCAAAGGACAATCCAAAATTTCCCCGGCCCATTCATTATTCTTCAGCGAAATCTCATATCCAAATTCTTATTCCCAGCGGAACCCCTCTTCCCCAGCGGAATCCTCAAAAACTAAGTGAAAACTCCTCCCGGCAAAGCTCCGGAAAATCCCTAAGGATCACCTGATCACTTCCCCAACGGAATTCTCTTACAGCACCCAAAATAGGTTGTTCTCCCCTGCGAGGTCTCCTAAAAAGCTTCCCCCAGCTAGCAGCTCCCCAGCTCAAATCGGAATCACAAAGCTCTTTCTCCAGCAGAATCAAAATACAATCTTTATCCACTCTTGGGTAAGAATTGGCCCCGGTCTTGGATCGTCACCTTAGTTAGGTCAGAATTGACCTCGGTCCTCGGCCGTCACCACTCTTGGGTCAGAATTGGCCCCGGTCTTGGATCGTCACCTTAGTTAGGTCAGAATTGACCTCGATCCTCATTCGTCACCACTCTTGGGTCAGAATTGGCCCCGGTCTTGGATCGTCACCTTAGTTAGGTCAGAATTGACCTTGATCCTCGGTCGTCACCACTCTTGGGTCAGAATTGACCCCAGTCTTGGATCATCACCTGAATTAGGTCAGAATTGACCTCGATCCTCGGTCGTCACCACTCTTAGGTCAGAACTGACCTCGACCCTCTGAATTGGTCATCCTCATCTCCTTAGGTCCTCAAACCTGACCTCAATCCTCCGAATTGATCATTCCCAGCATACTTCTTAGGTCCTCAAAATCGACCTCGATCCTCTGAATCGGTCATACTCCCTCAAAAGCATCACGCGGTGTCTAATCGACGGCTATCATTTATTCCAAACTCACCCGTTGAGGGGCTCTATAGACACCCCACTCTGTTACCCCTTAACTCTCCTTAGGTCCCTAGTACCTCCCTTCATCACTATAAACCCAGGTCACATCCCAAGTACTGACCTGGAAGCCATCGGGCACCCCCCCGACACAGTTTGACCCAAAAGTCAAACTCCTCGTCTCGACCAAGACTCAATGAATCTTCGAAGGGCACTGAATACCTTTCCAATGGTCCGCCCCGCGCGCAATTTCGACATACCATGCGGACGAACGCACCATTTGCGTCTGAAACCTGACCTAGAGGCCACCGAGTGCTCCCGGGCTCTATTTGACCTATGTCAACTCTTCAGCTCGACTGAGGCTAAATGAATCATTGAAGGGCACTGAATACCCTTTCCAACGGTCCATCCCGTGCGCAATTCCGACTTTCCATGCGGACGAACGATCCGTTTGACTCCGGGAAGCCACCGAGTATTTCTCGGGCTCAGCTTACCAAAGTCAACTCTCCAAACCGGGTCAAACTCTTTGGAATGTCAAAGTACATCTCCTAACCTTTCTAACGGTATGCCTGGTGCACGATTCGGACTTACCATGCGGACGAACGCGCCGTTTGCATCCGCACGATTCCCCGTCCAATGGATCGATAAATGTTTCCGAGCCACATTTGACCCAAATTCAGCTCCCGAACTCGGGAGTAGTCCAAAGGACTTTCGAAGGTCTCTGAAATACCTTTCTAACGGTATGCCCCGTGCGCGATTCTGACCAACGGTTTGTCCCCGGCGGCTAATTTTCTGAAAAAGCCTGAGGCGCACTGCCAAATGGCAGGTCCCAGATCCTGCCTATCGGCACCTGCCGATAGGCAGTGCCATGATAGGGTTGATTGGCAGTCCCCTGGGGTTATAAAAGGAGGCCTTGGCCTCATTTGCAGGGGGAGCCCAGATCTGATACAAATCTCTCTGAATGAATCCCAGAAACCTCTCTCGAAGGCAGCGTGATTTCAACTTCCAAATCCCTCTTTTATCTTCACTTTTCATCATCCTTTTCATCAAACTTGGTGAATTAACCGCTCTCCATCATCATCCAAGCTCAAGGGTTGCTCTCCAACATTCAAGATCAAGCTCAAGATCTTCAAGAAGGTCCAACTTTCTCAAACTCTCTCTCTTAAATTCTCTTGAATTCCCAATAACTTGTTTTCTTACTTAGCACTTTTATAATATCATCTCACACATCCTAATACACTTTTTATTTAGTATTATTGCACATCTCTTATTTTCATATAAATAAAAATCCCAAAACAAGAAAAAGAGGGTTTGCTCATAAATTCCAAGTAGGGATTCTCACACTTTTTCCACATTTTTCTCACAACTAAAAAACCTTTTCTACACACACACATACACACTTACAAATAAGAGATCCCACATTTGGATTTATGGGATAAATCCCACCCCTTTGCTTTGTATGCGAACTACGTGGACTTTGATGCCTTTATAGGCTACATAGGCATCTCGGGATAAAACCCGAGACTCGAGTCCTTTCTCTCAATTTTTCTCTCATTTCCTATTTTCTCTAAATCCATTTTTCTTATATTATATATATCCTTAGTCTTAGTGACACATTACTCCATGTGCGTTATCGTTCCTTTATAGTGATCAACGTAGGGGTAACCGCGTAAATCTTATTTTTCTAATATTACTTTTATAATCTTCCTATGGATGACTCGCTTTATCTTTTCCATGATACAAGCCGAGGATTCCTACCTCCATTCTATATATATATACACATGCACACATCTCACGGGGGGAAAACATAAAGGAAAATAGCAAATGTCCTTGAGAGACCGAAAGGGCGTAATGGGTGCCTAACACCTTCCCATTTCGTAACTAAGCCTCCGAACCCTTTTCGAATCATTTTGGTTTCGCACGCACCAGTATGTCTTTGGATGCCATCCTTCGGGGTGGCTTCCTCTTTTTCTTTTGTCTGTTTTGAGTAAAATACACTGGCGACTCTGAATCTATCTACATTTTTCGCACCTCACAAAATCGATGCCGGCCGAAGCGCTCTCCAGAGAGGGGACGCGCGGGACCCGAAGGATTCCTCCTCCCTCCGCGGCGGGGATCGGCGGGGATGGCCACACAGAGCGTCATGCTAGAAAGCAAAATCAATGAGGAAGATTGTCATCAATGCCATCTCAATAAGCTATGGTTAAAAGCTCTATATCACATACAAGGATACCATCACCGAATAACGCGATATTCAATAAGAGAGTCAAGGACCGTGGTGTCCGAGAAGGGGTCTTATCCCTTAAAGATGTACTAGAGCCCATCTGGGACCCCAGAGAGAAATTGAAGCCCAATTAGAGTGGCCCCTACATCGTAAAGAATATCCTGTCTGGTGGTGCTGCTATGCTCATCGTCCTTAATGGGGAAGATGTAACACCCCACCTAATTAAATACCGGGTGGCCAGTCCCATACCAAATTAAAACAGAATATACAGTTGGCTCATTCTTAGCATCACTGTCGAAAACATTTACAACTCACCCAATACCCAATTAAGCTGGTGTTAAAAACTTTCCAAATTTAAATTTCAACAAAACCATTTCTAGTTTAAGAATTAACACTACACATTTTATACTATAACACTGATAACACAATAGATAACTCAAAAGAATTTAAATGCAATTGGAATAAACATTCCCAAATAATATAAATCCTTTACAATAATCCCAACAATGTTAAATGTATTAAAAAGTCCCGAATACAATAGTATTTATCCCTGATAGAAAAGATAACTGAAATCCTTTGGGCGACATGCCCTAACTAAGAATACTGAGAATCAAAAGATGGAAGGCGTCTAAGCAAAAACTCCATAGCTCCATAGTTCAACATCATCCGCTAAGGTTGGCGTCCCTGTTGCTGGACACCTGATATAGAAGATACAATAGAAGAGAAAATATGCAAGGAAACGGGTCAGAGCCCGAATGTGTAGATGATTTTTAAAACAGCAAATATTTAACAAGTGCAATAAAGCATTTATTATGTACATGTTAGATCCAACTCTCACTTGCTATTCTCACCTCTCAACTAGAGTGCACACTTAACGTTTCCTATTAACCTCCTAGTTAATGGTTCCTCTTTTCTAGTCTCCATATTATAATTCCATTCCCATATCTTAATCCCCGTATGTCCCATACCATACGTCACATTATTATTCATTTACATTTCTCATTTATGAATCATTTCTCATTAACATGAATCATTTCTCATTAATATGAATTAAGCTTTTCAATTCTGTAAGAATAAACATTCATTAACTTAATTCCATTATCTTTCTCTATTCACCGTTATCTACAATTATCACTGTAGATAGATTTAACCACAATCCATTCAATCATTTAATCCATTATATATATATTCATATATAATACGGCACCCCGAGTCACAGCTGCGGTGCAATGCATTACTCTGCTATCATGTCCCATCATCGCAGGTCGCCGAATAAGGGACTAAAGGTTCGGTAAAATTCCACGAACCACAAACAACAACAAACAATTTGGAGGCGAACATAGTTCTCGTATCCATGGGTCACGCACATACCTACGTACCCACAGTCAGCGGACTTATCAACTCCCCGATAAGTCTTTCATAGACCTATGTTCTCGAGCGACAAATCAAAGATCCCATGGATTTATCAGGATATGACTGCCCTCACGCGTAAACCTCCCACCGATAGCAAGTAAGCTAGGTATGTCATACAAATAAATCATCAATCAATCAAATAGGTATTATCATACCTATAATATAATATCAAAAAGGTAATATCACTACCCTAAGATATTTCCCAGACGTATCATTATATCTCTTTTAAATTCCACGTATCATATCTTTACTTCATAATTTAATTATCCTCGCACCCTATAACATCTCTCCACTCCCGACGTCGTTAAGGTTCATGCGCGGAGCATCTCGCAAAGCGAAATCCAAATAAGGAACCCCTCCAATACACTACTACTTAACTTTGTCGATCGAGGAGGTCCGACAACTTCAACTATGCGATCGGCATAACCTCGTACCTTCTTTCAACCAAAAGCGTTCTAAACTCCCATCTCTATCCAGGAGACACACCACTACGCTCTTGTATTACACTCCGTCCTTGCGAAATTAATATTGAGCTTAAACTCAGTCTTTGATGTTCAAATTGTAACCCTAAGGCTACCCTCACTCAATACACAAGATTCAAATAGGTTTTTCCTCAACATATATTCAGTAAGAAGTCACTAATATCCTACTGGTCCATAACATTATTTCTCTCGAATTACTATGCGTTTAGTTCTCCTTTTAATTAAGGTTAAAATCGATAGTTTCAAATCTCTTATAAACACATCTTCTTTCATTTAGGATTAAACCCTCTTGTAAACTTAAGGATACCCAGGTGTTATATTAAATCACCCCTACTGGTCCTATCTTTAATCCTCATACATCTCCATTTAGAATTTAACAAATGAATCTAGTAACCGAAATTCCATTCGATATAATTTTCATCATTTTAATCACTTGAATCCAAATCAAATTAATTTAAATCTTATCAAGGGTTTACTGATATTTTCTAAGTCTCATAATATCCAAATAATAATCACCAAAGATCCACAAAAGTTTTGGGATAAGAATCAACATTTAAAAATAAACAACTTTACATATTCTGGGGAGGTCGATCGATCGAAGGCAGGGGTCGATCGATCGATCCCTCAAGTCACAGCCTGGTTTTCTGCATTTTCTGCAACTACGGGTTTAGCAACTTATGATCATTTAAACCTTCATCTAAACATCCCAAATGACTTATAATCTTTACTACATGATATATCAACATATATGAACGATTTCCAATACTCTAAACATCCTAGAATCATCAAGGGATTGGATTAAAAAGCATGTTTACCTCGTTATTTCTAGAAATTTATCAACATATCAACTTCAAGAACACATCAATGGTTTTCATAATTTCTTCAACAGTTTCATGACTATTTCGTGGATTATTATCAACCTAAAACATGAGTTTAATTCCTATATCATTTCAGTTTCCAGAAATCCATTTAATATTCCATTATTTCTTCCAAACATGAATAATCTTATCTTTTCATACTATTCTAACATGGACAATATACGAACTTAAATTGCCATTATCAAACACTTGCCTTTACTGAAGGTCTGATCCTTTGGTGTAGTATATCTCAGTTGGTTGTCCCTTCTCCGGTCAAACTCCGGTGGTGGTTGGTGGTGGTGAACCTTGGTTCTTGTTCTTTTCCTTCCCAAGTAGGCTTTTCCCTTCCCAAGCACCCTTTCACTCTCTCTAGGAAGATGACTTATCTACTTTGTGAAGAGGAGATGAATAACCCCCATACACTTAATCTACCAATACTTATAATAGTACCAAATCCAAAATCACTATTCATCCCCCTTAGAAAAATGACCAAAATGCCCTTTCGGGTTGTCTATTCATTTCCAAATGACCCGAGACTCAAAATTATCATCCAAATAGACTTTTCTGACTATTTCGAACCTTATGGACGCAACGACGCAGTCGAAATGACTATAAGGTTGATAGAAAATAAATTTCCCTTTTAATTTAATAAATTAGTCCCGACACGTCCCATACCGCGTCTAACTAAAATTCAAATTACCGATTTTATATCACACCGTCATATCAATGACATCACATTCATATATTACCTAAATATCTTTAAGTAATATTAGAATCATCCATTTTAATATCCACCGTCCGGATAAAACCCAAATGAATTAATTAATAGCAAAATCCAATTAATCCATTAATTTAAAATATAACCCATTTTAAAAGTCATTAAAATCACGGGGTATTACAGAAGAAATGGCGCATCCACTCAACCTGGACCATATCGAGAAATTCTACCTTTAGTTTGAAATATCGACACACTACAACTCTTCTCATCCCCTTTCTATTCTAAAAAAATTCATTTCCCTCTGTCCAGAACTACGCGGAGCTTGATCCTCTAAAAACCTTTCAAAAATGAATTTTAGGAAATTTTCAAAACCCTCAGAGGTATATAGGGACTAAATTTATAAAACTATATGGAGTGTCCTATTTTTATACACTTTGATCACTATGAGGACCTTTTCCCAAAACCCCCTTTATAAAATTAATATTTTTTTAATAAATTTATTTGATTATTTACAACCCATTTTAAGAAAATATACCAATTGGCATGAAGCATTTTGGAGGGAAAGAGGCGTGCGTAACATAACCTCAAATATTTTTGGAGATACCCACTTACAATTATAATGGAGTCTTCCCTTATCCCACAACCGCACCCCGCATCCCACATCCCACAACCATCGCATCCCACCCTCTTCTTCAAGACGCATCTCACAACTCTTCTTCTACCCGCATCCCACCCTCTTCTTCAACTTTCACATCCTCTTCTTCAATCGTATGCCATTCTGTACAACTATCATCACCCAAGTCAGCTTTAAGAATTTGTTCTACCTTTTTCTATCTGGAGAATCAATTAAATACAGAGGTAGGTAGGTGTTATTGTTGTTACATTTATGTTTTTCTTGAAATTTAATAACTTGGTTTCATTACAATTCCTAACATAATTTATCATACTATGTGGTTGAATTATTAGTTGTTTCTACTCACGGGAGTGCTCATTGTCGCAACTTGATTGAGGACTCACAATTGTCAGATTTTTATTATTTCTGAAGTCTATTGAGGTAATTTTGAATTCTCATCTGGTACTCATATTTATTTTTAGGTAACAATATACACATCTATTTTCTACTCGTCAATAGCGCCGCGTGATGCCTGTCGACTTATAGTTTTGTTCTACAATGCGACACAGTTAACTTTATAATATACAAGTGTTCGGTGTTTTGCAAAAATAATATACTTCTACTGGATGACATTATATAAGTTAATGATATACATGTAGAATATTTTGACCCTTTAAAGGTAGTAAAATTTTCGTGTACTTTCTATTTAGATTTTTTTACAATGTCATTCTATAATTTTCAATTTTTTACACCGAAATTATAAATTACAAAAAGTCTTGAAAAAAAAAAGAATCAACATTAAATTTATATACAAATAATTCATCAATGTACGAATAGCGAGGCAATGAGAAAATACCAAATTAATATCTAGACACAAATTAATTTTAGGGAGGAATAGAGTATGACATTAATCATGAAAAATTTCAATGCATACAATTCAATAATTGCACTTGAATGACGATGAGTGTTGTTTCCAAATATATAATGATAGAATCTCAAAAGTAATAATATAAGAGTAGACATACCCCAAACATCTCGAACATCATTATTTTTTTCTTTGTCGGTATGGGGCGTGCGGGGGATTCTTTGTTTTATGTTAATTTTTCATCATCTAATCCACAACTTAACTTGCAACTTATGAAGGAGATAAAAAACTTTATAGATTTTATGTTAATAGATTACTTTTTAAGGGTAAATTTGCAAATATTAAAACCTATAAGCTATTATCTCGATCGAGTTAAAGTTCTTCAATTATCTATTATGTTTGGGATACTTATTTGTTGTCAAAGTAATAGTTAAGGGTTTGTTTGAAAATTTACAATTTACCCTCTACTTATAACTTCAACCGTAGACAGAGATATGCAAAAGAGGAGCTTGCATTTCACTTTGGGTTCTCCCCCCTCCTTTGTGTGTAGTTATATGATTGTGTAGTGTTACTCGTTCTTACGGTTATTTTAGCCATTTTTGGATGTTCAAAAGTACTAAAAGAGGCCTTAGAATGGAAAAATTATTTCTTATGAGAATATACAGAGATATCACACTTTTTTTTCATTTTTTTTATTTTTTTCGTTGTATTTTTTGGGATCCCGACATTGGTGTAGGCCTCTTGGGGAAGATATGATGGTCACAAGAGTGCAATGTGTGATGGTTTGTCATTTGTTTATATAATGGCTGCTACTATTAGGAAATTTAATTTCAGGACATGGATACATGGGTTATTCATGTTATTCTGAACTTTGTATGTCATACTCCTTCTCTAGAACTTTGGATGTCTGAAATAATTTTGGTGCAGTATCTGTATTTCACGCTTTATTAAATGAACTTGATTGGCTTGTTAATACGAACTTCGCTAACATGTTTTTAAAATAATTTGGCCACATAATCAATTCCATAAAATCTTATTCGGTATATAAATGTTTAAAATATAAACACAAACATAATCAAGTACTTAGTTTCACTACTAATTTTTGTATCTCTTCATCACCGTCTCTCTCCTTTGGGTCTAATGGTCCAGCAACATGCAACAACCAAGAAGAATGAAGAATTAGCGTATAAATATGCAAAGATATTGTTCAATGTTGATTTCTAAACTGAAAAGAACAGTTCAATTATATGCTGAAAAAACATGTAAAGTTTATCGATACTAGTTGATGACAAGTTTAGTTATGATGGACTAAGTTATTTATATATTTTTGAAGAAGCGTGGAGATGATGGATCCCCGATTCTAAAATAAAATATAATTTCCTTGTTATGTAAATGCGGAAGCGTAAGGGTGATGGTTCAACTTTAAAAACAACAAATTTTAATTCCTTAAACGAATTAAAATTAAACCAAGTGAAGTAAAATTAATCAATTAATATATATTTACTTAAACCGATTCATTAATCCAAGTCCTAGAATTTGCCTAAGTCATATTTATCGATATTAGAAAATTAGGCGAAACCAAATTTTAGCAAGTGACTTGAATTAAATAAACTTTACCCAATATTTAATATAAGTCCCAATTAAAGTGAGTGTGATGATTTAAATCGAATTTTATCTTGAATTATTCTAAGCATGCGTGCTACGTTATTTATGCAAGATAAAATAAACCAATCACACTACGCCGCGATGTACGAGGAAAAACCCAAGACGGGAAACAACCTCGGACGGCCCTAGCCACAAATCCACTAGATACGTAATTACAAGTACAAGACAGATAGACTTACAACACTCGACTCGATCCCTCTCAAGCCCCGATGCTTCTTCTTGTAAAAAGGTTATCCTAGCGGATAACCTTGGAATACCACCGCGGTCTCGGAATCCATCGATGGGACTTTATATGGTCACCGTCACCCGTACATGGAGCCTTTCTCCATGTGGGTAGAATCGCAACAAAAACTCTTCTTCTTTCTTTGTGGGAGGTAGAAGCAAAACCCGAAAATTCTCTTTTTGAATTCGGTAGAGAAAACCGGTGCCAAACTCCAAGCAATTGATATGTATATGAGAACTTGGAGTAAACTTCTTTGGGTGTAAACACTTGAATGATGGATATTTTTCTCTTTGAAAATCTCACTCAAAACATGAACATTTTCCTAAACAATGTTTGCTCTTAAACTCTCTCTAAGAGATAAACAAGAATGGAAAAGTTAAGAAAAGTTAGATTGGAAAATGTTATTCCCGCACATAATAAAGTCTGAAAAAGTTGGTTAAAAACCAAGTGGGGAAGTGGGTGCAAAATAGCCAAAAAAAACTGCCAAAAACTGTTCCCGCCTGGCATCTCGTTCGAACGACATTTCTTTCGAACGAAATCTCGTTCTAACGAGACTTCTAACGACGTTCCAGATTGAACTCGTTAGAATCTCGTTGGATATCTCGTTCGAACAGAAGGTTCGTTCGAACGACATATCGAACGACATGTCAGTGGCCTAATATGGGAACTCGTTGGCAAGTTCGTTCGAACGACATTTTCGTTCGAACGACAATCTCGTTCGAACGACTCTATCGAACGAAAAAACAGAAAGTTTGAATATTCTTGATTAAGCCCAGAAAACTTTATAAACATTTATTTAAAGTTTTAATTAATTATTTCTTAAAAAAAACGCAATTTTTATTAAACCTAACACCCAATAAACTTTGTTCCAAGCTCCTATATATAGATAATTACATTCATACTTTGGGAGCATGGAACCATAGTTGATGACGTAGAAACGAGGCACACAAACCGGTATATTTGATGAAGCTTTATACTCTTTGCCGCTACGTCTTCAACAAACACTTCATAGGCTTGAGAATATTACAATTAAATACTATCCTATGAATAAATGTTTTTGTCCGAAATTGAGCCAAAACTATATATGGACTCAATTGGAAATTTGTGTCCTTACAAATCTCCCCCTTTGGCTATTCCGGGACAAAAACCAAACAAAAATCCTAAAGGGCCGTGAAGCTCACTAGACTCAAAACATAACCCGCCCAAACTTGACTCAACCCAAGGATCAAACGCTTTGCCATTAAACAATGCCGCTTTAGAAGAAATCCTGCACACTTAAGCAAACTCATCAAATGCATAGGGAATATCAAAGTATTAAATGCAATTACTTCATTACTCCCCCTAAATTAATTCTCCCTTTTACCAAACAAATGACATACTTAGAAAGACGTCTCCCCCTAAGATAAATCTCCCCCAAACTAAGATATGATAATAATAGGATTAGATACCATTTCTCCCCCTATCGTCATTCTCCCCCTTTTTGTTCAGAAATAGGCAAAGGATAAAGGACTAATAAACATAAAATCATGTTGAAGCTTAAAGTGTTAAGACATTAAAGCATATGGGAAATAAAAGTAAGGCAAAGGCAAAATAAAATATCATATATATATAAACTATAAGTATACCAATGAATCACTTGCATATATATATATATAGATATAAACACACATATAACACAAGATACAATAAGTTTGCACACTCTAATGGCAGAAATGTGTCATATGGAAATGGAAGTGTAGGGGTGTGAACTTAGCAACAATTAAATTTAGACCCAATCACTTAAACATGTTCACGGAGTTCTCAATTGATTGCAAACTTCATCACGATTAAATATAACCTCATGTGACAATATGAAGATTGAACTCAATGAACAAACATACGCAATGTATACAAGCCTAGCATGATGATGATTCTACAAACCAAATAGAGTCATGACATTAAAGACAACTAGGATAAACGGACATTGTGAAAACCGTTGATATACCACCCAATTCTCCCTCAAGTAGCATATATATTCTTTTGCTTTTTGAATGAATATATCAAACAAACATAGGCCTTGGCAATTGCTTTCTTTTGAATGCCAAATATTCTGTTTATAGGCCTTTGGATCACGTATTTCTTTTAGATCCAATAAACGGTGGCTTACTATCGCAAAGGATCATTTAGTCCTTTCGGAGCCCTTCCCCGTGCACATTTTATATATCATGTTTTCATTTTTCACACAAATCTCACTTGTAATGGATTTTGACATGCACTAGTCCTCCTAGGTCATAGATATGTAGATGACTAGATTGGTAGGAGAACACCTCAAAAAACTCAAATATAACATGTGACATTAAGATTTCAAAAGAGCTCGTGCATGTGTGAAAAGAGGCATATAGAAATAGAATCCATTTAAACAATACAAAATCCAACTACTCCATTTAAAACATGGTAAAGAACATTTTAAGGATTGAAAATCTAAACCAAAAGTTCTAGCCACGTGGGAGCGTAAAAGATGGGATTCAAACACAAATATATGCCACATAAAGTGTGTCAAACTAAAATACACACAAAAAAAATCTTTTTGAGTTTTTAACATTTTTAATCAAAAATAAATATTTACTCAAAAGGACAAACTAAAATCATTTGTATTTTTCATTAAGCTCAACTGAAATAAATAAAACACAAATGATAAACAAAAATCTTTTTATATTTTTCAATTAATTCAAACACAAAATATAATACAAAAAGATAAACAAGTCATAATTTCTAGCATATGATATGAAATGAGGCAATGACTAGAAAATGACTAAACAAGCATACATTTAGCATGTGAATATAGCATGAAGTACAAACGCTAAAGTATGCAAAAAAAAAACACTAACACATTCAACCTTTAAATTTAGCAAGGGAGGTTTCATATGATAGTAAATGATAATCAACAAATCTTGTATCTAGCGCGTTTAATAATGATTTCCAAACCCATATGGATTTATATTTAAAATGATGGGGATTTGGAAATAATGAAATGCTAGATAAAAATTTTCTTGGACTTCTTTTAAGATCAAAACAATATGACCTAAGGTGACCTTTCCTACCACAATGCAAGTATGTGTAAACACGAGGAATGTTACCTAAGGTGTGACCCTTTTTAAAGTCCTTGGACAAAGTTGACCCTCTAAAACAAACAATGGTTTTAGCTTTAGCAATGGAAGAATTTGAACATGATGTGCTAGAACCATTAGAACAACTACTAGAGTCTTGAAAGTCATTTTTCAATTTTAAAATTTCGGACTCAAGTAATAAATTAGACTCCTCAAAATTATGGGACTCCTTCTTTAAATTTTCCATAATTCCTAGAAGATTAAAACTCTCTCCCTCAATATCAGCAAACTTGTCCCTAAGAGTCTTTTCACGATTTTCACTCTCTTTCTTGGACTTTTCTAAAATATCAAAATTTGAATGTAAGTCCATGAGCTTTTCACGAAATATATCTTTTTGAGATAAGGAGATTTGCAAAGACTCAATGTGAGCTTTAAAACAAGAATTTTCATTTTCAAGAAATTTAATTCTTTTTACAAATCTCAAATTTAATTCCTTTAAATTTTCATTACATTTGTTAAGCCCATTTAATTCCTCTCGAAAATCAAAAAATTTATTTTCATTAAAATTGGACAAATTTTCATTAAGACGTCCCATCGAGAGATATAAAACAAAAATTGACAGTGACTCAAAAAATTGAACCACCTAAAAAGGTAAGGAAATACAAAAAGCCGAAAAACGGATCTTTAACGCGATAACTTAGCGCTCCGGCTCTGATACCAATTTGAAGAAGCGTGGAGATGATGGATCCCCGATTCTAAAATAAAATATAATTTCCTTGTTATGTAAATGCGGAAGCGTAAGGGTGATGGTTCAACTTTAAAAACAACAAATTTTAATTCCTTAAACGAATTAAAATTAAACCAAGTGATGTAAAATTAATCAATTAATATATATTTACTTAAACCGATTCATTAATCCAAGTCCTAGAATTTGCCTAAGTCATATTTATCGATATTAGCAAATTAGGCAAAACCAAATTTTAGCAAGTGACTTGAATTAAATAAACTTTACCCAATATTTAATATAAGTCCCAATTAAAATGAGTGTGATGATTTAAACCGAATTTTATCTTGAATTATTCTAAGCGTGCGTGCTACATTATTATGCAAGATAAAATAAACCAATCACACTACGCCGCGATGTACGAGGAAAAACCCAACACGGGAAACAACCTCGGACGGCCCTAGCCACAAATCCACTAGATATGGAATTACAAGTACAAGACAGATAGACTTACAACACTCGACTCGATCCCTCTCAAGCCCCGATGCTTCTTCTTGTAAAAAGGTTATCCTAGCGGATAACCTTGGAATACCACCGCGGTCTCGGAATCCACCGATGGGACTTTATATGGTCACCGTCACCCGTGCATGGAGCCTTTCTCCGTGTGGGTAGAATCGCAACAAAAACTCTTCTTCTTTCTTTGTGGGAGGTAGAAGCAAAACCCGAAACTTCTCTTTTTGAATTCGGTAGAGAAAACCGGTGCCAAACTCCAAGCAATTGATATGTATATGAAAACTTGGAATAAACTTCTTTGGGTGTAAACACTAGAGTGATGGATATTTTTCTCTTTAAAAATCTCACTCAAAACATGAACATTTTCCTAAACCATGTTTGCTCTTAAACTCTCTCTAAGAGATAAACGAGAATGGAAAAGTTAAGAAAAGTTAGATTGGAAAATGTTATTCCCGCACATAATAAAGTCTGAAAAAGTTGGTTAAAAACCAAGTGGGGAAGTGGGTGCAAAACTGCCAAAAAAACTACCAAAAACTGTTCCCGCCTGGCATCTCGTTCGAACGACATTTCGTTCGAACGAAATCTCGTTCGAACGAGACTTCTAACGACGTTCCAGATTGAACTCGTTAGAATCTCGTTGGATATCTCGTTCGAACAGAAGGTTCGTTCGAACGACATATCGAACGACATATCGAACGACATGTCAGTGGCCTAATATGGGAACTCGTTGGCAAGTTCGTTCGAACGACATTTTCGTTCGAACGACAATCTCGTTCGAACGACTCTATCGAACGAAAAAACAGAAAGTTTGAATATTCTTGATTAAGCCCAGAAAACTTTATAAACATTTATTTAAAGTTTTAATTAATTATTTCTTAAAAAAAACGCAATTTTTATTAAACCTAACACCCAATAAACTTTGTTCCAAGCTCCTATATATAGATAATTACATTCATACGTTGGGAGCATGGAACCATAGTTGATGACGTAGAAACGAGGCACACAAACCGGCATATTTGATGAAGCTTTATACTCTTTGCCGCTACGTCTTCAACAAACACTTCATAGGCTTGAGAATATTACAATTAGATACTATCCTATGAATAAATGTTTTTGTCCGGAATTGAGCCAAAACTATATATGGACTCAATTGGAAATTTGTGTCCTTACAATTTTAGTTAAATATCAATATTTCCTTATAAGAGAAATTATTCACTCTATCATCATGACTTTCTTTATTTTCTGACTAAACGTACACCTAGAATTTTTAGTTAATATTTCCCTTTATTCATGACAACTTGCATTTTATTGATCTGCCAAGCTGGTTTAGTTTCTATTGTTTTTAATGGGTTGCCTTTTAATACTTAATTAATGTATCACAATATAACTATATGTTATCTCTCTTGGATGTGAGTAGGTGCGCATTGAGATCACAGTCTATTTGCGATGGATAGATCTTGATTTTCCATGAGTAGATTATCAAATGAATATGAAGAAGGGATTAAGGATTTTTTTAGAGTTGCTGAAGCACGTGCAAAGGGGAGTAACTCCATCCCATGCCCATGCTCTAAATGTGGGAATGGATGTAAGTTGAGTCTAAAAGTGGTTAAAAATCATTTATATGCGAATGGTTTTGATAAAACTTATCGTACATGGATATGGCATGGAGAAGTCGCTAAAAGTGCTGCCCCACCTAATGACGACACGTGTGATCCAAACCTTCAAGATTATGTGATGGAGACTCCAGAGGATCTTAAAAACACAGTGGAGATGGTTCAAGCTATAGAGGAGGATTTTATGGGAGATCCTGAAAGCTTTGCAAAGTTGCTTGACAATGCTCAGAAGCCTTTATAGAGGGGTTGCAAAAAGTTTACTAAATTATTAGCATTTGTAAATCTTTTCAACTTGAAAGCATGGAGTGGGTGGACTGATACAAGCTTTTTGAAGTTATTGGAATTGTTAGGAAAAATGCTTCCAGAAGATAATGAATCACCTATAACTACGAAAAAAGTTGTTAAAACATTATCGATTTTTGGAATGGGATATGAAAAAATACATGCGTGCCCCAATGATTGCATACTTTACAGGAAAGAGTACGCGGATGCTACTATATGCCCTACATGCGGAACTTCGAGGTATAAGTTAAGAAATAACACAACTGAGCCAAAGGTGGGTGTGCCTGCAAAAGTGTTGTGGTATTTTCCGCCTATTCCATAGTTTAAACGGTGGTACCAATCTATTCAAACATCAAAAGATTTGACATGGCATGCAGATAAAAGAGAAATTGATTATAAATTGCGTCACCCGGTAGATTCTCCAGCATGGAAGTTAGTGGACAAGAAATGGCCAGAGTTTGGGAAGGAAGCAAGAAACCTTCGATTATAACTTTCAGCTGATGGGATCAACCCACATAGTTCTCTTAGCAGTAGGTATAGTTATTGGCCAGTTATGTTAAGGATCTACAATTTTCATCCTTCGTTGAGCACAAAGAATTTTTTTTTGATGCTAACAATGTTGATATCTGGTCCACGACAACCAGGCAATGATATTGATGTTTACTTGGCACCATTAATTGAAGATTTACAAACTTTATGGCGTGAAGGTGTTCAGGCTTATGATGCTTACTGACAAGAATCTTTTACGTTAAAGGCTATACTTTTGTGGACTATTAATGATTTTCCTGCATATGGGAATTTGTGCAGTTGTGCTGTAAAGGGATATTATGCATGTCCAATTTGTGGGGAAGAAACCGATTCTATTAGATTAACAAATTCTAATAAGAATATATATATATGTCGCATAGAAGATTTCTTCCACATGACCATCCATTTCGAAAGAAAAAAAAGGCTTTCAATGGTCAGCAGGAGTTTCGAGTACAACCTGAACCGTTGAGTGGTGAACAAGTATTAAAGAAATTGGTAGGGATTAGGGAATCTTGGGGAAAGAAGGTGGGTTTGAAAAAGAAGGTCGGTTTGAAAAAGACTGTAAAATCAAAGAGAAAGCGCAGTGAAGACCACATTGAAGGTAGTGTTTCTTCCAAAGATGATAATGCTGGTTTCGTATGTTGGAAGAAAAAATCCATATTCTTTGAGCTTGAGTATTAGCAGCATTTGCTTATTCGACACAACTTGGACATCATGCACATCGAGAAGAATGTTTGCGACAGCATCATAGGGACCCTACTTAATATTCCTGGAAAAACAAAAGATGGAGTTAAGAGTCGTCTTGATCTTGTAGACATGGGAATTCGGAATGAATTGTCACCACAATAGAATGGTAAACGCACTTATTTGCCACCAGCTTGTTATACATTATCGAGGGAAGAGAAAGTACGGGTTTGTGAAACTTTGCGACGACTTAAGGTCCCTGATGGGTACTCTTCGAACTTTGCGAATCTTGTTTCCATGGAAGAATTGAAATTATTTGGTCTTAAGTCCCATGATTGTCACATACTAATGCAAAAAATACTTCCTGTTGCAATACGATCTGTATTACCAAAGCATGTGAGATATGCGATTATTAGAATTTTCTTCTTCTTTAATGTTATTTATGAAAAAGTAGTGGACGTGCCAAAATTAAAAGAAATTCATAACGATATTGTGATAACTCTGTGTTTGCTGGAAAAATACTTCCCTCCCACATTCTTTGACATCATGGTGCATTTAATGGTACATCTTGTTAGAGAGGTTGAACTTTGTGGTCCAGTTTTTTCACGATGGATGTACCCTTTTGAAAGGTAAGTTCGTGCTTATAATTATGAAATTAATCAATAACAACTCAATTAGTTAATACTATTTAAATTTTTTAACATTGATGTAGGAACATGAAAGTGATAAAGGGTCAAGTGCACAATAAAAATCGTCCAGAAGGTTGTATTGCGGAACGTTATATTGCAGAAAAGGCGGTTGAATTTTGTTCTGAGTTCTTACACGGACTCAATGCAGTTGGAGTTCCAATTGGTAGAAATGTGAGGACTAGTGATGATGATGATGCAATATAAGATGGAAAACCAATAGGTGGTGGTAATGTCATTGAAGTGGATGAGTCATTATGGGAACAGGCACATCGACATGTGTTGGAAAATACAAATGATGTCCAACCTTATATCGAGTAAATATTATGTATTTCATTTTAATAAATATTTCTTTCTTGTCTAAGCATAAGATCTTGATGGCTTACTGTATATTTTATATTTAATAACTAGGGAGCACATGGAGAGCTTGAGGAAAAAATAATCTCAAAAGCGCAAAAACCAAAAATGGTTACAAGATGAACACAACAAGACTTTTATTCTTTGGTTACATTAAAGGGTACGATCAATTTATCAAAAGTAAGACTCTAAATAACTCTAATTATTTTAACTAACGCTCTCAAAATTCAGGTTGACGAAATTCAACAAATGGGCAACAATGTTTCAGATACCTTAAAATGGGTAGCTCGAGGACCACGTCGAGACGTAATAAAATTTCTCGGTTATGTTATTAATGGATGTCGTTATAATACAAGGGAACGTGATGTTGATCGAGTCAACCAAAATAGTGGAGTGAGCATTGTTGCCACAACGATGCAGGTTTCTAGTGCTAAAGATAAGAATCCAGTGGTTTCAAATCTATGCTATTACAGTGTCATTACTGAAATTTGGATGCTTGATTATATAACATTTAAGATTTCGGTTTTCAAGTGCGATTGGTGTGACAGCAACAACAGAGTCAAGATTGATGAACTTGGTTTCACATTGGTTGAACTTGGTAGGGTTGGCCCTCAGAATGAGCAATTTATATTAGCTTCTCATGCCAAACAAGTTTTTTATGTACACGACCAACTCGATCCTAAATGGTCAATTGCTTTAGCAACTCCTCAAAGAGTATATAATATTGATGATAGCGATGAAGACTGCATTGCTGGTTGCATTGGAGATCATGAATCGAGTAGATCATTGCTAAATGTTGAGGAAATTGAAAACTCGTCATCCACGTATGCGAGAACAGATTGCGAGGGGAATTGGGTAGACAATTAGATCAAAATGTAGTTATTTGGGGATGTGTTTGATTAGTTGATTGACTTTATTTTCAAGGAATGCATTTTATGTTTTGACTTTTGGCTAAATAGATCATTTAGGACCTGAAATATGGAAATTTCTAGGCTTTATAAGTTGTGTTTCTCGATTAATTATGCTCATAGTTTCATAGTCTATACATGATAGAAGATATAAGGAAACATGTTTGATTAAGAGAAACCAATCTAATATAAAATATTTTTCTTAGAGTACCATATGATTCAACTAGTTTAGGAGTTCTTTTCATATCTGATGGGATTTGATTTTGACAGAAATAACATGTCTTCTATGATCCAGAGCAGACTTGTCAAATTTTCCATTATATTGCTTCAAATTCCATGAACATGGTTTCTAGCATTTACTTGATTGTTTCATCATATCATTTACTATAAAAGTAACTGAATAATCTAAATTTATTCTTCTCGGGTTTCTAATGAGAAGATATGGAAACCTACTGTTGATGGCATGTTCTCTTTTCAGTCAGCATATGATCTGATTAGAAATTCAAAATTATCTTCTATAGATTTTAATTCCATTTGGGTATTAATTAGTGTCCCTCATCTATTCATGGTTCTGTTATCAAATCGTGTTTGCAGTCAAATAACTTTGAGTTCTCTAAATGGTTCTTCAGAATTATTCCTCTTTCTATATTCTGGGAAATTTGGTTAAGTAGAAGTAAGGCAACATTTGAATCTAAGCTAATGACACATTTCAATGTAATTGAGAATGTTATTTTCAGAGTATGAGATATTGGTTAGAGAATGAATTTGAAATGAGGCATCAGAGATTTCAATCAGCAAACTTTAAATATGTTAAAGTTAAATATTGGCCAGTTTGGTGCCGGAGCTATAATAAGAGATGGGTTAGGAAGGTTTTTATGGGCTAAATCTTATTATAATGACCAAGGTGAAAGCATAGATCTTCAATAATTACTAACTGTTATCTCTCTATTCAATAATTATGCTGAGATATTTTGTTGTAATGTTCTAAATGTATTCTACATTATGCAAATTCTGGTTTTAGGCTCTCTGTCATTAGAGGAACATGGACAAAATGGAGGATCACGACATAGATAACTTGGAGCCTTCAGAAGACAATTCTAATAACACAAGAAAAGGTAGAGGTATTGTTGTTTGTCAATGGATAACCAAAATTGAAGATGGCAAAGGAATTCAACTTGATTACAACATTTCTGGGCAGCCCTCTGGTAAAACAAGACTTGATTTTGCAAGTTATAGAGGAGTCATAGTTAAGACGATGATTCCAATACGTTATGGATCTTGGAAGAAAGTGCCAATTCATTTGAAAGAAAATTTATGGACAGCTTTACAAGTAAGTATTTGATTTCTTCCATGTGTCTAGAACCTTTGTTATTCGTATATGACATGGATTGTGTCAACGTCAATTCAGGGACTTAATTTCTTACAACGTAAATCCATTCATTAAATATCAGTGCAGATGATGTAGCAGTTGTTGATATTTGTTCCTTATCTCCTAGAGCCACTGAATTACCAGACTGTGAGATAAATAAAGATACCCTGCCTTTGTACATATCTGATATAGAAGATGTTATTGCTAATAATCCCCCACATTTGGAAGATCTTAGACAGTGTTCTAGGACTTTTGAAAGAAACATTACTGTGGTCAAAGACCTGATTCATCTTCAATATAGCCAAAATGGTTGATCCAAATAAATAGTAAAGAGTAATATAGCCGAAGACCTACTTTCTATAATTAGGCCTGCTACTAATTCTCTTAAGACCTGCTTCTTTTTTAGTCAAAGACCTGCTCACTTTATTAAGCCAAGATTTGGTTGTAAAAAAATAAAGACATGCCTTCATTATGCAACCATATACAGTTATATAAAAACAATCACCAAACAAATTACTCTGTTATCTGTTAACTGACTTTAACAGATTACTCAGTTATAAGAAAGCATCAAAACAAAACAATGTAGAAATTATAATCTAATTACTCTGTTTGCTTCAATTTACTTCAAATATACTACCAGTCACCTATATTCCATAGCAGGCCATTAGATTAGAGAAGAATTTATCTCTTCATCAATCATCTTTGGGATAATAGACATCACTTTGTCCTGGACACTAGGATTCATAATATCTTCTGTATGTCCTCTTTAGATTCTACCCAATTACCCTCCATATTCTTACTGTTGATGTTGGATACACAAGATCCAAAACCAAGTTTGAAACAAAATGAATTAATCTTTGAACTATCCTAAACCTCCAGACATTGAGAATGTTTGGAATAGGTCCTTCGCAGCTGTTGTAGCAGAACCCACAAAACACCATGATCTTGACCTCAAACCACAATCAACTTTTAAAGGTGAACCAGCTGTTCTTTTCTCTGATAAAGATATCGAGATGCTATCACAACCCTTCAAGTATGCCTTCATTGGGAAATTTTCACATGGAAGACCATCTAAGGAAGGTATTCGTAAAACTTTTCAAACTTTCTCTCTTAAAATTGCCTTCAATGTTGGCTTAATTGATCACAAACATTTTCTCATTCGATTGAATTCTGAAGAGGATTACACAAGGATGTGGTTGAGAGACACTTGGTTTTTTAGTGGATTTCCCATGAGAATTTTTAAGTGGTCCCCTGAATTTAGGCCTGGTATTGAAAGTAGTATAGCACCTATTTGGATTTCCTTTCCAAAGCTACCTGTGCATTTTTTCTCTAAATCAGCTCTATTTTCAATTGCCCAATTAATTTATGGTGCTCTAAGGTGTTATAACAGGCTAATTTATCTCTGGTGACTACATTATGAAGTTTAGACTCCATTTGGCATGAATACGTTAATAGACCATCTATTTGTTGTGTCTCGTTCTACTTTTTTTATTGGCCTTCTATATCTAGAGAAGGCTCAGTGGTAAAAAGTTGAAAAGCAATCTTGCATTAGGGGAAAAGGTTTAGTCTTGTACTTGAATTATCATTAAGATTAGTAATATGCTCCATCTGGTCTCTTCACTTTTTGTTGTATTTAAATGCCGCCTCTGCTAGAATCATGTAGTGGTGATCTCTCTGTAATTTCTTATAAGCAAAATATAAGGACTTAATTGACGAGATTTTATTAATCCACTCTAGGCTTTTTTTAATAAAAACATATTATAGCATAAAATTTTGAATATGACTTGATATGTAGTAATCCATTCCTTTCTTGCAAGCATCCTAATGCGTAAGAGTCAAGTGAGACACTTGTTACATGTGAAATAAGTTTGGTTTGGAGAACATCCTTTCACCTTGTTGATGTAAAAAATTAGATCTCTCTAATAATTCAATCACAGATAAATAAATGAGACAAAAGATTTTAAAGTGGTTCAGCCTTATAAGAATGGCCTACGTCCACTGTTGTGTTATTGATGAGTGTTAGGAATTCTTGATTACAAATTCTCTCAAGAAATTCCTCTCTCGATTCCAGGGTTTGGATTCGGATCCAGGTCTCCTTTACAATGAGGATTGTACAATGTATTTATATCCCTGAGGCTGTAATGTGAAAGGGTAATACATTAAATGATATACATATGAAAGGGTAATACATTTAATGCCCTCTTTGCGTGTGCGTCTGAATGATAAGCATTTAATGAATCAGTTGAACTGTTGGTTATCCAGCTATTAATGCTTTGTTCGAGATGAAACTCGGACCGCCTGAGTTGCTCGGACCGCCTAAGCTTCTCGGTACTCAAGAGTTCCTCGGAGAGGCATTGTTCCTCGGAGCGTGTGAGTTCCTCGGGGAACTAGTCTTCCTCGTTGTAGTCTTATTCCTCGGAGCACGTGGGTTCCTCGAAAGTGTTGGTTGTTGCCACGTAGATAGCCACGTGTCTTCATATGATTGGTCCATGTCAGCAGATTAAATTTGGTATCAGCAGAAGTCCCCAATGTTTCATAGTTCGAAATTTGAGGAGTATGGAACATTCTTTCTCGGAATATGGTAGCTTTAAATAGTCTTCCTGATTTTTAGGAGCGTTTTCCTTGTATTTATTTCTCCTTCCCAATTCATAGAATCATGTTTTATTGGACTTTTCTGCGTGCTTCGATTCCCGCGTCACTTTTTGTCTTTTTATCCGCTGTTGTCCGCTTTAATTCCCGCACCACTTTTCATCTTTTTAGCCGCTATTGTCTGCTTTGATTCCCGCGCCACTATTCATCTTTTTAGCCGCCGGTAACGTAATCATCCTTTTTTGTAATCATTACTTCACCGTTTCCCAAGGCAAGGTATTTAAACTTCACAGATACTCCCATCGTCTTCTACTTTTCAAATTTTTATCTTCGAGTTTTACGTCGTCTCTTCCTACTCTCTTGTGCGTTCATCTTTTCCGTTGTTCGCTGTCATCAGATCCATTCTTTTCCTGTAAGATCTTCTTCCTTCTTCTTCATTTCTTTATTCACCGTGGTTTAACCTGTTGAGTCTCTTGAGAAGTTTCATTCTGATTTCTCCATTCTCTCATGGGTTGTTTTGGAAGATCTTTCTGAGCCTTCTAATTACTTCCATTTGGCTGAGGGACATTGGTTTCCCAGTCTCTTTTTTGCTGAGTGTGGATTTTCTTTTCCACCAAATCCCTTGTGTCTGGAATTCTGTCAGTACTTTGACGTTGTTCCTGCACGAATAGCCCCCAACACATGGAGAATAGTTAATGGGGTGCATAGGTTAAATCAAATTCATGGAACTCGAATAGGAATTCCAAAAATCATGTACTGCTATAGAAGGGCAGTTAATGATAATATTTTTTATTCAAAAACTATATTTTTAAGTTGAGCCTTAGTAGTCAATCTACCTGATGCCAATAGGGATTATTTTGAACACGGGGTTGTCATAAAAAATTGGCAACACCCTCCATTAGCTGGAGATGAGGTTTATCAGGGTCCCAGATGCCCTCCTTATGGCAATGGGATAGGTTATTTTTATTTTATTTTATTTATTTTGAAATCGTGTTTCTTTTGTGTTTGATAAAATGTGCCACTGATAACAATGTTTATTTATTTGCAGTTGATAGCAAGAGAAAGTGTCCAAAAGATGCAGATGTCAATATAAGGCATTTGCAACTTATCTGAAGTCTGCATCAAAGTGTTGTCGACGATCACATTAGATCAGCTTCGTATCTGTTGCAGTACAAGAGCTACACCACTTCTTTCACTGCTCGTCCAGTGATAAGTGAATCAGAGCCGGTACCAGCTTCCACAAGCTCATCGCCTGAATCGCATATTCTTTTAAGTGAAAGGATGAAGAAGAGAAGACCTCCTACCCTATTTGAGAAAACTGCCTCCGGTTCTGGGGAGGTAAAAAGGAGTAGGATTGATGTCCCAAGGGAGGGGACAAAGAAGACTGATGCAGCTCCTCCAGCTGCTCCTGTTAAAGTTACCGAGAAGCCCGCAGTTGCTCCGAGTAGCTCTGTTGCTCATGGAGAGGTGATTGTGATATCACCGACCAAAGGTTCTTCCTTGGTTGAATCTGTACCTGTTCCCTCGAGGAGGCTGAAGAAGAGCTCCTTGGTCAATTTGGTTGACACCATTACTCAGCCCCCATCTGTTGGGGCTGGAGTTCCCACTTTTATTCCTCCGAGCTCTGCCATGAGCTCGATAAAATCATGGATCATTCCCGAGGTCCAAGGTACTGAAGAAAACCTTACTCGTGATATGGTCACCTCGCTAGCTGCTCGTCACCTTGCTTCTGTAAGTCTCTTTACTTTGAATTTTTCATATTTCCATTATTATTTCTGTTTCTAACTTGCTTTCTTTTTCTGTTCACAGTTGATGAGCTGCTTCAATATAATCCTGAAGAAGGATGAAGCGATTAAGGCTTCTTGCTCCTCGTCCAGTGTGGAGGGAGCTCTGGAAGAAGCTACCAAGTCTCTGGCAGATTCTCGCCAGAAATATGCTGATGACAAAGCTGTCTGGGAGAAGAAGCTTGCCTCCTCTGAGCGAGAAAAAGCTTGGGCTGCTGATGCCTCCAAGGAGTTGGAGAAGAGAATAAATGCCTTGGAGAAGGCAAATAAGGAGCTTGAAGAGAAGCTCAAAACTGCAGGAGAGTCTGAAGATAAACTCAAGGCTACCGAGGAGGAGTTGGCTCAACTTCGGGAAGTAGGTCGGCAGAAGGAGGAAACAAAAAATAAATTAAAGGCTGTTGAGAACCTGCTGTCCGAGAATCTCTCCTCGGAGAAATTGAAGAGGAAGATGGCTGTGAAGAAGTCTTTCATCTCTAGCTGGGACAAGGGGTGGAACAAGGGGTTGGCTGCCATGGTGTCGCAAGTGGACTATGGCAGTCTCAAATACTTTAGGGATGGATGGGTTGCTTCCCTTCAGGAGATGAAGGTCGACGAGTCTTCCGAGCTCTTCCAGAGATATATCCCTGGTCCCCCTCCAACTCCAGAAGAGTTAGAAGAGGACGAAGCTACCTCCGAAAAATATTCGATGGTGATGGGAGATCATGCCCTAGCCATCCAGCCTGCTACCGAGGAAAATCAGCAAATCGTTTCTTCCTCCGAGCAACTGCCTATTCTCCCCGAGCAACTATCCCTTCCCTCCGAGCAACCTACCTCTTCATCCCAACCTCCCGAGAAGGTTTTGGGAGATAAGGAAAAGGTGTAGTGTTGTTCGGGTTTCTCTTTATTTTGTTTCTCTTTATCAAATGTAACCCAGAAGATGTAACTCTGAACTATGATCTAATAAAACTTGAACTTTTTTGCATACTGTTGTCTATCTTTCATTCATACTCTGCTTATTCTTCTTATTGATGATTGCTCTTCTTTCTCTGCTAGTTTCTGGCTAGGATGGAACTGCTATCTGCCCATGATACAAAGTTGCTGCGATAATGTAATGAGTACTTTAAGGCTGGTCACACAGACGTGAGTGCTGCACAAGTTGTCGACATACTTGGTCAGGAAGCTTCAGAACAGGCAGTGGAAGCATATCAATATCTGAAGTGTCTGCTTAATAGGGTTGTAGCCAATAACATTGCCTATTATGAAATGATTGAGGATCTTCAAGGCACCCTCGAAGACCTTCAGCTTCAATATAAAGAATCCACTGCCTTGTTGCATGAGGGGTACGAGAAGAAGTACCAGCAGATCATTGCCGACAAGGGCTACGAGAAGCTTTTTGCTGGGTACGATGTAAGAGAGAGAACCTTGAGAGGTGGGGTTGAAGAATGTATACAGGTTGCTGAGTTGCTGGAAAAGGAAAACAACAACCTGCAAAAGGAGCTGTCACAATTGAAGTCTGCAGCTTCCACTTCTAGTGCCTTGATCCCAGTGACCGACGAGGGATTTTTGTTCTTAGAGGTTGAGAACGCCAAGTTAAGGTAAGAGTTGGACACCTTGAAGAGGTCGGGCCCTTCCACATCTTCTCGGGGACGAGCAAGAGCAGCTCGAGTTCTTATCGAGGAACAGAGGACTCAGCCTGCCTTAGAGAACCAGGCTTTCCAATTAATGGCGAAGAACCAGGCATTGTCTGATATGTCAAAGAAGATTAGGGACCTGGAAAAATAGCTCTCCGCGCAGAAGTCAGTCTTGGATAATAAGGAGCTTTTCATCAAGAATCTCCACGAGCAGCTAGAAAGGCTAACATATCAATTCCACAAACAGCCCAGGGAGTTCTGGATGGCTGGATACAACGAAGCACTATTCCACTTGGACGATCGTATCCAGAATGCCAACAATGAGGGCTACAAGCAAGGCTGGCTGAACGCCTTAGGTGTGTTGAAGCTCGAACAAGGTCATTATCTGTGGGACTACCATGATCCCGGGTTGCTCGACTTGCCTGTGCCACCATACAATTTGGACATGGATTGGATCCCTGCTCGGGCCATTCCTCGGAGCTTAATTTCAAAGTATCTCGGTGACTACAATTTACATTCTCAAATCGAGGTATCTCGTCCCGAGCATCTCTTAGATCGACCATCCGTGATGAATGTCAGGATGTTGAAGGATCCCAACTTCATCAATTCTCCTCTGTCTTTAAATGATCCGCCTGCTGGCGAGGAACCTGTGTCAAAAGCAGAGGGGAAGAGACCAGTAGAATAGGAATTTTTGATGTAATAGTTAGTATACATGTCAATGTAACTGTAATTTCATTATCAATGTAATTTATTTTGAATTCAATGAAAGACTTTCATTTTTGCTTGCAAATCTTGATTGCTATTGTCTTATAATTATCAAACACTTTATATTTATGCATATCTGTTAAAAAGATAACAATATTGTGTTGTTTGTCGACCAACTCAGTAATAATTAAAAAGTTCCAAGTTTCAATAATATTGCTCGATCACTTAATAATAAAGTCACGAGTATAAAAATGTTTAAAATTTTTCCAACCAACCAAGGTCGTTAAATTATGCTTGTCGACCAACTATAGTTAGTGGGTTTTTATCCTCGACCAGCCATAGTTGGTCGACTTTTCTCTTAAATGTTTCCGACCAACCAAGGTCGGTAAATTTTCTTTGTCGACCAACTACAGTTGGTGGGTTTTTATCCCCGACCAGCCATAGTTAGCAACATGTGTTACATATACATCACTGATAATACTTGCGTAGGTTCTCTGCGTTCCATGCATTCTTGAACTCCTCCCCCTCTAGAGTTGCTATTCGATAAGTTCCTGGTCGAACAACTTCTGTAACTCGGTATGGTCCATGCCAATTTGCTTCCAGCTTGTTGTGCTTTTGAATTACTTTCTTCAGCACATAGTCTCCTTCTTTCAGGTCGCACTTCTTCACCCTTTTGTTGTAGAACAAAGTTGTTCGCTGCTGGTAAGCAGTATTTCTAATGGCTGCTTCTTCTCTAACTTCCTCGAGCATGTCTAAATCCAGTCTTCTCATTAAGTCGCTGACAGGGGAATTGAAATTCAGTACCCTGTGTGTTGGAAGTCCCAACTCGGCAGGTATGACAGCTTCACTTCCAAACACCAGCATGTATGGTGATTCTCCAGTTGCTACTCGGGGAGTAGTTCGGTAAGCCCAAAGTACTGATTGTAACTCGTTGATCCAGTTTTCTTTTGCATCATCCAAACTTTTCTTCAAGCCATTTAGCAGCGTTCTGTTTGTCACCTCAGTTTGTCCATTGCTTTGAGGATGGCCTGGTACTGAGTGGACCTTCAAAATATTTGATTGATGACAATAGGCGGCAAACTCCTCGTTATCAAATTGTGTTCCATGGTCTGTGATGAAGGCATGAGGTAGACCATATCGACAAATGATGTTCTTCCAAACAAATTGGTACACCTTCTCGTACGTCATGTCAATGAGTGGCTCAGCTTATACCCATTTAGTAAAATAATCCACTGTGACGACGAGGTACTTGAACCTTCCTCGGGTCGTTGGCAATGGCCCAACCAAGTCAATTCCCCACATGGCATTTGGCCAAGGGGAAGTTATGGGTGTCAACAATGCTTGTGGAGTTCTTCGGATGGAGGAAAAGCGCTGGCACTTGTCACACTTCTTGGCGTAGGCTATACAATCAGCCCTCATCATCGGCCAGTAGTATCCTTGCGTCATTACCCTTTGTAAAAGCGTCTGACCTGCTACATGTGCTCCACAAGACCCTTCGTGGATCTCTTTAATTAATTCTTTCACCTCGGAGGGGTCTACACATCTCTGCAAACCTGCCATAATTCCTCGTCTATATAAAACACCATTAGTTAATACATACCGAGCAGCTTTAAACTTTAATTTTTTGGCAGCGAGCTTGTCAAATAGCAATTCTCCCTCCTCGATATACGCCCTGATGGAATCCATCCAAGATGGTCCTAAATCAAGGGTGATAAAGTTCATCGTCAAATCTTCATCTATGCTCCGACCAGCTAACACTTCAATTGGGATTGTTCGTCGTAGCTCGGTGCGAGTAGCTAATGCTAGTCGAGCTAGGGCGTCTGCTCTCGCATTCTCTGTTCTCGGTATTCTGATCAGCTGAATAGCGGCAAATTCTGACACCAGTTCCTTTGCCTTTGCATGATATCTGATCATTAATTCTCCTCTAACTGCATATACTCCCAACATTTGATTTATGATCAATTAAGAATCACTTAAGACAATAATCTGTTGCACCTCCATAATTTTTGCTAAACCAAGTCCTGCAATCATGGCCTCATACTCAGCCTCATTGTTGGAAGCTTTGAATTGGAAACGCAAGGCATATTCCATATCGACCGCATCCAGAGTGATCAAAACTATCCCCGCGCTGCATCCTGCAGTGCAAGATGAGCCATCTACATATAGTCTCCATATAGGTAACTCGTCTTCAAATTTCTGATCAGTTAGAGTTCCTCGGTGAAATATTTGTTGCTTCATTTCCTCCTCGGATTCTTCTTGCTCTTCGTCGATCATTTCTTCTTGCCCTTTTACCAACCGGAGTTGGTCTGAGCCCGAATTCAATGATCTTGTAACATCCACTTGCCCTTTTACCAACCGGAGTTGGTCTGAGCTAGTGTTTGTTGATCCTGTAACATCCACAGGTTGATCAACGAGCAACTCTTGTTTCTCGTCCGGAATCCTCACAACTATCTCTACGTCACATCCTGTAACATCCACACGCCCTTTTACCAATCGGAATTGGTCTGAGCCTGTGTTTGTTGATCCTGTAACATCCACAGGTTGATCAGCGAGCAAATTTTGTTCCTCGGAGCTATCAGGATTGGTGAACTCCGCTATAAAATCTTCTACAGCCTGCCCTTTAAGTGATGATCTAGGTTCATAGACTATATCATATTCACCGAGCTCTATTGCACAGTACATCAATCTTCTTGATTTTTTTGGCTTATGTAGGGCTTGCCTCAATGGCATATCAGTATATACTACTATGGTATGAGCCTGAAAATATGGCCTCATTCTCCTACTCGCCTCAATCAGCGCCAATGCCAATTTCTTCAGCCTTGGATATCTGATCTCTGCTCCTCGGAAGGCCTTACTTGTGTAGTAAATTGGCTTTTGTACTCCATTCTCCACTCTGATCAACGCCGAGCTAACTACATTCTCGAACACTACAAGGTACAAATATAATTTTTCTCCCATCACCGGCCTGGACAACAATGGAGGTGCTCCCAAGTATTCCTTCAAGTCTTGAAAAGCCTTCTCTCATTCATCATTCCACTCAAAAGTCTTTTCTGAGTGTCTTGAAGAATGGGAGACATCTATCAGTTGCTCGTGACACAAATTTGTTGAGTGCTGCTACTCGTCCTGTGAGACTCTGTACTTCCTTCTTCGTCATTGGAGATCGCAGCCCTAATAGAGCTTTGATCTTTTCAGGATTTGCTTCGATGCCTCGTTGATTGACAATGTACCCGAGGAACGTGCCTTCTCGTACTCCAAATATGCACTTCATCGGGTTCAGCTTCATTTGATATTTATCTAGTTGATCAAAAGTCTGACTTAAGTCAACTAGATGATCGGCAGCTTTCTTGCTTTTCATCAGCATATTGTCAACATAGACTTCCATATTGTCACTGATTTGTTCAGCAAAGACTTTGTTCATCAGCCGCTTATATGTCGCACCTGCATTTTTCAAACCAAAAGGCATAACATTATAACAATAAGTTCCCCTAGGGGTAATGAAAGAAGTACTCTCCCTATCTTCAGGTTTCATTTTGATCTGATTGTAACCAGAATAAGCATCCATGAAGCTTAGTAACTCGTGTCCCGAGGTAGCATCCCCCAGTTGATCAATTCGGGGCAATGGAAAGTGATACTTTGGGCATGCTTAATTGAGGTCGGTGAAGTCTACACACATCCTCCACTTGTTGTTCTTCTTCTTTACCATCACCACATTAGCTAACCAATCAGGATATTTAACATCTTCAATGAAACAAGCTTTCTGGAGCTTCTCGACTTCCTCCTGTATAGCTTGATTCTTCTCGGGACTGAATACTCTTCTTCTCTGCTTCACAGGCTTGATCTCCTTATTCACATTGAGCTCGTGACATAAGAAGCTTGGGTCTATCCGTGGCATATCTTCATGACTCCACGCAAAAGTTTGTCTTCTGCTTCTAAGAAAAGTTATCAATTCCTGTTTTAATGAGGCTTCCAACGATGAACCTATTTGAGTAGTTCGCTCAGGGTGCTCGTCGTCCAGAATGATGTTTTCAGTATTTTCCATCACTTGACCCTTCACGAGTTGCGACTCATCTCGAGGATCCAATGTTTCAATTTCTGCACCTTCATCCACTTGATAGGTAGTAGTTTTTTTCTTTGATTCTTCCAGTTCTTCTTGATCGGCGGATGAATAATAGCATTCCCGAGCTACTTTCTGATCACCTTTCACAACTCCCACTCCAAAGTTTATTGGAAATTTTAGGCACTGATGCACTGTAGATGGTAAAGCCTCGAACTTCTTCAATCCTACTCTTGCCATGATGATATTGTACGATGATTGGACATTCTTATCCATCACGAAGAAACATATTCTTTCTGTCCGACAAGCAGGCCATGTACCAATGAATATATCCAACTTGATCGTCCCAAGTGGAAATACTTTCTCGCCCGGAAAACCAATGAGGGGTCTGTTGTAAGGCTCCAGTTGAGATAGCTTTAGATTTAAACTATCGAAGCACAAGTAGAACATGATGTCTGCCGAGCTACCATTGTCGACCAATACTCTTGAAATCATGACCTCCTTCATTCTCATTTTGATTACCAGCGGGTCATCATGAGGATATAAAACACCCGCAAGGTCATTCTTTGAAAAACTGATAACCAATTTCTCCTTGTTCACCTTTCTCGGGCGATCTTCCTCAGCTAGATTTATTCGCTTAATGTACGAGCAAGCTTGAGCCTCACTGAGGTAAGCTTTTCTTTCTGCAGTAAGATCTCCTCCTCCTGCATCTCCTCCTGTAATAACATTACAATCAAATGACCCAAAGCGTATTGAAAATACCTCTCGTTCTGGCTGCCTTGGTTTCTTGGGAAGATCGGGGTCATACTCTGGATCAACTTCATGGTTTCTCTTCTTGCTCTCCTTTGCTCAAGGAGGAGATCTAGACCTCTCTCTAGTTCGGTCGTTGTTTCTTCTTTCGCCTCCTCGATCAACATACTTTGCTAGCTTTCCTCGTCGGATGAGTGTTTCAATCTCATTCTGAAGATCTATGCAATTTTTGGTCATATGGCCATGATCCTTGTGGAACTCGTAATATTTTTCCCTATTCCTCGTGTCAGGGTCTGCCTTCATTTTCTTTGGCCAGTTTAACTCCTCGCTGTTCTTAATTTCTTCCAGGACGTGGTTGATATTTGCCTTCAAAGGTGTGTAATTATCAAATTTCCTCAAGACCTCCCATGACGACCTATTTTTGGATTGTTTGTCACCACTATTGTTCTTATGTTCTTTCTTCTTAGCTTTATCACCTTCCACCTTGGTTTCTTTGGCGTCCATATTCTTCTTCGCAGACATAGCCTCCTCGGCATTCATAATCTTGGACGCTTTTCCCATCAGGTCCGACATGGTTCGAGGTGGATCTTTGGCCAAAGTGTAGTATAACTTGTTTGGCAGTAGTCCACTCATCAAAGCGATAATCGCTGTCTTCTCCTCATAATCAATGACTTCGAGTTTCTTGTTATTAAAATGAGTTATATAATCTCTGGTACTCTCACCATCTTTTTGTCTAACACTTAACAAATGTGCTACTCGTTTAACTGGCTTTGCTCCAAAGCAGAAATTCTCGATGAATAGCTCGGCCAGTTGATGAAAAGTTGAAATCTTACCCCGATGAAGACTATTATATCATATTTGAGCAGATCCGGTAAGTGTTCCCGAGAATGATCTGCATCTCATCTCATTTGGGACAGCATAGATGTCGGCTGCAGCTTGGTTTTGTTCTATATGAAGGACAGGGTCAGTCTTTCCATCATACTTGGGAGTCACAATAGGTGCTTTGAACTTTGATGGTGTTGGAAAATTAACAATGTCCTGGATAAAAGGTGTTCCTCGAACAAAGGTTCGTTGTAGAAGGTTCTTGGCCTTAGCCATTTCCCCTAATCTATTCTCCAACCTCTGAATAGATCCTTTCCATGCATCAGTTCCCTCCTCGGGCCTATTGGTTTGAGCAACTGATCGCGTTGAAGTGGCCTCCTGGGATTTATCTTGACGAGTAGTTGGTCAGTCATAGGATCTATCTTGACGAGCAGCTGGTTGCGACTGGGCAGATCCTTCCCTTAAATCTGATGGTCATCGAAAGCTCCTCGACGTTGCATTAAGAGGACTTTTGTTCCTCCTAGGGCCTAATCGGTCGAAAGGAGAAACCCTACTTAATCTTTCCAATGCGCTCGTCCTTTCTGGGGAAAGGGTGACACGTTGTTCAGTATCTGTGGCCCGCACTGACGAAGTTCGTCCAGGTTGATAAGGAAAATCTTCAGACTCCTCATTGCGATATGAATTAGTACACCTAGTACGCGAAGAAGGTGCATGGGTATTTCTTTGAATGCTTCGTGGTCCGGAATGGGCTGATGCACCGCCATGGAGGGTCTGGATGAGTTGTCGCATTGTTTCTTGCATGACGGTCTGGCCCTCAGCCAGATTTGCCATTATTCCAGTCAGATCTGGAATAATTGGTGGAGCAGATGGATTTTGAGGGGTTCCAGCGTTTCGATTGCTGGATTCAGGAATATCCGCCAGTGGTAATGGATTGTTTTTGATGAAAAATGATATTATCAGTCGTTTCCCACAGACGGCGCCAATCTGTTGATGTAAAAAATTAGACCTCTCTAATAATTCAATCACAGATAAATAAATTAGACAAAAGATTTTAAAGTGGTTCAGCCTTATAAGAATGGCCTACGTCCACTGTTGTGTTATTGATGAGTGTTAGGAATTCTTGATTACAAATTCTCTCAAGAAATTCCTCTCTCGATTCCAAGGTTTGGATTCGGATCCAGGTCTCCTTTACAATGAGGATTGTACAATGTATTTATAGCCCTGAGGCTGTAATGTGAAAGGGTAATACATTAAATTATATACATATGAAAGGGTAATACATTTAATGCCCTCTTTGCGTGTGCGTCTGAATGATAAGCTTTTAATGAATCAGTTGAACTGTTGATTATCCAGCTAGTAATGCTTTGTTCGAGATGCAGCTCGGACCGCCTGAGCTGCTCGGACCGCCTAAGCTTCTCGGTACTCAAGAGTTCCTCAGAGAGGCATTGTTCCTCGGAGCGTGTGAGTTCCTCAGGGAACTAGTCTTCCTCGTTGTAGTCTTGTTCCTCGGAGCGCGTGGGTTCCTCGGAAGTGTTGGTTATTGCCACGTAGATAGCCACATGTCTTCATATGATTGGTCCATGTCAGCAGATTAAATTTGGTATCAACACACCTCTTTCTTAATATGAGGGGAATCTCTCTTATTACTTACACTACACTTGTGTGCGCACACAATATGAAGCATAGACTGACGCTGACACCAATGCAATACAATGTGGATACATCAACATGAATCATAAAATATTAGGAAGCAATCATGCATGATATGTTAATAAACAAATATATATTCTATGCCTAAGTAAAGTATATATAATGACCAAACTCCAAAAGATATTAGCCCCCAACTCTCTAATATTGATGACATTCCTCATCTGTTTATTGGAGACTATAATGTGGTAGCGACTCACGATGAAAAGATTGGAGGTAATCTGATTGACCATCAGGCTATGGAGGATTTCAATGAAGCTATTCAGCAATGTGATCTGGTGGATTTGGGTTTTAGTGGATCAAGATTTACTTGGTCAAATTACATAACTGAGGAAGGTGCCATAAACTCTAGACTAGATAGGGCCCTATGCAACTTTTCTTGGAAAAATGTCTATCCAAATTCTAATATTACTCACCTGACCAAGACCTGTAGTGATCATGCCCCCCTTCTTCTCTCTATTATATCCTCCTTTGATACTTGTCCTAAACCATTCAAGTTCCAAAAGATGGGGCTAGCTCACTCTTCTTTCCTTCAAACTGTGACTAATAACTGGTCTGCTTCCTTTCAAGCTTCTCCTATGAGAAATTTCTCTCTCAAATTGAAGTGTGTCAAAGAAGCTTTGAAAAATTGGAACAAAAATACTTTCAAAAATATCTTTCAAAATGTTATGGATCTAGAAGATGATGTTCTTAAAATGGAATATGAGTTTGAGATGGATCCTTCAGCTATTAATCGTATGGAGCTGCAGAAGACTAAATCAAAGCTTGATATTGCTCAACTTGTAGAAGAATAAAAAAACTTTCAAAAAGATATCAACTCCCAACCCTGACTATACTTGAACCTAAGACCAAACTCCAAAATATGCAACCCACTCTGAGAAAACTGTGGTGAGAGAGTTATGTTGTGAGAGACCTTTAGGGCTTTAGTTTGTAACAAAAGGATTGTGAAAAAACTTAATTATACTTATATACCCTTGTTCTCGAACGTAAAAGAGCCATCTTGTGAATGGCTTGAACTCGGCTAGTTTAACAAACGAGCTTTATTACTTGTTCAAACTCGGTTCAATTAACATATAAACGAGCTCGAACTGAGTCAAACATGAGCTATTCATGAACAACTAAGTTCGTTTGCAGCCCTATCTATGGGTCAAAATAAGAGATGCCGTACTAAGTTGGCACCTGACATTGAATTTATGGTGCTCTAAGGTGTTATAACAGGATAATTTATTTCTGGTGACTACATTATGAAGTTTAGACTCCATTTGGCATGAATGCGTTAATATACCATCTAGTTGTTGTGTCCCGTTCTACCAAGAGATAATTGTCTTCATTTCTTTGTCACTGACTTTCTGTATTTGGATAGGATGATAGTTTTGATATTTCTAGTTTATTTTCAATGTGTCGATGCACTAGAGGATAAGAATAAAGATGCGGGCTGATTTGTTTGGGTTATTTTAAGACTTAAGATGCCAATGAGGAACATCTAAATTAGACTTGCAGTTGTACTGTTGGTTACAGTTTGACTTTCTTTTTGGGTGTTTTTGTTAACACCTTGGTTTTCTGTTTGCATCCCCCGTTATTATACATCCCCACTGTTAGACTCATATCCATTAAACGACCCCATCAATCGGGGTTTGACTTGAAAAAAAAAAGAAAATGTGCATTTCATAATCACAACCAAATTCTTAGACAAAATCCCAGTTTCATCCTCTCTCATCAACCAAATGAACGTCATCAAAATCTATTTTCCATTCTCTCTCTCCTTACACAAATGAAGTTCAGCAAAATGCATATTCCATCCTCCTCTTCTCATCAATGAAATGAACTCATAGCCGGCCATTGAAGTACAATGACTGAGATGTCGGTGATGAAGAATTCTTGGGTGGAAGGACACGTGTGTGCTAATGCAGAATATGTCATTGTTGTTCTTAATCATGTCGAGTTCTCTAACATGTCAATCATTTTAATTAATGATATAAATAGATATTACCTTTTATGTTCTACTATAGTGTTGGTGACTCAAATATAGTAGCAACTTGTCATGGACAATTTCCAGTTGGTCTTCAAAAGACTATATACTCTTGTAGTTTATGAAAAATAACAATACTTAGTACTCAAATATAAATAATGAAAGATTTATAAAGGCTAAATCTCCAAGACTTGCTCGATCTTCGAAAGAGAACTTCTAAATTTCTCGATTTTAGTTGTACTTGTACCAGGCCTGTTTCAAAATAAGCATAAGTAATTTGTGAAACCCACATTTATCTTGTATTCCTTAATTTATTTGCATTTTTAATTCACAGTCTAAATTTGATATGGATCCGAAGACAAAGAAATAAGTGCTATCTAATATGTCTGCTCAGTGGAAATTTTTTAAAGGAGAATTGACTAGGCTTTACGTCAGACCATTCAGAGATGAACCTGATCAACTCAAGCATCGACCTGAGATGTATAAAAAATATATTGAACAGGAGGATTGGGAGGAATTCGTAAAAGTGAGAATCTCAAAGGGGTTTGAGGTATATAGCAAATGGTTAAAATCATATATTTTTCAAAGTTATTTGTATAAGTTGCTCATGCGTATGTATTTTTAAGGTGCTAAGCGCGGTACAAGCTGAAAGACGGGGGAAGAATATATATAACCATCGGATGAGTAAGAAAGGCTATTCTGGACTTATCGAAGACCTTGTATGTACTTGTTTTTCTTAGTTGACAAACATTGATATTTATGAATTAAACTACACATTCTAAGTTCACCCAATTTTTTATATGTTAACAGAAAGAGGCAGGTGATAAGTTTGATGACGATGATGGGGCTTATCTGTGGCAAAAAAGTCGCCAAGATAAAAATGGGCGATTTGGTGATGAGGCTACTAGGGAAATAGTGGATAAAATTGTGAGTTTCTATTTATGAGTTTGTTTATATAAATATTCAACATCAAATACATCTAATTGAATTATTGTTAATGTTATATATCTTAACTTGATTGATTTTTTTTTGCAGGATGTGCTAAACTGTCAGATTAAAGCTGGGAGCTTGGTCACCGAAGGAACCTCAGACGTCCTAACTTTGGCATTAGGGACACCCGAGCATGCGGGTCGTATTAGGGGTAAAGGGCATGGAGTCACCCCCACAACCTTTTTTAACCTCACTAAGCGAGGATCAAAGAAGCATATTAGTAAGTTGGAGTCTAAGCTGCATGCGGAAAGAGAAATAGGCAAAGAAAAAGATGTGCAGATGAAAGAATTGCTGGCAAAGGTGTCGGAGTACGAGAGGGCAATTGAACACCCCAAAAGTGGCAATGGATTGCACAGAATAATTTCATCAAATGTAAGTGCATCATGTGATTCGCGTGCCAAGAAGAAAAATAAGAAGAAAAATAGCAATGTAAGAAATAAATATTATATATTATTGGTGTTGACTTTTTATTTTTTATATTATATAAATGTTATTCATTTGAGTTTTTATTTTTATTTTTTACGTATAAATAGTTGAAAGATGATGGAAAGAGATCCGCTCACATGACATCTCCGAATCCCACACTTCATAATGGCATGGGCAAACCATGTAAATTGGCATTAAATTCACGTACCAATATTGTCGCTACGGGTTGTATTTTTGAGAGGGTTGGGCCACACGACAAAGTGCACCATAAACATTTAAGAGAAAATTACGTGCGAGTGTCTGTGGATACTGTTTACACTCCGGATTCCCCCCTTCCCGTACCTTATGGTGATCAGTTAGTAACAGTTATGAATGCACATAATTCACATGTTGTGTGACCTAAAGAATTTGTTATAGTAGACGCAGATGTAAAGTTGTGAGCAATTTTCTTTTATATTAAAGATACCATTGTTAATATTTTTAACTATTTTATAACCATTGCAAACCATGAAGAAAATAGAGAAAATGGTGTTCAGAGAGGGGCACTTATGGTATTTGCAAGCATGCTAGATTCAATCATGAAAAGTGATACCGTTAAAATTCCAGTTGGGATTTTTGGAGACGAACTTCAATCAACCCACATTCCTAAACATGAGTTAGTGCGTTTTTGTAAAATGGAGGAGCTTGATGTCAGTTGTCTAATCGGATACATGGGGTGTGAGAATAAGTTGTTTTCATCTTAATTTTATTTGGCTACTCCTTTCTAATATATTTTTATTTTATTTTTTAGATTCTTGTACAAGAAGTTTCAAAATAATCAGGATTTTACTGTATTTGTTAATCCGGGGGCTACTCAACAAGCTTATTTGAAGAAAAAAATGCATATTTTTATTACGAATGCAATGAAAGATGCTAAAGAGAACCAAACATATTTTATGCCAATTAACATAGGGTAAGTATATTTATTGTCTTAAGTTGTTATAATTATATCAAAACATGGTTGTATCATTGATGTTAACAACTCATTACATTGTAGATTTCATTGGTCTTTAGTAGTTATCGATTTCTCTTCGAGGAATATATTCTATTTAGATTCTTTACATAGGGCGCCAGATCGAGACTTGAAACTCTTTACAAGCACGTGAGTAATGACTTATATATATATACCTTTAGTCACATTGTCTTTGTACACATGTTTTTCATTTTAATCTTTGTCTTGAAGTGAATTTAAAGCGTTGGTGGTATCGAAAGGAGGAAGAATTTCAGGTTCAAACTGGGAGAATGTTAAGGTATGATAATGTTAATGAATATACATTACTGACTTATATCTTAAATCTTAATATAACTATTATCTTCAACATATCATTCTATAGGGCCCTCTACAACCGGGAAATGTTGAATGTGGGTTTTACACATTGAAGTTCATGAGAGATTTAATGGAGAATCCGTCTCAATCTACTAAACTAAAGGTAATAAATATTTATTTTATAACATTTTGTTTCATTGCTAATTACTTTTATAAGGAAAGATTGAATACAACTTATGTTATTTGATTTGTTAGATCAAAGAGTTGGCTGAAAAAGTAACCTATAAAAATCATGAGATAGAAGAAGTTCAACATGAGTTCATCGATTTCATTCAAGACTATTTTTAGTGAGCTGCAGTTGTGGACAATTTTGGCCTATCTTTTCGGGCACCTTTTTTTTCTTCTTCAATCTAATTAATTACTTTGTTGATGATGTTGAATGCCCGGGTTGGGCTTTATATTGTTGTTGTTGGTTAAATATGTCATGTTTAATTTTGGATTATTAAAAAAATAAAGGAAATTCTGTCGAAATTTTTATAAAACCTTCCTCATTTATCTCTCAAGTAAATTTTTATAATGTTGTTCTTATTGTTGATGATGATACTGAATGCCCGAGGTGGGATTTATATTGTTGTGGTTGTTAAACATGTCATGCTTAATTTTGGATTATTAAAAAAACAAAGAAAATTTTGTCGAAATTTCCATAAAGCCTTCCCCATTTATCTCTTCCATGCCTTAATAAAGAATGAAAGTAAAATTAACTTTAATATTATGCAAATGTTTATTTTTTGATGCTCAATATTATATTAGAATATCATTATTGTTCGAGTTATATTCTTTATATGGTGAATCTATTTTAGTTGTTAACGACTATTTGTTTCCTCCTTTTATTCAGGTATCGATCCGGATGTTGCCTATTGCGTATTCGGTGTAGCTGTTGCTAAATTGGTTTCCACGCTACACGAATAGAATTAATGTTGCAGTTTAATTTGCTAGTTTTTATGTCTATAGTATAGGTCATTTTAGATATCTTTTTATTTTTGAGTTGTCCAGAAGTCTATTGGGAACTGCTGCTGTTTTTTATTTTCTTTAATTTCAAATATTAATGACATTTTTTTATACTTATGGTTCAGTTATATTGGTACTTGGAATTTGCTACTTTGAGTAAGAAAATTTGTGCTTTGGATTGGCAATTCGTAATTTTATGCATAACATGTTTGGGATATTGTAATAGTATAATAGAATTCATTGCAAAAAAATGAAAGAAAAGAAATAACTTTTATGACCGTATGTTTTATGACAGTTTTATGTAAGGTGTCATTATAATTAATAAAGTAATCGTAATTTTTATGACCGTTTTATTAATATCTGTCACTTTTCATAGGTTTATAATGACGGTTCAATAAACATGATATTATTATTAATGACGGTTTGTACAAAAAACTGTCGTAATAGGATGGTTTATCATGACAGTTTTGTCAACACCAATTTTATTAAGACACACAACATTATTGTTAATGACGGTTTGCACAAAAAACTGTCGTAATAGGATGGTTTGTTATGACGGTTTTGTCAACGCCAATTTATTATGACACACAACATTACGACGGTTTTTAAAGCTTCAAAAACTGTCATAAATAACCTTTTATGACCCTTTTTACCCGTCATAAAAATGACTATTTCTAGTAGTGGAGGAACAAGCCCCATTATCACCCACGTCCTGCAGTCCCCAAACCTACCTTGCCTGAAGACAGTGTCGCTGACACGCCATTGAACGATATGCCTGGATCAGCTTGGGGAAAACCAGAACACCTCCATCCATGGTGTCAGATATGGCAAACCACCTTTGCCCAGTCTCCACAGCTAGCATCTTGGAAAATACTCTCCTCTATAACCACTTCATGTAGTCCCCTGAAACATGCCAGACTTGCCCAGAAGATTGAGATGGATGGGTCGATGGTTGGAGATTCTCCCACAAAGAGCCCAGTTTCATGGACATACGCTCTGTCAAATCTTTCACAGGATAAAAGTCCAGTGTCAGCGGAGGCATAATTGGTTCCTAGACAAATTAGCGCAGAAGCCGCCAACGAAAGTGGAAAGAGGTCTGACTGAGGCCAACTAACCAAAGATACTGGTATTCTTTGAGTTATAGAAAAGGCAGCAGATCCCCCCCTCCCCACCAAGGCATTGACCAATGTAACCCTCGAGCCTTGTGATCTATAAAGAAATTCTCCCAGCTCTCGATGTCGAGGCCTACGCTGATAAAATAGCGTGAGAATAAATTTAGCACCACTGGAAAAGATACTCAGGTGGGACCACCATATGAAATCTATCTGACAACCACATGAACAACATTATGGGGCTATCCCAGCTCTGCAGCACTGTAGGAAGAGAAATCATTCCTCCCGTGACCAAAGACCTGACTGTCGAAGGTGAGATATGGAGAAGTCCCGCTAACAGCTCCCACGGAGGATGATAAAACTCAGGCATAGCCACAGTAATGCTGGAATTTATTCCCAATATGGAAGAAAACTCTTCATAGGTTGGATAAATTTCATCCAACCCGAAGTGAAAGACATAATCTTCGTGGTACCAGAACGCAACTGTTGTCATCAACATATTCCACTCTATGGGTCGATTGCACCATAAAGAGACTCGTCGCATGTTGAAAGCATCATAGTCAACATTGTAGGAACACATTGCTTACAAGGTTTTGAGGTAGTTTGCAAACTCACACTACCAAGGATAGCCATATCACAAAACAAGAAGATAAGTAAGCAAGAAGAATGTAAAAGAGAAGGAATGTGGAGGTGTGAAAAAAATCCTCCACCCACACACTATTTATACTTGAAAACCGTCAAACAATGCAGAATTCAGAGGGAAACTTACCCCACCAAGTACGAAGCAATTGAAGAAATAAATCAAAGCCTTGGGTTGATTCGAATGGATTGATATGTCGATTAGCAGGACAGTGGTCATCCCGATCGATAACCCCCTATTTTGGGGAAAATTCCCTTTTTCCTTTTTTGTTAAAGTCAAAAAACTCAATAAAAATAATTTTATTTTAAAGGAATTTCGAATTTCCGAATCCTTATGTTTTTACTTATCCCATTTTAAAATATAATCTTTCTCCAAATAATTTTAATTCTTTTTACGGTCTCAACAGTAAAGTGAAAAGAGCATGCTCATTAGTCACTAAGAACGAAAGTTAACAAAAACTTCATTTTATTGGCATAGATTTTTGCTGTGTTTTACAGGCAAAACAAGGAAATACAACGGGACTCATCCCGAACCCACTAATATTTTTTCTCTCTCTCTCTGTCTCTATCTCTCTACCTGCAACCTCTCTCTTTATCTCTCTTCTCCTTCTTTCTCTCTCTAGGAGCCTCCTTCTATGTGGCGCGCTCTCTTCCCCAAACGACGAGATGACGTACCCCCTTCCCCGAGCCAGACCCTTCCTCAAACGAGGAAGACGACACTGGATAAGAAGGAACTGGAATAGAATCCCAAATGTGGGAATTCATCGAAGATATACAATCCCTAATATCCTTCAGCTAAGTGGTGGAGACCCGAATATGCTGTAAGGAAAATAGAAAAGAATAAACCAGTTAGTCTGAGGCAAAGGAAGAAATAGAGAAATTAAAAAGACAAAGAGATGAGAAGTATACCTCAGGTCGGAGGACCTCCTCTGTCAAGCCCAGCTCCTCTAGATCAATCGCGTTAGGATGGTGCAGCATATGCACCGAACCCCCATCAGCCCACTAACTATTATAAGTAGGAGCGGCCAACATCACAAAAGAAACCTTCGAGGTCATCGCCTCCACTGATGTTGACGCATCGCTTGCACTGTGGGAGGACCCCACTGGCCGACTCAAACCTACACGGTGAAAAATTAACACGTCATATATGTTAAGCGGCATCAACCAGCTCGAGACAATGTTCATATAGTCATACATCACTGTCGGGTCAGTATATGATGAGTAATGCTCACCCATCATCTCCGCTACTCACGTATCATCCGACATCTCTCGCACTCGCCTCATGTATACCGGGGGTCTCGTCAATGGCACCACAACTTCATCCTATATAATTTGCAAGACTACTCTCTCCCCAAAGTACCAAGAGTAGCCAAACTCATGCACCAGCAAACGTTGCATCTGTGCATTCCCCCCAATCAACCCTATATGATGAATGGCCATCCCCCAGGGATAGAAGGTCACATGAGAATTCCCCAGCGATAGTAGAAGATCAATATCAGAAAGTATCATCAAAGGAAAGGCAATCTCAAGAAAAAAAGGGACTTACCATCTCACTCGTCAGGCCATTCAAGACTTGATGCACCGCCTCTAGAAGGGGACTTCTTCGACTGTCGGTTAGAGTTCCGCCACTGGTACATCCAATAGAAGTCCCCAACAAACTCATCCTTCAAAGATATTAATTGGGTGTTAAACCCAATCACCTCATAGAACGACGTCTGCAAAGGACAAAAGGTCAATGATCAAGAAATTAGGAAACGCATGAAGAAAAATGGGAATTCATAAAGGAGAATAAGAAAAATAAAGAATACGTCAAGAAGATACGTGGTCCCAGTAAAAGTTTGTTGGTAGCGCCAGTTCAACATATCAAGATACTAATAAAGGGTATCCAAAGTCAAACTCCCCCAGACATAAAGAGGGATGTTCGAAAACACCCTCAGAAATGGCAAAAACCACAAGTGGACGACGTCCCCACTCATCGTCACCAAGAAACCCCCAACACCAGCAAAATAAACAAGCGAGCCATCTGCCGCACCTACTGCCCATCACTCTCATCAGTACTACTCCTCAGTAATAACTCCCTCAAAAGAGATAAATGAAGAGAGTCCCCAAAAACTACCCTCTCCACATCACCCAATGCCGTCGTCACCGCCTCCGGCGTCACCCTCCAAGTCCTATCTACCTCAATATGTACCCCATCACAATCCATCCCCAGCAGCTGTTGTATATCTATTAGAGTCACCGTTATCTCCCCAAATCCAAAATGAAAGGTGTGGGTGGTGTCCCACCACCTCTCCCCCAGAACACAAAGAACGGCCTTAGAATGAGGCATCTCATCTAGCGCAAATGCCAGTCTCCGAAAATCGAATAATGACACCATCTAGCACACCATAAGCAGAAGTCGATCCCAAAAGGCCTTAAGCCTCGTCATCCCTCGAACACACTGAGTCAAAACAGAAACATCAGACTATGAAAAAAGGAAAAAAAAATCCTTGTCAAAATTCAAGAAATAAGGAAATATTGCCAAGAAAAAGGAAAAGAATACCAAAAGTCATCCATACTTACATAGTCGCCAGGGTTCACTACCCTAGAATAATTATGACACTTCGGCTCACACAATAGGGTCCTATCACCCGCCACTGGATTGAATGAGTCAAAAGAGTTTTTGTTGCCCAAAGCAAGGGGCACCCTAGCCCTCCATTCCAAATTTGCCCAATCGTCAGTATTAAGCCACACCATGTGTGTTGCGCTACTTAAGAAATCATCCATCTCTTGACTTTGGGATGTTAGAATGGTTTACAGAAGGTAATTACAGAAGAAGGAAAGTCAATAAGTTGTGAAAAATGAGGAGAACTCGCCCCCCTTTTATAGGAGGCTAAGGTGCATGTCGGTCGGCATCTCCCTACCACCCATCGATTGCCACTATCCCTCCACCTACTCAAGGTACCCCAAAAGATCGTTCCACTGCCATTTGGCACCCCTCTCACTATATCGGTCGGCACCCTCTCTAAAATATCATACAAAAATTCCCAAAAAAGGCCAAAAAATCCCTAAACATCCCCGAAAAATTGCTAAAAATACCAAATGGATTTTAGAACCCTTCTCACCAAGAAAAACATTTTTACCACACTCATATCCCCAATGAAACTCTTGTATCCCCCGTGGAATTAACAAAAACAATTGGATATCCTCCTCATCAATATCTCCAAAGGACACCACAAAAACCAAAAAATCTCGAGCCGAGAAACATCCAACCCTCGGATGATTCCCTGTACCTCAACAGAACTTAAATGCTCTCCGAAATCCTCAATAAAACTACAAGATACATATCCACAATGGAATCTCCAAATTTCCCCCCAAAAAACTCTATCTTAAAACCGCAGAATTGTCTTTGACCTCGGCCCCGGGTCGTCACCTCTTTTATGTCAGAATTGACCTCAGTCGTCACCTATTTTAGGTCAGAATTGACCTCAGCCCCGGGTCATCACCTCCTTTACGTCAGAATTGACCTCGGTCCTGGGTCTTCACCTCTTTTAGGTCATAATTAATCTTGTCCCTTAGTCATCTCTTTCTTTAGGTCAGAATTGACCTCGACCCTCGGTGTTCACCTATTTTAGGTCAGAATTGACCTCAGTAGTCACGTCTTTTAGGTCATAATTGACCTCGGCCCTCGATCGTCACCTCTTTTAGGTCAGAATTAACTTTGGCCATCGGTTATCACATGATTTAGGTCAGTATTGACCTTAGCCCTCGGTCATCACCTTTTTTAGGTCATAATTGACCTTGGCCCTTGATCGTCACCTTTTTTAGGTCAGAATTGACCTCAACCCCGGGTTGTCCCTCTTTTAGGTCATAATTTACCTCGACCCTCGATCGTCACCTTGTTGTTAAGTTAAAATTGACCTCGGCCCTCAGTCGTCGCCATTTTAGGTAAGAATTGATCTCGACCATTGGTCTTCACCTCTTTTAGGTCAGAATTGACCTCGGCCTTCGATCATCACCTCTTTTTAGGTCAAAATTGACCTCGGCCTCGATCGTCACCTCTTTTAGGTTAAAATTGACCTTGGCCCTCGATCGTCACCTTTTTTCGATCAGAATTGACTTCGGCCCTCGGTCGATACCTCTTTTAGGTCAGAATTAACCTCAGCCCCGGGTCATCACCTTTTTTAGGTCAGAATTGACGTCAGCCCTCGGTCATCACCTCTTTTAGGTCCTTAGAATTGACTTTGGCCTGCAAAATTAGCCATCCTCCTCAGAATCGACCTCGACCCTTTGAATCGGGTCATCCTCGTATCTTTGGTTCACAAAATCGATAGCTTTCCAAAAATATCATGTGGTGTCTATTCAGCGGCTTTCCCTTATTTCTAGATCACCCATTGAGGGGCTCTGTAGGCACCACGTTCTAGGACCCCATAGGTCTCTCCTTAGGTTCCTAGCGCCTCCACATTTCACTACAAACCCTAGGTCATATTCTAAGTACCAATCTAGAGGACATCGAGCTCTCCCAAATACCGTTTGACTCAGGTCAACTCTATCATCAGAGAAAAATCTCTTCAAATCTTTGAAAGACTTTGAATTCCCTTTCCAACGGTTTGTACCTTCTACAAATCGACATAACGGTTCGGACAAATGGGCCCTTTTTCTACTGAAAATCAATTCAAAGGCCACTGGGCTCTCTCGAACCCCAATTTCACCCTAATCAACTTTATCGTCAGATCAAAATCTCTTTGAAACTTTGAAGGACCGTTCGGATGAACGATCAGTTTTCCCCCAAAAATCGATTCAGATGCCACCGGGCACTCTCGGGCTCCGTATGACCAAGTCAACTTTTCAGCTCAAATGAGACTAAATTAATCTCCTAAGGGCATTGAATACCATTTTCAACAGTCCACCCCATGCATAATTCTGGCTTATGGTGTGGACAAACGATCCGCTTTACTCCAAGAGGTCATCGGGCGCTTCTGGCCCCCAATTGACCGAAGTCAACTTTCTGAACCGACGAAGCTCTTTATAATTATAACTATATCTAATAACCTTTCCATCGTTCTACCCCATGCATGAGTGACTTACCATGCGGATGAATGATCCGTTCCTGTTCGACGATCTCCCGTCTAAAGGATCGATGTGCGCTTTCGAGCCACATTTGACCCAAAGTCAACTCAGGACCTAGGAATTATCCAAAGGATTCTTTAATGTATTTGAATTACCTTACTAACGTTATGCCCCATGCACAATTCGTATCAATGAATTATGTTCTATGATCATTTTTCCAGAAAAATCTGCATGAGACTGTCAATTGGCAGGTCCAGTTCCCTCCCTATCGGCAGTGCATCTAGGTTCACTTGTCGATAGGCATGACTAGGTTAATATCTATCGGCACCACCCCTGACCCTATAAATAGAGGGCATGACCTTACTCCTAAAGCACACCAGAGATCCATCAGCATCAGTGATCTCACCAACATTCTCTCGAAATCAGTGAAGTTCCTCCATGTGAAATTCCATTCAAGCTTACATTCCCATACTTTTCACACTCAATTTGGAAAAATCAGATTCTCTCTCATACAACATTCATCTAACATTCAAGGGATTTCATCCAAGATCAAAGATCAAGCGTCAATGAAGGTCCAAATCCTTCCCTCTCTCTTTAAATTCCTCGTTTTTGCATAAATTTCATTAGATTCATAATCTAGTTATTATTTTTGTTCATACACATTAATATCTACATATTTATTAGTATATTGCACATACTTTATTTTGTATAAAAAAATGCAAAATAAATAAAAAGAGGGTTATGCTCATGAATTCCGGACGGGATTATCCATCACACTTTTTTCAAAACTAAAAACCCATTTTCTACACACACGCCTACAATAAAATCCCGTTCGAAACTATAGGATAAACCCACACCCATGTCGCATTCTAACTACGTGGACTTTGATGCCTTTAGAGGCTACATAGGCATTTTGGATTAAAACTCGAGACTCGAGTCCAATTTTTCAAGTTTCCAATTTCCTCAATTTTTTAATTTATCAATTTCTCTAAACCCTCCAATTTTCCTAAATCTCCCATTTTCATATTCTTGTATTAGTATACATATTGTGTTTATGATTATTATTAGTGTTTCATCCAACATATATTATCGTTTAGTCATAACGATCAATATCGCGATAAACGCATAATTCATATTTTTTATATATAGTTTTGGGAACATTCTTATGGATGACCTCACTCTATATTTTTCATTGTATGAGTTGGGTGATTCCGATCTCCATTATATATACAGGCGCATATAATTCACGGAGAAATAAAGGAAAACAATAACACTAGCCCATGAGAGATCGAAAGGGCGGGATGGGTGCCTAACACCTTCCCATTATGAAATTGATCCTCCGAAACCTTCAAACTATTGGTTTCGTATGCATCAGTTTGCGTTTGATGACTCTCTCTCAAGGTGGAAACATGTTATTTTGCCTCTTTTGTGCTAAATAGGCTAGCCACTCCATCTCTTTACATTTACCCCACATCGTCAATAGCTAAAGAATTCCTAAGTAGGACGTGACACCTTTCGACCCCCCTTTATTTTCCATCACCAACCCCTCTTTTTGGGGGGGAGGAAGAAGCGGGGGAAGAAGAAGCGGCACGTGATCTCAATCAGGATAGCCACACATCCCTTTTGGTGATGGTTAACCCCTCCACTATAAAGTTCCCCATTTATCCACGGGGTAAGACATTCACCTTCATTATTATATTGAGATATAACCATCAATGATCGATGTTATCTTGTTTATGAATTACCAGGGTCCTATGAAACCTAGGTTTGATAGTGGAGCCCAAAAGGCTTTGATCATTGGAAGCCTTGAGGTGAAGGTACCAGACCCCAAAATCTGTATTACTAAGGATCGTTGATCCATCTGAAATGATGTGATATTAGGTGCTTACGTTAATATGTTTCAACAAGATTTTCCTAGAGAATAAAGTTTGGTTCCATCTTCCTTATACAGTGGGATAGGTCTTTATCATGGTTGGTCTAGCCCTTAGTTAGCTAGTTGTGAAATCCTGGAGGCCACTAATGGTTGAAGTCTTTCCCTTAAAAAAACTAAGCAGTGGAGAGCACGAGATGAACCCGGCTTAGTTTTTCCATATATATTAATTCTAGGAGCAAAACAAAAAGGGTGATGCACGGATGAAATACTTATCTCCCAATTAGGGATTATAAATATTTATTCAAGATAGGCATTATGCCCCCAAAACTAGAAGAATTTCTTCTTTTTAATTAAGGATAACTATACAAGAAGGAGTGGTTATGATGTGGGTATCTCCACTCTCTACATAAAACCTCTCATGGTTTAGGATTTTACAATCGCTCCTAATTGAATATTGAGGATCTAAAAGTTTGTTGAGTTAGCAGGAACTCATTTTTATTCCTTTATTACCTCGATGAGGTTCTTCAAGGTTAGGGATATATCAAAAGTTGTAAGGACCAACCAATTACTTTGGTGTAGTTGATATCAATGTATATGGCTTAGATGGGGTCATATATGGCCATAATGTCTCTATTACCTACGAAAGGTCTAAACATGATGTTAATAATCCTAAGGTTAGTGGTAGGTAAGAAAGGTTATTTGAAGGTGATCTCAAGTATCCACCAGACATCGAAATTGTGATAATTAACTTAATATTACATTTGGAGTTTCTGAGCCCAATCATGGTAAATCTCTTCATATTTCATATAATATTTTCTAAAATGAATTATCAACATTACTAACATTGTTTTCCTATTCTATAGAGCTTGGATTGGATGACAAAGCCAAATGAATGGTCAAATAATTTTTGGATTAGGACATAGATTCCTTGATAAAGCTAAGGAAGAAACACTAAATGGATAAAGTAGATGAAGATGAAACATCCCCCTAAGTTTTAATTTGTTGGGAAAATGGTGATGAAGTACCTCTTAAAGTTGTTGACCTTCCCCTTAAGTCCTCTGATAGTAATAATTCATTTGTTGAGTCACCTATCAAAGTATTTATTGAGCTATCTGTAGAAACACCAAACAAAGTTCAACCTCCATTTCAAGCTATGAAGGAGGTTGGTGGGCTACTTTAACTTGATTAAGGTACGCCTCATATTCAAAGGAACTTTTAGACCCTCGTATCAAAGAAAAATGGTGACAAAGATACCAATTCTTCACATAGGACCTTAGAGAAAATGACATTGACCTTGGACTCCTCCTAAGTCTTCAAAGGTTATTAAGACGACATTTCTAACCTCTACATCTTACAAGGGAGAGGAAATTAATGTTGAAAAAGTCCATATTATCTTAGATAAAGGAAAATAGAAGATTTATGGGGGGGAATGAAAAATTATATAAGTGCTGATGAGGTCATATGTTCTTATAAATACCTTAAATACCTCTTTGTATACAATCATCCTAGGCCATTAAGGGACTTGAATGCCTATGCATTAATCGAGGAATCTCTGAAGTCCATGGTTAAAATGAAATGGTTCCCCAAGGTTGAATCCTTGGAAGTTATGGGTGTTTAGGCCAACATCAAGGAATTGATTCATTTTGTGGAGAAAATACATAACAAAGTCTATCTTTATGTTTATCAACTTACTCTTGCACCTCAGTCTCCAAACATATTCAAATTTTTTGTTTCTTTATATGCTCGATATTTTTCTATAGCCTTAATGGCCTTTACTTAGAGGAAAAGCAGGCTTGGAATAAGTCAGTGTTTTACACTAACAGTTGGGAGCAGTATTTAATGGAATGGGAGAAATATTCTGATGACCAGATAATGGAGTTTAAGTCCTTAGAAGTTGAGAAGGATCAATTGAAGTCCCATATATAATTATTAGAGTGAGGATTCAAAATACATAACCCAGAAGACCTTTCTGACTTCCAAAAATAGTTTTCAAGGATTTTACAGGACTAGAAGAAAACTTATAAGACCTATTTTTTATCCATTAAGAAATGAGGTCAAGTTATAAGACCCTAAAAGAAGCTTACCTAGACTAGAATAACGACAACCAAAAATTATCTGAGGCGGAAATTATCTTGGTGGAGGTAAAGGCCCAATTTATTATTGCAGAGATGGATCTGGATGAATATTATACTCAAGATACAAATCATAGGGAGAATATTATAGAGGTAAGTGAAAAGTATGACAAGATTGAAGGCCACATGGATGACACTATCAAGGCTAGGACTTCAGGCATGTTTCAATTTTGAGGCATATTGGACCTTCATAAGCGGTCGCTCTCGTGTTGGTTTTGTTAAGTGTAAGACCAAGGTTGTTATTTTGTGTCTTAAGTGTGATATATGTAGACTAATCATAGTTGATTTACGCTTCGAGTGAAGGAAAATAAAAGGATGAATATGTTGATGATTCATCCGACTCAGTGAGGACTTTTGGTTCAAACAACAAAGGTCGACAAGAACTTCATCAAACATACAATAAGTTGGAGTTGATGTTAGAAATTCTTCCTGAGCTCTCTAGATATAGTTTACTTTTTTGCTGGTTTGAATTATACATAAGTCATCTTTCATTTATAAAAATAAACCCTTTCTTCTAGTTTTGCACTTGTTGTACCTAGATATTTCCCTTTGGTTTATTTTTGTGATTTGTCAGCAAAAAAATATTTTTTTATCAAAATTTTTATAGGAATTATAATAATGTTACTGGGCATAGTTCTAACCCCCATTCATTTTTTCAAAGAACTATATTTTTTTCCTAAATCAACTCGTGAATATTGAAAACAATAGGTTAAGGGTCACGCGATCTTAGAAACCGAAGTGAAACTAAGATTGAAAGTTTTTATAATTCCTGAAAGTTTAAGTTAAAGTTACTTGGACCTCAAGACTGCTTAAGTCCAAAGGTTAGAATTTTTTTTGTGAAAAATGTGGTGGTCTAGGGTGATCGGCCCTTGACATTTTTTGGAGTTAAGGTGGTTTGAATGTCCTAGAATATTTATAATATCAATATTATTTGGATGTTAAAAATAAAGTTAAAGTCCTTGAAATTATTTAAAAAAGTTTAAGTCAAGGCTACTTAGACCTCAAGACAATCATGGTTACTTAAAACTCTTTACTTATTTTAAGTTAGAGGTACTTGGACATCAATAATTTATTTAAAGTCAAGGGTACTTGAAACTCAAGACTGATTTTATATGAGGGATACTTGGACCTCCATACTAACTTTGAATCAAGGGTACTTGGACCTCCAGACTAATTTTAAGTCGGGGGTTCTTATATCTTAAAGGTGATTTTAAGTTAGGGGTGCTTAGACATTATTTTTAAACCAAGGTTACTTGGACCTCCATACTGATTCAGAATCAGTTTTTCTTGGATATCCATACTGATTGAAATCAATGGTACTTGGACCTCAAGATTTATTTAAAGTCAGGGGTACATGGACCTCAAGACTACAAATATAATGTATCATTACTTGCAAACTCTTCAAAGATATTTAAACTTTATAAAGTAAGAATATATATGTTTCTTTTATTTTTATTACATCAAGTGTTTACAAAATATTTCCCATATTGTTCCTTTTTGGTGATTACTCAACCTTGATCTAGGAACTATTATTGAATCTCATTATTCATTTATGAGGATTTTAGGCACATATACTAGATGATCAAAGGTCTGGGCGAAGCTCTCTAGAAAAGTGATAAGGTTTTTGGTGATTCTAGATACCTCTTCTTATCATGAATGGTGATGTTTTAGCATTATCATGCTTTTTTAGTCTCGTTGAACTTCTCCCACCATAGAGGGGGTACATAAATGCATTATTATCATCCTTGTTGATATTACTAAATCTAGATCATTGAAAGAAGGTCTACTCATGATGACACTTTATGCTGAGGGAAGGTCCATAACTACGAATTGTTCCAAGAGGTTATTCAACAATTTTAGTGCCAATAATTAGTGGGAGGTGATGTATTATATTTAGAAGTTCCTTTATCCATTGAAGGATGCAACTAGATAGGTCTTTTTTTCATTTCCCATCACTATGGTGACAACAAGAGGTTCATCATGAGGTAAGGAGACCCTAGCGAGGTTATTTTCTAGTAAAATTTTCATTGGGACTTCAATGTGAGGGTTTCTAATGATGCAGGCTTGGTTGGTTTCTCATAAATGAGCCTTCGTGCTGAGGAAAAAGTTCCACCTTCAGTGAATCCTTGTGATATGGTGTTGACATAAACTAAAGTAAATTTTTCATTACCTATATCTTTGTTTTTCTCTGGGTTGGCCATGAATTATTTAAGATATCCCCTCTTGATGACTTCTTTTATGTCATTTTTTAACCGGTAGTGGTTCGATGGTGTAACTTCCATCCACTGTTATTTTGAATATAGAGGTCTTGACATGTCGGTGCAATCAATACAAATGGTTAGATATATGTTATCTTTACCCAAAATCGATTTTGGGTCTTCTTAGGTTCTCTAATGCCCACTCTCATAATGAAAACCTATTGTCCTTAAAGGGAGCTGGTGGAGGGAATTCTCGTTGTCGATGGACCTCCGCTATAATGGTTGGGGTAACTGGATCCAGCCCCTAGTCGAGCTCTGCATAAGATTCTTCTTGTTCTCATGTGTCTCTTTGTCAAATTTTGAAAGATTCCATACAGATCATCCATTTCGACTTGAGGGGAAGGAGCATTTTTCTCTGATGCATTGTTGCACTCCAAATCATTGGATGCTTCAGAAGGATATATCGCGAATAATTTGAAGTGGGTTTTAGAGAAAATTAACTACAATAGAAAGTTGGATATTTAACTAAATCGTACAAATTAGATCAAATAGATCTCTCACTGAATTTCTCTGCACATCAACTAGATTTATCTATGATGCTCTAACCCTGCGTAACAGTTCAAAATTAGATAGAATGACTTTTATTATGGTAAATTGGGATATTCTAGATCCCTAAAATTAAAATTGGGGGAAAACGAACATGGTTATTCCATTTCCCGCATACGGTGTCAAACTATGAATGCTATAAATTGGATTTTATCGATGTTAGTTATATTTTACCAATTTACTTTCAATCAAGTGTCAAGAGATATACAAGTAGTGTATTCGAGATGGAAATTAAAGTAAAGAACTAGAGAGAGAATGGAGACATGAATTAATATGGTTTTACCTAACTTGTGCCTACGTCCATAGATGTTATGATTTATATTCCTCTACTCAGTAATCTCTATGGAAACTGGTTTACAGGCACTCTCACTTCACTTTATCAACATAACGATACTAATTATTTCCCCCTCTTTAAAGGATAATAAGGTTGATATTTATAATGTGTGCATCGTGAAAGAGTGCGGTCTCTAAGACACTTTTCTCACCTTTATAAAGTTAGATAAGATCACATTTTACATGTAGAGTAGGGAATACTTACTAATTCATTATTGGAGATGGGGGAATATCTTCATTTATTTCTCATATTGCATGTTCCCTTCATCTTATCATCATCAAGTCATGTGACTCGCGCTATATGGGATAATAACGTTATCAAATTTGATATCCTCTTGAGAACTTGTCTCTGCCTCGACTAGTCCATGGCCGACCTGAATAAAGGTCGACCCCAGGGTTCCTTAGTCATGATTCCAATCTAGAACACCAGGCTAAGGTGATGGATTTAATAAGTGTCACCCTCACATTCCTCCATGGGTTATATCGTATTTAGGGTATGATAACTTTCCCCAAAACTTTATCCGCAAAGTATGTAGCAACACTAGTTACTTGAAGGATAAATTCTTTCAGCAAGTTGAGTTACAGCTGTAGTGGGCTAAGTTTTCTATGGAGTTCGTGATCAGTTACACGCCTATTCCTTATATCAAGCCGATCTAAATGCCTTGTGCATTTTCTTATTGTTTCGACCTCCAACTGGCATGGCATGTCATGTCATGTCATTACTATGACATATGCTCCTTGTTTGGTGCGCGCATAGTTTTTAAATTTCTTTTTATTTTTCCAATGCTAGTTACGTCATTAGTTGTTATATATATTAAAAACCCTTCATCACTTCGGTTTCTTCTTTTTCCATCTATGTCAATCAAGTGTTATAGATCGAGAGAAAGTATTAGAACTTCCTTCCATCTTTAATGAACCCAATTATGTCATAGAAGATCTTATTGCTGTGAATTTTCCATCACCCTTCTCTACATTTTCCTATATATCATCAATTTTAGGTATCCTTTTCTCTAGATTTTCTCATTTATTTTAATTTTCTATCAATTAGGGGTTAGTTATCTGGGATTTTGGAAAATATTGATGTTATACCCCATAATTTCCTACAATAAAAATAACAATGATATTTTTAGGAATAAATAAAGATTTATGTAAATTAGACTTAATCGATAAATTTAATTTATTGATTGCCAATGTGTAATTCGTTGTTAAGTTATAATTATGTGTGGTTGATTTTCTATGTGTATGGTTATAACAATTTCATGTATTGTAGAAAATACATAATTTATGTGTGACACAATTAAAATTATCTAATGTTGGGATAAAATAATTTGGGTTATAGTTCGAAGAGTATACGAACTCATTTAGGTGTTTTAAACCTTTAGAAATGGTCCCAAGTCATGAGTATATAAGCTGGGAAACGTTTAGTCTAGTTTGGGTATGGATTCGGGGGTAATTAGGGGTCCAGAAATTGAGTTTTTAACCCAACTTTGGATTTCAAGTTAAGAAGTGTTTAAGGGGATATAAACCACTTCCCCAGTACTGCTACCAAGAGAGAAAAGGAGAAGAATCAAAAAGGAGGAAAAGGCAAGGAATCAAAAGGGAATTCAAGGGGATTTCTTCCACGATTTATTAAGGCAAGAATTCTCTTGCTTAATGTATTTCTTGATGCATTATAATGACCCCCTAATATTTCTAGGTTTTAGGTTAAATTTTGATGTGTTGATGTTGAAGAATTATCCTATGCATTTAGAGGACGGATTTTAATATAGGTTTGTGACCCATAAATCTAGGTAATGAATTCTTTCTTGATATGAAATTGGGGATATCTTGATGACAAAATGTAGAGGATATTAATGTTGGTTTATGTCTTATGAATCTGATGTAAATTCCATGTTAGATTCCCTAGACAATGAATTAAACTTTGTTGAGATGGTGGATGAAATATGGGTTTAAACACTTCATTCATGTTCATAAATTCTGGGAAATTTGAGTATGAAATTGAGTCTGATATATGAAATTAATCATCCTAAGTTGAGTAATTAAGTGTTAGAGAAGTAACTACATGATTATGAAGTGGAATTAACCATTGGAAGGAAATTTGGGAATGAAAGTAAAAATTCCATATTAGAAACAACAAGCAGATCTGGGCTACTGGGACAAATTGAATCAATTCGGAATTGGATCGAATCGATTCGGCAGGGCGAATCAATTCATCTAAGAAACCGAATCGATTTGGTCCTGCTGTTAGGGTGAGTTTAGGCCTGAATTTAATGCTAAATGTTCTTACGGACCCATACGTATTAGTGGGACGATGTTTGGAGTAACAAGGAATTTATTAAAAATATAAATATTACCCTCAAATTTATTGGAACATTGAATTTAACTAGATGGTTAAATAATTGTCAAGGTAAATTGAAAATAATAATTAACTAGATGGTCAATTGTTAATTAATGGATACTTGTGGATATTATATCGGACATTTAGGTAATTATAGATTAGTTACCTATACATATTATGTGAGATAAATAATATGTACTTACATGCATTTGTGTGGACATACCAATGTTCATGGACGGTCTTATCGGCTTGGGGGTTCGTGCGTTCGGAATGCGTAGCACACGTCAGCACAAATGGGCTAGACTATGTTTAGGTCATTTAGGTACTACGTATGAGAGCCATCTATGAGAGGTAGGAGTTAACGCTTGTAGCCTTTTTCACCACTGGGCTGTGAACTGGTATACTGTGTATGGACCGCCCCTAACTTATGTGTATTTTGTGATGTCCGCTTAGGATAAAAGATACCTCCAGACTTGCCAATAGAGCACGAACTAGACACCAACGGTAGATGCCTTTGTGTGTCGAATATATGAAAGGATATATGTACAACTTACCCAAAATTTAATGAGGTTAATTAAATTGTCTGAGATTTGAGGCAAGAATTGTAGACCCTTATTATATCGTGCATAATAGATGTTTATGCTATTTATGTGAGACACATAAGACTGGAATACTTTGGAATTTGGTAATTAAATATAGTCGGTTTGCTTTAGCAATTAATTATTTCCAAATTAATTGTTATTTAATTGACACGTAGTCATATTTATTATTTAGGACTTGTTGGGATGTGAGTAATATCACACTTAGATGAGGGGTGAGATGTTAATCGCATGCGACTAACGAGGGAAAATAATTATTTTGCATCAACTTTATTTATTGCATCTTAAATTAATTAAGTTAATTCTTGCACACCTAAGGCTCTTACCCAAATTTAAATGTTTTCTCCCCCCAGTGCTCCTAAACATAAATAGCGGGATTGTTGCTATATCAGTCTTGCAATCTCTCTTGCTTACCACCTTTTCATACTTATTGATTCTAGCATAGGTGCTTTTTCTGCTATATTTATTTATTCCATTTAAGAAAATTGTAATGACGTAAGCCCGAGATTTCCTTACATTACATTGAGTTGAGATATTTTCTTTCGTGTTGGATTTATTATTTATTTAGTGTTGGTTTGAATTTAGTTGTTGTTATGAAAATATTCATGAACCTTAATTATGGTCCTTTAATATAATTATTTGTATTACGTTTGTGATGAGAATGGTATTAATTGACAAGAAATCCCTTTATTCGACGTATCGTACCTGGCTAGCCTTTACGTGAGAAAATAGGGATTATTACAGTTAGTATCAGAGCACGGTTGTCCTTAGGATCTGTGTTGCTTTCATTATGTTCTGCATTTCTTCCTTTGATGTGTAGAGCCTATTCTTAGGGTTCATTGTATTCTTACGTTATACTAATTCAAACCTTGTTTTCTTTCAGATGGAAAACAGAAAGAGGGATAAGCTGAGGCGCATAGTCTCACTTGTTACCAAGGAGGAGGCTCACCCAGAGCCACAAAAGCATCCACAGGACCCATCGGCCCCACATATGATTACACGTGCAGAGATAGCCACCATAATGCCTCAAACGGTTTTTGCTATAGAAGTCATGCTTCAGCACTTCCCACTGCCACAGGCAAAGCATCAGCCACCACCACCACTGTAGGTTACTATACAAGTTGAGGTTCCAGGTTATATGCGGGACAGGAAAAGTGAGGCCTTTGTTAAGGGCCAGGCTCCATAGTTTGCAGGCGATTCAGATATATTGGTGGCGAGTAGGTGGACGAAAGACATAGAGCGATATTTACTTATGGTAGGGTTCACATCAATGCAGAAGCAGATGATAGCTTCATTCAGATTAGTAGGGGCCACCCTTCAGTGGTGGGAGGTAGTTACGACAGTTGCGGAGGAAGAAATCCTCACTATTGATGAGTTTTAGGATAGGTTTGAGGGGAAACACTTTCCCCAAGCCATGCAGTCGGAGATGAGGGGAAATTTTATGGAGCTTAAGTAGGAGAGGAGTACCATTGTCGAGTACGAAGAGGATTTCACCTCCCTCTCGTACTTTGCAAAAGACGATGTTAGCACTGAGCAGATGAGAACTGATAGGTTCCTTGCGGGATAAGCCTAGTACATAAAGAAGGATCTTTTGGGAAATCCGGCCTTCACATCGTATAATCATGTAGTGAATGTCTCACTCCTCCATTTCCAGGATCATAGAACATTTCAGAGGAGCAAGGGTGAGAAACGCCATGGACCTGAGTCAATGTGCCAGCAAGGAAAGGCGAGTGGGGGGGAGAGGATCCGGGACCTAGCAATTTAAGGGCACCCCATCCACTGATCAGAATAAGAAGTTTAGGGGTGCAAATGACCAGCATAGATAGGGCCAGGGGAATTCGGGACAGGGCCACCATGGCTAGCAGTATAGGGGTGATAAGCACCCAAAACTGTACATTTTATACCCCGAATAGATGTACTTTAGTTGCTAATTCTCGGCAATATGGGTCTTATGTTCTTAAATGTTTATCTTGTAGGTCAAACGTCTGTTTGCGGTGTCAAAAGCTATATATCGAGGCAAATGCGCGTTGAATGGTTCTAATTCCCTCCCCCGTATCCTAGCCTACCCTTAATCGAGCCTAAGCCTACCCCGAGCCCCGTGTGTGTCTAATTTGTCCCTTTTTTATATTTTTAGTTTGAGTCATTTCTATTTTTAGGATTTATTTAGGATTTCTAGTTTTTATTTTCTATTTTTCTATTTTATTTTATTTAGTATAATTTTATTTTACTTTCATTTTGATTAGTTTTTATTTTATTAGGATTAGAATTTTTAGGATTTCATTTATTTATTAGTTTTATTAGATTTTAGTTTTTCTTTATGATTTTAGTTTTTAGTTTAATAGATTTCTATTTTTTATTTCTTTTTAGTTTCAATTTTTATTTGAGTCTTTGTTTTATTTTAGCTTAGGATTTCTTTTTTATATATTTTTTTTATTTTTATTATTTTTAGTTTGTTTTATTTTTAGTTAGATTTTATTTTTATTTTAGTTGAGTCTTTATTATTTTAGGGGTCACAAATTAAACACACACGCACTACAACCAAACCCCTCACACCTTTGAACCCTATACGCACGCATACAACAAAACATACTCACTCACCAACACCACACTATCCTACACTCAACACACCCAACTACACCCCCTACCATTTTCAACCTGTAATACCCCGTATTTTTATGACTTTTAATTTTTGGGGATTTATTAAATTTAATTAGAGATATTAATTTAATATTAATCCAGAAAATCATTTAAATACTAACTAGCGTGAAGAGAGTTAGTAATTATTGGAATTGTGTTGTAAATTACTTTGTGGGTAAAGTACGTGGTGTAATTGAATTCAGTAAAAATTATCACGAGAATCTAATTTGATAATTTTTGAAATTTATCGGGACGCGCTTGTGTCGTGTCAGGATTAAATTAGAACTATTAAAAGTGAATAAATTATAAGTCACCCGTATGGTCATTTTGAGTGCGTTAATATGCCCGGAAGGGTCGAGATAGTCAAAATAATGTACCCGAGGGTTTAGTTTGGGTCTCGGGGCATTTTTAGGCCCAATTAACATCCCGAGAAGGCGTTTTGAACATTTTACATTTTTGGGCAAGAAAACCCACGAAATTCCTAAGAGTATATCAGATAATAGGAGTTGTCTTCTAGGGTTAGAACAACCAAAAACCTAAGACGGCCATTGGAAGGGAAGAGGAGAAGCTCTCCAAGGAGTTCAAGACCAAGAACTCCACCATTTGCATCGCCATCGCCGCCAAACTTTAGATCGCGCAACGAGGATCGCAACCACACCAATCTTGTCCACAAATCTGAGCCAAGAATTCCCAGGCAAGTATCTATCTTGCTCTATTTCAGTTAATGCTTCAAGAATATTAGTCTAGGGTTAATTAGGATTAGTTCTTGTGAAAGAAATCTTGCATAGGAGACTCTAAATTGCATGTTATAGAGATAAAAAGATGTATTCTGGAATTATAAATCACATGTAGAGGTTGAACCACGAAATTCATTGACTTAGGAGTAAAAAATTTGGAAAAAGAATGGTAAGAACTAAGTTAAAGGAATTATTAGGGTTCTTGTAATTTTCTGGATTTTAACCCATTTAATCTGTTATAATTTATGAAAACTCGCATGCCTTACGAAGAATAATCATTATTTGGGAACATAACACTTGTGGTGTAATTTTCTGGAAGTTTGGAAATCAAACATGATGATTTGAATGATTTTGGTATAGCAATCCCGTATCTGGAAATTCTGCAGATTCGCCATACCTGTTTGATCGATCGATCAACCCAAGAGCATCGATCGATCGACGCATCGATCGATCGAGCACCTGCCATCGATCGATCGACCCCTCCTGGAAAACTCAAATTCCCTTTTTAAATAGGTTGTTCCAATTTAAATGAATAAAATACTTGGATATTATGGTTAGAGTGTTTTGGGATATAAGGAAGACCAGTAGGACTTTATAAATATGGAATCTTTAATGTAAAACGAGATTAACATTTAACGGAGGGAGTACACTTAAGGAACAATTGGAACATGTGTCTAAAGAGTGAGACTCGTAAGGGAGTAATACAGATGATCTGAGATATGTCATCGTAATAGTAATGTTACTATTCCTTGGAAAACACCACAACACCAAGCCATACAAAATAAATCCACTAAATGTGCCAAAATAGATATTCTTAATTACAAAACCCCCTATTTTCTCACGTGAAGTCTAGCAAGGCAAGATACGCTGAAGATAGGGCTTGCTTGTTAATTAATACCATTCTCAACATAAGCGTAACATAAATAATAGATATTAAAGGACCATAATTGAGGTTCATGAATATTTTGATACCAATAACTAAATTCAAACCAACACCAAATAAACAATAAATCCAACAAGAAAGTAAATATCTCAACTCAACGTAATGTAAAGAAATCTCGGGATTATGACCTTATAATTTTCTTAAATGGAATAGATAACTACAGCAAAAAAAGCACCTATGCTGAATCAATAAGTCTGAAAAGATGGTAAGCAAGAGAGATCGCAAGACTAATATAACAACAATCCCGATATCCCTGTTAAGGACATTGGGGGAGAAAATATTTAAATTTTGGTCAGAGCCCTAGGTGTTAAATAATTACCTTAATCAATTTAATATGCAATAAATACATTTGATGCAAAATAATTATTCCCCCTCGTCACTCGCATGAGATTAACATCTCACCCCTCATATAAGTGTGATATTACTCGCATCCCAACAAGTCCCAAATAATAAATGTGACTACGTGTCAATTAAATAACAATGAATCTGGCAATAATTAATTGCTAAAGAAAATAAACTATATTTAATTACTAAATCCCAAAGTATCCCAGTCTTATGTGTCTCACATAAATGGCATAAACATCTGTTACGCATAATATATAATAAGGTCCTATAATTCCTGCCTTAAATCTCAAACAATTTAATTAACCTCATTAAAGTCCAGATAAGTTATATATGTGTCCTTTCATATATTCGACACATAAAGGCATCTACCATTGGTGTCTAGTTCGTGCTCTATCATCAAGTCCAGAGGAATCCCTTATCGTAAGCGGACATCACAAAACACACATAAGTTAGGGGCGGTCCATACGCAGTATACCAGTTCATGGCCCCAACGGTGAAAAAGGCTACCATTACCAACTCCTACCTCTCGTAGATGGCGCTCATATGTAGTACCTAAATGACCTACACATCGTCTAGCCAACATGTGCCGACGTGTGCTACGCAGTTCGAACGCACGAACCCCTAAGCCAATAGGGGCGTCCACGAGCATTGGTATGTCGACAAAAAAAAGTACATATTATTTATCTCACATAATATGTATATGTAAATATTTGTAATTACCTAAATGTCCCACATAATATCCACAAGTATTAATTAATTAACAATTGACCATCTAGTTAATTATTAATTTCCATTTCCCTTGAAAATTATTTAACCATCTAGTTATATATAATATTTCGATAAATATGAGGGTCACATTTATATTTTTAATAAATCCCTTGTTACTCCAACCATCGTGCCACTAACACGTATAGGGTCATAAGAAAATTTAGCATTAAATTCTGGCCCAAATTCTCCTTCGCATACAATTGATGATCTCAGAGCATCTGTAAGACCACCTGTAAATGCTCTATGTGCTCATCCGTAGTCCAAGAATAGATCAGGATATCATCAATAAACACGATAACGAAACGATCCAAGTAATCTCTGAACACCCGGTTCATCAAGTCCATAAATATTGTTGGTGCATTAGTTAGCCCAAATAGCATCACCAAGAACTCGTATGAGCCATATCTTATAAGGAAAGAACTCTTTGAGATGTTCCTCTCTCGGACTCTCAACTGATGGTAACACGACCTCAAATCAATCTTTGAAAAATACGCGGCACCCCTCTGTTGTCCAAACAAATCGTCAATACGTGGAAACATGTTTTTATTCTGAATAGTGACTTTGTTCAACTCCTGATAGTCGATACAAATCCTCCAAGATTTATCCTTCTTCTTGACGAATAAAACTGGAGCACCCCATGGCGACGTACTCCTCTTGATAAATCCCTACCCTAACAACTGTTCGATCTGCTCTCGTAGCTCCCTCATCTCCAAAGGCGCGATCCGATATGGTGTACGGGTAATAGGTCGCATGCTCGTAATCAAGTCGATCGCGAAGTCGATCTCCCAACTCTGATACCAACAAGGAGAGGATCACTATGCGGAATAACTGGAAATAATATTACAAACTTATTATTACAGACTGCAATTGAAACAAACTAAAACTTACAGTAAAGAGAAGAGTCCACCGGAATATAGCCGGAATGGTCAAGCTTATTACAATAAGAGAGAGAGAGAGAGAGAGGTAAATGTAAGCGTGTATAATGCAGAGGGGAATCCCTCTATTTATACAAAAATAAAGGAATCAATAATTCCTAAAAGGGGCCCTCCATGTTGAAAGGCGTGACAAAGTCTTTTGTCTTCTAACGTCAGCTGATGGGCCAAGTGGGGCCACAGAAGTCACGGGCATCTTCAAGTGGGTCTGTGAGTCACCAGGGGGTCCTACCACTACAACCGAAAGTAGTGAGCCTTGTCCATATGTGTCGGCGAGCATCTTCTCTGGGACCGACTGGGGCCAGGTGGTCCAGTCACCTCAAATCATCTAGGCCATCCGCGTCAGGGCTAGGATTAGGGTTATCCAACCGTCGTGTTGGAAAGGCTGAACTCAGTGAGTTGAAGAAAGCATCCATCATTGGCTCAGTGGGAATATTGGTGTCAAACATATCACCAATGTAAGGATCATCTTCTGGGTTCTGGGATTCTCCAGCCAGGCAAAAGAAAGGATTATCTTTTGAAACAGAAGTCATGGATGTATCATCATCATCATGGGAAGAGGAATGGGATTCCTGTTGAGTTTATTTGAGCTAAAACAGGGTCTAGCTGGAACACTAGGAGAGATTATTTCTCCGAAGGCATATTTGAATTGGTTACGGGTGTAATCCATAACTTTCTGCAGCAGCTCTTTCTCCGTAGCTTCTGGAAAATGCTTCTTCATGGCATCTCTAAGGCTGACGATGGGATTGACTGCAGGGGACATTTTCTCTGCATGCGGGGGAGAATCATCAACCAAATTCATGTAGTTACTCAAACTACTCTTGATCTGACCAATGGTGGAACCAATATCAACTCCACTCCACCACCGATAAAAGAAGATGCGTTCAAGTAGAGAAATGTTCAGATTATTAACTCTACAACGCAGATCCCATCTGAAGATCCAAGGAATATCCATCTTGGAGAAAAAGAGTAGGGTGTTTAATCCTACCGGAGTTTTTTTTTTCCCTCGCAAAAGCGGATGAAATTGAGTCCAAGGAAGAAAAAGTTTAGCCTTGGTAATTTCATCAGGGAGAAAATCAATTCCTGGGCCAAATTTGTCCCACCAATTGATAACCCATCCTGGGTAAGATTTTTTCAAAGAGTTTGGGCACAAAACGAAAAACCAAGTATGTTTGTGCTCAGCATTTTGATAATAAAAAGCTTTTTTCCAAGCCTGGACATAATCCCAATAATTATAGGATCCACCAGCATGCGAACTCAATTTTTGCGCTTTTAAAGGATGGATTCCCCATTCTCGGGGAGATATGAATTTTTTCAGAACAGCCTTGCTATAAGCAATGGGGGAATGAGAATTTCCCTGGTGTTTATTAGTATGATTAAACACCACTAATTCAGTTTCCATGAGAATCGCCTCGTATACCGTCTGGTATTTGCCTTCTGGCACCTCATAGTTATGAGTATCAAGATACTGGGACTTAATTTCCCAGGGAGAAGTCATCTGCTTCTCATCCTCATCATTGAGGATCAGTACCAATTCCGATGTCCTTTGATTAGGAATGAAATTGTACTTAATTGTTTCCAATACCTCTTTAGCAGTTTTCTTCTTGCTGAAAGGGTTAAGAGGGGGAGCATTCTTCTCCCCGTTCTTCGCGCTCTGGTGAATGAACTCCATGTAATCCTGTATCAGAGGATATTGATCTTCATTTATCACAATTTTTTCTTTTCCAGGCCGGTGAGAATACCCACGGCCTCTGCCACGCCCACGAGAGGGGCCACTCATCGGTGCTGCAAAAACTCTCTAGTTAGAAAATCGGGAAGAGAGTTATTTTCCCCTTTGATATGTTATATATCAAAATCAAAAGCTGATAAATTAGCTTGCCATCTGGCAAAAATCTGTTTTTAAACAATATTTTCAACATCTTTTTGCAAAACCTGTTTTACAGCACTACAATCAATTCGTAGCAAAAATTTATGATTTAACAAATCATCCTGAAATTTTGAAATGCATTTAACAACCGAAAAGATTTCTTTCTTTATGGTGGAGTAATTTTTTGAGGCATCTTTCCAAGATCCTGAAGTAAAACGAACAAGTTCCTCTTTTTTAGTTAAAGAATTTATTTGTTTTAAAATACCACCAAAACCTAAATCTGAGGCGTCAGTCTCGACAATTTTGAAAAAAGAAGGGTTGGCTAAAGCTAGACAAGGAAGTTCCTTGACTTTCAGTTTGATTTTCTGAACAGCTTTAGTATGCTCATCAGTCCAAGGAGCAGGGTTCTTTTTTAAACGAGAATAAAGAATGGCATTGTCATGTGCTAGATTTTTGTAATAGTCACCAATATAATTGAGACTACCCAAAAATCTTTGAAGTTGATTTTTCATCTACGAGAGGTAGGAGTTGGTGATGGTAGCCTTTTTCACCGTTGGGGCCATGAACTGGTATACTGCGTATGGACCGCCCCTAACTTATGTGTGTTTTGTGATGTCCGCTTACGATAAGGGATTCCTCTGGACTTGATGATAGAGCATGAACTAGACACCAATGGTAGATGCCTTTATGTGTCGAATATATGAAAGGACACATATATAACTTATCTGGACTTTAATGAGGTTAATTAAATTGTTTGAGATTTAAGGCAGGAATTATAGGACCTTATTATATATTATGCGTAACAGATGTTTATGCCATTTATGTGAGACACATAAGACTGGGATACTTTGGGATTTAGTAATTAAATATAGTTTATTTTCTTTAGCAATTAATTATTGCCAGATTCATTGTTATTTAATTGACACGTAGTCACATTTATTATTTGGGACTTATTGGGATGCGAGTAATATCACAATTATATGAGGGGTGAGATGGTAATCTCATGCGAGTGACGAGGGGGAATAATTATTTTGCATCAAATGTATTTATTGCATATTAAATTGATTAAGGTAATTATTTAACACCTAGGGCTCTGACCAAAATTTAAATGTTTTCTCCCCCAATGTCCTTAACAGGGATATCGGGATTGTTGTTATATTAGTCTTGCGATCTCTCTTGCTTACCATCTTTTCAGACTTATTGATTCAGCATAGGTGGTTTTTTTGCTGTAGTTATCTATTCCATTTGAGAAAATTATAAGGTCATAATCCCGAGATTTCTTTACATTACGTTGAGTTGAGATATTTACTTTCTTGTTGGATTTATTGTTTATTTGGTGTTGGTTTGAATTTAGTTATTGGTATCAAAATATTCATGAACCTCAATTATGGTCCTTTAATATCTATTATTTATGTTACGCTTATGTTGAGAATGGTATTAATTAACAAGAAAGCCCTATCTTCAGCGTATCTTGCCTTGCTAGACTTCACGTGAGAAAATAGGGGGTTTTGTAATTAAGAATATCTATTTTGGCACATTTAGTGGATTTATTTTGTATGGCTTGGTGTTGTGGTGTTTTTGAAGATTTAGTGGTTGATGTTAGGGTGCTATTGAGTTGGTTGGCTTCATTTTTGGGTCTAGGTTTTCTCGACTTTTATCGATTATGAAAGGAGGCCCTTTAGGTTGCCTACCTTCCTTCATAACCCAATATGTTAATAGATTTATCCCTCCTCCTATTCCTCTTCAACCTGCTCCTTTGGCGGTGGTTCAACAGCTATTCAAGAACTTCCAAAAATGACCCAAAATTCTTTGAATTCAACCCTTTGGAATCCATAGGTTCTACTCCTCCTCCTTCTGATGTCTAATACAACAACCCTAAGTACATGGACTCTAATATCCTTCATTTTGGCATGAGAAATGACATTGGGGGGAGGAATTATCCATATGAGACTTCCTCTGAGATACCCATAGCCACTCTTGATGAGCCAACTCAGGAGGATTTTTTTTCATGTCCCCCTCTTCTTCGTCTAGCACCCTCGTAATCATTTTTATAGAGTTAGAAGAAGATATCTCATCCTCGTATGGGATATATTATGACCCAATAAAGAAATATATAGCAAACTACCACCCGTGGCATTATTTCTATTAAGCTTCTTGAATACATAAAAATCTACTACATCCTTTTTAGTAACCCATGTAGGCTTTCGAAGAAATATAAGAGGTCCTAAGATCTTAGGGAGATTACAATGTCCCAATCTACTATGGCAGTGGCACTTCATCTTCCTCTATAATTGTCAGGTGGATTTTATGGGACTATGGGAATGCCCCGACTCAGCTCAGGTCTAATGACTATTGGACGATATTCGGCTCGATGATTTACAAAAAAAGATGTCAGATTAGGATATAAGTAAAAGGATCTTCAGGTTTGTTCATAGCCTAAAAGTCAAAGCCAAGGCCCCCAACTTCTACTAACTAGCCCCTCGAGAACCCAAAAAAATTTAGTTATGGTTTCTCAATCTAACAACCAATTCTGGGAAAATAATTTTGTCTTCATCAGAGGTCGGTGGTAGTTCTCTCCTCATCAAATCGACAAGAATGTGACAGTCCCCTAAAAGTGGGGTAACCCTTCCACTAGTGGTATTGTGCTATCTCTTTTAACCTTATTTTAATATTGTTTTTGTTCATTCCCTGCTTCTGACCTTATCAATTTATACTAACTAACAAGGAAAGTGAATCCTTAACTCATGCTTGATGATAAAAGGTTGGTCGATAAATACTTTCGACTCGATCCCTTGGTGTTTAAGGATGTATTTTATTTGGAGAATCTCTCCGAGTTTGTCTTTCTCTCATCAATAACCCAAGCCTAAAGTCTAAACTGAAGATGGAGAGGGTGAGTAACTATTATTCATTAAGTGTTTGTTTGTTAAGTTCTTGTTCATTTCTTGCTAACATTTCGAATATTCTCTAAATCTTCCACTATTTCTTCCTCTCATCTCCCCATAAACTCCACTTAAGAAATGGCATATAAGACTGCTGATCTTGTGACTTTATCTACTCTAAGGAATAAACAAGTTGAGGCAAAGAAGAGGTCTGCTGGAAATGTCACTACAACCAAGACAAAGTGGGCCAATACTACCCAGGAACCAATAATTGTGGAAGAGGGTCGATCCAATAGATCTAGGAATGAGGCAAGTTTATGACCGTGGGAAGGTTAAGTCTGAGGTCCCTACCTATGTGAAAGACCCTCTTATCTAAGAATCCTATTAAATGTTAAGGAAAGATAAGTCCTCTTTATAAGAAAAAAATCAGGTACACTCGGAATGATCTTGACTACATGTACTTCACCTTATATTTTACTCTCAACATCGACATATATATCACTTAAACCCTTCTATCATTTATTTATAATTGTAATTCTTTTCCAATATTTATCTTGTTTGGTTCCTAAAAATCTATGGTGGCCACCGTGCTGAAGAAGAGGGATCTAGTGTCAAAGAATAGGTATAGATGTTATTAGGATCATTAGAAGAATAACTTTGAGTCGAGAGATAGGGTAGTTAATTAGGAGAAGGAAAAATTTAACCTCGAGAAGAAGTTATTTGATATCGAGTATCGAGAGTCCACTCTGATAGATAAGAGGAAAGAGGATAAGGCTAACATATTCAAACTCAATGGAGACCTGAAAAGGGCCTGTAACTATCATATTTCTAAATATAAGGCATCAATAAAGACAGAGGAGAAAATGATCTACTTCACTGACACGTATGTTGAGCTCAAAAAGAGCATTGCCAAGCATTATCCATATATTACTGGAGTCATCAAGCCCTAGTAAGGTGATGACGAGGAAGTTATGACCCTAGCAGTAGAGAATGAGATGGAGGCTGATCCCACATCAACCAAGAGGATGTTCCTGCTGACAAAGTTGTTCCTCCAATCGAGTCGAACCCCTTCCTTACTTCTGATGTGGCCGACCCAACAACCCACACTTATCCTGGGGCTTAGTAACTTTTCTTGTGTAGTTTTTTCTTTTTATATTCCATTTTCCCCTATAAGAGGATAACATTGTATTATTAATAATTTTTAAGCCTTTTTAACATTTAGTGGTGAATGTATGACTTATTCTTCTTTTTACATGCCTCTACTATTTACATATAAATGCTCTTTTAATAATTTTCTAAGGATCTGTAAGGACATTTTTGTCCATTATCAATTTATTATGTCGCACGCCGTTACACCATTGAAGAAATTCAAGATTCATACATTCATCAACGGATCCGAATATCAAAAGAAGAAGAGGAATCAAAGTCTGACAGAACCGGACCGATCCGCCTGGAATAAAAGAACCGATCCGATCAACCGGACCAGTCCGCCTAAGACCCGGACCGATCCGACTGCTGAAGGCCAGTATACCCCGGACCGCAAGCGAACCGATGAAGCCTGGAAAAGAACCGATTCGATCATCAACGGACCGATCCGTCTCAGAATAAAAGAACCGATCCGGTCAATCGGACCGATTCGCCTCAGACCCGGACCGGTCCGCCTGGGATAAACTTAAACAGATCGTGTTCAGATCGTGTTCTGATTTTTAAGGCCCGAGACTTCTTATTTAATCCCACTACGGGAAGTAGTTTTCTAAGACTTATACACACGATTTTCATATTACAGAAAGCCCTAAGTCTTCACCTATTGAGCATCTATACTCTAGGTATTTGATTCACACAAATTGCCAATCCTTTGTGAATCACTTTGCAACCCAGGAACGCACTTTTGCTGTTCACACCCTTGTGGAGAAGACCGTTCTTCTTCTCCATTGTAGCCCTACTGGAAAGGGATAGTTCCAGTCGCCGACTACAGAATCCGACACCTGAGGGTAATTCTTAGTCACTTGTATTTTCATTGTAATCCGAAATTGTACAGCCTACAATATTATAATGAAAATAAATGGTTTTGCCCCTTTGGGGGATTTTTCCTCACAAGCATGTGTTTGAATGTTCTTGCTTAGATTATTATCTTATTCAATCACATATTGTTGCATGTTTAGGGTTTGTTTGGGTTAAAAGGTGTTTAATATATAATTTGCTCAGTTGAACGCAAGCACATACGTTCTCAGGATCTTATTATTATGTCATATTCTTATCAAATTTATCTCGTTAAATATCTTTCAATTTAGCCTTAGACATTTTTATATATGAGTCATTAATGTGTTGGTGATACTTTTAAAGGTCTTCTCAGTGGCTTAGTCATTGTAGGGCATCTAGGTTAGCTCATAGCTACGCAAGCCCTCTAACCGCACTGGCTCCTAGTGGATGAGGTCATTTTTACCTTGATCTTTCATATGGATGGCGGCATTCATGAAATGTCCTATCCTAATGGGGTTCATTAAGTGAGAGGTTTTCTAGATCACAAGCTTCTTCCCACTTATTCTCTCACTGTGTAATTGGCCATTGGTACCGACCTAGTCGAAGTCGAGACTCTATATTTGGAATTTTTTCCATCTTTAGGAAGTGCTAACCCTCTGGTTGACGATTTTCTTTTAAGTTATAGTTAAGAAAATTTCCATATAACATGCTTTTCATTTAAGCTACATTGCTTTGAGTTGAAAATTTTCTCTTCGGTCTAGAGATGATATCGGCCTAAGCCTCTTACCCATCTTATAGGGCTTAGCTTTAGGGAAGTAAAAGAGATAAGTAAAACAAAGTAATAACTTTCCTTAAAATTATGATTTCTCATTAATGCTCAATATGTTGTTATTATAACATGTTCAGAATTCAGATCACAACTTATATCTACTGGTAGTATTTTTGAAGGTGTTTGACATTAAAAGGGTTACTGAAAGGCTCCACTTCCAGAGTCATTATTTTTTCATCCTTGGGTGAACAATCGAGTTCATATAGTTTGGTCCATGCTAGTTATCTTATAAATTGTTTCCATTCCCCAACAGTTTTATGAGTAATAAATCCCTTTCCTTGAGTGTTATGGTATTCATTTTCTTGTTATAATACCTAGTAGTGCATTGATGTTATGGGTCCAACCTCAATGCCTCATGTTCTCATATTTTTTTAACCAGGTTTAGATGTAAACACCTCATAAAGTCTTTAATTTTTGAGTTAAAGTTAAGAACGTGATTACTAAGGAGGTCGACCTCGATAAAAACCACAACTTCTCACCTAACAACTAACATAAAGGGTTTTATCTTATGGGGGTCCAAGGGGTAGTTCAGTATGCCCAAAGAACATTATGCATCTCATTGATATAGTTGGTATTTTCTTCCTCCAACCATTTATTGATCTTAACCATAACTATTTCGTTTATCAACTCTATTTGTCCGTCGCACTAAGGGTAACGGGGGCAAGACTGTAGACATATGATGTGATATCCTTGATAATAGTTCTAGAACCAATCATTATCAAAATTGTTTAAGTTATGTGATGAAAGAGATGGAGATGTTATGTTTCCCTATCATGTCCTCTGTATGAACCGAAACATTTTGGGTTATATAACCTTAATCATCGACTCGGCCTCCAACTATTTGGTGAAGTAATCAATTGTGATGGCTAAATATCTGAACCCTCCATTTGTCTTCATCAGGGGCCAAACTAGGTCTATCCCTAATTTTATAAAGGGCTAGGGTAAGTGATGCATAATAACGCCTTAAATGGATGATGACTTATTATTGCATGCCCCAACCACTTGTCACACTTCCTGGGATAGTCTACACAATCCTCCTTCATGCTTAGCCAAATGTAGACTTGCATTCCACCCTCTTAACCAAAGATCTTCCACTGTCATGGGCTCTATATGAACCGTCATAAACTTCCTTAATCAGATATCAGCCCTCATTAGGATAAACACATCATAAAAAAAGGATTATAAAACCACTTTTAAATAGAACCCATCCATCGAGCATATACCTCTCAGTTTTGTAGTGCAAGTGTCTATTTTATTTTGGGTCATCTAGGACTTATCTCATTTTTACATATGAATTATTAGGTCCATCCATGACGATCTTATTTCTAGATCCATGACTTGAACATCATCCTCATATATGCTCTAGTTTAACAAGATTATTTTCAAGACTATTCTCTTGAGTTAGTCTTGCGTAATCGATGCTAAATGAGGCAGTGAATCTTCTCATGAATATTCTACCCTAGTGTAAGTAATGACTTTAACTTCTAGGGATTTTGGTAGAAATTTTTCACCTTAGTCAGATATAGGGACATTTTTTCATCTCTAACTTCATACGATCCAAGAAATTGTTTGACAAGTAGTTATGAATGGCTGTGATAAGAAACTTGCAATGTTTTCAGAGAAGAATCCAACCTAATTCCTGTAATCATGGCCTCATATTCGGATTGATTATTTAAGGATTTAAAATCAAATCTTAACACCTTCTTAAGAGGTCACATTAAGCCTACATTCTCTTTCAATCGTACACGATGAATCATTTATAAAGAGCTTCTACATCGAAATAGTTTTTTCAAACTCATCTTTGTCTGACAGGCCTCATTTGAACATCATCTTCATCTACTCGGATGTTGATGTCACTACTTAGGTTATAGCTGACACGCGTGATCTTACTTCGGCCTTGCTTTCCACATGAATTTTTTCTTTTGAAAGTAATTTCTTCAATGAAGTAATATATTTCCTTACCTTTTATTATTGTTATGGGTATGTCAACTTCTCCTTACTCAGTATCCTAGACCATTAATCTTTCATATTAGTTTGGATTGTGAATGCCTCTCTTATAGGATGATCGGTATAAACCAAAAGCGTATGGGCCTAAAAATATGGTTTTATCCTATACCAAGTTTCAATTAACACCAATGATAACTTCTCTAAGTCTCTAGTGCCTGATTTTGGATCTCTTGTAAACTTTGCTAGTGTTGTACACTAGTTTTTAGACTCCTTCCTCATTTCTTATCAACGTCGACCTGAAGAATGACTCTAATACAGTCAACAATAAGTTTAACTTTTGCTAAAGACCGGCCTTAGAATTAGTGGTGGAGATCTTAACTATCGATTTATTTCTGTTTAGGCCATTTCACACGCGTGTCTTGAAGTTTGTCCCGATCACTAGATTTTCTTCCATATCGCATTCCCATTCATTTCACCCATTACTTTCCCATATTATCCCATATTCACATGTATTCCCCTCACCATCCATATACATTCCCCATTCCATTCATATATTATCCATCATTTTTTAGGAAAAGAGTGTTTTTCAAAAGTGAAACGTCTTCCATGTTGAGAGTATAATAAAAAAGGAAAAAAATAGAAAAATATAAAACAAAAAAAAAAGGAAAAGAAAAGAAAAGAAAAATCAAAAAAAAAAGAAAAGAGAGAAAAGCAAGGAAAAAGAAAGCTTGTAGTTAGTTTTTCTAAAATAAAGACATTTGTTCTTCAAGTATAATACACTATTCTCGCATATCAATCACTCATTCACCATCCTACCTCATATCAGCTCATCCTTCTCATTTCATTTCCCCTTCACCTGTATACATCCATATTCTCCCCTACGTGTTCGGGTAAATGAAAATCGACGTGGTGAATAACTCGACGTTCTCACTATAGTGATTAACATTCTTTCAAGAGATCATTTTTCTTTCTAAATGTTTGTTCTTTCTTATATGTGTGTGAGACGTTTGAACTTGCTTACATTTACTCACCTCCTAACACACAAGAGTTATACACTTACCCAAATCTTGAGAGTTCATTTGAGAGAGCTATATCCAGTTTAATTTGAAGTTGAAGCGTTGATTTCAAAAAGGCAATCTAGGAATTACTCTTATGATGCTCAACCCATTTTGACTGATTCACACACACGTTGAGTTCTAAGAAGGATGTGCCTTGAGTATTCACATAGCTAAACTTTTTATACACTTCTAGCTTGTATTTCTCAAAATATTTTTCTCATGATGGATTCTACGATTATTCTACATCTAATAAGAGATTGACTTCCATTTTATAAATAAAGAATTTTGTGGGTATATTTCCTTCAAACCCTCAAGAGACACAACTATTTCTATAGGGCAACCTATAGGTATAAAAGTTTGTTGCACATGCTAAGCGCAATCGCAAGTGCCCGCGAAAGTGGTACACTTTTGGCTTTTTATCTCTTTCTCTCTATATTTTGCTCGAGCACTAGCAATGTTCTGTTTAGGGGTAGTGTGATAAGCACCCAAAAGTGTTTAAATAATATCCCGAATAAACCATTTTTAATTGCTAATTCTGGCCAAATTGGGTCTTATAAGCGTAAATATTAATGTGCATGCTTGATCATCGTTTGCGGAGTTCAAACGCTTATTTCAAGGCAAATGTGTGATTTATGGAGCTAATTTTTCAGTCTCGTACCTTACCAAAGCCAAACCTAGCCCATAGCATCACCCGAGCCCCGTGTGTGTTTAGTTTGTACTATTTAGATTTTTTTAGAATCTTATTTAGAGTCGTTTTATTTTTAGATTTTATTTTAGATTTATTTAGAATTTTCTAGAATGTATTTTCTATTTCTTTTTATTTTTATTTTTTATTAGTTTTTAATTTTAGTCTTTATTTTTAATTTTGCTAGATTTTATATTTTTAGGACTTTAGGTTTTATTTTTATTTGATTTGTAGTTTTTATATTTAGGAATTTAATAAAGTTTATTTATTTTCAGAATTTATACTTTTAAGATTTTTAGAAATTAATTGTATTTTTTTTAGTGTTGTTATTTTGAATTTTAGTTTTTATTTTATTAAGATAAGTTTTAGGAATTTAGTTTTTCTACTTTTATTAGTTTATTTTTAGGACTTTAGTTTTAATTTTATTAGGTTTTTATTTTTATTTTGTTAGGATTATATTTTTAATTTTATTATTTTTAGTTAGATAGTTATTAGGGTCACAAATTAAACACACACATAACTCACCTACACTCAAATAACACACTCACCCACACCCTAAATACCATACATTACACATACACCACAAATCCCACACACACACCCATCTAACCAACACCCTCACCACACCCAATAATCCCCATCATCTTCCCCTCCAAACCCATCTTCTCTCTCATCCCACCATTAAACCACAACACCCCCGAGCTCCATTACCATCACTAACCCTCAACAACCCGAGACAAAGAAACCCAAAACTCGAAAATCGGGCAGGCCCTCTTCCAAATCGGAGCGACCTTCAAACCCGGATGACCAATCAGCCTCAACTCGAGAACCACCTGTAACAGCAAACCCCGTAACCCACCAGTGAAAACCCCATACCCATACCCGCCACCTTCCTCACAAAGCCCAAACCCGCGAAACCCCCGATCCAACCCGTAACCTTCTCCACCAACCACCGACGAACCCTAAAACCACCTGACCCTCCAAACCCGATCGTCCAACAACCCTTAGCGACCCCTATCGACCAGAACCCTCTGCTCCGACCACCTCGAACCAAATCCGCAAGACCCAAACCACGAACCCGGATATCATCCAACAATACCCCCATCAAAACCCGATTTCAAACTAATCCCCCAAACCCACTTCTTTATTCCTAAAGCCAAAAACGATTTCCCTTAACTGTTAAAACCAAGAATAATAAAATACTTTTACCCCACATGTGTTAAATGCCACTTATTTCCCCTTTACCCAAAAAAACCCCAAACCAACTTCTTATCCCAATTCCAAAAATACCCCCAATCACCATGAAACAAATCTGATTTATTCTCCCAAATATCCTCACACCCCTCATGTACACTAGTGTGTATTTTCCAAAATTACCCTTAGCTCCATGCCTACTATTTAAGGAATAAAGAAGACCCAAAAGAAGAGAAACTTTTTAGGGAGAACTTTAGAGAGAAAAAAAAATTATAGAGAGAGTAGAATTTTATTTTTAGAAATTTATTTTAGTTTTTTTGGAGTTATTGTAATTAATTGAGAAGATTGTTGCATTAATTGAAGATCAATTGCCATTCTCCTCAAATTTGGTTTGATTATCTCATCTTTAATTTTTCATCTCATGTTTTTAATTCACTATTATCTTACTGTTGATTGGATGATGATTATGGAATGCTAATCTCCCAATCAAGGGATAAATTGATGCCCCCGTGAATCCAATTAGTTTAGTTTGTTAGTTTTAATTTTATTGAATTCCTTTGATTGGTAAATTTAATTCTTACACTTAATTTTTTCATTGAGAAATAAAAAATAATCCTTTAAAAGAGGATTGAAAATGGTGTTGACATTTTATCATTTGATTCAAAGTAGAGATACGCTTATCAAAATGATTTAAAATGTTAATATTATTTTCACTTACTTGTATTTCATCTTGTCAAAATTAAAACTAGTTGGGTGGATCTATCCTAGCGGGTGAATAATTTGATTAATTTTAATTATATTTTTAGTAGTATTTGGGGGAATTAAAATTACTTTTCCAAAAGAATGTTCAATTAGTTCATTTGTGTAGTGATAATTACCCTTTGAATTAATTAAATATTTTGGAATTCAATCAAATTAAAATAGTTCAAGCTGAATTAGTTTTGATAATTGGGGGTGGATATACATCCCTTGATTCATTCTCTCATTTAGTTACATTTTACTCATTTTCATCACTCATTAGCTAATATTTTTCACCCTTTTACTTTAGTTGAATTAACATTTTGTATTTAGTTACTAGTTTAAAATTCACCTCTGTGACACCCCTCCTAATTAAACATCGAGTGATCAGTCCTTTATTAAATTAAACAGGTTTCTCATATAGTTCATTATTAGCATCACTGTCGAAAACTTTTTAATTACTAACCACCTAAGTGAAATTAGAGTGGAGTCAAGTTTTATTTTACTTAATAACAATTGAAAGAACCATACTGAACTAAATTATCCAATCATTGATAGTACAGATATTGCACCACCTACCGCGGACGTTACTGAGGCATACACAAAATCTTATAGGCCGCGGCCCTACTCAGCACAGGGTACGGCCCTACACAGTATAGGGTGCGGCATATACCACTTGGCCTTACATACAGGCCGCATCCTTATACTACAGGGTGTGGCACCCACAACTTTAACCTCATGCAGGGTGAAGCCTTCTGCTATGCCGGATGCAGCCTTATACTATGAAGGATGCGGCACTCAATATGCCTGCCTTACACGCCCATCCCCCTCATTCACAGCTCCTCCAGACTTGAAATATGTCACGTGCTCAGGGCACGTGACACGGCTCACATACCTCTTATAAATAGAGGTCCACACCTCGAGATATGGGCAAATTCTACAATACCTGGCGAAGCCTTACCAAATTCTCTCGACATAACCTCAACATATGGCTTAAGGGCTACTCACCTACATCGTAGTCATATCTCCGTCACTCTCGGAGCCGCTACAGTCATGTATTCTTCTCTCTCATCTATCTTGTATGCTCATTGTGGAATTGTAAACTTGTACAGCAATGATATGAATATAATGAGGAGGCACCAAAGTGGACATAGGCTCTTTTATAGCCGAACCACTCTATATTTTGTGTGTTCATGTCTCTTTACTTATTTTATTTCTATTCTTTACTTGACTCACTGATATGAGAACGAATTATGGGCAATTTATCGTATCATCAATTTGGCACCGTCTATGGGAACCGAGATATTCTAATCTTGTTTCTCGATATTTTGATTTCTTAAACACCTTATTTTATTCATGGGGATCCTTTGGATCATCGTCTCACGAGTAAGTTTTGGTTATTGAGCTTTATTTTGTATTTACACCCTTATTTGGGTAATTTCTTATGTTCAGATCTACTCTTAGGTCTCCATTTTATGACCTTATATCTATTTTTCATACCCCTGTGATATCGCCTCACCTAGATAATGCTGAAAGCATGATGGGCTTTAGACCCGTAAATGTGGGTGATTAGGGAAGAGATATGTTTACCCCTTTTTTGTTGTTCTTTGCCTATGATCTAGGGTTTATCATTAGAATTATGTGGTTTTGTGCCCCGAGAGGTTATTCTCTCATGGATATACCCTAGTAGGTATGCTCTCCACGAGTTTCGAGAGAAAAACTCAGTTTTAGGGTTTCAATTTTGGGATTGTTCCCACTGCCTAGTGCGAGATGCAGCGTGGTAGTTCAACTGCCTTACATGTCGCGGCCTCTAATGGTGCAGTTGCATTACAGAAGCATCAAAACACCAAGGAACGGATTCAGGTGTTCTCCAACTCAACCTTGGTGAATTTCATACGAAGGCCACGACAGTACACCAATGTGCTTCACTGGCCGTGGCCTCAGTAGTAGTATCATGCAGCAGTGCAATTGCTGCATCTCAACTTCCTACTTGGTTCATCCAATTTTTCTGTGATTACTCACTTCTGCTAGTTTTGTCTCGGATTATATATTTTGTAAAGACTAACAAAGCAGAAAATGGAAGGAGAATCCATCCAGGGCACAGAAGTCAAAGATGAGATTGTGTAGTTGTACAATCACCTCAACCATCTCTATGACAGTCATACTTTACTCCAAACCTAGGTCAACTATTTGACCCAGAGGGTCCTCGTGATAGAGGTCGTGGCCTCAACCAATGAGGGTGCGACACCCAGGATCATTGATGTAGCTCCTATCACTTCCACGACCATAACATCATAAACTGAGGAAGTGCCCTAGCTAAGAGCAATTACCGCAGAAGGCAAGGCTGCGGCCAGGTCCCTAAAGAGGAGGATGAAATAAGAATAAAGGGAGTTGTGTGAGAACTACACACCTCTGAACTCTAGCCTGGAGGATATCCTTAGAATCATCGAGGGTAAATTGCTCAGGTGGCTAGAAAAGCAGAGAGCTCCACCTCATAAAAGGGACAAAGCCAAGTGGTGCAAATTCCACCATGATCACGGCCACCTCACCGACCAGTGCCATGCTTTGAAGAATTAAATTAAGAAGCTCATAAGGAAGGTAATGTTGCAGCACTTACTCAAGGATTCCAAAGGGATGGGGCCTAGTCTGACAGGCCACATTCCTCTTTTTATGCCCATATTTATATTTCATCTGTCTCTCCTCTTAATGAAAGCTCTTTGGAATAGTTCCATGTTAACTTTGTATTGTCCTAACAAAGTCATGAATATATGAATAGATATATGAAATAAAGTTCTCTTTATAGTGCCATGTTTTGATTCTCATTTTCGTTAAAAGTAATCTTATAAAAGACTCTTTGTCTTGAAAAGATTTCGAATTGAGACAATATGTTATATCGAGAATGGTAATATCTAAATAGGCCCACAACGCCCATAGTGACGCATGATTATCTGATAGCAAGTGATAATTGAAATGGCGCAAGCAACTATTGAGAGAATCTATTTAAATTGGCCTGCAACATCATTCATAGAAACTATATTCCAGCATACTATGGATACATCCTTGAAAGCAGTTATCAGAAAGCGTTATTAGCCACGAGGGCTTACAATACCTGTTCTTAGCTTTCGGGATGTGTGATTAGCCTGGGGAGGTTACTCCCCCGATAAACATCATTAACTTGGTGGATATGAGACTAAACATCATTAACTTGGTGATCTCTCACTAGCTTGGGGAAGCTTTATAATACTCAGCCCAGGAAGGCCTGAAAATAACCCACAGGGGCCGAAGACTTAATTGTCTATAGATAATCCTATATTTGAAGGGGCCGAAGACTTAATTATCTGCAAATAATCCTATTATAGCCTGGGAAGGCTTTATATATATCCACATATGCTTGGGTAAGCTTTATAATACCTAGCCCGGGGGGACTGATAATAAGCTAATCGAAGCGATTAAAGGAAAGCCACGAAAGGCAATTGAAGTGACTAAAGGAAAAACATGAAAGGCAATGGAAGCGACTAAAGGATGTCGTGTAGCTATCATCATGAAGCATGCCAAAGCTATAGAAAGGGAATGGCTTCATCTGAGCATGTTGTCATCAATTTGTGTCAAATGTCTGAAAGGCACCACAACCCAATCAATGAGTTCATTATGTACCAAAGGAGGTCAAAACCTTATCATTTGGGTTGAAAAAGGATTTGAAAGAGATGGGAAATTATAATGGAAGAAGTGTAGCTACAGCCACAAGTATGGGTACAAAAGTATTGAAACAAAGTAATCCAAAGGCCTAATTATCTGCGACAAGGGACTTGTTCCCCAATATCCACTATTGCTATGAGAATACAAACACAACCTAATACTAAAAGGTGCAAGAGTTATCATCATTGCAAAATTCAATAAAGGTGAAAGAGTTCAAGAAGATACTGCAACCACCATCAAATATATTTCTGTGGCGATAATCTACAAAAATTTAAATGAAAGTCCAAGGTGAAGAAAAGTGGCCGCAGCATGTGTGAAGAAATCATTTGTACTTAGATGCCATGGAATTAATCTATTAGTCTACATTCAATCAAGCAAGCAAGAAAGAATTTAAGTTTTGAAGCATTGGAAGTATAAAGCATGCAAATGAGATACAGAAACCATTGATTTCCAAAAGTGGTTGCAACCTTAATAATAAAGATCGCAGAAGTTTAAAAGTTAGAAGCCAAAAATCTTAGCAAAAATTAGTGTTAAAGATTTTACAGACGAAGGGTCGTAGTCTTATATATATCAAGATGTTTAAAAAGGGGGACACAGCCCAATGCGAAGAAAAAGGACTAGTTGGCTTCATCATCTTCTATATCTTCGTCCTCTCCTTCAGCAGCGTTTTCAGTCTCCTGCTCTGCTTCTGCGGCCTTTGCCTCTGCCCTTAATCTGGCTCTTTCTTCTTCCATAACCTTGATCTCAAACACGCAATGCTGATAGTCGGCATTACCAAGGCCCCAGGAAAGTATTCTCTTTTTAGAGTTTGGGAAGTTTTTTATGACTCTATACCTGAGCTTTTGGTAGCCGCGAAGGTAGGCTCTGTTGTTGATGAGGTAGAAGTCCTTGGAGCCCTTGAATGACTCCATAGTGCTATGAATCGCCAATTGAAGGGCCGCAACATGATCTTCTCCCATCTTCTTGACTGTCGCGACATGGGCTTCAGCATCGTTGGCAGCCTTGGTCTCTAGTTCCTCATATTTTTTCTGTAGAAGCTTAAGCTTATTGTTGGCAAACTCCGCGACCTTGGAAACTTCCAAAGCCTGAACTTAGGCAACCTTCAGGGACTCCACGGCCTGCCTGAAATTCTCTTTTGCATCTTGCTTGGCCTCTTTTGTAGCCTTAATAGTGGCATCTGCGTTTATCTTGGACAGCTCAAGGGCCGCAGTAGAAGACTTATTGCCAGCTTCAAAAGAAGCTGCCCAAGCATTCTCCAAGTCAGAGGAGTGAACTCTAGCCGCAGCCTCTTTCAGCTTGTATAGAGCCTCATACTTCCTCTTTTGAGAAATCATGACGTCCACGGCCTGCAAAGAAATTTGAAGTTAGAAGTGAAAAATGAAATACAAAAATGGAGCTGAGAAGGTATTTGCACTTACCCTCAACAGACTGTTGAGACCATAATCCTCCAAGTCACCGTGGTCTTCATCCATGAGTCGATCAAGGTCCAAGGCATTTGGTACCCTCTTCATCCTATGAACAACCCTCGTAGTTGTGTCCCAAGAGGATTCAGGGTTGGGCAGCCTAAGTTGGGTCTGCGAATAGCCATCAAAACCAACACTGGTGTGGCACTGAGGAGGCACCAAATTGGCATTAATCGGTATAATTGGTGGTGGGGGGAGAATTTAAATGGATAAGGGCATCCGACGTTGACATCAGTCCTGTCGTAGCCAGATTGGCCCTAATATCGTCATCAAAAGTACCCTTAAGCCTCTTGTGAGAACCTTCCTCCTCAACTTGGAGTTAGGGCACGATAGGGGTCGTTTGTTCCGCGGCCTGATTTTGGTCACTTGAAGGGACCACGACAGGGGCCTTGGTCTTGGACCTATTTCTCTTATCTTCCCTAGTAGTGTTATTGCGAACAGTTGCGTCCTCATCCATTTTTGCAATCTGGGCAGCCAAGAGATACTTATTAACTTCCTCACCTGAAAAGAAGAAATGCAACAATAACAATCTGGTTTAAAGATAATTATCGTTGTGTTAATAAGTGATAGAGTTATTATCTTCTGCAACCATCTCTCTGGGAATAGATTTGTTGGGGAAGTAGCCTGCTTTAAAAATGGAGGCAGAGGTTACAAGTGTGCTGAACTTCTTCTCCTCAGCAGGAACTATCGCGGCCTTGCCGACTCTCTTCTCTTGCCGCTTACTCAACTGCAAATTGTTAAGAACCATAGAAAAATACAAAGGTTAGTACATAAGCAAAGTGGAGAATAATATGCAACTATAAAGAGGGGACGCAGATATAATTGAAAAAGTACCTAGTTTTGAAGGACACCACCATTGCAGCGGCATCCTAAATGATACCTCCCTCTCACTCTCTCCAGGGTGGATCTCCCACCCTTCTCCAGATATGTATAAGTATTTTCCCTTCCAGTTATTTACACTGGTAGGCATCCCAGAGTAAATGGTCTCATCCCTACTGCGGAATGAGAAGTAGTAGTACCCCACAAACTTTACAAAGTTTTCATTTGGGCGATAGAGGTGGAAAAACTTCGCGGGAGTAATGTCTCTCTTGAATTGATTCTTCCATAGTATAACAGCTTCAAGAATGTCCTTCCAACCATTGGAATCTAATTAGGTTGGGGCTAACCTTATTATTTGGAAAATTCTTCTAATGGGAACAGGGACTGGCAGCCACAACCCATAAATGAAAGCGTGTAAGGGGAAGCAGACCCCATCGTTAGCAAGTGTCGTGCATGGACCTTGCTCCGCTGCAGGTGCTGAGTACATTAAGTTCTCTGGAAATTAAAAGACCTCAGCTACCTGATCAACCCATTCTTGGGTCATAGTGCTATAGATGCTAAGTGAAGCAAAAGGTCTCTCAACCCTTCTAGATGTACCAGCAGGTTCATCCCTAACATTAAATGCACCCCCTGTTATGGCATTATCATCTACGTCCATTGGCAGATTGCTAGAATAGTCCTCTTCCTCCATAACCGCAAAATCTGAATCTGAAGTTGGTACCACACACTTTGGGCAATCCTTCAGTTGGTAAAGCCCTATTGACTTCAAAGGAGGCACTGAAGGAAGCTCGGGAGGATAGGCTCCAAAGTTCTTGTTCTAAAACCTCTTAGAAATTCTCCTGGGTCAAAGTTCATATGGCTGCAGCAGTACCTGAAAAGCAGAGTTCGCAGTTAGGCACTGCAGCCAATATGGTTCTAAAAAGCCTCTAAGAAGCCGTGGCAGGAATAATGATATAAAGATTTAAGTGAATCGAAATGATTAGCAAAATTGGCTAGATCTGTCAAGTGTTGGGTTCTAAAGCCCTAGAAGTTAATTGTCATCACGACATATTATTTTGGGGGGAAGATGTGGGCGATTGCTTGCATACCGTAGTCATTAAATTATGGGCTAAATGTCACGAACTCTAATCTTAGAACCTAGGAAAGGAAGTTTGTACATGCTACATCTAAATATTTACATGCCGCAGCCTTTGCTTACTATAGGCCGCAGAAGATTATTAAACCAATTAAAGCATAAATACATGACAACCTTAATTTATAAAAGGGATTTTACCATGCCATGGATACTCACTCAAACAGGTTATTATTTAATCTTTGTAAATTCAAAGATCAAAATCCCTAGAATACGAAGAGCCCCTCTCAAGAACGTCAAGAACATAATGGGTTACCTAGTTCAAATCCAAATAGCTACATGAATTCAAATGGGTTTGATTAATTGGGAAATGGGGAGAAATAAATATATTCAAGCAGCAAACATGATTGCAATTCAATAAATTACATTCAAATAAGTGCAATTCGTGATGAGTGTAGCAGATATAACTCAGGATTGGGTGATTCATAAAGGCAGAAATTCAGAGGTTCGGTTGATAAATTGTGAATCATGAACTGAAAAATCTATTAAAGAGGTTACCGGTTGGAAAATTTCATAGAAATGGAGAAACAAACGGTGCTCAGCCTCAAACCACCTCATAACCACCACACGCAGCTTTTGAAAGTCACCAAAAAGATCAAGAGGACGAACAAACAGAGTTTGTCTATTGATATGCCCTCAAAGATTTGGAAAACGTAATTAAGTCCACGGCCGGAACAATTTATATAAGAGGGCGCAGTAAGATGAAGCATCACCTTGAAAGTACCGCGGAACCTTGAGAGGGCTTGACTAAGACGCAATCCCAATCGTAATCTCTTGGCACTACGACTTGGGGGATTATTGATAGTACAAATATTGTACCACCTGCCACGGACATTACTCGGGCATACACAGAAGCTCATAGGCCGCGGCCCTACTCAGTATAGGGTGTGTCCCAACACAGTATAGGGTGCGGCACACACCACTTGGCCTTACATACAGGTCGCAGCCTTATACTACAGGGTACGGCACCCACAGCTTTAGCCTCATGCAGGATGCAGCCTTATACTATGCAAGATGCGGCACTCAATATGCCTACCTTACAGGACTCATCCCTCTCATTCACAGCTGCTCCAGACTTGATATATGTCATGTGCTCAGGGCACGTGACACAGCTCATATACCTCCTATAAATAAAGGTCCATACCTCGAGATAGGGGGCAGATTCTACAATACCTGGCGAAGCCTTTCTAAATTCTCTAGACCCAACCTCAACATACGGCTTGGGGGCTACTCACCTACAACGTAGTCATATCTCTAGGACTCCCATAACCGCTACAGTCATGTATTCTTCTCTTTCATCTATCTTGTACGTTCATTGTGGCATTGTAAACTTGTACAACAACGATATGAATATAATGAGCAGGCACAAAAGTGGACGTAAGATCTTTTATAGCTGAACCACTCTATATTTTGTGTGTTTATGTCTCTTTACTTGTTTTATTTCTATTCTTTACTTGACTTGCTGATATGAGAATGACTTATGGGTGATTTCTCGTATCATCAATCACAGTAATATTGAATCCCACCGTCACATTATAGAAATGAAATCATGGTTTGTCGAATTAATAGTCAGCCAAAATCCAAAACAATTACTCCATAATAAAGACAAATCTATATATCTGGAAGTTGTCACTGGATAGCATGTTCGTACATGAAATATAGAAATGAAATCCTGCACTAGATCGAAATGAGGGAATCGTCTAATCAAATAAGTCCTGTCAGCAATCCACATTGCTACAGCTCTGAGTTCTTGGAATGAAGACACGCTTGGCGTCCCTGTGGATGGACACCTAAAAAGTTTTTAAATTTTTTTATAGAAAGTGTTAGTACACAAAACATTTTGAAAATATTTAGCAAGTAATTTATTGCAACAAAATCCGTTATTGATTACACATGCTAGGATCACGTACACTCTCTCTTGAGTTCTTCACCCCGCATCCATAGTGCATGCCTAATGTTCTTTACTTATCCCACATAGCTATACTACCCACGCTAATTAGACTAATGTATCCCACTCAACTTATCTACACGTCTAAGTTCCCTCATTCCGATCTAGTGTATTCAATTTTTAACATACAGTACATTTCGTCTAATCAAATAACATTCAATTTTTATTAACATCTCTCGTATGTTAATCATTTACTATGTAACATTTTCATGTATGTTATATTCAAATCTATATAATTAAGTCTCTCTACTTAATTTACTTTCTTAGATGTCCACCATCTATCTTAAATTTGTTGATTAAGTCTCTCTCTACTTAATATACATTTTTAGATATATATTTATATATCACGTCTACCAGTCTACTATCTCCCTAAGTAGAATAATCATGAGGTATATATTTCACACACCATATATACTATAAGTGCACACTTCACCATAATGTCCTTAATTTACACATTAAGGATTTAGAGTTCGGAATGTCCCCTCGAACTTAGTTCGGAATGTCTTATCAAACATTGGTTCGAAATGTCTCATCAAACATGGTTTGAAATGTCTTAACAAATATGGTTTGAAATGTCTCATCAAACATAGTTCAGAATGTCTCATCGAACATATAAATCAAATATATAATAGGTATTCACTCCACCTATAATCTTAAATTAGTAGGTATTCACACAACCTAATAATCATGCACGTACGTAGTATATTTCTCTCAAATACTCACCTCACATATACTTTAGGATTCACCTCGCTATCATATTTAGTTGAGTATTTTTATCTACTCTAAGGGCCATAGTAACCCCTTAATTTATGTCAGTAGTTAAGTCTTCCTTAAAGATTCAACCAATAAAATTTTATGGGCAGACGGATGACCAGATCGGGTATGTGGCCGACCCGATTTGGCCGACCTAATCTGAAGGCCGAACAGACTATGGATGTACAAAAGTGGGGCCGAACTAATACCAGGGCCAAACTAATACTGAGGCCAAGACGACCTGAGACTGAGGCCGAGCCGACCTGAGATTGAGGCCAACCAGATCTTAAGGTTGAGCTAACCTAATACTGAGGCCGAACTACTCTTGAGGCCGAGCTGAACAAATATAGAGGCCCGACAGATCTTGAGGCTGAGCCGACCTGATACTGAGGCCGAACTACTCTTGAGGCCAATCCGACCTCCCTGGGACTTTCTCTTCCCCACTATTACGGATTCCACCATTTTAACCCAAAAGTTCTTGATTTAAGCATACCCAACTCCAGTATGATTTGCCTTAACATCAAATATGTGTTTGTATAACATTTCTAACAAATCTTTAACATGAAAACTTCATTAAAACCATCCATTTAAAGATTTCATCAAGGTTTTCTACACAAACCCTAGTTATAGTGTTCTTCATATAAGTTCATCAAAACCCAGATTTCATTCATGGGTAATAACACATAATCACTAGTTTATTATCCTCTACATATATCGAATTCCTCTACATGCCATTCCTATCTATCCATGGATTTAAAAAAAAAATTCCCCCAAATTTTAAAAACAAGAATTCGATTTTTCCATCTAACCCTAAGCATGGGTATTATAACATTAATGTAATCTGCAATAAACACTTGCCTTTGTACTGTAGGGTCTAATTTCGTGTTGAAGAACATGGTATGATTGCCTTCCTCTCAATCCTTCCTTCCCAAATTGTTTGTGGTGTAAGAGCTCCTTTGAATTCTCACAAATTTCTCCTATTTAAGCTTTGGAAATTGTCCCTCCCTTCTCTCTAATGACCCCTCTTAGTTTTAAACGTTTCTAACCCTAGACTCCAGTCTTATACATCTGCTATAACCCTTAAAATTTCGTAGGTACCTTAACCTCTAATTACTAAATGACCAAAATGCCCTCACTAGATGCTGGTTTGGTCTAGAATTGATCCGGAACCCAAACTATACCCCCGGGTACACTTTTCTTGCTATTTTGACCCTATCGGAGTCATCAATGACTCTAAATTATCATATGAGTCACTAAAAATATATTTCTCATTCCTCACCTCAAACTAGTCTACACGCGACTCCCGATGAGATGAATTTAAAATACGCGCACATCACTCGCTATGCCGTACAATAACAATCATTTATTATTTACTATCCACACTCAGTAAATTTCATCGAAATATTAATCAGTATCTATCTCTAGATCAATATTTAATTATCATATTTATTCAACAAATCACATTAAATAACTTCACTCGCGTAATTTAAATAAAACTTATTTTCCTAATTAATTTTCGAATTAATTAAATTAAAAATATGCAGAAATACAGGATATTACGTATATCCCCCATTACAAAGGAATTTCGTCCCTCAAATTAGGATATACCTGTGGTGAATAACTCTGGATACTGCTTTCGTATGTCATCCTCCCGCTCGCACGTCGACTCATCAGTATTGTGGTGTCCCCACTGAACTCGAACTAGTGGCACTACCTTGGACCGCAGTTTATGCTCACCATGATCTAAAATAGCCACAGGTCTCTCCTCATTTGAGACGTCTAGTTGTAAGTCAATCTCCTCAAGTGGAACATGCCAGAAATTCCTCTCGTTCCTCTTGTATTTCTTCAATGATGACACATGGAACACATCGTGTATCCGCTGAAGATGATCTGGAAGTCCCAGTCTATAGGCTACTGGTCCAACCCTCTCTATAATAGGAAATGGCCCTACATATCTCAGCGCTAACTTCCCGTTTTTGCTAAATCTCATAATCCCCTTCATAGGAGATACTCGGACTAACACCTGGTCGCCAACCTCTAACTCCAAATGTCTCATGTCGGCGTCTGCATAACTCTTCTGCCTATCTTGAACAATCTAAATGCATCCACGAATTAACTCAATCTTGGTAGTAGTCTCCTGAATCATCTCGGTCCCTAACAACTTGTTGTCCCCACCTCTAACCAACATGCGGGTGAATGACAAAGCCTCTCATACAATGCCTCGAATGGTGCCATACCGATAGAATATTTGTAAGATTTATTATATGCAAACTCTACCAATGGAAGGTATATATCCCATACTCCCCTAAAATCTAGGATGCACATCCTCAACATACACTTGAGCATCAGATTCACCCTTTCAGTCTGCCCGTCAGTCTACGGGTGGTTGACTGTACTCAACCATAAGTCTGTGCCCATGGCCTCCTAAAAATGCTGCCAAAAATGTGACACAAATACTTTATCTCTATCAGACATAATATTAATCAAGACTCCCTACAGCTTAATTATCTCCGAGATTAATAGCCGCGTACTGCATAGTGTCGTAGTCGGTGAGAACTGGCAAGAAGTGAGCCACCTTCGTCAACTGATCCACTATCACCCATATCGAATCATGACCCCGCTGCGAAGTAGGTAGTCTAGTAATAAAATCCATCGAGATGATCTCCCACTTCCACACGAGAATATCAAATGGCTGTAACATCCCCGAAGGTCTCTGATGATCAACTTTCACTAGTTGACAAGTAACACACTTTGAGACAAACTCTGTTATGTCTCTGTTCATACCGGCCCACCAGTACTGTCTCCTCATATCCTGGTACATTTTATCCCCACCGGGATGTACCACAAACTTAGAACTGCGAGACTCGGTCATCACAACCTAACTAAACTCCTCATTCGCGGGCACTACCAATATCCCATTAAAGCGTAGGCCTCCCTCTGAGCTAACTGAGTAAAACTCTACACCCTTAGCTAATAACTGTCGCACCCTATCCTGACAGAACTGATCCTATACCTGAGCCTTCACTAGCCGCATAACGATCTCGGGAGTGATAGTCATAACTTCCATATATGCCCTGTCCACCTCATCCTCCTACTGGAGCTCACTTCACTTTGCTTTTCATACCTCAGCTAAATCCCTAGTAGGTCGTCGGCTCAATGCATCTGCCACCACGTTAGCCTTACCATGATGATATTGTATATCAAACTGATAATCCTTCATGAATTCTAGCCACCGCCTTTGACTCATGTTCAGATCCTTCTGTGTGAATAGATACTGAAGTGACTTATGATCCGTGAACAATGTGAACTGCTTCCCCAACAGGTAGTGTCTCCAAATCCTCAGCGTAAAAATGACCGCTGCCAACCCTAGGTCGTGGGTGGGGTAATTCTTTTCATGGGGCTTTAGCTTTCGAGATGCATAATCTATCTCCCTATCCTCCTGCTTCAACACACCACCCAGTACCTGTAAGGATGCATCTGTGTAGACTCGATACTCCACCCCACTCCTCGATAATGCAAGTATTGGTGCTGACGTTAATCTATCCTTTAGCTCGTCAAAAGCTAACTGACACTAATCGTTCCATATGAATGGGACCCCTTTGCGAGTCAGGTTCATCAAAGGCCCAACAATCTTTGAGAACCCCTTATCTGCAGAACCATCCGTAAATGCTCGTCATGTTCCTCCTTCGTTCGTGAGTAAACTAGGATGTCATCGATGAATTCTATCACAAACTGATCCAAAAAATCTCAGAATACTCTATTCATGAGATCCATGAACACTGCAGGTGCATTAGTGATCCTGAATGGCATCACGCTGAACTCATAGGATCCATACCGCGATAGGAAAGAGGTCTTAAGAACATCCTCCTCCCGAATATGTAACTGGTGATAGCCTGACCTCAAATCGATCTTGGAGAAGTACGCAGCCTCTCTCAATTGATCAACTAGGTCGTCAATCCTAGGTAACGGATACTTTTTCCGTATCGTCACCTTGTTTAGCTCTCTATAATCCACGCATATGTGAAGTGAACAATTCATTTTCTTTACAAACAATACCATAGCACCCCGGGGTGAAGTTATCTGCCGAATGATACCCTGCCCCAAGAGCTACTGAATTTTCTCTCTCAGCTCTTGTATTTCTGAGGGAAACATACGATACGGTGCTCTAGCAATCAGTCTCATCCTCGGTGTTAAATCGATGACAAACTCTCTTTCCCGGCTCAGTGTCAACTTGGGTATCTCCTGGAACACATCCTCAAATCCCTTAATATAGGAATCGAATCTAAGGGAACAACCACCTCCAACGAGGTCTCCTCCTCGATGTAATACAATTGAGTGCGGGATCCTGACTCGGGGAGAGGCATCACCACAAGGAACATATCCTATCCCAGAATAGAAAACAAAATCATCCTCTCGTAGCAATCTACCACCGCTCTGTAGCTTGCTAACCAATCCATGCCTAGAATAACGTCATACCCCTCCATGTCTAACACCAGAAGGTATGCCGCTAGACTCGGTATCCCAATCAATATATCAGCACCTCTACAAATCGAATGTATTAAAGACTCACTACCCGTAGTTTGTTGATTAGGCATAAATTCTTCCAACTTTATCACGTAATTTAGAGGCTTTTATTACTCCGAACATTGTAAAACGAGTTAGTTTATCTCATATCATTACTAATGGCTTCGTCTAATAAGTATCCCGAGTTTTGTGTATTTCTTATTGATTTTACTGGTATTTAATACATGAAAGAAAAAAATAAACTGAAAGAAGCAAGAGAAGAGAAAGAGGACAAATCAAAAGGGCAAAAGCATAATTTCCATCAGGAATGCGGTCAAGGACCCAAAATAAAAGTCGAAGATCTTAAGTTTATGAACGCGTAGGAAGAAACGGAGTTTTAATCCAAATTCTGGAATATAAGTTATGAAGACCCGAACATGTGAGATAATCAAGAGATTTTGAATAGAAAATCAAGAGAAATTGATAAGAAAATTCGGACCAATCCGACTTATATGAAAAACGGACCAATCCGGGTACTAGAAATCACTGAATAAGAATACGTTTACTGGACTAATTCGGTCAGCCAGTAAAATGGGTGATTTGAATTTGGCCCCAAAGATCTCTGCATAAATTCTGTCTAGCGGACCAATCCGGGTGCTTTGAAAAACGAATCGATCCGGTTGTCAACTGGACCAATCCGATATTTCCTGATCGGATCGATTCGGGGTTCGAGATTTGGGTCTCTCTTCTTCTTGATAGAGTTTTTTATGCATCCAACTCTTGTAATTTTCGTAGGGTATAAATTTAAAACACATCCTAGACATTAAGGGAACTTCTAATCTGTTTAGAGAAGCATTATAATTAGTTTAGAGGAGAACACAACAAGAAACCCTAGTTTTTATATAGCTTTGATTCCAGTTCTGCAATTCATGTAAATTCGTATTAATTCTTTCTTTCATTATTGAAGTAGTTAATTCATTAGTTAGTAATTTCGTTCTTCTTCATCTTAAGTTGTTAGTTAAAATATTTTCTTTCATTCAAAGCATGTTTTCTTCTAGTTTTAATATGTCCTGCTAAGTTTTCAAGGGTTGGGGTGCATGAAAGCCACCCGATGTAATTCATGATAAATGAAATAAAAGTTTGAATTAAAATCTTAGGTGAATCATGTCGCATAACTGGTACGATCGTTGTAAACTTTTGATCTCGTTTGCCCTAGGTAACCGGAATGCTTAAGAAAGCAACGCGAGTATTGGTTCATGTGATACTGCTTTAATTCGTCCTTTGCTTGCATACTGTGCGGGATACGATCCCTCATATATGTAATACTTAGGAGTATTAAACATCGGGTTCATTTAAGTTTTAATTCCGAATCTAGTACCCTATGAAGTGAATTACTAGGATGTGGGGAATTGTAACCCGACCTATTTTTCTCATTTCATAGTTAAAGTTTTAGTCAAATTGTCATCAGCTTTTCGTTTAATTAGAGTAGTTTCATTTCATTTAGTCATAATCTCATTCGTTAAGTATTCTAAAATTTTGCATCTAGTTGTAGTGTTCTGTTTCCCAAAATCACCCTTTCGTTCTTTTTAGAGTCAAAACTAGAATTTCTTCATCTTTCCAACGTCGTTACGAATTCGTTCATCCTTTTTTCCTGAGGATCGATACCCGACTTATCGGATTATTACTTGAGCGACAGGCTTGCACTTGAGCCTAAATAGCACGCACACTAGACACATTTGTGGTTGCGTCAAGTTTTTGGAGCCATTACCGGGGATTTAGGTAGACTTAAGTTAGATCGAATCAATCTAAAACTTTGACCAAAAACCCAAAAACATAAACAACAACAAAATATATATATATATATATATATAGATAGATAGATAATAATAATAATAATAATAATAATAATAATAATAATAATAATAATAATAATAATAATAATAATAATAATAATAATAATGATAATAATAATAATAATAATAATAATAATAATAAATACTAAAATAAAAAATTCATCTCTCAAAAGCCTTTAATGCAAAATCCTGAACATACTCAGACTCCTCAGAATACTCCGACCAGAATCCATGAAAACCCGTTCGTCGTGTATAACTCTAAAAGTCCCCACACACCTCGCGTACCATAATTTTGGGTTCTGATTCCTACTCTTGAGAACTCTATCGGTAGTTACACCCTGAGTCACCCTTCGAGTCACACATCATGGACACCGAGTGAGTTCAAAGACTCATTTAAAGAGAGCGCGAGTGCTGACGCATCGAGTTTCGGTACTGAAGAGGGAGATCTCCCCTATCATCCCATGAAAGACTTACTCTTTCCTGAGCAGACTGTCACCCCTGGTTGCGTTTTACTTCCGTACAATTCCCGTCAGTTCCACTTCCAAAATGGGATGATATAGATTCTCCCTACATTTCACGGCATGGATTCGGAGAAATCATATTTGCCTATCCGTGAGTTCAAAGAAGCGTGTGACACATTTAGTGATCAAGGTTACACGCAGGATGTCATTCGCTCAAAGCCTTTTCCTTTCTCCTTAAATGCTAAAGCCAATACCTGGCTATGGTCTCTACCCCCGAACTCCGCCACTTCCTGGAGAGATATGCAGTCTAAGTTTATCTTAAAATTCTATACATAGCACAAGACCAACTCTGCCAAAACTCAAATCTAAGCTTTTCGACAACACGATAATGAGTCTTTTGACATATGTAGGGAACGTTTCCAAGAGTTAGTAAGCGCATGCCCCCATCATGGTTTTGACAAACGCCTAGTTTATAGTATAAATATAGCACCCTGCCACGGCCCATATCAACATAGGGCGCAACCCTATTGAACTCGAGGTGAGGCCCTACTGAATACAGGGGCGCGGCCATCCTCGGCATAGGGCGCAGCCCTTCCTTAACATGCCACGGAACCATTCAATACAAGGCGCGACACCTTTGTCTCTAGCCCGTTACAGGATGCATCACTCACATTGCTTGCCTTACAAACCGCATCCATCTCTATTATAGTAACTCCAGACTTTATATACGTCACGTGCTCAGAGCACGTGGGAATATCTCCTATAAATAGAGGACCACACCTCGATATAGGGGGCATTGGACGAATTCCACATGCTTGGGGCAGGTTTTACAATACAGATTCTCTTTTCGCAACCTCAATAGACAGTTTCTGGGGTTACTCGTCTACATCACTGCCACCTTTTTGGCACACCGGATTCCTCAATACTGCCATGTACTCTCCTTTATTCTCATACTTGTACGCCACTTTAGGCATGATTATATTGTAGAATGCAATACAGATAATGAGAACGGAGAAACACAGTGGACGTAGGCCTATTTTAGAGGCTAAACCACTCTATATCTTCTTATCTCTCTATTTACTTGATTTGTTTATTTATGATACACTTTACTCTTGACTTATTGGTACGAGAATGACAAGTAGACGATTTCTTGTATCATCAATCTGGCATCGTCTGTGGGAACGAGATATTTTAATCTTGTTTCTCTATATTTCGATTTCTTAAACACCTTATTTTATTCGTGGGGATTCTTTAGATCATCGTTTCACGAGTAAATTCTGATTATTGAGTTATGTTTTATATTTACACCCTTAAATGGGTATTTCATTTGTTGAGATCTGCTTTTGGGTCTTCATATCATGACCTCTGATCTATTCTACATACCCTTGTAATATCATTCCATCTAAATAATGCTGAAAAGCATGATGGGCTTTGGCCCCAAAAAGGTGAATGATTAGGGAAGGATTATGTTTGCTCCCTTTTTGTTATTCTTTGCCTATAATCTAGGGTTTATCATTAGAATTGTGCCATTCTGTGCACCGAGAGGTTATTCTCTCATGGATAGACCCTAGTAGGTATGCTCTCCACGAGTTTTTGGAAGAAAACCCCAGTTTCTGGGGGTCAATTTTGGGATTTTCCCTCACTGCCTAGGTAGGGATGCGGCGTGGTAGTTTAACTACCTTACATGTTGCGGCCTCCACTGGGGCAAGTGTTACAGAAGCTTAAAAACATCAAGTAACGGACTCAGGTGGTCTCCAGCTCAACCTTAGTAAATATCATACAAAGTCCACGGTAGGGCACCTATGTGCCATACTGGTTGCGGCCTCAATAGCAATACCGTGTAGCAGTGCAAACGTTGCCTCCCCATTTCGTGCTTAGTTACTCCAATACTTATGAGATTACTCATTTCTGTTAGTTTTGTCTCGAATTCTATATACTTTGTAAGGACTAACAAAAGCAGAAATTGAGGGAGAATCCAGCCGGAGCACAGAAGTTAAAGATGAGATTGTGCAGCTGTACAATCACCTCAACTACCTCTACGACAGTCATGCCTCACTCCAGACTCAGGTCAACTATTTGACTCAGAGGATCCTAATGCTAGAGGTCGCGACCTCACCCAATGTGGGCGCGACAACCAGGAACATTACTTCAACAGTCGTAGCTGCCACGGTAGTATTAGATCATCCATCTGCGGAAGTAATCAGCAGGGCCCTAAAGAGGAGAATGGAGAAGGCATAGAAGAAATCTGAGGCCTACACTCCGTTGTCCTTCCCAATTGAAGAGATCTTTGAGTTCATCAAAGAAGATAAGCTGTTGAGGTGTCCAAAAAAGATGAGAGCTCCACCCCACAAGAGGAACAATGCTACTTGTTGCGAATTCCATCAAGACCACGGCCATCACACTGAGCAATGCTATGCTCTGAAGGATAAAATTGAGAGGCTGATTAGGCAAGGGATGTTGCGAAGGTTCCTCAAAGATGTTTAGGGGATGGAGTCTAGTCTTACAGACTGCATGCTCATTTTTCATGCTTATCTCTTATATTCCATATATCTCTACTTTACAGTGACAACTCTTCTTATGCTGTTTTAAATTAAACTTTGTATTGGCTTCCCTAAGTCATATACATATACATATATATATGAGTAGATGAATGGAATCAAGTTCACTTTTATAATGCCATATTTTAGTTCTCATTTGCATGAAATGTTATCTTATAAAGACCATTTTTATCTTAAACAGATCTCGATTCGACACAACATGTTATATTGGGAATAATAATATCTAAATGGGCCACAATGCCCAACAAGATGCCTGATTGTCCGAGAGATGAAGATAATTGAAAATGGAGAAAGCAAATACTAAAAGAAGTTATCTAAATTGAACTATAATATCACTCATAAGGGCTTCCAATGCCCGTTCTTAGCTTTCAGGATGCGTCATTAACTGCAAGGGCTTTTAATGCTCGTTCTTAGCTTTTGGGATGCGTCAATAAGTCGAGAGACTTATAATATCTAGCCAGGGATGGCTTTATATATATATATATCCATAGTTGTGGGTGGATTAATAACATAACTCAGCCTAGGGAGGCTTGAAAGTATCATGTATGTTAGCTGTGGATGGCTTAATAACATAACCCAGTCTGGGGAGGCTTAAAAGTATCCTGTATGTTAGCTGTGGGTGGCTTAATAACATAACCAAGCCTGGGGAGGCTTGAAATTATCTTGTATGTTAGTTATGGGTGGATTAATAACATAACCCAGCCTAGGGAGGCTTAAAAGTATCCCTTATATCTACAAAGTCCATGATCAGATGAAAGGGCTAAAAGAGTGAAGTAGCCCTGTCAATACAGCTGCAGCCGTTAAAAGCAATCAAGAGTTGACGCAGTAATGACTTGGATTTAGATCCAATTAAAGCCTACTACAGAGGGAATTAAAATATTCAAAAGTGACACATCCCTGTTAGTATGGCTGCGTCCATTAAGTGAATTCATTTAGAAGCGGTAGTAAAGGCAGAATTACCAAACGACCACGGCCCTGTTCAAGTGGCAGCCCTTCCAGTCATTAGTGCAAAAAAGGCGTAAAGTGTCGCGGCCCATGTACAAAAGCCATACGCATTACATCCGCAGCCTATGACCTGTACGTTTGAAGGTATTGTAACATTATTTATGTGGACACGACCATTAACAGATTAGACTACACACTCAAAGGTGTCGCGGGTGTTCAAGAAGAGACTGCAACCATATGTGAAGAAACCATGTATACTATGGTGTCGTGGACTTAATCCATTAGTTCTACAAGTTCATTCAGTCAAGAAAACATTTTCAAATATAAAAGCAGTTGTGTTCAAGCAATCACAGATGTACAAAAAAAGCATTCATTAAATCATTAAAGCAAGCAAAGTAGAAGAACAAAAAACTACAACAAAATAAGGCAAAAATAATCAATAAAAGTTGGCCGCAGCCTTGATAATATAAGTTAGATTACAGACAAGAGGGTCACAGCCACTATAGATAATTGAAAAAAATTTAAAGAGGGTCGCAGCCCTAAGATTCGGCATCATTAGCTTCATCCCTTTCTTCCTCCTCCGCGGTCGTCATTGTCTCTTAATCCGCAGAAACTGCCTTAGCCTCGGCCTTCAATCTTGATTTCTCTTTAGCCACGGCCATGAGATCAGCTATGCATTCTTGATGCTAAACATCACTAAATCTCCAGGCAAGAACCTTCTCCTTAGTCTCAGAGAAGTTCTTTATGATTCTATGCATTATCTCCTGGTAGCCGCGGAGGTAGGCCTTATTATTTATGAGGAAGAAATCTTTGGAGCCTTTAAACGACTACACCATACTGTCGATGTCCAGTTGAAGGTCTTCGCCATGATCTTCCTCAATTTTCTTCATTACAGCGGCATGAGATACGACATCTTGGGAAACCTTGGTCTCTAGCTCCTCATACTTCTTTTAAAGAAGTCTGAGCTTGTTACTAGAAATCTTCACTGCTTGTGCGGCTTTTACGATCTGAGATTAGGAGATTTCGAAGGAGTCCGCAGCATATTTAAAATTTTTCTCCACGTCCTCTCTAGCCTTATTTACAGCCTCCAAGTTCGTATGGGCTGCCTGAAGGGCCACATCAGCAGACTGCTTCCCAACTTCAAAAGAAAAATTTTGTATAGCCTCCAAGTCAGTGGCGTTCACCCTTTCCACGGACTCTTTTAGTTTATAGAGGGCCTTCTACTTCCTCTTTTGGGCCACCATTACATCCACTGCCTGAAATGAAAAAGTTAGGTACAAAGTACAGAATGAAAAATTAAAATAGAGACAGCACTAGCACTTACCCTCAAAAGACTATGGAGGCCACAGTCCTCCAGATCGTCATGATCTTCTTACACCAACCTTTCAAGGTTCGTGATGTCAAGGGCCCTCTTCATTCTTCACGCAGCCTTCGTGGTAGTGTCCCATGAGGATTCAGGGTCAGGCTGTCTTAACTGTAGTCGCGATCGACCGTCAGGACCAGATCCGCCACGGCACTGAGGAGGTGCCAAGTTTGCATTTATCGCAACTACAGGTGGTGGTGACGAGAAGATGAATGGATTTAAGAATCAGACGTGGACATCAAACCCACCGTGGCCAGATTGGCTCCGATATCATCATCAAACTAAGTTTGGGGTTCAGGGGTAGCAAGGTTAGTTTTTTTCCATGGCCAGATTTGGGGACACGGTAGGAGGATTATGATCACTGGAAGGTGCCGCGGCTGGTGCCTTGGTCTTTGACCTCTTCTTTTTCTTGCTCCTCACAGTGTTATTTAGAACGATTGCATCCCTGTCCATCTCTGCCAGCTGTGCGGCCGACAGTTCTTTGTCAACTTCCTTACCTGAAAAGGAAAAAGCAACAGTAAATATTCGAAGTCAATAAAAATTATCGCAGATAAATACTAATGATCAGATTATTACCTCCCGCGGTCATATCTATTGGAATGGACTTGCTGGGAAAGAACCTTGCTTCAAATACAGTTGCAGGTGTAACAAGTGTGCTGAACTTCTTATGCTCGACAGGAACCGCCACAGCCTCAGGAACTCTCTTATCTTGCCGCTTACTCAATTGCAAGTTGTCAGAAACTACAGAAAACTTTTCAAGGGTTAGTAGAGAATGAACAATTAGACAGAAGGGATGCGGCTATTATCATATTACCTAGTTTGGAGGGAGACCCCCATTGCCGCGACATTCGAAACGACTTCTCCCTCTCGTTCTCCTAAGGGTGAATCTCCCACCCTTCTTTGGATATGTAGAAATACTTCCCCTTCTATTTCTTTACACTGGTCGGCCTCCCAGTGTAAAGGGTCTTATCCCTATCGCGGATGGAGAAATAGTAGTACCCGATAAACTTCACAGAGTTTTCCTTTGGTCGGTAGAAATGAAAAAACTTCGCGGGAGTAATGTCCTTTTTGAATTGATTCTCCCAAAGCACGACTGCAATAAGGATGTCCCTCCATCCATTGGGATCCAACTGGGATGGGGCTAATTTCATGTTTTAAAAAATTCATCTGATGGGAACAGGAACTGGGAGCCGCAGCCCGTAAATGAAAGCATGCATTGGAAAGCAAACCTTATCGTCAGAAAGTGCCGTGTACGGTCTTTGGTTCGTGGCAGGTGCTGAGCACATCAAATTTTCTATAAATTCGAAGGCCTCAGCTACCTGGTCGACCCAGTCTTGGGTCATGATGCTGTGAATATCAAGCGCAGCTAGAGGTCTCTCAGCCCTCCCAGATGGGCCAGCTGGTTCGTTCCTAATAGCAGCAGTACCCCTTACCGTGGCACTATCTTCCACATCTATTGGTTAGTTACTAGAGTTGGCTTACTCTTCCATCCGCATGGTCTCAAAATCCTTCCTAGAAGAAGAGTCCGTAGAATCTGAGTCTAGTATCACGCAGTTGGGGAAATCCCTCAGTTGGCAAGGCCCTATTGATCTCATAGGAGGCACGGAAGAGAGTTCGGGAGGAGAGGCTCCAAAATTCTTTGCCCAAAAGCCTCTCAAGAACATGTCTGGGTCAAAGCTCATATGGTTACAGCAGTAGCTGAAAAGCACAAGCCACGGTTAGATGTTGCATCCAGTATGGTAGAGAAGCCTCTCAGAGACCACAGAAGGTTCAATGAAATATCAAGACGAATAGGAAACATTGAGGCTGATTGGGTAAGTGGGGGGGTTTTGACTGCCAAACGACAAATATCGCCACGGCATATTGATTAGCTAAAGTGCCATGGCTATTCACTCAACTTATTCTATGGGCTAAAATGTAGCGGGACCTAAATCTAAGAGCCTAAGTGATTGCCACATCAAAAGAAGATACAGGCCGCGATCGGGGCTTAAACTAATATTGAATCACTGCATAGGCGAAGGGCAGCCCTAGAATACTATAGGTGTATTATATCATGTCGCGGCCACTCACTCAAACAATAGTATCTGAGGTTGATTCGTTCAAAGGATTAAAAACCCAGAAGGTGAAGAGTTTGCTCAAGAGCATCAAGAACAGTTATACGTTTCATATTATCTAACACAAACAGTTATACCATTTGCCCCCTCTTGATTAACAATGGAAGATTAAAAGTTTATTTCATCAATTGAAGGTTGGCTTAAAAACAAATCCAGTTTAAGGTGGATTCAAACAATGTTAAAAGGGGGATTTAGTACCAGCAAGATCTGAGTTCATATGGATCGTTTTATGAGCAAGAATCAAAGACAAGTGGCAAAACATGAGTTTCAGAAGCTATTAAAGAGATTTTTAGTTGGAAAATTACCTGGAAATAGAGAAAACAATGATCCTCAGCCTCGAACTACCTTAGAACCACCACAGACGGCCTTAAAAGATCTCTGAAAAATGGAAGAGAACAGACAAACAGAGTTCATCCTTCGATTTTCTCTCAAAGTTTTGGAAAATGTAACGAAGTCCATGGCCTGAATAATTTATATAAGAGAGCGCAGAAGATGAATCGTCACCTTGTAAGTACCGCAGCACCTAAGAAGTCTGAACTAATCCGCAGACCCAATCGAATTCTCTTGGCACTACAACTTGGGGGCTTATTGATAGTACAAATATAGCACCCTGCCGTGGCCCATATCAACCTCGGGCGTGACCCTATTAAACTCGGGGTGCGTCCCTACTGAATACAGGGGCGCGACTATCCTCGTCATAGGGCGCAGCCCTTCCTCAACACGCCACGGAACCATTCAATACAGGGCATGGTACCTTTGTCTCTAGCCCGTTACACGATGCAGCACTCACATTGCTTTCCTTACAGACCTCATCCCTCTCTATTATAGTAACTCCAGACTTTATATGTGTCATATGCTCAGAGCACATGGGCATATCTCCTATAAATAGAGGACCACACCTAGAAATAGGGGGGATTGGGCGGATTCCACACGCCCGTGGCAGGTTCTATAATACAGATTCTCTTTTCACAACCTCAACAGACAGTTTCTGGGATTACTCATCTACATCGCTGCCACCTCTCCGGTACACCGGAATCCTCAATACTAACATGTAATCTCCTTTATTCTCTTACTTATACGCCTCTTTAGGCATGATTATATTGTACAATACAACTCATATAATGAGAATGGAGCAACACGTAGGCCTATTTTAGAGGCTGAACCACTCTATATCTTGTTTTCTCTCTATTTTCTTGCTTTGTTTATTTACGATACACTTTACTCTTAACTTGCTGGTAAGAGAAAGACAAGTGGTCTCTACCCTCGAACTCCATCACTTCCTGGAGAGATATTCAGTCTAAGTTTATCTTAAAATTCTATCCATAGTAAAAGACCAACTCTGCCAAAACTTAAATCCAAGGTTTTCGACAACACGATAATGAGTCTTTTGACAGATGTTGGGAATGTTTCCAAGAGTTAGTAAGCGCATGCCCCCATCATGGTTTTGACAAACACTTAGTGATATTTATTTCCATAATGGGTTGACAGTAGCTTCCAAACAACTTGTGCAAATAATGTGTGAAAAACCCTTTTGGGATATAAACTCATGCGATGCTGAAGCCCAACTTAAGTATGTCGCAAAGACTACTCAAACATGGGACACATTTGATCCTAACCAATCCAAGTCTAGACAACCATCTATCAATCATACTGCATCCGGTATATACCATTTGGATAGCAATACCTTAATAGACCGTCGATTTGATCAGTTTCAAAGAGATATGAAAGAGTGGATTGATGGTCGGTTGATAAATATCTTTGGATCCAGTCGTGGTTCTAAAGAAAAAGTGTGTGCTATTTGTGAGGTAGGCCAGTCCATAAAGGCATGCCCGACGATTTTCACCAACACGGCCATGCACACCGAGCATGTGGATGCTATAGGAGGATTCAAGGGGAATTTTAATGCCCTGCATGGGAACTCGTACAACCCTTCGTGGAGAAACTATCCTGGTTTCAACTATGGACAAGCAGAAGCTGCGATGAACCCACATTCACAGGTTGTTCCACCTCCTCAATACCAATAAGCACCACCACCTCCAGCTCCATATGTAGCTCCACCGCGGAGGATCCTCGAGGATACAATGAACCAATTCATAGATTCTCAAGGTGCAAACAATGATAGATATGAATGCATGTTCATCGAAATAAATGCGAACATCTCCAAGATGCAATCCGTATTGAGCATCCAAAAGAAGGAAAAGTTTCCTGCCCAAGACAAAAGACCTCCCTAAGGTCAACCTAGTGTTAGCTCCACCTCTACAGAACAGCAAGAGCACTTCCACGCTGTAACCACTCTTTATAGTGGGAGAGTTATTGATTTATCACCTCCCCCACACGACATTTCAAAAGACAAGGAGAATTCACCCGGCACGAAAGAGGCTAAAGATATCTCCTTGAACGAGAGTGAAAAGGAAAACACTAGTGAGCCCGAGGTAGTAGTAAAACCACCCTCCGCTGTACCATTCCCTCAACGATTGGTTCCTACCCATAAAAGGACCATAAGCGATGAAGTGCTAGAAGTCCTTAAGAACGTGAAGTTGAACTTACCTTTCCTCGATGCAATAAGGAAAATTCCATCCTATGCAAAAGTCATAAAAGACTTATTGAGAGTAAAGAGAAGGATGAAGGTAAAGAAAATTGTGTTTATAGCACAGAACGTGAGTTAAGTTCTTATTAATGATCTCCCACCTAAATATAAATATCTCGGTTCACCCACCATTTCCTGCACCATTGGAGAGAACAAATTCGAAAAGGCCATACTCGATTGGGGGGCGAGTGTCAATATCCTCCCCTATTCGATTTATAGGAAACTTGATCTGGGTGATATTAAGCCCACAAGGATCACTCTCCAGTTAGCGGATCGAACCGTGAGGATACCAAGGGGTATAGTTGAGTACATGATAGTCCAAGTGGACACTTTCTACTTTCGGGTAGATTTTGTCATTTGGGACACGAATCCCTCCTTCGCCTCAAAAAATCATGTTACCATCATCCTTGGACACCCATTCTTAGCTACGGCTAATGCAGTGGTCAATACTAGAAATGGGCAGATGTAACTCACTTTTGGGAATATGACTTTGGAAACGAACATCTTCAACATTGCCCAACAAGGAGGGGAAGAAGATGATCTTCAAGCGGTGAGCTTAATTGAGGAGATCGTAGAAGAACACTTTAAGAAAAATTACTTTGGAGACGCCTTAGAAGCTTGCCTAGCTTCTAGTCATAAGAGTGAGGGAGCTTACACCGAGTTTGAGAGGGAAATAGAGGAGTTGAGAGGCTTACTCGAAGATAGAGCGTCGGACGAATACGCGAGAGATGTTAATTGGGTTTATCGATTCGAAGAATTTCTGCCAAGGGAAGCACACATGGTGCCCTCTAGCGAAACATTTCCGACTCTCGAGTTGAAGAAACTTCCCTCCAATGTTAAATATGATTTCCTAGGTGAAAGTGATACATTTCCTGTTACCGTCTCCTCTAGCTTAGATGAAGAGCAGGAGGGTAAGCTATTAAATATTTTGAGGAAGCGCCAAAGTTCTTTTGGTTGGTGTATAGCTGATCTAAAATGGATAAGCCCTATAATTTGCACCCATAAGATTCACCTCGAGGAGGATGTTAAACCCTCGAGAGAAATGCAAAGACAGATAAATCCCATAATGAAAGATGTGGTGAGGACTGAAATTACAAAGCTGTTGGATGCCGGGATTATCTACCCAATCTCGGATAGCAAGTGGGTGAGCCCTATTCAAGTCATCCCGAAGAATTTGGGCATGATTGTGATTGAAAATTCCAAAGCAGAGTTAGTTCCCCAACGTACTACCACTGGGTGGCGCGTTTGCATTGATTACCAGAAACTCAATGCGAGAACTAGGAAAGATCATTTCTTCTCGCCACTTATCGATCAAATGCTTGAAAGAGTAGTGGGCCACCCTTATTATTACTTCCTGGATGTTTATTCCTGGTATAACCAAACTGAGGTAAATGTACTTGATTAAGAGAAAACAACCATCACTTGCCCCTTTAGAATGTTTGCCTACAAACGTATGCCATTTGGCTTCTGTAATGCACCGATCACCTTTCAAAGATGCATGTTGAGCTTATTCAGTGACATGGTTGAGAGAGGGCTAGAGGTGTTTATGAACGACTTTATTGTCTTTGGCACCTCTTTCGACCTATGTCTAGCCAATCTTAAGAAAGTACTATCTCGATGTGTGGAAAAGAATTTAGTGCTGAATTGGGAGAAATGCCATTTCATGGTAATCGAGGGTATAGTTCTTGGCCACATCGTGTCATCCAACGGGATCGAAGTTGATAGAGAAAAAATAGATGTCATAACTGACCTACCCCCACCTAAATCGCTGAAATACGTGCGCTCCTTCTTAGGCCACGCGGGGTTTTATAGAAGGTTCATTAAGGACTTTAGCGCCATCACTGGACCCTTAAGCAATCTTCTTATGAAGGACACCCCTTTCTAGTGGACGGAAGCATGCCAAAGTGCCTTTGAAAAACTGAAAAACATGCTTGTGTACGCTCCCATCATGCAAGCTCCGGATTGGTCCTTACCATTCGAGCTCATGTGTGATGCTAGCGATTATGCGATAGGAGCTGTTTTGGGCCAAAGAAAAGACAATAAGGCGCATGTCGTCTACAACGCTAGCCGGACTCTTATCGGACCACAACTCAATTACTCCACCACAGAGAAGGAATTGCTAGCAGTAGTATTCGCTCTCGATAAATTTCGTTCCTATCGTATCGGTTCCCCCATCACTTATTTCACCAACCACGCGGCGTTAAAATATCTACTTGCGAAGAAAGACGCAAAGTTGTGCCTCATAAGGTGGATACTACTCCTACAAGAGTTTAATCTCTCCATTAAAGATAAAAAAGGAGTAGAAGACGTCATTGTCGATCACTTATCACGTCTTTCATCCGACGTACCTAGTGATCCTACACCCATAGACGAGTATTTTTCGGATGAGCAACTCTTTGCCACCTCTTCTTTTCCCTAATTTGCGGATATAGTGAACAATCTTGTCACGAGAGCCATCCCTCCCGATTGGACACCGTAAGATAAGAAGAAATTCATCACTTGATTGCGCATGTTTTTCTATGATGATCCATTCCTTTTTAAATATTACGCTGACCAAATCATCCGACGATGTGTACCGAATGACGAGATTCCAAAAGTCATCTAATTATGTCATTCGGAAGAATGTGGAGGCCACTTTTTTTGTGAAAAAGACAGCCGCTAAAATTCTCCAAAGCGGTTTGTACTGGCCCACAATGTTTCGGGATGTCAAAAATTATTACAAATCTTTCGAAAAGTGTCAAGGGATATGAGCAATTACCCGATGTGACATGATGCCATTAACCCCAATCCTCATCATTGACGTTTTCAATTTCTTGGGTATTGATTTCATGGGTCCTTTTCCCCTATCCTTTGGGTACTTATACATCCTAGTTGCGGTAGACTATGTTTCTAAATGGGTGGAAGATATAGCTACGAAGATTAATGACAATAAAGTGGTGATAAAGTTCATGCACGAACACATACTTTCCCACTTCGGTGCACCTAAAGCGGTAATCAGTGATAACGGCACACACTTTTGCAATAAGACATTTGAAAAACTTATGAAAAAGTATGGTGTCATTCATAAGGTTGGAATGACATATCACCCACAAATGAATGGCCAGGCCGAGTTAGATAATCGTGAAATCAAACACACACTAGAGAAGACCATCAATCTTGATCGGAAAGATTGGTCCCTCCGTTTAAACGATTTGCTATGGGCCTACCGTACCGCATACAAGTACCCACTCGAAATGTCCCCATTCCTCTTTGTGTATGGAAAACCTTGCCATCTCCCCGTTGAGTTGGAGCACAAAGCATATTGGGCAATTAAGAGGTTAAATTACGACATGGACAAAGCCGATGAAGCTCTCAAACTTCAACTAAATGAGTTAGAGGAGATACGCAATGATGCGTATGAGAATGGCAAGATTTCAAAACCTCGGATGAAACTAGCACATGATAAAATTATTCAACGGAAAGAGTTTCAACCGGGACAACAGGTACTCCTCTATAACTCCCAGCTTCATCTATTTCTGGGTAAATTGCGGTCTCGATGGACTGGTCCATTCATTGTGAAAAGTGTATTCCCCCACGGAGCAGTAGAATTAGAAGATCCAAAAGGGGGGAACGCATTCAAAGCCAATGGATGGCGCCTAAAGCTATATGTTGAGGCATGCGTAGAAGAGACCGACATAATTTGGTTATTGGCCCCCATTTACGGGGTAGAGTGAGCTTGAACTGAGAGGTCATCGTACCCCCGATGTGTATGGGGTGAATTCTTATGTATATTAGCTACACATAGGATAGGATAAGTGGAGTCTGTAGGATCACATCACAAAAGGAGAGGAATTCGAGCACCAGCATGCTTTACGAGGCGAGCATTTTAGAGCCACAATATTGAGGTGAGAGGTAATCAAGTTAAACAGGTGTCGGATCGTAGGTAGGAGCAGCCAAAATTCGTAATAGGAGAGTTTACCATTTAAGAGGTGATCTAGAGCTATTCTGGGGACCGGATCGATCCAGTCCTGGGCACCCAGATTTGTCCGGTTTGGGAAAATCAAAATAAAAAAATACAGGGTCCGGATCGATCCGGTCCTAGGGACCCGGATTGGTCCGGTTTCTGCAACTCTTTGCATTCCCTAGATTCAACCCCTTTTTCCCCCAATCCCTCCCATTTTCATACCCTCCCTTCCCAACACATCTTTTCCCTCCAAATTCTACCCTACCCTCTCCCCATCCCCACCTATAAAATCTACACCTTCCCCACCCCATTTCCCCCACCACTACTCACTCTCCTCCTCTCTTTCACCATTTCTGTCTAGCACTCTTACTCAATCCTGAAACAATGGCCAACCAACCACCTACACAAAAATATGATTCCGTTAAAATTCTCGGTGACAGAGCCACCGGCTACCGCTCCCTTCAAGAGTAAAGGTGGTGTGAACGTTTCTTCAACCAACCTCGCAAACTCCAAAAAGAGTGCCAAGTCATTTGGAATGTCATGCCTAATTCTGTCACCGCTCTTTTCATGGCCCGGGGTTGGTGTCGCTTCCTCAACGAACCTCATAACGCGGTATGGCCCAACGCGGTGTGCGCATTCTATAACCCACTTGTTCGCACCGGACACCACACGGCTGAAGCCTACATTGGCGGTAATCGCATCCCATTCTCTTTGGAACTTCTGACACAGAAGTTGGCTGCCAAAGATGTCCCGACCCAATATCAATACATTTACCCAAACCCTCTGGCGCCACTTGAAAAAGACGTGTGCATGTCTCGCATCGACCCTAATGCTAACTGGAATACCGAAACCTTCCCGGTGGGCTAGCGAAGCGACAAAGCGAGCCTCACTTTCAAAATTGTGTGCGCAAATATTCTCCCAACGGGCAATAACTCGGCTATGCGCCCGCGTCAAGCCACCCTCGTCTACCACCTCTTTGACCACACCACCCCCATCAGCCTGGCTGCTTGCATTTATAAAGACATATTCTTCTCCGCCATGGATAAAACAGGCGTCACTCCCATCCCCTATGCCCGGCTCCTCACATCCATGCTAGTCGATGCCGGCCTTGCCCCCACAGGATTTCCCGTGCCTCCTAACTCCTTTTACGACCACCACACGGACTAAACATGAAAGACAACAAGCCTGCATCTAAGCTCGATTGACATAGGAGGATAGTGATACCTAAGAGGAGGATAGTAACGAATAGGAAGAAGAGGGAGGTGATGAAGAGATCAGCGAGGAAGAAGAGGAGGATATTGTGATGGGCGAGGGCGACGCAGATTATGATAGTGAGGAAGATTATGATTTTTCACCCGCCAATGCAGAAATTAATCGGCGCCTTTCGACGGTGGAAACCCGATTTAACAAATTCCTCTTGCAATATAATAGGGATCAAGAGGCCTACCATAGGGATACGCGCATGATGCACCGTCTCCAAACTCACATGTACGAACTCAACTTCGGTGGGCCCCCTCCAAGCTTCTTCTATGACCCGTATGACCCCAGCGCATCCGAAATCTCCAATCCCCCGTCCCAATGATTTTTTTTCCCTGAAAAGTGGTTGTTTAGTTGTTAGCTATTATAACATGGTTGTTTGGTTTCCATTCCATTTGTAATGCATGTTGTCCAGTTATATACAATTCTGCATTTTCCATAATTGTTCGTTTTATGTAGTTGCACTTTTAATTCGCTTTGAGTTAGATTTTAGTCCTTTTTGCTTGAGGACAATGCAAAAGTCTAACTTGGGGGGGTCTCAAGTGCGTCTTTCTAAAACTTCACAAATCTTCAAAAATGCCCAGAAATTTCAAAAAAAAATTAAAAAATCCAAAAATATTTTTCTTCAAAATAAATAAAAATTGGAAGTCAAAATTTTCAAATAAAACCTTAAATTTTGGTTTAAAGTCTCAAATTGTAAAAACATAGTACACAAAGCCAAAATTGACCAAAGATGGAAATTGAGCGAACGTAGACGACTTAATGAATAAATGTGGAGATTAACAAACCCGGTGAGATTCGAGCCTTTCATTATTATGAGTTTATAAATCAATAGGAGTTAAATTGTTAACTCAAAGTTCGTTTCAGTGGTTTAATAAGTCGTCAAGGATCTCAATCCTTTCACTTTGACAGGTTATGGAAAATGTGTGTGATATTGCCTTGAAAAACGTGCTAAAAATCTCCAAATTAAATTAATCTCGAAATGCATATGACAACGCAATTAGTATTTCAGACAATGAAGTAGGCCCTCGTTTGTCACCCAAAAATATTGGCCATAAAAAGTTGTGAAAAATTATCCCTTTTGTAACCCAAAAGCGAGCCGAATAAATTTTTCCCTTTCGTTAGACAACTCGAAAAAATCCAATTGGCCCGAAATTATGAAAGTTAATAATCCCATAAATTAAGTCCGGAAAGTGCATAAAAAGGGGAAAGAAAATAATAGATATGCTCAACAAAAATAGCAAGAAAAGAAAAGCGTGAAAAATAGAAAAAAATAGAAAAAGAAGGAAAAAATGAGCGAAAGCCCGGAAAAGCACAAATGGACATCATAAATGAATTTTCCAATTCCGACCTTCCCTACCGTTCCCATTTTACCCAATACACCTTTAACCCACAAAAATTCCTACCCGAATCCAAATTGTAAAATTGGTTACCGCGTGGAGAGTTAAAACACAAAAAGATAATAAAAGAGATTAAGGTATGAATTAGAGGTAATGTTCCCATTTTCTTATAACCGTAATCCGATGATGAGATCCATTTACCATAAAATTTGTCTTTCTATTTTTGTGGATGAACTTGGTTCCAATGAATTTACTCTTATAAATCACGCATCTCGAGAGAAAATAGCCACATTTCGAGTGATTCATTTATGAGAGCATCCCGTGAGATTTTGAAATCAAAATGAATTTTCGGATAAGTAACGTAATGGTCAATCGGTGGAAATTCGCGGTTGAATTTCTGGCTTCGCACACACGCACTATGATTTGAGACTCTTGAACATGAATTGATGATGACAATTTTCTGGAAAATTTTGAATTATATAATTTTTGTGTATTTTGAGTTTTTTTTTAGTCGGATTTTGTGGATATATTCACTGCAAACCCTCACGAGACACAACTCATCCTACTAGGGTAACCTAGGAGTTTAAAGGCTTGTTGCATACGCTAAATGCAATCTCTTGCCCGCGAAAGAGGTATTCTATCCCATTTTAGAGTTGGATCATGTTTTGATTCTTTTACATTGCTCGGGACAATCAAAGTTCTAAGTTAGGGGGTTTGATTAGGCATAAATTCTTCCAACTTTAACCCGTAATTTAGAGGCTTTTACTACTCCGAACATTGTTAAACCAATTGATTTATCTCATATCATTGCTAATGGCTTAGTCTAACAAGTATCCCGAGTTTCGTGTATTTGTTATTGATTTTACTGGTATTTAATACATGAAAGAAAGAAAGAAATCGGAAGAAGCAAGAGAAGAGAAAAAAGGATGAATCAAAAGGGTAAAAGAGTAATTTCCATTAGGAATCTAGTCAAGGACCTAAAATAAAAGTCGAATATCTCGAGTTTATGAACGCGTAGGAAAAAATGGCATCCCAATCCGAGTTCTAGAATATAAGTTATGAAGATCCGAAGATGTGAGATAATCAAGAGATTTTGAAGAGAAAATCAAGAGAAATTCAGAAGCAAATCTGGACCAATCCGGCTTATATGAAAAACGGACCAATCCGAGTACTAAAAATCAGTGAATAAGAATGCATTTACCGGACTAATCCGGTCAGCTAGAAAAATGAATTGATCCGGCCCCAAAGATCTCTGCATAAATTCTGTCTAGCGGACCAATCCGACTGATTTGAAAAATGGATTGATCCGGTTGTCAACCGGACCAATCTGATATATCCTAATCGGATCGATCCGGGGTTCAAGATTTGGGTCTATCTTCTTCTTGATAGAGTTTTGTATGCATCCAATTCTTATCATTTTCATAGGGTATAAATTTAAAACACCTCCCAAACATTAAGGGGCTTCTAATCCGTTTGGAGAAGCATTGTAATTAGTTTAGAGGAGAACACAACAATAAACCCTAGTTTTTAAATAGCTTTGATTCCAGTTCTGCAATTCAAGTAAATTCGTTTTAATTCTTGCTTTCATTATTAAAGTAGTTAATTCATTAGTTAGTAATTTTGTTCTTCTTCATTTTAAGTTGTTAGTTAAAATGTTTTCTTTCATTCAAAGCATCTTTTCTTCTAGTTTTAATATGTCCAGCTAAGTTTTCAAGGGTTGGGGTGCATGAACCCCACCCTATGTAATTCATGATAAAGGAAATAGAAGTTTGAATTAAAATCGTAGGTGAATCGTGTCACATAACTGGTACGACCATTGTAGACTTTTGATCTCGTTTGCCCTAGGTAACCGGGATGCTTAAGAAAGCAACGCGAGTATTGGTTAATGCGATACTGCTTTAATTCGTCATTTGCTTACATATTGTGCGGGCTAAGATCCCTCATATATATAATACTTAGGAGTACTAAAGTCAGGGCTTTAATTCGTCCATTGCTTACATACTGTGCGGGCTACGATCCCTCATATATGTAATACTTAGGAGTATTAAAGACCGAATTCATTTAAAGTTTTAATTCCGAATCTAGAACCCGATGAAGTGAATTACTAGGGTGTGGGGGATTGTAACCCGACCTATTTTTCTCATTTCATAGTTAAAGTTTTAGTCAAATTGTCATCAGCTTTCCGTTTAATTAGAGTAGTTGCATTTCATTTAGTCGTAATCTCATTCGTTAAGAATTCTCAAATTTTGCATCTAGTTGTAGTGTTCTGTTTCCCAAAATCACCTTTTCGTTCTTTTTAGAGTTCAAACTAGAATTTCTTCATCTTTCCAACGTCGTTACGAATTCGTTCATCATTTTTCCCTGAGGATCAATACCCGACTTATCAGATTATTACTTGAGCGATAGGCTTACACTTGATCCTAAATAGCATGCACACTAGACACATTTGTGGTCGCGTTAGTGACTCAGCACACATAAGAAGACTGCTGGTTGTCTCTACTAATCCAGCGGCTCATGCAAATCTAGTCTTAAAAATGAATGAGATGCCCTAGTATCAAACAGAATCCTACCCTCGAACCCATAAATAGGAAACATACCCTCGACTGCAGGCGGTGCTGGAGGTCGTGGAGGTGCGACTACATCTTGGACATTATAAACACGTCCATAATTCATTTGACCCTGCTGCTGCTGTGGAACCGGTGCGGGAGCTGGAGTTGGTGCTAAAGGAGCCTGCTACCCCTGGTAGGCACCCTGCCTCTATGGACCATCTCGCTGTGGGTAATGTCTATGTCTATGACCCTGTTAGCCGTATATAAAGCACTGTCCTGAAAAATGTCTCCTTTATCCCTGACGCTACTCCTGATGGCCTCCCCCAGATTCCCCTGACCCTGAGGGAATTGTTGCTACTGGGGACCTTGCTGGCCCTGCCTATCAGATATGTACCCACCATGTCTGAATTTTTTAGCAGAGTTACCCTATCGGGAGCTCTTCCCTTACTGGCTCACTACTTGCTGATGTTGGAATGGTACCCCACTACCACTAATCCCTCCTCTATTGCCCTGACGGTTAGTCTCTGCTCCTCTCTTGCTCCCCTTAGCATGAAAACGATAGTCCTGGCAGTGTACCGGTGCAGCATTGACAACAACAGTGTAACTCATCAACGCAGGATTCCTAATAAAATGTTGCCTGATCCTCCAGGCCAAACCATCCATGAACCTAGCCTTCTTCCTCTCCTCATTGCTCACCTCGTTTGGCATAAAATTAGCCAACGGGTGAACTCCTCCTCGTAGTCAGTTGCTGATCGGTTACCCTGACATACCTCCCCAAATCTCCTCCTCATCTCTGACTCAACTATAGGTGGGAAGTACTTGCGATCAAACCGCACCCAAAATTATGAAATGGTCATCGAGCCTCTCTCCTTATCAGTCGTAACTGACTCCCACCACTGAAGGGCTTCTCCCTCTCACCTAAAGGTAGACAACATCTGCTTCTGAACCTCGCTGCAATCTACCATGTGCAGATGGTGATGAATGTTCTTCTTCTATTGGCATGTCGTCACTACATCAGTACCGCCCTGAAACTCAGGCGGGTGTCCCTTCTGGAAGGTCTCTTTGATATTATGACAAGAAGGTTGCCCTAGATGGGCCTGAATATATGGTGTTGTGGTCTGCTGTGCCTGAGGCTGAGGAAAGTGGGATGCCATGGCCTCATAGCTGTCTCAACAGCCTATGACACTATCACCGCCACCTGAGTAGCAGAAATCATCTCTGGTGGTGGTGGGGGTCCCCTACTGGTCCTGAAGGTCCTCCCTAACCTCATCTCGAGCTGTTGCCCTCTCGGCTCGCTCTCTCCTTAGTGGCATTCTAAAATAGGAATTTAATTTTGTATATGTACACAGTTTATTCAAAATTCAAATAGCAGAAGAACGATATTGTAAGTACGTAAGGAATAAACAATAGTCCTAATAATAGGGCTCTATTACAAAATGACGATGCGCGGAATCCGTAGTAAGTTGTATAGATCCTAAGGACACTAGAACCTGACGCTCTGATACCATTTATAACACCCCGCCTAATTTAACATCAGGTGATCATTCCTTTATTAAATTAAACAGGTTTCATATGGTTCATTCTTAGCATCGTGTCGAAAACTTTTTAATTACTAATCACCTAAGTGAAATTAGACTGGTGTCAAATTTTATCTTACTTAATAACAACTGAAAGAACCATACTGAACTAAAATATCCAATCACAATAATATAGAATCCAACCGTCACAATATATAAATGAAATCAAGGTTCGCCGAATTAATAGTCGGCCAAAATTAAAAATAATTACTCCATAATAAAGACAAATCTAAATATCTGAAAGTTGTCACTGTACAACATGTCCGTACATGAAATATAGAAATGAAATCCTACACTAGATCAGAATGATGGAATCATCTAATCAAATAAGTTCTATCAGCAATCCACAATGCTACAGCTCCGAGTCCCTGGAATGAAGTCACGCCTGGCATCCCTGTGGTTGGACACCTAAAAGGTTTTTAAATTTTTTTATAGCAAGTGTTAGTACACAAAACATTTTGAAAATATTTAGCAAGTAATCTATTGCGACAAAATCCGTTATTGATTACACATGTTAGGATCACGTACACTCTCTCTTGAGTTCCTCACCCCTCATCTATAGTGCACGCCTAACATTCTATACTTAGCCCACCTAGCTATACTACCCACGCTAATTAGACTAAAGTTTCCCACTGAACTTATTTACACCTCTAAGTTCCCTTACCACCCATACACTACATTCAATTTTTATTAACATCTCTCGTATGTTAATTATTTACTATGTAAGATTTTCACATATGTTATATTCACATCTATATAATTAAGTCTCACTACTTAATTTACTTTCTTAGATGGCCACCATCTTTCTTAAATTTGTTAATTAATTCTCTCTCTACTTAATTTACATTTTTAGATATATATCTATACCTCACATCTACCAGTCTACTATCTCTCAAAGTAGAATAATCATAAGGTATATATTTCACACACAATATGTACTATAAGTGCATTCTTCCCCATAATGTCCTTAATTTACACATTCAGGATTTAAGAGTTCGGAATGTCCCCTCGAACTTGGTTCGAAATGTCACATCAAACATTGGTTCAAAAATGTCTCATCGAGCATGGTTCGAAATGTCTCATCAAACATATTTCGGAATGTCTCATCGCACATATCAATCAAATATATAATAGGTATTCACTCCACCTATAATCTTAAATCGGTAGGTATTCACACAATCTAATAATCATGCACGTACGTAGTATATTTTTCTCATATACTCACCTCACATATACTTTACGATTCACCTCGCTATCATATTTAGTTGAGTATTTTTATCTACTCTAAGGGCCTTAAAGATTCAACCAATAAAATTTCATGGGCAGACGAATGACCGTATATGGTATCTAACCGACCTAATTTGAAGGCCAAACAGACTATGGCCAAAAAAAATTGGGGCCAAACTAATACTGAGGCCAAGCCGACCTGATATTGAGGTCGAGCCGACCTGAGATTGAGGCCGAACAGATCCTGAGGCTGAGCTGACCTGATACTGAGGCCGAACTGCACTTGAGGCCGAGATAACCTGACATCGAGGCCGAATAGATCTTAAGGTCGAGCCTACCTGATACTGAGGTTGAATTTCTCTTGAGGCCGAGCCGACCTAATGCTGAGGCTGAGCCGACCTGATGCTGACGTCGACCTCCCTGGGACTTCCTCTTCCCCACTATTACGGATTCCACCATTTTTAACCAAAAATTTCTTGATATATGCATACCTAACTCTAGTATGATTTGCCTCAACATCAAATATGAGTTTATATAACATTTCTAACAAATCTCTAACATGAAAACTTCATTAAAACCATCCATTTAAAGATTTCATCAAGGTTTTCTACACAAACCCTAGTCATGGTGTTCTTTGTATAAGTTCATCAAAACCTGGATTTCATCGTGGCTAATAACACATAATCACTAATTTATTATCCTCTACATATATCGAATTCCTCTACATGCAATTTCTACCTAACCATGCATTTAAATCATTCTTTTCCCAAAATTTTCAAAACACGAATTCGATTTTTCCATCTAACCCTAAGCATGGGTATTATAACATCAATGTAATCTACAATAACGACTTGCCTTTGTACTGTAGGGTCTGATTTCGTGTTGAAGAAGATGGTCTAATTTCCTTCCCCTTAATCCTTCCTTCCTAAATTGCTTGTGGTGTAAGAGCTCCTTCAAATTCTCACAAATTTCTCATGTTTAAGCTTTGGAAATTCTCTCTTCCTTCTCTCTAATGACCCCGCTTAGTTTTAACCATTTCTAACCCTAGCTTCCAGTCTTATACATCTGATATAACCCTTAAAATTTCGTAGGTCCCTTAACCTCTAATTACTAAATGACCAAAATGCCCTCGCTAGGTGTCGATTTGGTCTAGAATTGACCCGGAACCCAAACTATACCCCCATTTACACTTTTCCGACTATTTTGACCCTATCAGAGTCATTCGTGGCCTCTAAATTATCATACGTGTCACTAAAAATATATTTCTCATTTCTCACCTTAAAATAGTCTACACGCGACTCCCAGTGAGATAAATTTAAAATACGCACATATCACTCGCTATGTCGTACAATAATAATCATTTATTATTTGCTATCCACACTCAGTAAATTTTATCGAAACACTAGTCAGTATCTATCTCTCGATTAATATTTAATTATCACATTTATTCAACAAATCACATTAAATTACTTCACTCACGTAATTTGAATAAAACGTATTTTCCTAATTAATTATCGAATTAATTAAATTAAAAATATGCAAAAATACGGGGTATTACAACCTCATTTTCAAAATTGTTATAATATTAAAAAAATAGAAAAAGAAAAAGTCCAAAACGAGAATTAAAATTGAATTACATTTAAATTTGCATCTAGTTTCACCCCTTTGATTTGGATTGATAACTCACTTACCACTACACTTTAGTTTATTATATTTAGTAGTTATTTGAGACTTTTTATTAGAGGACTTTCAAGCAACGTCAAAGATACCGAAAATTCATCTCTGTCAAATGGCGTCGTTGCCATTCTTGGGAGCGTGAAGCACTTGGAGCAGATTTCATCTCGTAGTTCATCTATTTTTCGCACTTTTTTTTTTAGTACCATTTTTCTTTATTTTAGAAGGCTTGTATTAGGATTCTCTTATTTTGCGTGTATTGCGGTGCATAAAGACACCATTTATTTTTCATTTAAATTTGTAATAAAAAGAAGACAAGCATGATAGGGAAACCGGACAAGGTAGAGAGAGGGAGACCAAAGGCGAGGAAAATAAGACTCTCTACTTTGGGTCGGTAGGACTCCCAGGACTGACTGAGATCGGCGTGATCTCCCCCCGATCGACTCAAATTTTTCAGCACCCCGCGGTGTAAAAACCGTGGGAGGTACATCTCTTGAAACCTCGCGCCTCTCCTGTTAGCGAGTTCATATCTTGTATGTGCTTACTTTCTCTTGTGTGATTTTTATTCTTGCATTTATTTTCGTATGGTGTGATGAATTAATTAACTAAGACCTATGCCCGTTCATTCACGAGAAGGGATTTCATCACTCGACTCAATCACTTATCCTTTGCGTGCTACCCTAGCCATTACTAAATTTAAAATCAATCAAATAGATATTCCTATAGGATACAGTGTTCGTAGGGCCCTTTTTGAACAATTTAACTTGTTGGATAACCCGTAGAGTCCTCTCTACCCGACAAACCCTCGAACGGTTCTCTTTACGGCACGAAAGTGTCCAGGGAAGCTAGGTTTTAAGTGCGGCCGCCCAGTAAAATGGGTTTTTGCTATCCCCGGGGTTATACCAGCCAACCGTTTTATCGTAGTAGCTTTGTGGCGAATCTCGGTGGCAAGCCTCTTGTCATCTTGTGATTAAAGTAGGAACACACCTTTTGCAAAGGCGATCACGCATATAAATTCCGTGATTTTTATCCCCCGCGGATTTTATTAAAATTTGACTACCCCTTTCACTAATTTTCAAAGATAAAAATTGGTTATGTGCTAGTTAGGATTTTTTCTTGACTTGTGTCTGCCCAATTCATTTTTCAGTTGTCCATTTTAGTGACTTCGTCCAACTTGCGAGTCCATCTTTCCCCACCTTTTCTTCTAAAAAAATCGAAAAATATTTTCTTCCTTTATTTTTATTTTTAAAAAAAGCCAAATAACATTTTCCTTTATTTTTATAAAACAAATCCAAAAAAATCTTTTTTTCTCTTCATTTTTAGAAAAACCCCAAAAATATTTTTTTCCCAAAAAAAAAAAATTCCCTCTTTGCATGCCCACGTGGCAACGAGTTAATCATCGATTAATTCGTTATCGTAGTCTTTCTCCCGTCACTTCCACATTAGGAGCACCACGTGTTCCCCTTGAGTTTCCAATACCACTAGCCCCTTTGAGTTGTCCCCAAGTCGACATCTCTACTTCATCCATTCATCCACCTACCATAGCTAAAGAGCGTGACATACGGGACTATTTTCCCCCGATAACGGTCACCCCACCAACATGCATCGTTCTTCCACCCACCCAGGCGGACCAATTCGAAATTCGCCCGGTAACCATTTCCATGTTGCCCAATTTTCATGGCCTTGAACGTGAGTCTCCCTATATTCACTTGCAAAAATTTCTCACGATTTGTGCGACTTTCAAAAATCAAAATCTAGATGAAGAAAATGTTTGTCTTCGCTTGTTTCCATTTTCTCTCCATGATAAGGCATCCATGTGGCTCCATTCCTTATCACCAGATTCTATCCATACATGGGAACAACTTGTGAAGAAGTTCATGTCCAAGTTTTATCTCGTAAGTAAAACCAATGAGAAGCGCCAAACCATTCGGGATTTTCACCAAAAGACAACTGAGCAGTTTTGTGAAGCCTGGTGCCATTTTCAAGATTATATCAATAGTTTCCCACATCATGGTCTCGAGAAAAGTCGCCTCATCCATAGTTTTACAATGGTATCATTCCTTCCTCTTGCACCATGATTGAGTCCATGCACAAAGGCAAATTCATGCACTTAACTCCCACTGCCGCCTAAGATTTTCTCTTTGAATTAGGCGATGACTCCCAAGATTGGGAGGGCACCAATGAATTTCAAGATTTGAGCCACCACGAGTAGGTAGCACTTGTGAGGTAAAAAATGATCCTGATTTTAAAACCTTGCTTCATGGTTTAAACACTTTGACTAAGACAGTTGATGCTCTCAGTTGTTTTATGAAACAAAATGTTTCTCTTTCTAAACAAGTGATGAACGTCAACGAGTCTAGTCCTTCTTGTCATGCTTGTTTATTTCAAGATCATTTATATCATTTGTTCCCCCTCATTCAAGATGATCCCAAGCCCACTATGGCCCAAGCATGTGCCTTTGATACCACTAGGAGACCCTCACGCTCGTCGTTTACTTACAATCCCAATAATAGGAACCATCCCTATTTTTCTTATAAGTACGAAAACCACCTTACTCTATCACACCCACAATAATATGTTGGTGGTACACCATGGTTTCCCCAAATCCCACAAAGGCAACATCACCCTCCTATCCAACATCACCATGCTCAGCACCACCACCACCACCATCCATCATCCTTTGTCCCCCAAGGATGATCTTCAAACCCCACTGATCAAATTGTCCCTATCCCACCTCCATCTTATGCATATTCATAGCCGCTTAGTTCTAACCAAGAGTTGGTCCCCCAACCCCCTTATGCCCCTCTACCCCAAACCTCCACATCCTCGATCGAGAATCTTCTTACTCAATTTATCACGACTCATCAATAAACCACACAAGCATAGACTCAAGCCATCCAAAGACTTGAGCAACGTCTTAACCAGTTTGAGTCCGAGCGAGAGAAAGGTCATTTTTTGAGTCAACCCATTCCTAACCCTAAGGGGAATGGTAATTAGTTGGCTTATGAGGTTGGATCCCCTTCCATTCCACCCACATACCAAGCGGACATGAAAGCGGTGAGTACTCTACGATCCGATTAACAGGTTGACAATGGTGTTGTAGATCCCCAGGATGTGAAAATCCCACCCATACAGCATTTCCCATTAGAACCTCTTCCTAATGTAAAACCACCCAATAAATCCACTAAAAAGAATGAGTCTAAGCCTCATGAGTCCACCACTGTCTATGTGCCCAAACCACCATTCCCTCATAGGTTGGCTCCGACCAAGAAATCCCAATAATTTAATGAGATCAAGCAAGTTTTTCAGAATGTTCACATAAACATTCCATTCCTCACCGTGATTCAACAATTTCCCTCTTATGCAAAATTCTTAAAGGACTTGTGCACTGTCAAGCGACGGACGAATGTGCCTCGTGATGCCTTTGTCACTGATCAAGCCACGTCCCTTATCCAAGAGAATGGTATTGATAAGTATAAAGACCCTGGTCGTCCCACTGTCTTTTGCATGTTAGGAGATAAGTTCATTACTCGGTCTTTGCTTGATCTTGGGGCTAGTGTTAATTTTCTGCCTTACTCCCTCTACCTGGAGTTAGGTTTACAAAACATGAAACCTACATGGGTTACTCTTCAACTTGCAGACCGTTCTGTGAAAGTGCCTAAAGGAATAGTTGAAGATGTTTTGGTGAAAGTGTCTGACTTTTACTACCCTGTGGATTTCATCATCTTAGACACTCTTGGTCCTAACCCAACCAATATTCCTATCATTTTGGGTCGCCCCTTTTTGTCAATTTCCAATGCCATCATCAATTGTCACGATGGGTCCATGAATACTTCTTTTGGCAACATGACTGTCGAAGTCAATATTTTCCGCCTCATGCAATAAAAGACTGACGTGTATTCTATTGATGAGGTATGTATAATTGACTCCTTAGTCCGAGAGATGTTGGATAACACCTACCCAGAAGATCCAATCCACCAATGTTTGGCTCACTTTGGGTCCGACTTTGATATTGATTCCTTCATCTCCAAGGTAAATGCCTTGTTAGATTCTACACCTCTGATGGACACCTCATCTTGGGCTACTCCATTTGAGCCTCTCCTTGTCAATACACTTCTTTTTATGGATGACTTAGTCAACTCATGCCTCGATATTTCCTCAAACTATGTTTCTGCGTCTGAGTCTGGTGCCTCTCCCGCATCGCCACCTAGTTTGGAGCTTAAGCCATTACTTGCTAAGTTGAAATATACTTTCTTAGGCCCCAACCAAAATCACCCTATCATTATTGCTTCCGGCTTGACCCGAATCAAGAAGAGCAATTGTTCCACACTTTCACTCAACATGGCACTGTTTTAGGGTGGACCATTTCAGACATTCAAGGTGTGAACCCCAATGTCTGTATCGATCACCTTCACTTGGAGGAAAATTCCAAGACTTCCCGTGAGCCACAACCTCGAATCAATCTGATAATGAAAGAAGTTGTGATAACTGAAATTTTAAAATTGCTTGATGCAGGTATTATTTATCCCATCTCAGATAGCCAATGGGTCAGTCCCATTCATATGGTGCCTAAAAAGTCTGGAGTCACCATTGTCAAAAATAGTGACGATGAGCTTGTTCCCACCCGTATACAAACGAAACGACGTGTTTGTATTGATTATAGGGAGCTAAATGTTGTCACTCGCAAGGACCACTTCCTTCTCCCATACATTGATCAGATACTTGAACGCTTAGTTGGTCATGCTTACTATTGCTTCCTTGATGGCTATTCAGGGTGCAACCAAATACCCATTGCCCCCGAAGACCAAGACAAAACTACCTTTACTTATCCCTTTGGCACCTTTACATACTCTCGTATGCCTTTTGGCCTTTGCAATGCACCTGCGACATTTCAAAGGTGTATGACTAGTACTTTTAGTGACATGGTAGAGCATTTTCTTGAAGTCTTTATGGATGATTTTTCTGTGTTTGGTTCATCCTTTGAGCAATGCATGTCTCACCTCACTATGGTCCTTCAGCGTTGTCAATAAAAGAAGTTGGTCCTCAATTGGGAAAAATACCATTTCGTGGTAAAAAAGGGCATTTTTTAGGTCATGTTGCCTCAAGCTCCGGTATTGAGGTGGATAAAGCAAAATTTGACTTGATTTCCACACTTCCCATTCCTAAGTCTGTAAAGGACATTCGCTCCTTCTTAGGACATGCGGGCCTCTATCGGTGCTTCATTAAGGACTTTTCTAAAATCGCTCGACCTTTAACAACCCTTTTATCCAAAGATGTCTCATTTGTTTTTGATAAAGCATGTGTCGCCACCTTTGAGTTCCTCAAATCCGAGCTCACTTCCCCTCCTATCATTCAACCTCCCAATCGGTCTCTCTCATTTGAGCTCATGTGTGATGAATCTGATTTTTCACTTGGTGTCGTGCTTGGCCAATAAGTTGACAAGATCCCACATGTCATCTATTATGCTAGCAAAACCTTTGATGATGCTCAACTTCATTACACGACCACCGAAAAGGAGTTGTTAGCGGTCATGTTTGCTCTTGATAAATTTTGTTAATATTTCATAGGTCCCCCTATCATCATGTATACTGACCGTGCTGCCCTTAAGCACCTTTTTCATAAGAAAGATTACAAACCATGATTGATATGGTGGATTCTCTTACTCCAAGAGTTTACCCTTGAAATTTGCAATAAGAAAGGTTGTGAAAATGTTGTTGCTGACCATCTCTCTCGCATTACTGTCACCTCTGATTGTGATCATGTTCCCATTTCTGAGTCATTTCCCAATGAAAAACTTTTTTCCATCTCCACCTCGCCTTGGTATGCTGATATTATCAACTTCCTTGTTACCGATCAACTTTTCAATCATTGGTTGAAATAGTATCGCTCCAAATTCATAGCGAATGTGAAGTTTTACTCTTAGGATGACTCGTTTCTTTACAAGTATTGCCCCAATCAAGTCATTCGTCGATGTGTTCCTGAGTGTGAGCAACTCAATATTTTTTTCCTTTTGCCACAATAGTGCTTGTGGAGGCCATTTTGGCTCAAAGAAAACTGCTGCGACAATTTTGCAGAGTGGTTTCTATTGGCCTACCCTTTTTTGCGATGCCCATCAATATTTTTAGGCTTATTCCAATTGCCAACACTTTGGGCGTCTCTCTTATCGTCATATGATGCCTCTCACATGCATCCTCATTATTGAAACTTTTTATGTGTGGGGTATCGATTTCATGGGACCATTTTCCTACTCTCATGGTTTTCAGTATATTCTAGTTGTTGTTGACTATGTTCCAAATGGATCGAAGTAATTTCTTACTGCACCAATGACCATCGAGTTGTGGTCCAATTTCTCAAAGAGTATGTATTCATGCGTTTTGGAACCCCCAAAGCTATCATTAGTGATGGGGGTAAACATTTTTATAATCGAGTCTTTGAACATCTTATCAAAAAGTATGGTGTTACCCATAAGGTTGGTCTCTCTTACCAACCCCAGACTAGTGGTCAAGTTGAGGTCTCCAATCGTGAGATCAAGCAAATTCTTGAAATAACCATCAATCCTAAAAGGAAAGATTGGTCCTTACGCTTGAACGACGCATTGCGGGCATACTTTACTGCTTATAAGACTCCGATTGGCAAGTCTCCTTATCGATTGGTCTTTGATAAGCCTTGTCACCTTCTTGTCGAGCTTGAACATCATGCATATTGGGCCGTTAAATCCCTTCATTTCGATATTGATGAGGTAGGTGTCCATAGGAAGCTGCAACTTAATGAATTGGAGGAAATCATAAATGATCCCTATGATTTGTTCAAGAAGTATAAGGACAAGATGAAGTGAATCCATGACCAAAGCATCTTGCGCAAATAATTCCACCCTGGTCAAAAAGTTTTGTTGTATAATTCTCGGTTGCATCTCTTTCCAAGGAAATTGAAAATTAGGTGGTCTGGACCCTTCATTGTTGAGTTAGTTACTCTATATGGTGCCATCATCCTGAAAAATCCCAAGGATGGTAGCCTCTTTCAGGTCAATGGTCAACACTTGAAGCCTTTCTTAGAGTTAGGCTCCACTCACATAGAAGAGATTGATCTTGTTGACCACATTTATGAAGACTGACTGTTCAGTCTTATTTTCGGGTGATTCTCATCCCTCGATTTTTCTGCCACCCCGTTCTCTCCTAGATTATAATTTCTTTTTGGGTGAGTTTTGATCGGTGTAGCTGAAGACGTTAAACTTAGCGTTACCGAGAGGCAGTCCATTGTTTCTTGTATGATTCTCATTTTGTTTGGGGGTGCTGTTTCACATCACCCTATGTTTTTCCATGTTTATAGACTTGTACACATGTTTTTATCACTCATTCAGGTTTCATCTTGGATACTTACGAGCCACTTCATTAGCTGTTGATTCTGGTAATATCTTTCCTACCTTATGCTCTCAATTTTAAAAATCACTTTAATTAACATCTAGGACGATGTTCCTTTTTGTTTGGGGTGGGGAATTTTATCAAAATCGTACCGCTTTTGAAAAAATTTGATTTTTAAAACCTGATTTTTAAAATTTTTGTGCAGTTTCTTTCATCTCATTCACTGATGTGAATTTTCTAATCATCCATCTTTCTAAGTCTAGTAATCAAGCTAGAGAATTTATCTTTTTATAAATAGCTTATGTAATACATTTCAAGGCATTTTGCAGCATGAATTTCTAGACTCAACAAAATTTACGCACTTATCACGTCATTATGGTTAGAGTTGAAGAGTACTATAATTCTCAAGAGAACCTTAAGGATCACTAGTAGAGACTTTAGCTTGTGAGATTTGTCCTTTCGCTTGTTCAGAGTGTTTTATGCAATCTCCGAGTCACAAGTTCATTCAACTTCATTTGGGTCTGCACTTTAAATCCTTGTATGATCTCATTATATTTTCATAAAATTTTTGGCTTGATCACTGAGAACGACATCTTTTTCGAGTTGTAAGAAACGCGTGTCTTGAAGTTTGTCCCGATCACTAGATTTTCTTCCATATCGCATTCCCATTAATTTCACCCATTACTTTCCCATATTATCCCGTATTCACATATATTCCCCCCACCATTCATATACATTCCCCACTCTATTCATATATCATCCATCATTTTTTAGAAAAAGAGTGTTTTTCAAATGTGAAATGTCTTCCATGTTGAGCGTTAATAAAAAAAACAAAAAAAAATAGAAAACAAAAAAAAGGAAAAAAAGAAAAGAAAATTCGGAAAAAAAGAAAAGAAAAGAGTGAAAAGAAAAGAAAAAGAAAGTTTATAGTTAGTTTTTCTAAAATAAAGACAGTTGTTCTTCAAGTATCATACACTCTTCTCGCATATCCATCACTCATCCACCATCCTACTTCATATCAACCCATCCTTCTCATTGCATTCCCACCTCACCCATATACATCTATATTCTCCCCTAGGTATTCGGGTAAATGAAATTCGACATGGTGAACAACTCGGCGTTCTCAGTATAGTGATTAGCATTCTTTCATGAGATCATTTTTCTTTCCAAATGTTCGTTATTTCTTATATATGTGTGTGAGACGTTGAACTTGCTTACATTTACTCACCTCCTCAAACACAAGAGCAATACGCTTACCTAAATCTCGAAAGTTCATTTGATACAGCTATATCCAGTGAGATTTGAAGTTGAAGTGTTGATTCCGAAAAGGCAATCTAGAAATTACTCGTATGATGCTCAACCCATTTTGACTGATTCACACACACACGTTGAGTTCTAGGAAGGATGTGCCTTGAGTATTCACATAGCTAAACTTTTTATACACTTCTAGCTTGTATTTTTCAAAATATTTTTCTCATTATGGATTATGCGATTATTCTACGTCTAATACGAGATTGACTGTCGTTTGCAAATAAAGAATTTTGTGGGTATATTCCTTGCAAACCCTCACGAGACACAACTCGTCCTGTAAGGCAACCTATAGGTTTAAAATCTTATTTCACATGCTAAGTGCAATCGCAAGTGCCCGCCAAAATGGTACACTTTTGGCTCCTTATCTCTTTCTCTCTATATTTTGTTAGAGGACCAGCAATGTTCTGTTTGGGGGTGGTGTGATAACCACCAAAAAGTGTTTGAATAATACCCCAAATAGACCTTTTTTAATTACTAATTCTAGTCAAATTGGGTCTTATATGTGTAAATGTTAATGTGTAGGCTTGATCATCATTTGCGGAGTTCAAAAGCTTATTTCAAGGCAAATGTGCGATTTATGGAGCTAATTTCCCAGTCTCGTACCTTACTTAAGCCTAACCTAGCATAAACCATCACCCGAGACCCGTGTGTGTTTAGTTTGTGCTTTTTAGATTTTTTTATAATCTTATTTAGAGTCATTTTATTTTTAGATTTTATTTTAGATTTATTTAAAATTTATAGAATTTATTTTCTATTTCTTTTTATTTTTTATTTTTATTAGTTTTTAATTTTAGTCTTTATTTTTAGTTTTGCTAGATTTATATTTTTAGAAGTTTAGGTTTTATTTTTATTTGTTTTATAATTTTTATTTTTAGGAATTTAAAAGATTTTTTTTTAGAATTTATACTTTTAGGATTTTCAGGAATTAATTATATTATTTTTAGTATTTTTTATTTTGATTTTTAGTTTTTATTTTATTAGGATAAGTTTTAGGAATTTATTTTTCCTACTTTTATTAGTTTATTTTTAGGACTTTAGTTTTAATTTTATTAGGTTTTTATTTTTATTTTGTTAGGATTTAAATTTTTAGTTTTATTATTTTCAGCTAGATAGTTATTAGGGTCACAAATTACACACATACATAACTCACCTACACTCAAATAACACACTTACTCACACCCTAAATACCATAAATTACACATACACATACACCACAAATCCATCCCTCCCCCCCCCCCCCAAATAAACTACACCCTCACCACAACCAATATTTCCCCATCATCTTCCCCTCCAAACCCATCTTCTCTCTCATCCCTCCATTAAACCACAACACCCCCAAGCTCCATTACCATCACTAACCCTCAACAACCCGAGACAAAGAAACCCAAAACCCGAAGATCGGGCAGGCCCTCTTCCAAATCAGAGCGACCTTCAAATTCGGATGCCTAATCAGCCTCAACCCAAGAACTACCCCTCACAGAAAAACCCGTAACCCGACGGCGGAACCCCCATACCCATACCCGCCACCTGCCTCACAAACCCCTAACCCACGAAAACCCCGAACCAAACCGCAACCTTCTCTACCAACCGTCGGCGAGACCCGAAACCACTTGACCCTCCAAACCCGATAGCGCAACAGCCCTTAGTGACCCCTACTGACCCGAACCCTCTTCTCCGACCACCTCAAACCAAATCTGCTAGACCCAAACCACGAACCCGGATACCATCCAACAATACCCACATCAAAACTTGGTCTCAAACCAATCCCCCAAACCCACTTCTTTATTCCCAAAGCCAAAAACGATTTCACTTATCTGTTAAAACCAAAAAATAAAAAAATCCTTTTACCCCACATGTGTTAAATGCCACTTATTTCCCCATTACCCAAAATACCCCCAACTAACTTCTTATCGCTATTCCAAAAATACACCCAATTACCATGAAACAAATCTGATTTCTTCTCCCAAATATCCTCACACCTCACACTCCTCATGCACAGTAGTGTGTATTTCCCAAAATTACCCTTACCCCATGCCTACTATTTAAGGAAGAAAGAAGACCCAAAAGAAGATGAACTTTTTAAGGAGAACATTAGAGAGAGAAAAAATTGTAGAGAGTAGAATTTTATTTTTAGAAATTCATTTTAGTTTTTTTTGGAGTGATTGTAATTAATTGAGAAGATTGTTGCATTAATTGAAGATCCATTGACATTCTCCTCAAATTGGGTTTGATTATCTTATTTCTATTTTTTCATCTCTGTTTTTAATTCACTATTATCTTATTGTTGATTGGATGATGATTATGGAAGGTTAATCTCTCAATCAAGGGATAAATTGAATCCTCCATGAATCCAATTAGTTTAATTTGTTAGTTTTAATTTAATTGAATTCCTTTGATTAGTAAATTTAATTCATATTCTTAATTTCTCATTGAGAAATGAAAAATAGTCCTTAAAAGAGGATTGAAAATTGTGTTGACATTTTATCATGTGATTCAAACTAGAGATAGTCTTATCAAATTGATTTAAAATGTTAATATTATTTTCACCTACATGTATTTCATCTTGTCAAAATTAAAACTAGTTGGGTGAATCTATCCTAGCGGGTGATTCGTCTGATTAATTTTAATTATATTTTTAGTAGTATTTGTTGGAATTGAAATTACTTTTCAAAAATAATATTCAATTAGTTCATTTGTTTAGTGAGAATTACCCTTTGAATTAACTGAATATTTTGGAATTCAATTAAATTAAAAAAATTCAAGCTAAATTAGTTATGAGAATTGGGGGTGGATATACATCCCTTGATTCATTCTCTCATTTAGTTACATTTTACTCATTTTCATCACTCATTAGCTTATATTTTTCACCCTTTTACTTTAGTTGAACTAACATTTTGTATTTAGTTCCTAGTTTAAAATTCATCTCATACTCAAAATTGTTTAAATATTTAAAAAAAAAAGAAAAAGAAAAAGTCCAAAAAGAGAATAAAAATTGAATTACATTTGAATTTGCATCTAGTTTCACTCCCTTGTTTGTATTGATACCTCGCTTACCACTACACTTCAGTTTATTATATTTTGTAGGTATTTGAGATTTTTTATTAGAGGACATTCCAGCAACGACGAAAATACCGAAAAGCCATCTCTATCAGAGACAGTCACTATGACACTTAGAGAGAGATAAAGGAGAGAATACATGTCTAGTGTAAAATTCACAGAGTAACGGTGTAACATGAGTTTCTGTTATGACTTGACCTTACCAAATGCCCCAATTTATAGGTGTTTACTAGGGGTGATTTGGTCCTTTTGGGCGCCAAAATGGAGAGAAAATCTGAGAGACAAGGTCTGCAATGTACATTTTTTCCCTATATGTCGGTAGTTATCTGTCCCCTCTAATAGGCGATACCTGGTGCAAACCAAAGTTAAGAAGAAAATACATCACCTAATGGTGACAAAATATGTGACTTGGTAAATATCGTTTCAAACAGTAACTTGAAGTATAAACTTTGTAAAACTTGAGATTGACCTTGAGGGCCATCCTCTCTAAAACCATTTTGTAAAAGTATTTTCCCTTATGAGCAACCTCTTGGCTACTCACTTTAGTTATAACTAAGTGTGGAATGTGTAAGTGCTTGAGTGACTCTTAGAGTCCCTCTACTAGTATTCTTTATATCTTAAAGTGTCAAGTCCTTCAGGTTGTTGAACGAACCTTGTCTCTCAGCCACCAAACCAAAACTCTCAGGAGATCCTAATTGTCCTGCTTGAACCTTGCTTGCTCAACAAGACTACTTGTGTAAGAAAGTAATTATTAGTATTTTATTACTTAGAAAGCAAATGATTCTTGGGTAGAGGGGCTACTCTTGGTGGACCTCCTCTCCTTATGTCATTTATGGGTAATAGTTTGGAGAAGGGGACACTATGAGTAGAACCACTTTCCTTGAGTAGTTTTCTTTGAAGTCAATCTTGGGTAGAGGAGCCACTCATGGTCGACTTCCTCACCCTTGGTCATTTTTTCTAGTATCAATCTTAGGTAGTGGTGCCACTCCAAGTGGACCCCCTTTCCCTGAGTCATCTTTAACGCTGTCATAATATATTCAGGCAGTGGGAACCACTCTAAGTGGACCCCCTCGCCCTAGGCTATTTTTTATAATGAGTTCACTTGGGGGTAGTGGAGCCACTTGAAGTTAACTCCCTCTCCCTAGGCTATTTTTTATAGTATCAAAGTTGCGTGGAGGGGCCACCCAAGGTGAGTCCCCTCGCCCTGGGCCTTGTTTCAATAATATCAAACATGGGCAGAGAGGCCACTCAAGGTGAGTCCCCTCAACCTGGGCCTTTCTTCAGTAATATCAAACATGGGCAGAGGGGCCAATCAAAGTGAGTCCCTTCACCTTGGACCTTTCTTCAATAATATCAAACTTGGGTAGAAGGGCCCTTCAAGGTGACTCCCCTCACCCTGATCCTTTCTTCAGTAATATCAAACTTGGACAAAGGGGCCACTTAAGGTGAGTCCCCTATCCTTGGGGCTTTCTTCAGTGGCATGTCAATCTTGGGCAGTGGGGCCACTCTAAATGGGCCCCTCACCCCAGTCTTCTAAAATTTTATTAACGAGTGAGCACCCTTCTATTTTAGTCCCCTCATGGAAAGTCTTTTATGTTCGGCAGACTAAAAGATTTTGGACGAAATCATTTCTCCATTTTGCAATATGAAAGGTTCGTTAGTCTCTTCATCATTGTTCTTGGTCCATTAAATGGTCCTGTCACCTCAACCTCCATTTATGGTCTTGAGGAGAGAACATACATCCCATCATTTAAGTAATCATTTATCTCTCTTTTAGCCTACAAACGTGTGTTTCCTTCTTAGTAAAAAAGGTTCGTTTAAACTTGAACTTCATTTTTTACCTTCACCGTCTCAACCCCTCAGATCTTATAGAGAGAAAGTAGCTCAAACATCCATAGCCATTTTCGATTTTTTAACCTTCAAGCACCGTATCAGTGGCATCTTCTTCCAAAAGCACCACTTCTTCCATTGCCTTTACCACCAACGAGTTTCTGGATGGCTCCTTACCCATTTCAGTCAGTCTCCAGGATTTTGGCCACCGGTGTAACCACCATGGACACGACGTTTTTTGGCATGGTTTCTGCCACTATGGATGGTTCGTCTTCTGGGGTGATTTTGGATGGAGGCCCTTCATCCATAGTTAATTTCTTAAAGTCACAAAAAGATTATCTAGCCAAGCGTTCCTCAAAGTATTTCGGTCTATATGGTCTTGCCCCCTACTTTTGGTCTTAGGACACTTTCATGTATTCCCTTGCAAATTTTGAGCATGAGTTTGTGGCAAAAATAGTGGAGTGACACCAAGTGGGTCTAGGTGAGTTCCCTGATATTCCCATCATTCTTCCTAATAGAGTTCTTAGAGTTAAAGTGGATAGAGGTGATTTCCCACACTCCAATATCAATCGTCAAGTTTGCAAAGGTGCCCAAATGAGTGAGACCTCTGGGTTGACCTCATCTTGGTCACCCCCTTGTACAAAGCTATTATCGAGGGGCTTGGTCTCACTAAAACCCTTGACGGTTTGAAGACATGCACATTTACCATACATGCCTCTACTTTCAATCTTTTAGCCCCTCGCTGGAGCAGAGATTCACACACCTTTATAATTGGGTGGGTGAATCCACTATAACCTTGGATGACATTTGAGAGCTTCTTGCCTTACTTAGGAGATCAAATTTTTACTCACGGTTAAGAACATGCCCTTGATAAGGAGATGATGAAAGATCTTCACTCAGGTCTTGGTGAATGCTCTAAGTATGTGGCTATCAATCAGACTGGTAGTACCTTGAACTCCTTTACCAAATGGCAAAGATATTGGTCTAAAGATTTCGAGTAGCTGCCCAAAGGGAAAGTTCGATCAGGGTGGCTAGGAGTTAAGAGGGCCCAAACATTAAGTCTCCCTCACACTTAGCTACTTCTTTTGTTACCTTTTTGAGCATATTATTATTCCCTGGTAGGCCAGATAACTCTGCTCATGAATTATTGTTCATATTGGTAGTGAGTCATGCTCGAAGGATGGTTATTCCCATCATAGCTTTGACTTTGGGATCCATTTACACTTGGCTAGATTGTGCCCATGTTGATGTCGAGAAATCTTGTGTCCTCCTGTAATACCCCATATTTTTATGCTATATTAAAATGGGGATTTATTAAATTTGATGTGAATTAATTATTCAATAAAAATTCGGAAATTAATTATGTTATAATTATTAACGTGATGAGAGTTAGTAATTATGGGAAAATTTGTCGAATATTACTCATGAGCAAAGTAATATATAATATTGGTTATATTGAATGTCACGAGTGAATAAAATGACAATTTTGGAAATTTGAGTCGGGACGCGCCTGTGTCGCGTCAGGACTAAATATTGTTAAATAAAAGTGAATATTTTATAAGTTGTTCGTATGGTCGTTTTGAGTGCGCCAACGCGTTCGGAAGGGTCGAGATAGTCCAAAAAGTGTGCCCGGGAGTTTAGTTTGGGTCTCTGAGCGTTTTTAGGCCTAATTAGTACCCCGAGAGGGCATTTTAGTCATTTTGTATTTTTGGGTAATTAAACCCACGAAAATTAAAGGGGTTATATAAGATATCTGGGTTATCATCTAGGGTTAGAAATCTCAAAACACTAGAACGGCCATTAGAGAAGAGAGGAGAGAGCTCTCAAGGCATTCCAAGGCTCAAAACTCAACCGTTTGCACCGCCGCCACCGCCAACGCGTAGATCACGAGACGTGGAATGCAACCACACCAATTTTGGCACCAAACCAGATTTCTGAAAATCCCAGGCAAGTGTTTATCTTGCTTATTTTGTTGATCCATCTTTCATATTGGTTTAGGAATGATTAGGATGATTTATATGGAAGAAAAACCCGATTTGAGTTAGGAAATTTCATGTAGTTATGGTTTGAATGAAAATTCTGGAAACCCTTTGTCATGTAGAGAATTAAACCACGAATTACGATGTGTATAAGAAGGAATTTCTGGAAAATAATTGTTAGAACCATGTTTAAGAGATTTCTAGGGTTCTTGTTATTTATATAAAATTTTGGGGTTGTTAATCCATGATTACTGATAGAAACCCACATGCTTTACGTAGGGAATTCTTAATATGATGATATGATATTAGTAGTATGAATTCTGGGTCGTTTGGGTATGAAAAATATGGAATTTGTTGAGGTTAGAAGATAAAACCCGTAACTGTAAAACTGCATATTTCGCAAACCTACTTGATCGATCGATCGAGCCCAAAGCTTCGATCGATCGAGCCCCAGACCTCGATCGATCGACCCCTCCTGGCAGACTCATGTTTTCCCTTCTTAATTAGTTGAAATTCACTTTAATGAGGAATAATTCATGGACACCCTTATAAATATGTTTTGAGAGATAAAGAGGACCAGTAGGGTATATGAATAAGTTTTGGGACCTTTAAGGTTAGACGAGAGTTGTATCCTTGGGAGATTTCATATATAAGAAACGATAAAACTACGTATTTAAAGTGAGAAGATTACGTAAAATTGTTACGAAAGAGAATAGATGAATACCTACTGAGTTTTTATAGGTGGGAGGATAAAACCATGAGAGTTATGTGGTAAGTTGGAATAATACCGAATCATGGTTAGAAACGAACTGTTACATGTGATAACAAATAATGAGATATGAGAAGTAATGTGGTAAGTATGGGATTTGAGAATATATCCAATATTGATATGGTAATATTAGTATAGTTATATGATTGTGTATGCATATGCTATCTATGTGTGAAAATATGCCCGCGCTACTTGCTATCCCTGAGGTTACTGCGCTGGGACGATCTTATCTCGTGTGCCTTATGGGGGATATTGACTCGTACCCTAGAAGATAGAAATCCTAGGTACAGGGTATCGAATCGGTAGTCACGGTCCTAAGAGATGTGAGGGTATGTACGGACCTCTTGGACTTGGAAACTATGCTTCGCCTCAATATTGTTTGTGTATGTATTTATACAGTTAGAGAGTGATTCAGAACTTGTATTCCCTTTAGTAAGATTGATACGGGGATTGGATAGCAGAGTATGCCCGCACCATAATTTTTATGTGGGGTGCTGTTAGAATATATATATTATACGAGTATTTAATATATATATATATGAACTTCTGAAATTTGGGAAACTGCCTACTGTGTTATGGTAAGTAAGACATGTATAATGACTCAAATTGGAAATACTTGTTTTGATAAGTATAATATGATATTGAAAAACTTTATGAGTCAATAAAGTTAAAATGAGCGTTTTGTACTAAATGAAATTATCCTTTTTGAACCATGAGGTTGTTAAATCTTAAATCTTGAGAGTCACCTAAGATAAGTTAAATCCTTGGGAAAAGATAGTGTGATACATGATGAGATAAACCAGTGGGAAGGTTAGTGCGATAGGAGTGCACATTAGAAGAGAGGTGAGAATTTTTTAAGAGAGTGTCACACTAATATGTTGTTGCATTGGCCTGTATCAATTTAAATACTTGCTAAACGAATTTTTAAATCATATACACTATCGGGCTCTGACCCGTTTCGATTCCTCTTTCTCTCTTGTATATATATGTATATATCACAGGTGCCCAGCCAGAGGGGCATCTTGCTTAGGATCCCTTGGAAGGAACGTGCTGCAGTTTAGGTGGGAGTTGCAGGCCACTTGATTAGACGATTTCATTTACTTGATTCCACTTCTATCATTCCCAGTTATTGGGGCATGTGTCGCCCTTTCCACTATTTATCTGTTTTATCGGGACATTTGTATTTCAGTTATTTCTAGTACTGTTACTATTGGGATTTATTCAGCATGTATGAATTACTTTAAGTTTTAAATGCTGGGATTTAGTTGTTGAATGTTTAAATTAATTGGATTATATGTTCCAGGATTATTGTGGTGTGATTCTTTAAATATTAAATTGTTGTAGATCATTAAATATTTATTTTCAAAATAATGTTTGGAAAGTAATGTAAAAAAAAATTGGTTTTGACACTTAGCTTAATTAAATAGGGTGTTAAATTTAGAAAAGTTATTTTTACGACAGTGATGCTAAGAATGAACCAACTGTTCACCGTGATTTTAATTTAATAAAGGAGTGATCGCCCGGTATTTAATTAGGTGGGGTGTCACACCTCCATGATGCCATTAATTTTACTAACTCCTTCATACTTATAGCCTTCCTTTTCAAGCGGTTCCCTAACTTTGACCCAGAAGCAAGAGCATGTCATAGTGAGGTTACTCGTATCACAAGATGGCACAATAAATCTCCAAATCACCTTTTGGAGCCTCTGGTAGATAATATTGATGAGTTTTGCTTCTTCTTGTACTGTAAGCGATCGAGTGGCATTCTTACATAGGGTTCCTTCTCAATCGATGGGGGCACCATCTACTGCCCCTCTGATATAGAGTCCATTTCTTCTTACCCACATATTGATGTGGTGACCAAGCTATTTCTAGGAACCCTTCCTTCCTTGATTGAGATGGGTTAAGGCATTGAGTTTTACAACTCAGAGAGAGTTATGAGGAAGTTTGGGTCTGACCAGAATGTTCATTCCCCCTTATATCCTTCGAGCACTTTCCCCTCAAAGTTATACTTTGAGGCTTATGCAAACTTTACCTTTGAGGGGATATTCCACAGGGTTGAGTATTTATGTGGTATGTTTGTGCCTCTACGCGACTACCTTTCTTCCGTTACTTACTTCGGGTTCACTTTATAATAGAGGCAGGTGGCCCTCATTCAAAATTATGTGAAGGACATTCCTTATGAAACCATCCCTACTAGTGTCCCCAATATTGACAAGTAGTAGGGTAAAAGGACCTAAAAAGAGTTGTGTCATCACAACACTATTGTGAAGACCCCTTTGAGTAGGTCACCCCAATCCTGGTGAGGCCTCTGCTCGATGAATCCATTTACACCAAACACCTTGAGCCAAAACCTATTAAGTCTAAATGGAAAGGAAAGGCCAAGACATTAGCTGCTTACAAAAGGAAACACCCTCACAACGATGTGCCAACTTCCATTCCTGCTCCTATTGTTGCTCATGTTTTCCCTCCCTAACCTGTGAGGATAATGGTAATCAAGAAAAAAAGAAGAAAATTGGTGTTGAAGTTGCTACTCATTCTCCTGCTCTAGACCAAGGATCTGATACTGATGATCTTGGTTTGGAGGAGACTTATAGGACTGTTTGTGAGCAATCTCAGGAGCCACACATCTCTTCCATTTCTAGTTGGTGAAGGTACTCTAGATAACTCCTCTTTACTTAGTTAAAATAGATCTCATGAGGTTTCACCTATTGACCCCCCTTCTTACTCATTTGAAGATGAACTAATTGACTATGGAAGCACTCCTTCCTATGATGAGAACAGTTCTTCTTCCAATGACGTGAGTGATATTTACCTTCAGGGTGAACATCATCCGCATGCATGTACTTTACCACTAGTTTCGAGGGAGTTTTCTAGCGAGGATACCATGATATATTCTCCTTTAGCCATGAGTCCCACCATTGGGCACCTTCCATATGGGTAGGGTACTAGATCGGATGTTATAAGTCTTTTTTCTTTTTATCTTGACTTCCTTTCCTTGGATTTTTACTTCATTAACTCTCATAGCTTTTGATTTTTTACTAACTTTGTCTTGCGATACTCCACAGGTTTCTTCTGTTGGGACGAGTTGTCCGAGCACCCTTTTCAATGGAAAAGAATTATATGCTCATTTTTTCTTTGGGTCTGGCTAGAGAGATTCATTACCTCCTCCCCATCAACTATTTATCTTTTCTTTTGCTCTTATAATGCTTTACTAACATAAGTTGCATATTTTTGCCTCGACAGCTTTCATATGTATACCCTATTAGCATGATGTCCTAATCTATGTCATCTACTTCATTTTAGGTACTCACTAGTTTCTTCAAGTCTTTTCACTCACTTATCTTTAAGTTTATCTTAATGCATATATTTTCTACACACTTACAAAGGATTGTGACTTCTAGTCGCATGGTTTCGCTGCTTACTTCTTCTACAATGGGAATATATGCAGCTGATCCCTCTACTTCATCTTTAGAGGTATTTTTATGATTTCTTACTTCCAACATTTTCTTTGCCTGACTTTATATGTAGGGCTAAACTCATATTGTCTTTGTCGCATTTGTCTTGTTCTTTTTACAGGGTTCTCTGTCACTTGCACACCCTTCTACTTGATGGATTGCTTTTCCCACTAGGGTTGTTATTACAGGGATACCATCCTATGTGAGGATATATATCCCCCGGGTTTGGTTGCCTACGGATAACAGGCCCCAAATTCATCCCCTTTATTTTCAGTTGGTCTTCATTATCGCTTCCAGCGAGCCTGTCCCACAGGTTATTGGATGATCTCGTGTATTAACCAAATGATTGGCATTATTTTTTTCTTTGACTATGTTCATCTCTAACATAATTGTTAATGAGTAGAATACCACTGCTACGTCAGTTATTCCGGTTCATGGCACTAGATCGCCAATAACTTCTATGGCCGCTTCTCAAGTGGCCTTTGCAACTATTAAGGGCCCTTCTGCCATAAGTTCCGATGGAAGCACCATCATAGTGCCTATCCCGGTATCTTAACTTCAATAGTTTTTATACATTTTTCTTCACTATATATGAGATTTGTTAATAGTTATATCTTCCTTCATTCGCATATTGGTACTAGTGAGACCTCTTAATTTGCGGCTCCTGTCGTGAGTGATACAATAGTGACCTTCTAGGTACTATATATTTCCTATATAATAGTAGTTTTTTTAGTGACACCTTTTTTATAACACTTCTCTATTTTCTTACTTTCCATCAAGCCAGTATAGCTAAGGTCCCATTACCTACGGGACGTGTTGTGAGTTCTAGGGCAGTGACTCCCCAGGTATTTCTTCGCACATATTATTTCATTATGTTTGGGCTTCTTTCCTTTTCTTTATGCATGAGAATCTTTAACTCTTTCTAACATATTTGTAGTTATGGTACCTCTACCTGTGGGACCTATATCTTGGTTCTCATAGCGCTATGCCAGTTCCTATGCCCATGGTTGTCAAATCGCAAATCGTATCGTGAATCATTTACCCCCTAATCGCGAATCGTGAATCGAACTGTTCGAATCGGAATAAAATGATAAAAATGAAATAAAATATATGTAAATGGATTTAACACTATATAATTGGTAATGAAACATAATATGACAAAAAAAATAATCGTAGGATCTTCTCTCTTAGGTGGAAGCATATGTACCCCTCTAGGCTTAGGGGAAAGCTTTTTTTTCCTTTATTTCTTTCCTTAATGTAACACTTCTAATGTTTCTAATTTTCAGGATCCTGTGAGTGAGCCTACAGAAGCAACTGATAAGGAGGTGGAGAGTTATGCGGTCATCATTCAGATGGTGTTGTTGGTTCATGTGAGGAGTCCTCTTGCCTCCCTTGTGAGACCGAGTCTTGTAACACAAGTTGAAATCATATTGATGTGGAGACTCTTGGGGCCTTTATGAGGGAACTGTGGCTTCCGGAGTCGCCTAGGATATTCAAGATCCATGAGCTTGAGGTGATGGAGATGATATTTTAGCATCACCTTAAGGCATTCACGTCCCAGAGTGTTCTCAATATTAACAGCCTTACCATCTTCAACCTGAGATCGCTTACCAACCACATCCATAAATTCCTATCCACTCTGCCTACTGACTTGACCAGCGCACAGACTTCATTGTTCTTACAGGACCTCCATGATCTTCAGTGGGTCTATTATTTTCACCTGAACTGGCTCAATAATGTGGTTCGTCATTTTCTGAGTGTTTCATTTAGGAAGATGATGAGACTTCATATGCCCAGACAGTCTATGGCTCAACAGCGTCAGGCTGAGGCTACTTGGATTAGGGGTCCGATCCAGTCACTCCAAGCCAAGTTTGCTAAGCTTGAGGCTGGTGGGTCCGAGGATGAGCCCAAACTAGCCAAAATAGAGGACAAATTTATTCAATAGGCAAGTCCATCATATGCCGGTGTGCATTCGTGAAAGGACATGTTCTTCATTTTATCTAGCTGACAGCTCTTTTTTTTTTTTTTTTGGTATGTAGACTTTGCCTTGTAATTTTTTTTTTCATTTCCAATACATGTAAAAGACTCTCTTCATATTAATGAAAATGACTATTTGTCTTCATTTTGTCTCTATTTACTGTGTTACTTTGGCATGTATTTACTGTGACCTGATATATTTTCTGTGAGCATTTTTTCAACTAGAACTGCCCCATGATCTATGGGGTACTTGCATGAGATCTGAGCAAGCCATCATTTTAGAGTCGTCCCTTCTAACTACGAGGAATTTTGTAATATATTATATATATATATATATATATATATATATATATATTTGGGGGATAACTTGGATTGTGGGGTGACCCGTTCTCCTTCCAATATACATTGGAGAATTTTTTTTAAAAAATGAACTAAGTAAATAATTACTCTTTATTTATATTAAAAATTCCCCTAGTCTGTGGTGTCCTTGTTCCAAACCTTAACTTGGAAACTTTTACTTCTTTTTTCTAAAAATAACAATCTTAGAGAGGGGGTAGAACCCTTTTTTTGCATTTTCATATAAACTAGCAAGTAGAACTTACTTTCTTGAGAATAGAGGCTAGAACTTTTTCTCCGGGTTATAAATATGTAGGGAATAGTGAAAGAAAAAAAATATTTGAAGGACAGTCTCTTACTGGTCAGTGGAAGTAGTTAAATTGTTGTGTCTATAGGGACTTTTCTTACTATACTTTACCTTTGCGATAAATTTACCCTTAAGTATAATGAGGAAAGTTCCTTTTGTCATGGAACCTCTTTTAATCTAGTAGAGAGTTTTACTATTATTGTGTTTAAGAAAGAGAAAATATTAATTTGGTGTACCCACCTCATAAAGTAGGTAAATGAATCGTGCAAAAATTATCAATAACGATCAAAATAATTGGTATTTATTCTTTTGTTTTGTATATTATTTACAAAAAATTTCTTATGACTATCTTTATAAAAACATATTTTTGTATTTAGAGCAGGCTATTCAAACTTTCAAAAGAAATGAAACTTGGCAAGAACTAGAAGTATTACTTCTTCAACCACTTACAGTTTATGGACTAAAGGAATTCACTCTCAGGCTCGAAGATTTGGCAATAACCTTACTTGCCTAACCCTCGCACCACAAAGCGGCCTTCCCAGTTCGGCTTGAATTTAGACGCTGACATGCTCCGCAAATGGTGAGTGGATGCCCACAAAAATAAGTTTCTTACCTAGAAATCCCTAGGCTTAACCATATTTTCATAAGCCCCAGATAGCTATTGAGTATATACTTTGAAGTTCTCCTTGGCCTCGTCTCTATACACATTCAATGCTTCCAAATGCACATGTCGGGGATTTGGTATGAGTCCATTGCTTAAAGCCACTCTAGTTGAGGATACCACTAACTCCACTGGTAGGACAACTTCGGTCCCTTAAATAAGTGATTTGATGTTCTATAGGCCCATAACACCATCGATAATTTTTTGTCCCACTCTCTCGGCATGTCTTCTAGCATCTTCTTTAGGATGTTAATTAGTATCTTATTCATGTCCTCTGCTCGAACATTCCCTTTTGGATATTAGCTGTTATGCATAATCTTGTATTTGTCCATTAGGACCCCCATCTCTATGCATACAAACTGCTTCCCATTATCTGTGAGGATCCCCTTCGGGATACCTAACCTACATATTATGTAATCCTTAATGAATTGGGTCACCACTTGGGAAGTCACCCTCCTCAGGGGGATTTCTTCTGCCCATTTGGTGTATATCTCTGTATAAATTAAGATGAAAGATTTGTCATGAAAGGCTAGGTCAATCTTACTTAATAGATGAAATGCCCAACTGTGGCAGGGGTATGGGTTATTAAGCATTGTAGACTGACTGAGGGGTCATGCACCATAGTACCATGTACTTGACATTCCCTGCACCTTTTCACATAATGGATAGAATTAGCCTCCATTTGTTGGCCAATAATATCCTAGTGTCATCAATTGATCGCACAACTTAGCTTCTCCCATGAGAGAAGGCTTATAGGCATCCTTTAAAACCTTTTTAGTATCCCCCTTGGCCACACACTTTAATGGTCTCTAATTATATCCTCTTTTATAGAGTTCCTCGTATACTATGTAGAAGTGGGTTGATCTCTTCTTCAAGTAGATCTCATCTTCCTTTTTTATTGGCAGTTTTCCATACTTTAGGTATAATATGTAGGGTTACCTCCAATCTTCAAATTCTTCCACAAATTTGTCCTTGACACTTTAAGCCACCCTACTATGGACGAGAAGCCTCTATGCTCATAGTGGTCAATAATAGTCCCCTGCTGTAACTAACGATAAAAGGGAATGTTTGTATCTCCGCGATGCCTCTCATGCATTGCTATCAGCCTCTCTTTGGCTTCTTCTTCTCCTATCTTCATCTTTCCTTCTCTTTTCTCTATTTATGTAACTATGGGTCACCTCTAATCATCCGACTCATCACTTGGAAATAAAGCCATTACTGTAATTGGCACTGTCCTTCTCCAGACTATGATGGTGGCTTTTTACCCTTCTATCTCTAACCTTCGTGCTATAGTGGCTAATGCATCAGGGTGACGATTTCTTGTCCGAGCGTGCCTCTTAGTTATCACTTTTAAGAATTTTCTAAGCAGTCTTTGAATAAGTTATCGATACGGGACTAGGTTCGCATGTTTGAGGGAGAACTCTCCGCTTACTTGCTTCACTACCATATTATAGTCCCCTCCAATGCACAACACCTTTATCCCCCTCCTCGATGCTTCTAATAGACCTAAGATAAGATTTTCATATTCTGCTTCATTATTTGAACACTTAAAATTAAGCTTAAAAGAGAGAGTGACTTTTTCCTTACTGGTTGAGAGAATAATGCTTGCTCTATCTATCCCTTGGATGTAGGAATCGTCAAACTTCATCTTCCATTCCTCTATGTCCCCAGCTAAGGAGGCCTGGAAGTTCTCTCCTAGTAATTCTTCGCTAGGAGGCTTGAAATTCTAGTTGTGGAAGTGAGCTAACAGATCATCTACTACTTGAATCTTGATTTCTATTAGAGTCATTCACTTCAAATCGTACATAGATAGGATTAGGAACCACCTTGATTCTCTTCCTACCAAGACCGTTTGTGCCAGGAGGTAGTTAATAGGACCGTACTTGATGATGATATGTACTCTGATGGTCAGTGTGTAGTGCCTCAACTTCTGGGCAACAAATACCAAAGTTAGGCAATGCCTCTCCACACTAGTGTATCTGGATTGGGTGCTCAAAATTATAGGCAACAAGTAGTATACGGTTCTCTTTACCCTTTCTCTTTCTTAAGCGAGTAGGGATCCTATGGACCTCTATGTCGAAGTTATGTAGAGCAGCAGTGGTGAGCCCCCTTCTGGTGGCACCATAGGTGAAGGTGATATTAATATCTCTTTAATTTTCTAATAATCTTTCTTCTGTTCATCTCCCCAAACCCATTTGTCATTTTCCTTCATCAGCAGAGCAAATGGGTGGGTCACCTCCGCCAGTGATGGTATAAATATCCTTAGGTAAGAAACCTTCCATAAGAAAATTTTATGCTACCTTTGGCTCTTTGGTGGTGGCATCAATAGGATGATCGTCTTCTTTTCCTCATCCACCTGTACCCCCTTTCGATTTACTATAAAACCCAGGAAATTTCCTACCGTTATCCTAAAAGTGCATTTTGAAGGGTTTATTTTCATCTTATACTTGCGGCACCTTTCAAACACCCGCCTCAGATCTTGGATGTGCCTGATCTCCTTCTTTAACTTAAACACTAGATCATCCACATAAAACTCTAATATATTATGAAACAAATCATGAAATATTGCCATCATAGTATGCTGATACATGGCACAAGCATTCTTTAGCCCAAATGGCATGATAGTATAATGGAAGTTCCCTAATAGGGTGCTAAAAGCAATTTTTTTACATCATCTGGATACATTCTAATCTGGTTATAGCCTACATATCCATCCATGAAACTATAGATTTTATGGCCCACGGTGGCGTCCACCAAGTTATCAATGTTCGGTAATGGAAATTCATCTTTTGGGCAGGCCCGATTCAGGTCTCAAAAGTTTACACAAATTCTTATCTGGCTCTTATCCTTCTTATTTATAGGAACAATACTGGAGAGCCATATTGGGTGTTAGATGGGCTTAATCGACCCTTCTGCCAATAGTTTTTCCACTTTTGCTTTGATCTTCAAGTCTAAATCCATTTTGTATGTGCGAGTGTCTTGCCTTACTGGCAGTTCAATTCGTGAGAACTCGCCTCTGGGTCGATCCCAGGAATTTTGATATTCTTCCATGCAAATATGTCCGTGAATTCCCTAAGCAAACCAATTTTCTCTTCTCTTTGCCTTGGATTAGACCTTTTGAGATTAGAATGGGTCGTTCTTCCCTCCTCTAATCACAAGTTTGTTTCCTCTAACTCCTGAAGGTTCTCCTTAGGATCATCTTACAAATACATTCTAGTTCTTATTAGGGTTCTTTCAAATTCTCAACGATGTTTGATTCATCTACTACGAAGCACTCTGGTGCTGGGTCCACGCTCTCATCCTAGAATTATAAGTGGTATATAACTTTCCCGTTTGGGACCACAACCTTCTTGTATGTGAGAAATGGTATAACCACTTCCTCATACTTCCTCTTTTCTTTTCCTGTTTCTTCTTGTGGAATCACTCTTTAACTCAGTCAATCATGGATGGACATTTTTGGCTGAGCATCTCCTCCAACCACCTACATCCCCTCTAACTTCCTTGCTAAGTTTCTTATTTCTTTATCCAATTCAGTGTAGAATGCCGCATCCAATAGATGGGCCTCTTCAATGATAAATGGTTTCTCTATCGCTTTTGTTACTATCTCAATACCGAAAATGTTGGCCTTAGTGCACTAATGATATATTGAGGGCACTATTTCGTGAGTGTGCATCCACACTCGCCCTATCCGAAGTTGATTGTTGGTATATGCATTGATGATATGAAACTTAAAAATGAAAATGAAATTACCCAGCTTGATTCACACGTTCACATAGCCTAGTGACTGCATGCTAGCGCTATCAAACCTCAAAATCACCAATGGCACTGGTACTGTATTTGTAATACCCCGTATTTTTATGCTATATTAATTTGGGGATTTATTAAATTTAATGTGAGTTAATTATTTAATAAAAATTCGGAAATTAATTATGTTATAATTATTAACGTGACGAGAGTTAGTAATTATGGGAATTTTTTTGAATATTACTAATGAGCAAAGTAATATGTAATATTAGTTATATTAAATGTCACGAGAGAATAAAATGACAATTTTGGAAATTTGAGTCGGGACGCGCCCGTGTCGCGCCGGGACTAATTATTGAAAAATAAAAGTAAATATTTTATAAGTTGTTCGTATGGTCGTTTTGAGTGCGCCAACGCGTCCGGAAGGGTCGAGATAGTCAGAAAAGTGTACCCGGAGGTTTAGTTTGGGTCTCGGGGGTTTTTTAGGCCTAATTGGTACCCTGGGAGGGCGATTTGGACATTTCACCTTTTTGGGTAATTAAACCCACGAAAATTCAAAGGGTTATATCAGATATTTGGATTGTCATCTAGGGTTAGAAACTCTAAACACAAGTGACGGCCATAGGGGAGGAAGGAGAGAGCTCTCAAGGCAAATTCAAGGCCCGAAATCCACCCGTTTGCACCGCAACCACCACCAACGCGTAGATCGCGCAACGGGCTACGCAACCACACCAAAAACATCTGCAAATCAGAACGTCGAAAATCCTAGACAAGTTTTTATCTTGCTTATTTCATTGGTGCATCCTTCATATTAGTTTAAGGATGATTAGGGATGAATTTCATTGAAGAAAACCTAAATTGTGATAGGAATTTGCATGTAGTGTTGACTTAAACCTTATTCTGGAAATTGTTGGTCATGTAGGAGAATAATCCACGAAAATTTAACGTAGTATAAGAAGGAATTTCTGGAAAAACAGATTGGAACCATGATTTAGAGATTTCTAGGGTTCTTGTATATTTAGATGAATTATGGCATGATTAATCCATGTTTAGTGACGTAAATTGACATGCTTTACGTTGAAAATACCTAATATGATGATATAAGGTTAGTAGTATCAATTCTGGGACGATTGGGATTAGAAAATATGGAAATTGTTGAAGTTTGGAGATGAAACCCGTAACTGCAGAATTTCAGTTGTCGCAGACCTGCTTGATCGATCGATCGAGCCCAGAGCTTCGATCGATCGACCCCTCCTGGCAGACTCCTATTTCCTTTTTAAATGAGTTAAATTCAATTTATTGTGAGATAATTCTTGGGCATCCTTAATAAAATGTTTTGGGAGATAGGGAAGACCAGTAGGACATGTGAATAGATTTTGGGACCCTTGATGTCGGGCAAAGATTGTATTTTGGGATAATTACATAAGGGTCGGTGAATTTATGATTTAAAGAGAGAGACACGTAAGAGAGTTACTTTGGGACAAATGTGTATATCTACTGAATTTTATACTTGGGAGGATAGAATCCAGGAGCGTTATGTAGTAAGTGGAAAAGTTCCTCAAATTAAAGTAAGACGTGAATGGTTATACGTGATAACTAAATAATGAGAAATAAATACGAATGTTGTAATTATGGGAATTGAGAATATACCCATTATTGATATGGTAATATTAGTATAGTTATATGATTGTGTGTGCATATACTATCTATGTGTGAAAATCATGCCCACGCTACTTGCTATCCCTGAGGTTGCCGCGCTGGGACGATCTTATCCTGTGTTGCCTTATGGAGGATATTGACTCGTACCCTAGAAGATAGATATCCTTGGTACAGGCTATCGACGTGATAGTTCAGACGGTCCTAAGAGACGCAGGCATGTGCCATCCTCTTAGAGACTTGGAATCTATTCTTCGCCTCAATATTGTTTGTGTATGTATGTTAATACAATTCGAGAGTGATTCCGAATGTATTCCCCTCAATATGAGTGATATGGGGCTTTGGATAGTAGAGTATGCCGCACCATAGTTTATTTGGGGTGCTGTTATAATATATATATATTATACGAGTAGTTAATATATATATGAAATTCTGAAATCTGGAACTGCCTACTGTGATTTGATATGTAGGACATGGTTGATGACTCAAATTGCAAATACTTGTTTTTAGAAAGTATAATAATGACACTGGAAAACTTTATTGATTAATAAAGTTAAAATGAGAACTTTGGTTATTAATTGAAATATTCTTTTCAAACAATTGTATCGTTAAATTTTAAATCCTGCGAATAACCTAAGATAAGTTAAATCATTGGGGAAAGATAGCGTGATATATGATGAGATAAACCATTAGGAGGGTTAGTGCGATAGGAGTGCACATTAGAGGAGAGGTGAGACTTTCTCAAGAGAGTGTCGCACTAATATGTTGTTGCATTGGCCTGTATCAATTTAAATACTTGCTAAATAATTTTTAAATCATATACACTATCGGGCTCTGACCCGTTTTTCCCTCCCTCTCTCTCTCCCTTGTATATATATGTATGTACTACAGGTGCCCAGCCATAGGGGCGTCTTGCTTAGGATCCCTTGGAAGGAACGTGCTGCAGCTTAGGTGGGAGTTGCAGACCACTTGCTTAGACGATTTCACCTACTTGATTCCACTCCTATGATTCCTAGTTATTGGGGCATGTGTCACCCTTTGCACTATTTATCTGTTCTGTTGGGACATTTGTATTTCAGTTATTTCCAGTACTGTTACTTTGGGATTTACTCAGCATGTATGTTTTACATTTAGTTTTAAATGTTAGGATTTTGGATGTTGAATGTTTAAAGTAATTGGATTATGTTCCAGGATAATTGTTGTATGATTCTTACTTAGTAAAAATGTGGTGAGTAATTAAATAAATAAGTTTTCTTTAAAAATATAATTTGGTTAGAAAGGTTAAAAATGGTTTTGACACTTAGCTTAATTAATTAGGGTGTTAATTTGGAAAAGTTTATTTTTACGACAGTGATGCTAAGAATGAACCAACTGTTCACCTTGATTTTAATTTAATAATGGATTGATCGCCCGGTATTTAATTAGGCGGGGTGTCATAGGTGGTATCAGAGCATCAATTTCTAGTGTCCTTAGGATCTGTACGGCTTATTATGCTTTCACCGTTGCTTTGTTTGATATAGAGCCCTATGTTTAGGATTGTCGATTCCTTTGACGAGATTTCGTTCTCCTGCTATAATGCGTATACATTAGTGAATTTTAATTTCGTTTGGATGTGTGCGTGTGCCGAGCGATGACGGATGTCAGAAGAGGACCGTTAAGCGTACATCAGGAGGCAGGGCTCAGTTGAAATTATGAAATATATCCGATGATGATGACCGTAGTCGAGGTCACCTCCATTATGGCACGAGAAGCCACGACTAGAAAGGCGACTAAGGTGCAACAATGATTTTCAAATGCTGTTAAAGTCAAATGAGGTGCGAGGGTAAACTTACCCAACGCATTACAAAAACGTGTAGAGACTGTCAGTGGTAAATTTTAGAAACGTGAAAAATTGTATGTGTTTACCAAAGAAGGTAAAGTATCCAAGCCTTTAATATAGGACGGAGTGTGGCAAACTGAAAGTGAAAATTTAGGGAAAATTTTCTTGGCTTTCGGGACGAAGTTATAATGGTTGGAGTCAACCATCAATTTTGTAAATGGAATGCTATGCCTATAGGAGAACCTTAGGTACAGTGATGACCGTATGTTCCTTCCTCAACTGTTCCGGATGATAAGCAAACGTGGTTCTGAACTCATCGAGAGAAGGCATGCAGGGGTCCATTCATGAATATGAATCTTAACCGTTAGCGAATTTTGTATCGAAAGATGTAGATACAAGTGGGGGAAACAACTCCGAGTGGGAGATCGACACGTAGTAATAGTTGATAACACTCAAAGAGGTAATTCTGATGGACGACCGATTCAGAGGTTGACAATGTCATATTCTGTCAATATAGATGATAACGCTTCTTTGTGGGGGCAGTTAAAGGAAATCAAAAAATTTAGTCGAGAATAAGACTGAATACAACGGTGGTGGTATAACACCACAAAAGGACGTGGATACACATCAGGAAAACCATTTAAATGCTTCAGATAGTTAAATGATTACCAAGTGATGGTAAATTCAGTAAGTACTATCATAGATAGTAACATGATCTTTATGACCTAAAAAGCTAAGAGAACAACCGGGATGGCTAACAGGAATCGAGTTTACAAAAGTTCGAGAGAAGGACAATCCTAACCTGGTTAGTAGGACAGGTGATAAGTGAATTATGTATTGAGATATTTTGTGCCGAGTGAGATCGCTCACGATAATATGTTCCAAAATGAGAAAAAGGATAGGAATACGGTGCCTAGTAAGGCAACGATTAAAATAATTTTGTTTTGGTTTGAGTAGACGTGTTACGTCCAGAAACCACTTGCGCAGTCAAGACGATTGGCAATGTGGAAGTATAAGTTGTATCCTCAGAGGATGAGGCGTGTTTATGTGACACGAGCAAGTCACCATATTTTGTTCATTGCTAGATTAGCATGTGAGACGAGTTTAATGCATATCATTATAAATGTTACCATTTTGTGAATATTTTTCCTTAGTATAGCGGGATTTTTCTTTGGTGCTATCCGCGGAGGATGAATGAGTATATTAACAGCGTTTTATACTCTATTGAGGTTACTCGTTGTAATGATGCGATACACGAGTGTGATATTATCTTTGTTAAAATGTTATAGAAATGGTTAGTACGATAATGAGCATTTATTGCAAGGCTATCAGAGTGGTTGCATTAGCGCAACATGTTTTATGTTTGTTTTGGCGAGGCTTTACCTGTAAGAAGGTTGGACTCTCACTTATATTATCTATCCTAGAGACTTCGGAGGAGATAGTGGGCTCGAGATATTCAATGCCAAAGTATGTATAGATTTTGTCAGTATAATTCCGTATGTATCGGGATTTACCGTTGAGCGAAAAGATTTGACTCAGTATTATGTTTAGCACTCCGGACTTAGTGATAGGAAAAATGCATTGTTATATTTAACCTTTAGAGATGTGGGAGTTAATATTTATACCCCTATTATTAGGGAAAGGAATTTCGAGAATTCCGAGTGTAAGTATTCGAGGTTTATGAAATGCTATTCCCACCAACCTATACTGAACAATAGTGCAATTAGTCAAACGTTCTTTGTTAAGCATAATTACGGGAGAAATTGTAATTTTCTGTTAAGAGACGAAATAAAGGGGTACATGCCACGGACGGAGGACCTAACGGATTTTGATAACCGACAATGCTAGGTAGTAGTGTATCGGGGGGGGGGGGGGTTCCTTGTTTGGATTTCGCTCTGCGAGACATCCCACGCATGAAACTTAGCATAAGGTTGGAAATAGGGAGACGTTTGGTCATTATTCCATGAGCTCGGTACCCTGGTCGAAATGGGATCAAGTAATTATGTATGTAAGTTGGAAGTTGAATTTTGTTTTAAAGCCACTGGAGCCGGATTGTGTGGTAAGAAATCATTGAAAGTTATTCCCACGAATTGAGGGGTGGAACGATGATAAGGAGAATTTAAGAATTTTGATTTCTAGGGTGATTGAGAGTACCCAAATGTCATAACCGCGTACATAACACAAGGTGAATAAAGAGTTGGAATGATTTTTACCATGGATTATCTGGAAAGAACTTTATATTATACAAAAGAGATGACCTGTAATTATTTTGATGAATAGAGCGTTAGTGACTTATTTTGGTTGTTGTACCTATTTGGGAAAATTGTTGTACTTATCTGAGGAAGGTTGAGAACTATTAGTCCTCTTTTATTGTCATGGAATTTGAATGCCATATTCCTTCTATTCCGTTGAATATAGTAAGTCCTACAGATGAGTATCACGTCGTTCGCTCTCCCAGGGCAGTCGGAGTGCTGCAAAAATGTGGGCATCTTGGTTAACTACAGTTAAAATAGTCCGAGTCGAAAGGACGTGGTAATAAACGTGTGAAATATATGTTTGTGGGACTAGTATAACGAAGTGGAAGTGATGGAGTGGATTAAACGTCACATGAGGGGCCATAATCCATACATAAGTGTGCAATTAGAATAGCACGCCCTAACTTGATTGGAAGGCTGTGGGAAGCCATTCAAGAATTGGTATTCCTTGAATAGAGTAGAATTTAATTATTATGAAGCACACCCGGAGCAGAGTTGTTATTAGTCAAGTGTGAGAGCGACTTGCGCATACAAAGAGTAATGATGTTAGTATAGTATAAGAGATCCAGAAGTGCTCTTCGTGGAGAGAAGAACACGGTTCGGAACTTTCGGCATACTCCAAGGAAGGAAGGGGAGTATTACGTGTCACTTAATGTGAGACATTTCAAGGGAAGAATTGATGTTTAGAGAGACGTAGTGAGTAGTCTCTACATGCACTGCCCATAGGTAAGGTTTGGTTGAAAGAGGAGAATCAACCAAAGAATTTTGTGTTTATCAAAAAAATTCCTGAAATTGGAAGAGGTTGGTAAAGTCGGTAAAGTTCTTGGATGGGTTGTCATCCTCAAAATAAGATCAAGGGTTTACCCCGAACATGTGAATTAAATCGCCAAGAAGGAAGTGATTGATATTCCTTTGGGCTGGCTTACAATATTAACTAGTATGTCCCAGACTTCCTTTGAAAGGAAGGATCGCGCCAGTGCGTGGTCCGGCGCAGTATAAATTTCTGAATCAGGATGAGATTGGTGAATCCCACCTTTGAAATGGGATTTCAGGAACCATCGGAGATAAGATTTCGTTTCGAGTAGGATGTATCACCCTTAGCCAGGGAATAAGCGCATGGTGATTAAAGATTAGTGGAGCCACGTGAAAGAAATTTTGGAATCTTGGTACGATGATTTCAAGTATGCTCTGTAGAAGCGCTCGTACCTGTTTGTCGCATACAAGGTACTTATTAAGGTTTGTTATGGAAGAACCTCGACTATTCTCCTTCCGTACGTTTAGAGGAGAGTAGATAATCAGAATTTTTGATCGGTCGAGAAAATTTCCAATATCTATGGTGGAATTCCACGACTGTTTTAGGCGGTCAGGAGTGGTCAAATGTTCGTATGATCTTCTCTGAATGGGATTTTTGTGTATGAATAAATACGAGTAGTTTGTCATGTAGTGAGGTGCGGCCTCCTAATGAATGTGAGATAAGGAAATTATAACGTATAGGCGTGACCTATGCGAATGTTGTCGGGTGGGAGCACAATGTGAAGTGTCTCCAATGAGAATGCAAAACAATGTTGCTGTGAGGAAAAAGCTATAATGATGGAGCGCCGTACTATGTAGATAATTTGCGTACTGACAAGGATATCCAGATTTGTTCTTACCAGGTATGCCTTGTTTTCCGAATTTCGGGACGAAATTCCGTTATTAGGGGGGGAGTATGTAATACCCCGTATTTTTATGCTATATTAATTTGGGTATTTATTAAATTTAATGTGAGTTAATTATTTAATAAAAATCCGGAAATTAATTATGTTATAATTATTAACGTGACGAGAGTTAGTAATTATGGGAAATTTGTTGAATATTACTAATGAGCAAAGTAATATGTAATATTAATTATATTAAATGTCACGAGAGAATAAAATGACAATTTTGGAAATTTGAGTCGGGACGCGCCCGTGTCGCGCCGGGACTAATTATTGATAAATAAAAGTAAATATTTTATAAGTTGTTCGTATGGTCGTTTTGAGTGCGCCAACGCGTCCGAAAGGGTCAAGATAGTCAGAAAAGTGTACCCGAGGGTTTAGTTTGGGTCTCGGGGGGTTTTTAGGCCTAATTGGTACCCCAGGAGGGCGTTTTGGACATTTCACCTTTTTGGGTAATTAAACCCACGAAAATTCAAAGGGTTATATCAGATATCTAGATTTTCATCTAGGGTTATAAACTCTAAACACAAGTGACGGCCATAGGAGAGGAAGGAGAGAGCTCTCTAGGCAAATTCAAGGCCCGAAATCCACCCATTTGCACCGTAACCACCACCAACGCGTAGATCGCGCAACGGGCTACGCAACCACACCAAAAATATCTGCAAATCAGAACGTCGAAAATCCCAGGCAAGTGTTTATCTTGCTTATTTCATTGGTGCATCCTTCATATTAGTTTAAGGATGATTAGGGATGAATTTCATTGAAGAAAACCTAAATTGTGATAGGAATTTGCATGTAGTGTTGACTTAAACCTTATTCTGGAAATTGTTGGTGATGTAGGAGAATAATCCACGAAATTTTAACGTAGTATAAGAAGGAATTTCTGGAAAAATAGATTGGAACCATGATTTAGAGATTTCTAGGGTTCTTGTATATTTAGATGAATTATGGCATGATTAATCCATGTTTAGTGACGTAAATTGACATGCTTTACGTTGAAAATACCTAATATGATGATATAAGGTTAGTAGTATCAATTCTGGGACGATTGGGATTAGAAAATATGGAAATTATTGAAGTTTGGAGATGAAACCCGTAACTGCAGAATTTCAGTTTTCGCAGACCTGCTTGATCGATCGATCGAGCCCAGAGCTTCGATCGATCGACCCCTCCTGGCAGACTCCTATTTCCTTTTTAAATGAGTTAAATTCAATTTATTGTGAGATAATTCTTGGGCATCTTTAATAAAATGTTTTGGGAGATAGGGAAGACCAGTAGGACATGTGAATAGATTTTGGGACCCTTGACGTCGGGCAAAGATTGTATTTTGGGATAATTACATAAGGGTCGGTGAATTTATGATTTAAAGAGAGAGACACGTAAGAGAGTTACTTTGGGACAAATGTGTATATCTACTGAATTTTATACTTGAGAGGATAGAATCCAGGAGCGTTATGTAGTAAATGGAAAAGTTCCTCAAATTAAAGTAAGATGTGAATAGTTATACGTGATAACTAAATAATGAGAAATAAATACGAATGTCGTAATTATGGGAATTGAGAATATACCCATTATTGATATGGTAATATTAGTATAGTTATATGATTGTGTGTGCATATACAATCTATGTGTGAAAATCATGCCCGCGCTACTTGCTATCCCTGAGGTTGCCGCGCTGGGAAGATCTTATCCTGTGTTGCCTTATGGGGGATATTGACTCGTACCCTAGAAGATAGATATCCTTGTTACAGGCTATCGACGTGATAGTTCAGACGGTCCTAAGAGACGCAGGCATGTGCCATCCTCTTAGAGACTTGGAATCTATTCTTCGCCTCAATATTGTTTGTGTATGTATGTTAATACAATTCAAGAGTGATTCCGAATGTATTCCCCTTAATATGAGTGATATGGGGCTTTGGATAGTAGAGTATGCCGCACTATAGTTTATTTGGGGTGCTGTTATAATATATATAAATTATACGAGTAGTTAATATATATATGAAATTCTGAAATCTGGAAATGCCTACTGTGATTTGATATGTAGGACATGGTTGATGACTCAAATTATAAATACTTGTTTTGAGAAAGTATAATAATGACACTGGAAAACTTTATTGATTTATAAAGTTAAAATGAGAACTTTGGTTATTAATTGAAATATTCTTTTCAAACAATTGTATCGTTAAATTTTAAATCCTGCGAATAACCTAAGATAAGTTAAATCATTGGGGAAAAATAGCGTGATATATGATGAGATAAACCATTAGGAGGGTTAGTGCGATAGGAGTGCACATTAGAGGAGAGGTGAGAATTTCTCAAGAGGGTGTCGCACTAATATGTTGTTGCATTGGCCTGTATCAATTTAAATACTTGCTAAACAATTTTTAAATCATATACACTATCGGGCTCTGACCCGTTTTTCCCTCTCTCTCTCTCTCTTGTATATATATGTATGTACTACAGGTGCCCAGCCACAGGGGCGTCTTGCTTAGGATCCCTTGGAAGGAACGTGCTGCAGCTTAGGTGGGAGTTGCAGACCACTTGCTTAGACGATTTCACCTACTTGATTCCACTCCTATGATTCTCAGTTATTGGGGCATGTGTCACCCTTTCCACTATTTATCTGTTCTGTTGGGACTTTTGTATTTCAGTTATTTCCAGTACTGTTACTTTGGGATTTACTCAGCATGTATGTTTTATATTTAGTTTTAAATGTTGGGATTTTGGATGTTGAATGTTTAAAGTAATTGGATTATGTTCCAGGATAATTGTTGTATGATTCTTACTTAGTAAAAATGTGGTGAGTAATTAAATAAATAAGTTTTCTTCAAAAATACAATTTGGTTAGAAAGGTTAAAAATGGTTTTGACACTTAGCTTAATTAATTAGGGTGTTAATTTGGAAAAGTTTGTTTTTACGACAGTGATGCTAAGAATGAACCAACTGTTCACCTTGATTTTAATTTAATAAAGGATTGATCGCCCGGTATTTAATTAGGCGGGGTGTCACAGGTGGTATCAGAGCATCAATTTCTAGTGTCCTTAGGATCTGTACGGCTTATTATGCTTTCAGCGTTGCTTTGTTTGATATAGAGCCCTATGTTTAGGATTGTCGATTCCTTTGACGAGATTTCGTTCTCCTGCTATAATGCGTATACATTAGTGAATTCTAATTTCGTTTGGATGTGTGCGTGTGCCGAGCGATGACGGATGTCAGAAGAGGACCGTTAAGCGTACATCAGGAGGCAGGGCTCAGTTGAAATTATGAAATATATCCGAGGATGATGACTGTAGTCGAGGTCACCTCCATTATGACACGAGAAGCCACGACTAGAAAGGCGACTAAGGTGCAACAATGATTTTCAAATGCTGTTATAGTCTAATGAGGTGCGAGGGTAAACTTTCCCAACGCATTACAAAAACGTGTAGAGACTGTCAGTGGGAAATTTTAGAAACGTGAAAAATTGTATGTGTTTACTAAAGAAGGTAAAGTATCCAAGCCTTAAATATAGGACGGAGTGTGGCAAACTGAAAGTGAAAATTTAGGGGAAATTTTCTTGGATTTAGGGACGAAGTTATAATGGTTGGAGTCAACCATCAATTTTGTAAATGGAATGCTATGCCTATAGGAGAACCTTAGGTACAGTGATGACCGTATGTTCCTTCCTCAACTGTTCAGGATGAGAAGCAAACGTGGTTCTGAACTCATCGAGAGAAGGCATGTCAGGGGTCCATTCGTGAATATGAATCTTAACCGTTAGCGAATTTTGTATCGAAAGATGTAGATACAAGTGGGGGAAATAACTCCGAGTGGGAGATCGACACGTAGTAATAGTTGATAACACTCAAAGAGGTAATTCTGATGGACGACCGATTCAGAGGTTGACAATGTCATATTCTGTCAATATAGATGATAACGCTTCTCTGTCTACCCGCACACTCTGAATCTAACTCCACTTCGTATGTTTGTGCATTACATATATACTCTTCTTCAAATGTTCCTCCCTCATCCAGGGAAAGAACTACATCTTCTCAACCTCCCAAGGGGTTTTCTTACTCAACCCGCTCATTTTTCTCCTCTTCTTCATCAGGGCTCAACCCCTTAAGTTCTTCACATATTCTCTCATTGCTCCACCATTCCTTCAGGACTTGAGATTCTTCTTCATTGTATGCCACTTCCATGTTGGCAGTACCATAGTGATGGGCTGGGAGGGTATTTTCATTGACATATACGGGTGGTATCTATAGAGTACCGTTATCCACTTGCTCGCTAATAATTCTCCATAAAAAAATAGTCTTTGTTACTATGCCAAACCCTCTCGTGAACCTCATAATACTTGGCATTTGCCTTCTCTATGGCTGTTAGGACTTTCCCATTAAAGTGAGGTGGACTTATTACTCCCTCTCAGACCGAAGTGCGAAAATAGTCCATGGCCTCCGTTACACTACATGGCAGCGGTGGTGGAACATCGTATCCAAACTTCCTTTTTTCTAGACTACTTCATTTGAACACTGAGCCTCCCTTCTTGACCTTCAAGTTCCTATCTATGTAGTTAATGGCTTGTCTTCAAGATACCTAAAACCTTCCTGAGGTTAGAGGTACTTGTGTCTTCCATCTTGACGATCTGAGTTTGATGATCATTGCGATATTATTGGTTGCTCGTGTGAACTCTCTAAACGTCCCATCCCATTTATCATTAACCAAGTGGATTTTATACTCCTTTAGGAGTCCCTTAATGTATATCTGTAATAGTCTTGATTCAGTTACATCTTCATAAATATTTAACACCCTCTCGCAAAAGCACTTGATATACTGCATCAGCTCCTCGCCTGATTTTTGGACCTCCTGAGCGAAGTGACATAATGTAAGCTCATCTTTCACTACAAAAAATTCCTAGTTGAACTATTTATGCATCTCTTCCCATGTTAGGATGTTGTTAGGTGTAAAGTAAGAAAACCAGGTGTATGCCTTCCCTATGACATTTTTTGAGAACTCTCGTAACTTCAGGTTTTTGTTATTATCATGCACTCCCAAGTACTCTACAAACCTCTTTACATGTTCTCTAGGGTTTTCTCCCTTTCCATTGAACTTGATGAATTTTAGAGGAGCATACCCCTCTAGTTATGGCTTTTCATTGATGTTTTCTCTGCAGCTCCTCGTACATGTGAGGGGCTTCTCTCTGAGAGGAAAGTAACTGATTTAACTCTTCCATAGTGAGAACCTAGGAAGGAGACTCCTCCAGCCCATATTTCTTCACTTCTGGAAAATCCATTAGTATTGCTTCTTGCTCCACTGCCACCTTTTACAGTGGAGCCACTTCTTTTGTTGCTGCAGTTGTGGTTGCCCCTCCAATAGGGGCCACCACTAGTGTTGTACAAGATTGACTTAGGGTTTACAAGTTGAAATTGTTTTGCATCATAAACTCAAATAACATAATCCTTATATTCATGCCAACGACGTCGCTATTGTCGCACTCATCTGCCCTGCCTGAGGAACAAGTGCTCCCACTCCTGTCACCACCACCTATTTTTTGTTGTTTATCCACTCTGAACTCCATTGTCAGGCCAAGTATCTTCAAAAATTAGCTTCTTTAACACATTATAACCTCTTTTGTTCGTGGTAATGAGGATACGTCCCCAGCGGAGTCGCCAAATGTAGAAGAGTGGTGTAACTGGGGTCTGAGAAGAACTTAAATGGATGAGGCGTGACCCGCTCTAATGGACTCTGCCTTTAAGGTATTCAATGTTTTAAGTGAATCTCATGTTGAAAACCTTAAAACATTGAATACCTTAAAGGTATAGTCCATTAAGAGAATCTCTCTCTCCCAAATAATAATGGAGTAACTGCTATTAATTTTTTCCCAAAACACAAACTTCACAAGCAGTAATGTTATCTGGGAGAGAGAGAGAGAGTGAGATCTCCTGAGTATATTGGTTGTAAGAGAGGAGTGAAGAGGCAAGAACTATGGCACTTAGAGAGAGAGAGCAAGGAGAGAATACTAATATGTTATAAATTTGGCACAGTAACGATACAACTTGAGTTTCTATTATGACTTGACCTTACCAAAAGGTTCTATTTATAAGGTTATACTAGGGTTGATTTGGGCCATTTGGACGCCAAAAATGGGAAGGAATCTGAGGGACAAGGTCTGCAATGTACCTTTGGTCCTTATATGTCTATAGCCGCATGTCCCCTCTGACGGGCGACAAATAGTGCAAACCAAAGTCAAAAATAAAATATGCCTCCAAATGGTGTTGTACAAACTTTGTTAAACTTGAGAATGACCTTGAGGACCACCCTCTATAGAACCATTTTGTAAAATTGTTTTTCCTTATGAGCATCCTCTTGGCTTCTCACATAAGTTATAACTATGTGTGGGTTGTGTAAGTGCTCGTGTGACTCATAGAGTCCCTCTACTAGTATTATCTATTTCTTTAAGTGTCAAGTGCTTGAGCTTGCTGAACGAACCTTATCTCTTAAATGCCAAACCAAAACTCCCAGGGGATCCCAATGGGCCTGCTTGAGCCCTTCTTGCTCAACTAGGCTACTTGTTAAAAAAGTAAACATTAGTACTTTGTTACTTAGAAAGTAAATAATTCTTGGGTAGAGGGGTTATTCATGGTGGACCTCCTCTCCCTAAGTCACTTCTGGTTAATAGTTTAGAGAAGGGACCACTCCAAGTAGACTCCCTCACCTTGAGTAGTTTTCTGTGAAGTCAATATTGGGAAGAGAGGCCACTCATGGTGGACCTCCTCACCCTTGGTAATTTTCTTTAGTACCAATCTTAGGTAGTGGAGCCACTCAAAGTGGACTCACTCTCCTTGAGCCATATTTAAAGTTGTCATAATATATTGGGTCAGTGCGAGCCACTCTAAGTAGACCCCCTCGCCCAGGATATTTTTTGTAATGAGTTCACTTTGGGCCAGTGGAGCCACTCACTACACCAAATCCTGCGAATGGTCACGGCCCAAGTCCGCGACCAGCTGGTCGCGGACTTTGGTCGTGACCCACTCAATATTTGGCGTGACCAATTTTATTACCACACTAAATTATCCATGCTCTGGAAATGGTCACGGACTAAATCCCTGACCATAATGGGTCACGGACTTGGGCCATGACCAGATCGTGACCAGCTTGGCGCCAAAATTCCCTCCAAACTGGTCGCTGATGGGTCACGGACTTGGACTGTGACCAGGTCGTGACCAATTTGGTGCCAAAATTCCCTCCAAACTGGTCGCGGATGGGTCACGGACTTGGGCCGTGACCAAAGGTGCGATGAAGCATAAAACACACACATTAAGAGTCACGGCTTAGGGCCATGACCATTTGTTGGTATGGGTCACGGCTATAGGCCGTGACCATACATCATTCAAACACCAAGGCTGCTGGAAAGGGGTCACGCATAATGGGTCACGGCCCTAAGCCGTGACCAAATCAAAATCGCCATTGTCCTGCCAGTAAGTAAAGGGTTGCGCTCATGGGTCACGGCTCTTGGTCGTGACTAAGTTTAAATCGCCATTGCCCCAGTCAGTAATGGGTCACGGCTCTAGGCTGTGACCAGATCGAAATCGCTAGCCTCATGGTCATTAATGGGTCGCGCACATCGGGTCACGGGTCTAGGCCGTGACCATAGCCTGGTCTTAAAAAGAAATATTCCCAGCTTCTCATTTATTACGTGCGACCTCGTTTGCTGTTAGGGTTCGTGCGATTTCGAGCTTCTGCGATTTCTGTTGGATTTCAGTTGGATTTGCATTTGGATTTCAGTTGGATTTGCATTTGGCTAATCGATTTCAGTTGGCATGTATTGATTCATTTGGATTTCGTGATTTCTATCTAAAGCCCTAATTTTTGTGTATGTATGTGTGTATGTGTGTGTATGTATAGATTGTATGTATGTGTATGTATAGATTTATGTCAAAAAAAATATTAGGGTTTAGTAAACCTTAAATAGTATGTGTGTGTATGTATAGATTATGTCAATAAACCCTAGATTTTATGTGTGTGTATGTATAGATTATGTCAATAAACCCTAGATTGTATATGTGTGTATTTTTTTTCGACAAAATATGTTTGTCTTGTTTGTTTTTTTGAGAAAATATAATTAAATGATTTTTTTTACATACGAGTCGCAAACACGTGTGCACATTACTATAGTGAGATATTGTTGTCTTGGTTGTTGGATACTATGTTGAATTTATTGAATTGATACTAGTGTCGATATATGTATATGTTATTAAAGTTGTTGGGCGTGCTCTACTATATCAAGGACATGAGCAATTCGAGGTTTGTTGGCGTGTGCATACTCATCTCCAGGGTTCCTGGAACTCTAGTACATCACCGACCTTTGGAGAAGGGTGAGGCTAAAATAATGGTCGATGAAATATAAAACGGCTGCGGAGATGTACCTGTGTACGTTAACAGCGGGGATGGGATGGAATTGAGGAATTATGCAAAATCTTTTATTACTTGGCCACTTTATCTGTTGGCCAAGATTTAATAATATTTTCTTTCGTTTCAGTTGTAATAATTTTTTTTTGTTTTAGTTGTAAGAATATTGGTTTTGCTTCAGTTGGAATGATATTTTTTTTTTTCAGTTGTAAGCATATTGGTTTTGTTTCGTTTGGAATGATATTTTTTTTTGTTTCAGTCGTAAGAATATTCTTTTTGTTTCAGTTGTAATAATATTTTTTAACCTATTACCACAGGACTGAAATTTGAAGATTATTACATGGATTTCCCACAATACAAAGAGTGGATGGGAGAGACTAACCGGATATCAATTAATCATGTAAAGGGCATTTATGAATTTGTTAAATACGCTTCCAAAAATCTTAAAAGTGAGAAGATTCCGTGTCCGTGCACTCATTGTATTAATGGAAAATATAAGTCATTGGAAGTTGTTGAGTTGCATTTACTAAAGTGGGGAATCTGTTAAGACTATATAATATGGACATACCATGGTGAAAAAGTTGTACCTTATGTTCCAGAAGAATTACCGGGAGCCGACCGTGTAACGGAACCTCAAGGAGTAGAAGTGGTATATGATTCAACAACACATCATCCATTGACCGACTTAATTGATTATGCTTACGGACTCCACAACCAACAAAACCACCAACCTATGGATACAAATAATGCGCATTATGACCAAGTAAATGAACAAATTGATGCTGAACTACTAGGAGATCGGGAATACATACGGTTGAAAGCCGATGCGACTAGACCGTTGTATAAAGATTACGATGAAGATCACTCGGTATTATATGCAATGATTGGTTTGCATAATTTGAAGAGTCAATTTGGTTTGTCTGGAAACAGCGTAACCGGAATTCTTAAGTAGGTTAAAGAAATTCTCCCAAAAGAGAACATGTTACCAGACAATTATCCTACCATGAAGAAGAGTTTGAAGGGTTTAGGTTTGAAATACAAATCTATTCATGCTTGCAAGTATGATTGCATATTGTACCGGAATGAGCACGAAGAGAAGGATGAATGTCCTGTATGCAGTGAGCCTAGATATATGGTTTGTGAGAATGGAAATGGCAAACATGCAAAAAATCGCAAGTGCTCGCAAGTCCCACAAAAGGTTTTGAAGTATTTTCCACTTGGTTCAAGGTTAAAACATTTTCTTACTGTACCGTGGATAGCGGAGGCCATGACATGGCATGCTCGATGCGAGGTGGGTGGGAATTTGATGCGTCATCCGGTTGATTCACTCATCTGGCAAATTTCAAATGCACAACACCATGAATTTGCAAAGGAACCGCACAACGTTCGTCTTGCAATCTCAATCGATGGGTTTAACCCTTTCGGTAATTTAAGTACTAGTCAGAGTTATTGGCCAGTTCTTATGGCACCTTTAAGTCTTCCTCCGACATTATGTATGAGAAAGGAGTTCACATTGTTATCTCTGTTGATACCTGGGCCGAAGTCTCCCAGTGATGATATTGATATATTCTTAGCACCATTAATCGAAGAACTTAAAGAGTTGTGGGATAAAGGCGTGGCGGCGTTCGATTCTCACAGAGTTCACACTTAAAGCAATGGTGATGTGGGCGATCCACGATCTTCCTGCTTACGGGACCTTGTCCGGTTGTAATGTTCATGGTTATTATGGATGTCCCATATGTGGGGAGGAAACTGAAGCCTGTTGGTTAAAACATCATGGTAAGTTGAGTTACACGGGTGATCGTAGATTTCTGTCGACCAGTCACCCTTTTAGGAACGACAAGTCTAACTTTTTGCCTGTCGGTCACGAGCGAAGAATGGCACCTATTCGACTTTCTGGTCAGCAAATTGAGGAGAAGGCGGTGGCTGCGACTGCGGGGAATAGGTACGTAGGCAAACACCCCCAGTTTGTAAACCTGAAACGTAAAGCTAGGGAGGATCCGAATGACCCTAGTAAAGCGAAGCCATGGTCCAGGCGATCAATATTTTTTTATTTGTCGTATTGGAAAGATCATCGTGTAAGGCATATAATTGATGTGATGCACACATAGAAGAATATTGCAGAACATTTGATCGGAACATGTCTGGGTGGATCTCATTCCAAAGATGGAGAGCGTGCCCGTCGAGATCTACAGGATATGAAAATAAAGAAGAGACTATGGTTAAAAAATGATCCAACGACAGGAAGAATTTCTATCCCCCCGACTGCTTTCACTTTGACTACTAGTGAGAAGAATATCCTCTTAGACACGTTGTTCAACTTGAAGACTCCAACCGGTTATTCTGGTAATTTACGTAGGGTAGTAAGCTACCAAGCAAATGACTTGAAACGGTGCAAGTCTCACGACTGGCACGTAATCATCCAATTAATCCCGTTGTTATTTCGGCATTGCTTCTCTGAACACAAAGATCTCCGTCGGGCAATTATGCAAATCAGTTTGTGTTTTACCCTACTTTGTGCAAAAGTGGTAAACAGAAGGCACATTAAAGCTGCGAAATCAACTTTAGCCGAGGCAATTTGTGTATTAGAGAAATATTTTCCTCCGTCATTCTTCCATATCAGTATCCACCTGCTTGTGCATTTATGCGATGAAGCTTTATTATGTGGTCCCGTGAGGTATCGTTGGATGTATCCTTTTGAGCGCTTGATGAAAACCTTCAAAGATTATGTAAAGAATACACGATATATTGGAGGGTCAATTGCTGAAGAATACGTAACGGTGGAATCATCGCTATTCGCTAGGGAACATATGTCAGAACAAGAGGTGAGGAGGTTTAATCCTCGTGGAGAACGAGTGATAAAGGAACCTGACGAGTTTGAGGACGAATTATCGTTTAGGAACCCTAAAGTGGTGAAACTCACAAACCTACAATACGAGCAAGCAACTCGTCATGTCTTCGAATCGCAAGATGAATTCCAAGACTGGAGAGAGTGAGTATCTACTGAATTCTTCTTCTTTGATTATATGTATTTTTTATTTTATGATCTAAACTCTATAATTTTTAGGTAGGAAGTAAGAGAACGAAATTATCCAAAATTAAAGGAGAAATTGGACGACAACTGACTTTAGGGCATGGGTGTCAAAAGAGGTACTTTTCACATCTTATGTGTGCGGTTATTTATTCATGTGTGGTAAAAGCATGCCCTAATACAAATTCATTAATAAATGCAGCTTCTAAAAAGAGGTGATGTCTCTTCCAGACTTGCACGCCTAGCAAAAGGTCCTAGTTTTCGTGCAAAAGAATTTAAGAAATTCCGCACCAACGGTTTTGATTTCATTTCATATCCATATGAGGAAAAGCTTTTGACGCAAAATAGTGGAATATCAATTTCCGCCTTGACCACCTGTATCGCTAGCAAAAGTGATAAAAATCCAAAGAATACGGTGCTAACCTATTATGGGATAATTCAACAAATCATAGAACTTGATTACTTGGATTTCACAGAAATCGTATTCTATTGTGATTGGGTAAAGGTGGAGGATACAACGAATGCTTGCAAAGTTGATCCCGACTCCAAACTTATTATGGTAGATTTATCAAAGCTGAAGACTAAAGACCGCATAGTCGACGAGCCTTTTATTTGTGCCTTTCAGAATGTAAAGAAGGTATTCTACTCGAAGTGCATAAACGATGGCAATTGGTCTATTGTTGTGCATGCACCAAAGGGTATGACTACTGAAGTAGACGCATTAAAGGCTCCAAAAGAGTTTCAGTCAGCTCTTGATGACAACCCTAATTTGAAGGATCTTTTAGTTGATTTAGAGGAAGATTGAGTATCAATATATTATTTTATCCTCATCAATCTTATTTGTATCCTATTATGATATTGACATTGTATTAGCACTTTACATTAATTTATGAATTTCATCTACTTTTAAGTGTAATATCCCGCTATTTGTGCAAATGTTAGGTGATTTATCGGTTCTTTTGTTTAGAATAGATATGTTTTCATTTATTTATCTCTATCGTTTGGCTTTAGAGGGCGAAAACCCGAAACAGCCCCCGAACGGCCCCGTGAGGCCCCGTGGGTGGTACCCACACCTCCCACAGGACCAATGTAACTCGTCGGGACAGTGAGTGACGAAAGAACTAGCCCTGGTTTTCTTTCTTTGGTTTTGAATTTGATTTTTTGGTTCTACCATTTTTTTAATTGAACATAACATTTTGCAAAAAATTCATTATTTTTTCACTGTCATAGGATACATTGATGTTGGGGTCGAACTACTATCAAACATAATCTGAAATTGCATCGCTTCTGGCATAGAGAAGGTTCTGATTGGCGTTGGGTGTAACAAAATATCCAGGTAATGGATAAACCTATGATGAACTTTATTTTAAGGTTAAATATGCATTGATTCAATTTTTTAATTATTTTGGGTTTGGATCCTATTTATGTCTAAACCCCGTAATTTTTAGTTTTTTGTGCCCCCTATAGCTTGGGTATTGTTGGCGCATTTGTTTCTTGTCACTTCCAGTGGGGGGGGGGGGGGGGGGGGGGAGAACATAACTTTTGAACAAAGAATAGTTAGGGTGAACACTAGAAAAAGAAGTCATTATCCAACGGATTGCCACTTTCTAGGTTTAAGGCGCTCCCGGTTTGATTGTACGACGTAAATTTGCAAAAAATTAGACTTAAGCATAAAAACATGCCATCGAATGGTGAAAACATAAAATAGCCATAAAAAAGTCCCGTAAGAGTCACGAACACCTCGTACGGGACCAATGTAAATCGTAGGAACTGACCGTGTAGTCACGGCGCTCCCGATTTGAGTGTATGACGTAAATTTGCAAAAAAATAAACTTAAGCATAAAAACATGCCATCGAAGAGTGAAAATGTAAAACAGCCTTAAAACGGTCCCGTAAGAGTCATGAACCCCTCGCACGGGACTAATGTGACTCGTAGAAACTGACCGCATAGTCACGGGGCTCCCGATTTGAGTGTATGACGTAAATTTGTAAAAAGTTAGACTTAATCATAAAAACATGCCATCGAAGGGTGAAAATGTAAAATAGCCATAAAACGGTCCGATAAGAGTCACGAACACCTCGCACGGGATTAATGTAACTCATAGAAACTGACCGCGTAGTCACGGGGCTCCCGGTTAGAGTGTACGACGTAAATTTGCAAAAAAAATAGACTTGAGCATAAAAATATGCCATCAAAGGGTGAAAACATACAACAAGCACAAAACGGTCCCGTAAGAGTCACGAACACCTCGCACGGGACCAATGTGACTCGTAGGAACCGACCGCGTAGTAACGGGTCTTCCGGGTTGAGTGTACGACATAAATTAGCAAAAAGTTAGACTTGCATGCCATCGAAGGGTGAAAATGTAAAACAACCTTAAAACGGTCCCATAAGAGTCACGAACACCTCGCACGGGACCAATGTAACTCGTAGGAACCGACCGCGTAGTCACGGCGCTCCCGGTTGGAGTGTACGACATAAATTTGCAAAAAATTAGACTAAAGCATAAAAGCATGCCTTAGAAGGGTGAAAACGTAAAAAAGCCACAAAATGGTACCGTAAGAGTCACGAACACCTCGCACGGGACCAATGTTAATAGTAGGAACCAAACGGGTAGTCACAAGGATCCCGGTTTGAGTATACGGCGTAAATTTGCAAAAAGTTAGACTTGAGAATAAAAAAGATGCCATCGAAGGGTGAAAACGTAAAACACCCACAAAACGGTCCCGCAAGAGTCACGAACATCTCGAACGGGACCAATGTAAGTCGTAGGAACCGACCGTGTAGTCACGGCGCTCCCGGCTTGTGTGTGTGCGTGTGTGCATGTTTGTGTGTGTGCGCATGTGCGTGTGAGTGGGAAAGGGGGGAGGGGATGGGCAGGGGGCGCGTGTGTGCGTGTGTGCATGTTTGTGTGTGTGCGCGTGTGCGAGTGGGGAAGGGGGGAGGGGACGGGTAGGGGGCGTGTGTGTGCGTGTGTGAAATAAAACATGTTTGGCAGTAACGTGAAACCCCCAATCCAAAAACTTAACAGATATGCCAGTGTATACATGTTTGTGTGTGTGTTTGTGTGCGCGTGTGTGCGTGTGTGAGTGGGAAAGGGGGGAGGCGACGGGGCAGGGGGCGGGGAGGGGCAGTGTTGCATATATATGCAGTTGCATCTGCATATATATGCAACTGCTGCATATATATGCAGTGCATATATTGCAGACATATATATGCAACTGCTGCATATATATGCAGTGCATATATATATGCCTACTGCTGCATATATATGCATTGCATATATATGCATGCATATATATGCAACTGCTGCATATATATGCTGCAACAGCTATTTAAACATTCAAACATTCATGTTTAAATGTTGAAGTGCTATTTAAACCTAGAACTGATAAAATTGTTTAGAAATGAAGAAGATTCCAAAGTTATTTGAATCGGTTGATAAGTCGTCATGGACAAAGTGAGCTAATCTCTAAGGACTGCAAGTTTGACCGAAGGTCTGGATAGGCAGGCCTCCAGCATGAGGTCATAGAAGCATACATTTTTTTATCTGCTCAGCTACACATTTGAGGAACAAAGTAAGTTTTCTACTTTCTTGCAAGTAGGAACTTATTTTTATTTTATTTGAGGAACATATGATAAGTAGGACCTTATTTTAATTTTATTTTTGTATTATTATGATCCTGACCTATCATTAATTGTGGAATTATAAGAAATTAATACTACTTCAGGCATATTTGATTCTCTTGAAGTAGTTTTCCATTGGCATAGCTGCATAGTTATATATTGTCCTAAGAAAATGGTGAATGAAAGTCCCCTATGACCAAAATTGAACGAGTACAATGAAGATTGAACTGTTCAAGTATGCTTTGCTATTATAAATTATTTTTTTGGGGGAAAGTCACTTAAATGACTTACATAAGTTTGTTTTTTGAGTTAAGGTTTAGCTTTTTGTTTCAAATTTTCCCTGGAACATATTTGCATTTAATTTGTGCTCAGATCACACATACACTTCCCAAAAAGTCCCATATATCTCTTTATTTGTTTATATTTTTTGTTTATATAGATTGTTGGTATAAAAAATGTAAACTCAAAACAATGTATTGAGGACACCTAATGTATTGGCCTAAACATTTATCATTTGAAATGTCAAAGTTAGTATTTGGGGTCTGTTTAGGCCAAACCTTGAATAAAACAAAGCTATCTAACTAATCATTTGAAATGTCGCATGGGACCAATGTAACTCGTTAGAGGGTGAATACTCGAAACAACCCCCAACGGCCTCGTGGGTGGCACCAACACCTCCCACGGGACCAATGTAACTCGTAGGAACTGACCCCGTAGCCGCGGAACTCCCGAATTGAGAATACGATGGTAATTTGCTAATTTCTAGACTTAGGCTTAAAAACATGGCGTTAGAGGGTGAGAACACGAAACAGCCACCGAACGTCCCCGTGGGTGGCACCAACACCTCCCACGGGACCAATGTAACTCGTAGGAACTGACCCCGCAGCCGAGGGACTCCCGGTTTGAGAATACGACCGTAATTTGCATATTTCTAGACTTAGGCTTCAAAACATGGCGTTAGAGGGTGAAAACCCGAAACAGCCCCCGAACGTCCCCGTGGCTAGCACCAACACCTCCCACGGGACCAATGTAACTCGTAGGAACTGACCCCGCAACCGCGGGACTCCCGGTTTGAGAATACGACCGTAATTTGCATATTTCGAGACTTAGGCTTAAAAACATGGCTTTAGAGGGTGGGAACTCGAAACTGCCCCCGAACGGCCCCATGGGTGGCACCAACACCTCCCACGGGACCAATGTAACTCGTAGGAACAGATCCCGCAGTAGCGGGACTCTCGGTTTTAGAATACGACGGTAATTTGAAAATTTCTAGACTTAGGCTTAAAAACATGGCGTTAGATGGTGAAAACCCCAAACAGCCCCCGAACGTCCATATGGGAGGCACCAACACCTCCCACGGGACCAATGTAACTCGTACGAACTGACCCCGCAGCCGCGGGACTCCCGGTTTAAGAATACGACTGTAATTTGCATATTTCTAGACTTAGGCTTAAAAACATGGTGTTAGAGGGTGAAAACTCGAAACAGCCCCCGAACGTTCCCGTGGGTGGCACCAACACCTCCCACGGGACCAATGTAACTCGTAGGAACTGACCCCGCAGCCGTGGGACTACCGGTTTGAGAATACGACCGTAATTTGTATATTTCTAGACTTAGGCTTAAAAACATGGAGTTAGAGGGTGGGAACTCGAAACTGCCATCGAACGGCCCCATAGGTGGCACCAACACCTCCCACGGGACCAATGTTACTCGTAGGAACTGACCCCACAGTCGCGGGACTCCCGATTTTAGAATACGACGGTAATTTGCATATTTCTAGACTTAGGCTTAAAAACATGGCGTTAGAGGGTGAAAACCCGAAATAGCCCCCGAATGTCCCCGTGGGTGGCACCAACACCTCCCACGGGACCAATGTAACTCGTAGGAACTGACCCCACATCCGCGGGACTCCCGGTTTAAGAATACGACGGTAATTTGAAAATTTCTAGACTTAGGGTTAAAAACATGTCGTTAGAGGGTGAGAACTCGAAACTGCCCCCGAACGGCCCCGTGGGTGGCACCAACACCTCCCACGGGACCAATGTAACTCGTAGGAACTGACCCCGCAGCCGCGGGACTCCCAGTTTTAGAATACGACGGTAATTTGCATTTTTCTAGACTTAGGCTTAAAAATATGGCGTTAGAGGGTGAAAACCCGAAACAGCCCCCGAACGTCCCCGTGAGTGGCACCAACACCTCCCACGGGACCAATGCAACTCGTAGGAACTGGCCCCGCAGCCGCGGGACTCCCGATTTGAGAATACGACGATAATTTGCATATTTCTAGACTTAGGCTTAAAACATGGCGTTAGAGGGAGAGAACTCGAAACAGCCACCGAACATCCCCGTGGGTGGCACCAACACCTCCCATGGGACCAATGTAACTCGTAGGAACTGACCCCGTAGCCGCGGGGCTCCCAGTTTGAGAATACGACAGTAATTTGCATATTTATAGAGTTAGGGTTAAAAACATGGCGTTAGAGGGTGAGAACTCGAAACAGCCCCGAACGCCCCCGTGGGTGGCACCAACACCTCCCACAGAACCAATGTAACTCGTAGGAACTGACCCCGCAGCCGCGGGACTCCCGGTTTTAGAATACGACGGTAATTTGCATATTTCTAGACTTAGGCTTAAAAACATGGCTTTAGAGGGTGGGAACTCGAAACAGCCCCCGAACGGCCCCGTGGGTGGCACCAACGCCTCCCACGGGACCAATGTAATTCGTAGGAACTGACCCCGCAGTCGCGGGACTTCCGATTTTAGAATACGATGATAATTTGCATATTTCTAAACTTAGGCTTAAAAACATGGCGTTAGAGGGTGAAAACCCGAAACAGCCCCCGAACGGCCCCGTGGGTGGCACCAACACCTCCCACAGGACCAATGTAACTAGTAGGAACTGACCCCGCAGCCGCGGGACTCCCGGTTTTAGAATACGACGGTAATTTGCATATTTCTAGACTTAGGCTTAAAAACATGACGTTAGAGGGTGAAAACCCGAAACAGCCCCCAAACGTCCCCATGGGTGGCACCAACACCTCCCACGGGACCAATGTAACTCGTAGGAACTGACCCCGCAGCCGCGGGACTCCCGGTTTTAGAATACGACGGTAATTTGCATATTTCTAGACTTAGGCTTAAAAACATGGCGTTAGAGGGTGGGAACTCGAAACAGCCCCCGAACGGCCCCGTGGGTGGCACCAACGCCTCCCACGGGACCAATGTAACTCGTAGGAACTGACCCCGCAGCCGCGGGACTCCCGGTTTTAGAATACGACGGTAATTTGCATATTTCTAGACTTAGGCTTAAAACATGGCGTTAGAGGGAGAGAACTCGAAACAGCCACCGAACGTCCCCGTGGGTGGCACCAACACCTCCCATGGGACCAATGTAACTCGTAGGAACTGACCCCGCAGCCGCGGGGCTCCCAGTTTGAGAATACGACAGTAATTTGCATATTTATAGAGTTAGGGTTAAAAACATGGCGTTAGAGGGTGAGAACTCGAAACAGCCCCGAACGCCCCCGTGGGTGGCACCAACACCTCCCACGGAACCAATGTAACTCGTAGGAACTGACCCCGCAGCCGCGGGACTCCCGGTTTTAGAATACGACGGTAATTTGCATATTTCTTGACTTAGGCTTAAAAACATGGCGTTAGAGGGTGGGAACTCGAAACAGCCCCCGAACGGCCCCGTGGGTGGCACCAACGCCTCCCACGGGACCAATGTAATTCGTAGGAACTGACCCCGCAGCCGTGGGACTCCTGGTTTGAGAATACGACGACAATTTGCATATTTCTAGACTTAGGATTAAAAACATGGCGTTAGAGGGTGAGAACTCGAAACAGCCACCGAACGTCCCCGTGGGTGGCACCAACACCTCCCACGGGACCAACGTAACTCGTAGGAACTGACCCCGCAGCCGCGGGACTCCTGGTTTGAGAATACGACGACAATTTGCATATTTCTAGACTTAGGATTAAAAACATGGCGTTAGAGGGTGAGAACTCGAAACAGCCACCGAACGTCCTCGTGGGTGGCACCAACACCTCCCACGGGACCAATGTAACTCGTAGGAACTGACCCAGCAGCCGTGGAACTCCCGGTTTGAGAATACGACAGTAAATTGCATATTTATAGACTTAGGGTTAAAAACATAGCGTTAGAGGGTGAGAAGTCGAAACAGCCCCCGAACGCCCCCGTGGATGGCACCAACACCTCCCACGGGACCAATGTAACTCGTAGGAATTGACCCCGCAGCCCGGGACTCCCGGTTTTAGAATACGACGGTAATTTGAATATTTCTAGACTTAGGCTTAAAAACATGGCGTTAGAGGGTGGGAACTCGAAACAACCCCCGAACATCCCCGTGGGTGGCACCAACACCTCCCACGGGACCAATGTAACTCGTTGGAACTGACCCCACAGCCGCGGGACTCCCGGTTTGAGAATACGACGGTAATTTACATATTTCTAGGCTTAGGCTTAAAAACATGGCGTCAGAGGGTGAAAACCCGAAACAGCCCCCGAACGTCCCCGTGGGTGGAACCGACACCTCCCACAGGACCAATGTAACTCGTAGGAACTGACCCCGCAGCCGCGGGACTCCCGGTTTGAGAATACGACCGTAATTTGCCTATTTCTAGACTTAGGCTTAAAAACATGGCGTTAGAGGGTGAGAACTCGAAACAGCTACCGAATGTCCTCGTGGGTGGCACCAACACCTCCCACGGGACCACCGTAACTCGTAGGAACTGACCCCGCAGTCGAGGGACTCCCGGTTTTAGAATACGATGATAATTTGCAAATTTCTAGACTTAGGCTTAAAAACATGGCGTTAGAGGTTGGGAACTCGAAACCGCCCCTGAACGGCCCAATGGGTGGCACCATCACCTCCCACGGGACCAATGTAACTCGTAGGAACTGACCCCGAAGTCACGGGGCTCCCGGTTTTAGAATACGATGGTAATTTGTATATTTCTAGACTTAGGCTTAGAAACATGGCGTTAACAGCCCCCGAACATCCCCGTGGGTGGCACCAACACCTCCCACGGGACCAATGTAACTCGTAGGAACTGACCCCGCAGCCGCGGGACTCCCGGTTTGAGAATACGACGGTAATTTGCAAATTTCTAGACTTAGGCTTAAAAACATGGCGTTAGAGGGTGAAAATCCGAAACAGCCCCCGAACGTCCCCGTGGGTGGCACCAACACCTCCCACGGGACCAATGTAACTCGTAGGAACTGACCCCGCAGCCGCGGGACTACCGGTTTGAGAATACGACCGTAATTTGTATATTTCTAGACTTAGACTTAAAAACATGGCGTTAGAGGGTGGGAACTCGAAACTGCCATCGAACGGCCCCATGGGTGGCACCAACACCTCCCACGGGACCAATGTTACTCGTAGGAACTTACCCCGCAGTCGCGGGACTCCCGATTTTAGAATACAACGGTAATTTGCATATTTCTAGACTTAGGCTTAAAAACATGGCGTTAGAGGGTGAAAACCCGAAACAGCCCCCGAACGTCCCCGTGGGTGGCACCAAGACCTCCCACGGGACCAATGTAACTCGTAGGAACTGACCCCGTAGTCGCGGGACTCTCGGTTTTAGAATACAACTGTAATTTTCATATTTCTAGACTTAGGCTTAAAAACATGGCGTTAGAGGGTTAAACCCGAAATAACCCCCGAACGTCCCCGTGGGTGGCACCAACACCTCCCACGGGACCAATGTAACTCGTAGGAACTGACCCCACAGCCGCGGGACTCCCGGTTTGAGAATACGACGGTAATTCTCAAATTTCTAGACTTAAGGTTAAAAACATGGCGTTAGAGGGTGAGAACTCGAAACAGCCACCGAACGTCCTCGTGGGTGGCACTAACACCTCCCACGGGACCAATGTAACTCATAGGAACTGACCCCGCAGCCGCAGGACTCCCGGTTTTAGAATACGACGGTAATTTACAAATTTCTAGACTTAGGCTTAAAAACATGGCGTTAGAGGGTGAGAACTCGAAACAGCCACCGAACGTACTCGTGGGTGGCACCAACACCTCCCACGGGACCAATGTAACTCATAGGAACTGACCCCGCAGCCGCGGGACTCCCGGTTTGAGAATACGACGGTAATTTGCAAATTTTTAGACTTAGGCTTAAAAACATGGCGTTACAGGGTGAGAACTCGAAACAGCCACCGAACGTCCCCGTGGGTGGCACCAACACCTCCCACGGGACCAATATATCTCGTAGGAACTGACCCCGCAGTTGTGGGACTCTAGGTTTGAGAATACGACGGTAATTTGCATATTTATAGACTTAGGGGTGAAAACATGGCGTTAGAGGGTGAGAACTCGAAACAGGCCCCGAACGGCCCCGTGGGTGGAACCAACACCTCCCACGGGACCAATGTAACTCGTAGGAACTGACCCCGCAGCCGCGGGACTCCCAGTTTTAGAATACGACGGTAATTTGCATATTTCTAGACTTAGGCTTAAAAATATGGCGTTAGAGGGTGAAAACCCGAAACAGCCCCTGAACGTCCCCATGAGTGGCACCAACACCTCCCACGGGACCAATGTAACTCGTACGAACTGACCCCGCAGCCGCGGGACTCCCGGTTTAAGAATACGACCGTAATTTGCATATTTCTAGACTTAGGCTTAAAAACATGGCGTTAGAGGGTGAAAACCCGAAACAGCCCCCGAACGTCCCCGTGAGTGGCACCAACACCTCCCACGGGACCAATGTAACTCGTAGGAACGGGCACCGCAGCCGCGGGACTCCCGATTAGAGAATACGACGATAATTTGCATATTTCTAGACTTAGGCTTAAAAGCATGGCGTTAGAGGGTGAGAACTCGAAACAGCCACCGAACGTCCCCGTGGATGGTACCAACACCTCCCACGGGACCAATGTAACTCGTAGGAACTGACCCCGCAGCCGCGGGACTCCCGGTTTTAAAATACGACGGTAATTTGCATATTTCTAGACTTAGGCTTAAAAACATGGCATTAGAGGGTGGGAACTCGAAACAGCCCCCGAACGGCCCCGTGGGGGGCACCAACGCCTCCCACGGGACCAATGTAACTCGTAGGAACTGACCCCGCAGTCGCGGGACTCTCGGTTTTAGAATACAACGGTAATTTTCATATTTCTAGACTTAGGCTTAAAAACATGGCGTTAGAGGGTTAAACCCGAAATAGCCCCCGAACGTCCCCGTGAGTGGCACCAACACCTCCCACGGGACCAATGTAACTCGTAGGAACTGGCCCCGCAGCCGCGGGACTCCCGATTTGAGAATACGACGATAATTTGCATATTTCTAGACTTAGGCTTAAAAACATGGCGTTAGAGGGTGAGAACTCGAAACAGCCACCGAACGTCCCCGTGGGTGGTACCAACACCTCCCACGGGACCAATGTAACTCGTAGGAACTGACCCCGCAGTCGCGGGACTTCCAATTTTAGAATACGACAATAATTTGCATATTTCTAAACTTAGGCTTAAAAACATGGCGTTAGAGGGTGAAAACCCGAAACAGCCCCCGAACGGCCCCGTGGGTGGGACCAACACCTCCCACGGGACCAATGTAACTCGTAGGAACTGACCTCGCAGCCGCGGGACTCCCGATTTTAGAATACGACGGTAATTTGCATATTTCTAGACTTAGGCTTAAAAACATGGCGTTAGAGGGTGAAAACCCGAAACAGCCCCCGAATGTCCCCGTGGGTGGCACCAACACCTCCCACGGGACCAATGTAACTCGTAGGAACTGACCCCGCAGTCGCGGGACTCTCGGTTTTAGAATACAACGGTAATTTTCATATTTCTAGACTTAGGCATAAAAACATGGCGTTAGAGGGTTAAACCCGAAATAGCCCCCGAACGTCCCCGTGGGTGGCACCAACACCTCCCACGGGACCAATGTAACTCGTAGGAACTGACCCCGCAGCCGCGGGACTCCCGGTTTGAGAATACGACGGTAAATCTCAAATTTCTAGACTTAAGGTTAAAAACATGGCGTTAGAGGGTGAGAACTCGAAACAGCCACCGAACGTGTTCGTGGGTGGCACCAACACCTCCCACGGGACCAATGTAACTCATAGGAACTGACCCCGCAGCCGCGGGACTCCCGGTTTTAGAATACAACGGTAATTTGCAAATTTCTAGACTTAGGCTTAAAAACATGGCGTTAGAGGGTGAGAACTCGAAACAGCCACCGAACGTCCTCGTGGGTGGCACCAACACCTCCCACGGGACCAATGTAACTCATAGGAACTGACCCCGCAGCCGCGGGACTCTCGGTTTGAGAATACGACGGTAATTTGCAAATTTCTAGACTTAGGCTTAAAAACATGGCGTTACAGGGTGAGAACTCGAAACAGCCACCGAACGTCCCCGTGGGTGGCACCAACACCTCCCACGGGACCAATATAACTCGTAGGAACTGACCCCACAGTTGCGGGACTCTAGGTTTGAGAATACGACGGTAATTTGCATATTTATAGAGTTAGGGGTGAAAACATGGCGTTAGAGGGTGAGAACTCGAAACAGTCCCCGAACGGCCCCGTGGGTGGAACCAACACCTCCCACGGGACCAATGTAACTTGTAGGAACTGACCCCGCAGCCGCGGGACTCCCAGTTTTAGAATACGACGGTAATTTGCATATTTCTAGACTTAGGCTTAAAAATATGGCGTTAGAGGGTGAAAACCCGAAACAGCCCCCGAACGTCCCCGTGAGTGGCACCAACACCTCCCACGGGACCAATGTAACTCGTACGAACTGACCCCGCAGCCGCGGGACTCCCGGTTTAAGAATATGACCGTAATTTGCATATTTCTAGACTTAGGCTTAAAAACATGGCGTTAGAGGGTGAAAACCCGAAACAGCCCCCGAACGTCCCCGTGAGGGGCACCAACACCTCCCACGGGACCAATGTAACTCGTATAGGAACTGGCCCCGCAGCCGCGGGACTCCCGGTTTGAGAATACGACGATAATTTGCATATTTCTAGACTTAGGCTTAAAAACATGGCGTTAGAGGGTGAGAACTCGAAACAGCCACCGAACGTCCCCGTGGGTGGTACCAACACCTCCCACGGGACCAATGTAACTCGTAGGAACTGACCCCGCAGCCGCGGGACTCCCGGTTTTAGAATACGACGGTAATTTCCATATTTCTAGACTTAGGCTTAAAAACATGGCGTTAGAGGGTGGGAACTCGAAACAACCCCCGAACGGCCCCGTGGGGGGCACCAACGCCTCCCACGGGACCAATGTAACTCGTAGGAACTGACCCCGCAGTCGCGGGACTTCCGATTTTAGAATACGACAATAATTTGCATATTTCTAAACTTAGGCTTAAAAACATGGCGTTAGATGGTGAAAACCCGAAACAGCCCCCGAACGGCCCCGTGGGTGGGACCAACACCTCCCACGGGACCAATGTAACTCATAGGAACTGACCCCGCAGCCGCGGGACTCCCGGTTTTAGAATACGACGGTAATTTGCATATTTCTAGACTTAGGATTAAAAACATGGCGTTAGAGGGTGAAAACCCGAAACAGCCCCCGAACGTCCCCGTGGGTGGCACCAACACCTCCCACGGGACCAATGTAACTCGTAGGAACTGACCCCGCAGTCGCGGGACTCTCGGTCTTAGAATACAATGGTAATTTGCATATTTCTAGACTTAGGCTTAAAAATATGGCTTTTGAGGTTAAACCCGAAATAGCCCCCGAACGTCCCCGTGGGTGGCACCAACACCTCCCACGGGACCAATGTAACTCGTAGGAACTGACCCCGCAGCCGCGGGACTCCCGGTTTGAGAATACGACGGTAATTCTCCAATTTCTAGACTTAAGGTTAAAAACATGGCGTTAGAGGGTGAGAACTCGAAACAGCCACCGAACGTCCTCGTGGGTGGCACCAACACCTCCCACGAGGACCAATGTAACTCATAGGAACTGACCCCGCAGCCGCGGGACTCCCGATTTGAGAATACGACGGTAATTTGCAAATTTCTAGACTTAGGCTTAAAAACAAGGCGTTAGAGGGTGAGAACTCGAAACAGCCACCGAACGTCCTCGTGGGTGGCACTAACACCTCCCACGGGACCAATGTAACTCATAGGAACTGACCCCGCAGCCGCGGGACTCCCGGTTTGAGAATACGACGGTAATTTGCAAATTTCTAGACTTAGGCTTAAAAACATGGTGTTACAGGGTGAGAACTCGAAACAGCCACCGAACGTCCCCGTGGGTGGCACCAACACCTCCCACAGGACCAATATAACTCGTAGGAACTGACCCCGCAGTTGCGGGACTCTAGGTTTGAGAATACGACGGTAATTTGCATATTTATAGACTTAGGGGTGAAAACATGGCGTTAGAGGGTGAGAACTCGAAACAGGCCCCGAACGGCCCCGTGGGTGGAACCAACACCTCCCACGGGACCAACGTAACTCATAGGAAGTGACCCCGCAGCCGTGGGACTCCCAGTTTTAGAATACGACGGTAACTTGCATATTTCTAGACTTAGGCTTAAAAACATGGCGTTAGAGGGTGAAAACCCGAAACAGCCCCCGAACGTCCCCGTAAGTGGCACCAACACCTCCCACGGGACCAATGTAACTCGTAGGAACTGGCCCCGCAGCCGCGGGACTCCCGGTTTGAGAATACGACGATAATTTGCAAACTTCTAGACTTAGGCTTAGAAACATGGCGTTAGAGGGTGAGAACTCGAAACAGCCACCGAACGTCCTCGTGGGTGGCACCAACACCTCCCACGGGACCAATGTAACTCATAGGAACTGACCCCGCAGCCGCGGGACTCCCGGTTTGAGAATACGACGGTAATTTGCATATTTCTAGACTTAGGCTTAAAAATATGGCGTTAGAGGATGAGAACTCGAAACAGCCACCGAACGTCCCCGTGGGTGGCACCAACACCTCCCACGGGACCAATGTAACTCGTAGGAACTGACCCCGCAGCCGTGGAACTCCCGGTTTGAGAATATGACAGTAAATTGCATATTTATAGACTTAGGGTTAAAAACAAGGCGTTACAGGGTGAGAACTCGAAACAGCCACCGAACGCCACCGTGGGTGGCACCGACACCTCCCACGAGACCAATGTAACTCGTAGGAACTGACCCCGCAGCCGCGGGACTCCCGGTTTTAGAATACGACGGTAATTTGCATATTTCTAGACTTAGGCTTAAAAACATGGCGTTAGAGGGTGGGAACTCGAAACAGCCCCCGAACATCCCCGTGGGTGGCACCAACACCTCCCACGGGACCAATGTAACTCGTTGGAACTGACCCCACAGCCGCGGGACTCCCGGTTTGAGAATACGACGGTAATTTACATATTTCTAGGCTTAGGCTTAAAAACATGGCGTCAGAGGGTGAAAACCCGAAACAGCCCCCGAACGTCCCCGTGGGTCGAACCAACACCTCCCACGGGACTAATGTAACTCATAGGAACTGGCCCCGCAGCCGCGGGACTCCCGGTTTGAGAATACGACGATAATTTACATATTTCTAGACTTAGGCTTAAAAACATGGCGTTAGAGGGTGAGAACTCGAAACAGCCACCGAACGTCCCCGTGGGTGGCACCAACACCTCCCACGGGACCAATGTAACTCGTAGGAACTGACCCCGCAGCCGCGGGACTCCCGGTTTTAGAATACGACGGTAATTTGCATATTTCCAGACTTAGGCTTAAAAACATGGCGTTAGAGGGTGGGAACTCGAAACAGCCCCCGAACGGCCCCGTGGGGGGTACCAACGCCTCCCACGGGACCAATGTTACTCGTAGGAACTGACCCCGCTGTCGCGGGACTTTCGATTTTAGAATACGACGATAATTTGCATATTTCTAAACTTAGGCTTAAAAACATGGCGTTAGAGGGTGAAAACCCGAAACAGCCCCCGTACGGCCCCGTGGGTGGGACCAACACCTCCCACGGGACCAATGTAACTCGTAGGAACTGACCCCGCAGCCGCGGGACTCCCGGTTTTAGAATACGACGGTAATTTGTATATTTCTTGACTTAGGCTTAAAAACATGGCGTTAGAGGGTGAAAACCCGAAACAGCCACCGAACGTCCCCGTGGGTGGCACCAACACCTCCCATGGGACCAATGTAACTCGTTGGAACTGACCCCACAGCCACGGGACTCCCGGTTTGAGAATACGACGGTAATTTACATATTTCTAGGCTTAGGCTTAGAAACATGGCGTCAGAGAGTGAAAACCCGAAACAGCCCCCGAACGTTCCCGTGGGTGGAACCAACACCTCCCACGGGACCAATGTAACTCGTAGGAACTGGCCCCGCAGCCGCGGGACTCCCGGTTTGAGAATACGACGATAATTTACATATTTATAGACTTAGGCTTAAAAACATGGCGTTAGAGGGTGAGAATTCGAAACAGCCACCGAACGTCCCCGTGGGTGGCACCAACACCTCCCACGGGACCAATGTAACTCGTAGGAACTGACCCCGCAGCCGCGGGACTCCCGGTTTTAGAATACGACGGTAATTTGCATATTTCTAGACTTAGGCTTAAAAACATGGCGTTAGAGGGTGGGAACTCGAAACAGCCCCCGAACGGCCCCGTGGGGGGTACCAACGCCTCCCACGGGACCAATGTAACTCGTAGGAACTGACTCCGCAGTCGCGGGACTTCCGATTTTAGAATACGACGATAATTTGCATATTTCTAAACTTAGGCTTAAAAACATGGCGTTAGAGGGTGAAAACCCGAAACAGCCTCCGAACGGCCCCGTGGGTGGGACCAACACCTCCCACGGGACCAATGTAACTCGTAGGAACTGACCCCGCAGCCGCGGGACTCCCGGTTTTAGAATACGACGGTAATTTGCATATTTCTAGACTTAGGCTTAAAAACATGGCGTTAGAGGGTTAAACCCGAAATAGCCCCCGAACGTCCCCGTGGGTGGCACCAACACCTCCCACGGGACCAATGTAACTCGTAGGAACTGACCCCGCAGCCGCGGGACTCCCGGTTTGAGAATACGATGGTAATTCTCAAATTTCTAGACCTAAGGTTAAAAACATGGCGTTAGAGGGTGAGAACTCGAAACAGCCACCGAACGTCCTCGTGGGTGGCACCAACACCTCCCACGGGACCAATATAACTCATAGGAACTGACCCCGCAGCCGCGGGACTCCCGGTTTGAGAATACGACGGTAATTTGCAAATTTCTAGACTTAGGCTTAAAAACATGGCGTTAGAGGGTGAGAACTAGAAACAGCCACCGAACGTACTCGTGGGTGGCACCAACACCTCCCACGGGACAAATGTAACTCATAGGAACTGACCCCGCAGCCGCGGGACTCCCGGTTTGAGAATACGACGGTAATTTGCAAATTTTTAGACTTTGGCTTAAAAACATGGCGTTACAGGGTGAGAACTCGAAACAGCCACCGAACGTCCCCGTGGGTGGCACCAACACCTCCCACGGGACCAATATAACTCGTAGGAACTGACCCCGCAGTTGCGGGACTCTAGGTTTGAGAATACGACGGTAATTTGCATATTTATAGACTTAGGGGTGAAAACATGGCGTTAGAGGGTGAGAACTCGAAACAGGCCCCGAACGGCCCCGTGGGTGGAACCAACACCTCCCACGGGACCAATGTAACTCGTAGGAACTGACCCTGCAGCCTCGGGACTCCCAGTTTTAGAATACGACGGTAATTTGCATATTTCTAGACTTAGGCTTAAAAATATGGCGTTAGAGGGTGAAAACCCGAAACAGCCTCCGAACGTCCCCGTGAGTGGCACCAACACCTCCCACGGGACCAATGTAACTCGTATGAACTGACCCCGCAGCCGCGGGACTCCCGGTTTAAGAATACGACCGTAATTTGCATATTTCTAGACTTAGGCTTAAAAACATGGCGTTAGAGGGTGAAAACCCGAAACAGCCCCCGAACGTCCCCGTGAGTGGCACCAACACCTCCCACGGGACCAATGTAACTCGTAGGAACGGGCCCCGCAGCCGCGGGACTCCCGATTAGAGAATACGACGATAATTTGCATATTTCTAGACTTAGGCTTAAAAACATGGCGTTAGAGGGTGAGAACTCGAAACAGCCACCGAACGTCCCCGTGGGTGGTACCAACACCTCCCACGGGACCAATGTAACTCGTAGGAACTGACCCCGCAGCCGCGGGACTCTCGGTTTTAGAATACGACGGTAATTTGCATATTTCTAGACTTAGGCTTAAAAACATGGCGTTAGAGGGTGGGAACTCAAAACAGCCCCCGAACGGCCCCCTGGGGGGCACCAACGCCTCCCATGGGACCAATGTAACTCGTAGGAACTGACCCCGCAGTCGCGGGACTCTCGGTTTTAGAATACAACGGTAATTTTCATATTTCTAGACTTAGGCTTAAAAACATGGCGTTAGAGGGTTAAACCCGAAATAGCCCCCGAACGTCCCCGTGAGTGGCACCAACACCTCCCACGGGACCAATGTAACTCGTAGGAACTGGCCCCGCAGCCGCGGGACTCCCGATTTGAGAATACGACGATAATTTGCATATTTCTAGACTTAGGCTTAAAAACATGGCGTTAGAGGGTGAGAACTCGAAACAGCCACCGAACGTCCCCGTGGGTGGTACCAACACCTCCCACGGGACCAATGTAACTCGTAGGAACTGACCCCGCAGTCGCGGGACTTCCAATTTTAGAATACGACAATAATTTGCATATTTCTAAACTTAGGCTTAAAAACATGGCGTTAGAGGGTGAAAACCCGAAACAGCCCCCGAACGGCCCCGTGGGTGGGACCAACACCTCCCACGGGACCAATGTAACTCGTAGGAACTGACCTCGCAGCCGCGGGACTCCCGATTTTAGAATACGACGGTAATTTGCATATTTCTAGACTTAGGCTTAAAAACATGGCGTTAGAGGGTGAAAACCCGAAACAGCCCCCGAATGTCCCCGTGGGTGGCACCAACACCTCCCACGGGACCAATGTAACTCGTAGGAACTGACCCCGCAGTCGCGGGACTCTCGGTTTTAGAATACAACGGTAATTTTCATATTTCTAGACTTAGGCATAAAAACATGGCGTTAGAGGGTTAAACCCGAAATAGCCCCCGAACGTCCCCGTGGGTGGCACCAACACCTCCCACGGGACCAATGTAACTCGTAGGAACTGACCCCGCAGCCGCGGGACTCCCGGTTTGAGAATACGACGGTAAATCTCAAATTTCTAGACTTAAGGTTAAAAACATGGCGTTAGAGGGTGAGAACTCGAAACAGCCACCGAACGTGTTCGTGGGTGGCACCAACACCTCCCACGGGACCAATGTAACTCATAGGAACTGACCCCGCAGCCGCGGGACTCCCGGTTTTAGAATACAACGGTAATTTGCAAATTTCTAGACTTAGGCTTAAAAACATGGCGTTAGAGGGTGAGAACTCGAAACAGCCACCGAACGTCCTCGTGGGTGGCACCAACACCTCCCACGGGACCAATGTAACTCATAGGAACTGACCCCGCAGCCGTGGGACTCTCGGTTTGAGAATACGACGGTAATTTGCAAATTTCTAGACTTAGGCTTAAAAACATGGCGTTACAGGGTGAGAACTCGAAACAGCCACCGAACGTCCCCGTGGGTGGCACCAACACCTCCCACGGGACCAATATAACTCGTAGGAACTGACCCCACAGTTGCGGGACTCTAGGTTTGAGAATACGACGGTAATTTGCATATTTATAGAGTTAGGGGTGAAAACATGGCGTTAGAGGGTGAGAACTCGAAACAGTCCCCGAACGGCCCCGTGGGTGGAACCAACACCTCCCACGGGACCAATGTAACTTGTAGGAACTGACCCCGCAGCCGCGGGACTCCCAGTTTTAGAATACGACGGTAATTTGCATATTTCTAGACTTAGGCTTAAAAATATGGCGTTAGAGGGTGAAAACCCGAAACAGCCCCCGAACGTCCCCGTGAGTGGCACCAACACCTCCCACGGGACCAATGTAACTCGTACGAACTGACCCCGCAGCCGCGGGACTCCCGGTTTAAGAATACGACCGTAATTTGCATATTTCTAGACTTAGGCTTAAAAACATGGCGTTAGAGGGTGAAAACCCGAAACAGCCCCCGAACGTCCCCGTGAGGGGCACCAACACCTCCCACGGGACCAATGTAACTCGTATAGGAACTGGCCCCGCAGCCGCGGGACTCCCGGTTTGAGAATACGACGATAATTTGCATATTTCTAGACTTAGGCTTAAAAACATGGCGTTAGAGGGTGAGAACTCGAAACAGCCACCGAACGTCCCCGTGGGTGGTACCAACACCTCCCACGGGACCAATGTAACTCGTAGGAACTGACCCCACAGCCGCGGGACTCCCGGTTTTAGAATACGACGGTAATTTCCATATTTCTAGACTTAGGCTTAAAAACATGGCGTTAGAGGGTGGGAACTCGAAACAACCCCCGAACGGCCCCGTGGGGGGCACCAACGCCTCCCACGGGACCAATGTAACTCGTAGGAACTGACGCCGCAGTCGCGGGACTTCCGATTTTAGAATACGACAATAATTTGCATATTTCTAAACTTAGGCTTAAAAACATGGCGTTAGATGGTGAAAACCCGAAACAGCCCCCGAACGGCCCCGTGGGTGGGACCAACACCTCCCACGGGACCAATGTAACTCATAGGAACTGACCCCGCAGCCGCGGGACTCCCGGTTTTAGAATACGACGGTAATTTGCATATTTCTAGACTTAGGATTAAAAACATGGCGTTAGAGGGTGAAAACCCGAAACAGCCCCCGAACGTCCCCGTGGGTGGCACCAACACCTCCCACGGGACCAATGTAACTCGTAGGAACTGACCCCGCAGTCGCGGGACTCTCGGTCTTAGAATACAATGGTAATTTGCATATTTCTAGACTTAGGCTTAAAAATATGGCTTTTGAGGGTTAAACCCGAAATAGCCCCCGAACGTCCCCGTGGGTGGCACCAACACCTCCCACGGGACCAATGTAACTCGTAGGAACTGACCCCGCAGCCGCGGGACTCCCGGTTTGAGAATACGACGGTAATTCTCCAATTTCTAGACTTAAGGTTAAAAACATGGCGTTAGAGGGTGAGAACTCGAAACAGCCACCGAACGTCCTCGTGGGTGGCACCAACACCTCCCACGAGACCAATGTAACTCATAGGAACTGACCCCGCAGCCGCGGGACTCCCGATTTGAGAATACGACGGTAATTTGCAAATTTCTAGACTTAGGCTTAAAAACAAGGCGTTAGAGGGTGAGAACTCGAAACAGCCACCGAACGTCCTCGTGGGTGGCACTAACACCTCCCACGGGACCAATGTAACTCATAGGAACTGACCCCGCAGCCGCGGGACTCCCGGTTTGAGAATACGACGGTAATTTGCAAATTTCTAGACTTAGGCTTAAAAACATGGTGTTACAGGGTGAGAACTCGAAACAGCCACCGAACGTCCCCGTGGGTGGCACCAACACCTCCCACAGGACCAATATAACTCGTAGGAACTGACCCCGCAGTTGCGGGACTCTAGGTTTGAGAATACGACGGTAATTTGCATATTTATAGACTTAGGGGTGAAAACATGGCGTTAGAGGGTGAGAACTCGAAACAGGCCCCGAACGGCCCCGTGGGTGGAACCAACACCTCCCACGGGACCAACGTAACTCGTAGGAAGTGACCCCGCAGCCGTGGGACTCCCAGTTTTAGAATACGACGGTAACTTGCATATTTCTAGACTTAGGCTTAAAAACATGGCGTTAGAGGGTGAAAACCCGAAACAGCCCCCGAACGTCCCCGTAAGTGGCACCAACACCTCCCACGGGACCAATGTAACTCGTAGGAACTGGCCCCGCAGCCGCGGGACTCCCGGTTTGAGAATACGACGATAATTTGCAAACTTCTAGACTTAGGCTTAGAAACATGGCGTTAGAGGGTGAGAACTCGAAACAGCCACCGAACGTCCTCGTGGGTGGCACCAACACCTCCCACGGGACCAATGTAACTCATAGGAACTGACCCCGCAGCCGCGGGACTCCCGGTTTGAGAATACGACGGTAATTTGCATATTTCTAGACTTAGGCTTAAAAATATGGCGTTAGAGGATGAGAACTCGAAACAGCCACCGAACGTCCCCGTGGGTGGCACCAACACCTCCCACGGGACCAATGTAACTCGTAGGAACTGACCCCGCAGCCGCGGAACTCCCGGTTTGAGAATATGACAGTAAATTGCATATTTATAGACTTAGGGTTAAAAACAAGGCGTTACAGGGTGAGAACTCGAAACAGCCACCGAACGCCACCGTGGGTGGCACCGACACCTCCCACGAGACCAATGTAACTCGTAGGAACTGACCCCGCAGCCGCGGGACTCCCGGTTTTAGAATACGACGGTAATTTGCATATTTCTAGACTTAGGCTTAAAAACATGGCGTTAGAGGGTGGGAACTCGAAACAGCCCCCGAACATCCCCGTGGGTGGCACCAACACCTCCCACGGGACCAATGTAACTCGTTGGAACTGACCCCACAGCCGCGGGACTCCCGGTTTGAGAATACGACGGTAATTTACATATTTCTAGGCTTAGGCTTAAAAACATGGCGTCAGAGGGTGAAAACCCGAAACAGCCCCCGAACGTCCCCGTGGGTCGAACCAACACCTCCCACGGGACTAATGTAACTCATAGGAACTGGCCCCGCAGCCGCGGGACTCCCGGTTTGAGAATACGACGATAATTTACATATTTCTAGACTTAGGCTTAAAAACATGGCGTTAGAGGGTGAGAACTCGAAACAGCCACCGAACGTCCCCGTGGGTGGCACCAACACCTCCCACGGGACCAATGTAACTCGTAGGAACTGACCCCGCAGCCGCGGGACTCCCGGTTTTAGAATACGACGGTAATTTGCATATTTCCAGACTTAGGCTTAAAAACATGGCGTTAGAGGGTGGGAACTCGAAACAGCCCCCGAACGGCCCCGTGGGGGGTACCAACGCCTCCCACGGGACCAATGTTACTCGTAGGAACTGACCCCGCTGTCGCGGGACTTTCGATTTTAGAATACGACGATAATTTGCATATTTCTAAACTTAGGCTTAAAAACATGGCGTTAGAGGGTGAAAACCCGAAACAGCCCCCGTACGGCCCCGTGGGTGGGACCAACACCTCCCACGGGACCAATGTAACTCGTAGGAACTGACCCCGCAGCCGCGGGACTCCCGGTTTTAGAATACGACGGTAATTTGTATATTTCTTGACTTAGGCTTAAAAACATGGCGTTAGAGGGTGAAAACCCGAAACAGCCACCGAACGTCCCCGTGGGTGGTACCAACACCTCCCATGGGACCAATGTAACTCGTTGGAACTGACCCCACAGCCACGGGACTCCCGGTTTGAGAATACGACGGTAATTTACATATTTCTAGGCTTAGGCTTAGAAACATGGCGTCAGAGGGTGAAAACCCGAAACAGCCCCCGAACGTTCCCGTGGGTGGAACCAACACCTCCCACGGGACCAATGTAACTCGTAGGAACTGGCCCCGCAGCCGCGGGACTCCCGGTTTGAGAATACGACGATAATTTACATATTTATAGACTTAGGCTTAAAAACATGGCGTTAGAGGGTGAGAATTCGAAACAGCCACCGAACGTCCCCGTGGGTGGCACCAACACCTCCCACGGGACCAATGTAACTCGTAGGAACTGACCCCGCAGCCGCGGGACTCCCGGTTTTAGAATACGACGGTAATTTGCATATTTCTAGACTTAGGCTTAAAAACATGGCGTTAGAGGGTGGGAACTCGAAACAGCCCCCGAACGGCCCCGTGGGGGGTACCAACGCCTCCCACGGGACCAATGTAACTCGTAGGAACTGACTCCGCAGTCGCGGGACTTCCGATTTTAGAATACGACGATAATTTGCATATTTCTAAACTTAGGCTTAAAAACATGGCGTTAGAGGGTGAAAACCCGAAACAGCCTCCGAACGGCCCCGTGGGTGGGACCAACACCTCCCACGGGACCAATGTAACTCGTAGGAACTGACCCCGCAGCCGCGGGACTCCCGGTTTTAGAATACGACGGTAATTTGCATATTTCTAGACTTAGGCTTAAAAACATGGCGTTAGAGGGTTAAACCCGAAATAGCCCCCGAACGTCCCCGTGGGTGGCACCAACACCTCCCACGGGACCAATGTAACTCGTAGGAACTGACCCCGCAGCCGCGGGACTCCCGGTTTGAGAATACGATGGTAATTCTCAAATTTCTAGACCTAAGGTTAAAAACATGGCGTTAGAGGGTGAGAACTCGAAACAGCCACCGAACGTCCTCGTGGGTGGCACCAACACCTCCCACGGGACCAATATAACTCATAGGAACTGACCCCGCAGCCGCGGGACTCCCGGTTTGAGAATACGACGGTAATTTGCAAATTTCTAGACTTAGGCTTAAAAACATGGCGTTAGAGGGTGAGAACTCGAAACAGCCACCGAACGTACTCGTGGGTGGCACCAACACCTCCCACGGGACAAATGTAACTCATAGGAACTGACCCCGCAGCCGCGGGACTCCCGGTTTGAGAATACGACGGTAATTTGCAAATTTTTAGACTTTGGCTTAAAAACATGGCGTTACAGGGTGAGAACTCGAAACAGCCACCGAACGTCCCCGTGGGTGGCACCAACACCTCCCACGGGACCAATATAACTCGTAGGAACTGACCCCGCAGTTGCGGGACTCTAGGTTTGAGAATACGACGGTAATTTGCATATTTATAGACTTAGGGGTGAAAACATGGCGTTAGAGGGTGAGAACTCGAAACAGGCCCCGAACGGCCCCGTGGGTGGAACCAACACCTCCCACGGGACCAATGTAACTCGTAGGAACTGACCCTGCAGCCGCGGGACTCCCAGTTTTAGAATACGACGGTAATTTGCATATTTCTAGACTTAGGCTTAAAAATATGGCGTTAGAGGGTGAAAACCCGAAACAGCCTCCGAACGTCCCCGTGAGTGGCACCAACACCTCCCACGGGACCAATGTAACTCGTATGAACTGACCCCGCAGCCGCGGGACTCCCGGTTTAAGAATACGACCGTAATTTGCATATTTCTAGACTTAGGCTTAAAAACATGGCGTTAGAGGGTGAAAACCCGAAACAGCCCCCGAACGTCCCCGTGAGTGGCACCAACACCTCCCACGGGACCAATGTAACTCGTAGGAACGGGCCCCGCAGCCGCGGGACTCCCGATTAGAGAATACGACGATAATTTGCATATTTCTAGACTTAGGCTTAAAAACATGGCGTTAGAGGGTGAGAACTCGAAACAGCCACCGAACGTCCCCGTGGGTGGTACCAACACCTCCCACGGGACCAATGTAACTCGTAGGAACTGACCCCGCAGCCGCGGGACTCTCGGTTTTAGAATACGACGGTAATTTGCATATTTCTAGACTTAGGCTTAAAAACATGGCGTTAGAGGGTGGGAACTCAAAACAGCCACCGAACGGCCCCGTGGGGGGCACCAACGCCTCCCATGGGACCAATGTAACTCGTAGGAACTGACCCCGCAGTCGCGGGACTCTCGGTTTTAGAATACAACGGTAATTTTCATATTTCTAGACTTAGGCTTAAAAACATGGCGTTAGAGGGTTAAACCCGAAATAGCCCCCGAACGTCCCCGTGAGTGGCACCAACACCTCCCACGGGACCAATGTAACTCGTAGGAACTGGCCCCGCAGCCGCGGGACTCCCGATTTGAGAATACGACGATAATTTGCATATTTCTAGACTTAGGCTTAAAAACATGGCGTTAGAGGGTGAGAACTCGAAACAGCCACCGAACGTCCCCGTGGGTGGTACCAACACCTCCCACGGGACCAATGTAACTCGTAGGAACTGACCCCGCAGTCGCGGGACTTCCGATTTTAGAATACGACGATAATTTGCATATTTCTAAACTTAGGCTTAAAAACATGGCGTTAGAGGGTGAAAACCCGAAACAGCCCCCGAACGGTCCCGTGGGTGGGACCAACACCTCCCACGGGACCAATGTAACTCGTAGGAACTGACCCCGCAGCCGCGGGACTCCCTATTTTAGAATACGACGGTAATTTGCATATTTCTAGACTTAGGCTTAAAAACATGGCGTTAGAGGGTGAAAACCCGAAACAGCCCCCGAACGGCCCCGTGGGTGGGACCAACACCTCCCACGGGACCAATGTAACTCGTAGGAACTGACCCCGCAGCCGCGGGACTCCCGGTTTTAGAATACGACGGTAATTTGCATATTTCTAGACTTAGGCTTAAAAACATGGCGTTAGAGGGTTAAACCCGAAATAGCCCCCGAACGTCCCCGTGGGTGGCACCAACACCTCCCACGGGACCAATGTAACTCGTAGGAACTGACCCCGCAGCCGCGGGACTCCCGGTTTGAGAATACGATGGTAATTCTCAAATTTCTAGACCTAAGGTTAAAAACATGGCGTTAGAGGGTGAGAACTCGAAACAGCCACCGAACGTCCTCGTGGGTGGCACCAACACCTCCCACGGGACCAATATAACTCATAGGAACTGACCCCGCAGCCGCGGGACTCCCGGTTTGAGAATACGACGGTAATTTGCAAATTTCTAGACTTAGGCTTAAAAACATGGCGTTAGAGGGTGAGAACTCGAAACAGCCACCGAACGTACTCGTGGGTGGCACCAACACCTCCCACGGGACAAATGTAACTCATAGGAACTGACCCCGCAGCCGCGGGACTCCCGGTTTGAGAATACGACGGTAATTTGCAAATTTTTAGACTTAGGCTTAAAAACATGGCGTTACAGGGTGAGAACTCGAAACAGCCACCGAACGTCCCCGTGGGTGGCACCAACACCTCCCACGGGACCAATATAACTCGTAGGAACTGACCCCGCAGTTGCGGGACTCTAGGTTTGAGAATACGACGGTAATTTGCATATTTATAGACTTAGGGGTGAAAACATGGCGTTAGAGGGTGAGAACTCGAAACAGGCCCCGAACGGCCCCGTGGGTGGAACCAACACCTCCCACGGGACCAATGTAACTCGTAGGAACTGACCCTGCAGCCGCGGGACTCCCAGTTTTAGAATACGACGGTAATTTGCATATTTCTAGACTTAGGCTTAAAAATATGGCGTTAGAGGGTGAAAACCCGAAACAGCCTCCGAACGTCCCCGTGAGTGGCACCAACACCTCCCACGGGACCAATGTAACTCGTATGAACTGACCCCGCAGCCGCGGGACTCCCGGTTTAAGAATACGACCGTAATTTGCATATTTCTAGACTTAGGCTTAAAAACATGGCGTTAGAGGGTGAAAACCCGAAACAGCCCCCGAACGTCCCCGTGAGTGGCACCAACACCTCCCACGGGACCAATGTAACTCGTAGGAACGGGCCCCGCAGCCGCGGGACTCCCGATTAGAGAATACGACGATAATTTGCATATTTCTAGACTTAGGCTTAAAAACATGGCGTTAGAGGGTGAGAACTCGAAACAGCCACCGAACGTCCCCGTGGGTGGTACCAACACCTCCCACGGGACCAATGTAACTCGTAGGAACTGACCCCGCAGCCGCGGGACTCCCGATTTTAGAATACGACGGTAATTTGCATATTTCTAGACTTAGGCTTAGAAACATGGCGTTAGAGGGTGGGAACTCGAAACAGCCCCCGAACGGCCCCGTGGGGGGCACCAACGCCTCCCATGGGACCAATGTAACTCGTAGGAACTGACCCCGCAGTCGCGGGACTCTCGGTTTTAGAATACAACGGTAATTTTCATATTTCTAGACTTAGGCTTAAAAACATGGCGTTAGAGGGTTAAACCCGAAATAGCCCCCGAACGTCCCCGTGAGTGGCACCAACACCTCCCACGGGACCAATGTAACTCGTAGGAACTGGCCCCGCAGCCGCGGGACTCCCGATTTGAGAATACGACGATAATTTGCATATTTCTAGACTTAGGCTTAAAAACATGGCGTTAGAGGGTGAGAACTCGAAACAGCCACCGAACGTCCCCGTGGGTGGTACCAACACCTCCCACGGGACCAATGTAACTCGTAGGAACTGACCCCGCAGTCGCGGGACTTCCGATTTTAGAATACGACGATAATTTGCATATTTCTAAACTTAGGCTTAAAAACATGGCGTTAGAGGGTGAAAACCCGAAACAGCCCCCGAACGGCCCCGTGGGTGGGACCAACACCTCCCACGGGACCAATGTAACTCGTAGGAACTGACCCCGCAGCCGCGGGACTCCTTATTTTAGAATACGACGGTAATTCGCATATTTCTAGACTTAGGCTTAAAAACATGGCGTTAGAGGGTGAAAACCCGAAACAGCCCCCGAACGTCCCCGTGGGTGGCACCAACACCTCCCACGGGACCAATGTAACTCGTAGGAACTGACCCCGCAGTCGCGGGACTCTCGGTTTTAGAATACAACGGTAATTTTCATATTTCTAGACTTAGGCTTAAAAATATGGCGTTAGAGGGTTAAACCCGAAATAGCCCCCGAACGTCCCCGTGGGTGGCACCAACACCTCCCACGGGTCCAATGTAACTCGTAGGAACTGACCCCGCAGCCGCGGGACTCCCGGTTTGAGAATACGACGGTAATTCTCAAATTTCTACACTTAAGGTTAAAAACATGGCGTTAGAGGGTGAGAACTCGAAACAGCCACCGAACGTGTTCGTGGGTGGCACCAACACCTCCCACGGGACCAATGTAACTCATAGGAACTGACCCCGCAGCCGCGGGACTCCCGGTTTTAGAATACAACGGTAATTTGCAAATTTCTAGACTTAGGCTTAAAAACATGGCGTTAGAGGGTGAGAACTCGAAACAGCCACCGAACGTCCTCGTGGGTGGCACCAACACCTCCCACGGGACCAATGTAACTCATAGGAACTGACTCCGCAGCCGCGGGACTCCTGGTTTGAGAATACGACGGTAATTTGCAAATTTCTAGACTTAGGCTTAAAAACGTGGCGTTACAGGGTGAGAACTCGAAACAGCCACCGAACGTCCCCGTGGGTGGCACCAACACCTCCCACGGGACCAATATAACTCGTAGGAACTGACCCCGCAGTTGCGGGACTCTAGGTTTGAGAATACGACGGTAATTTGCATATTTATAGAGTTAGGGGTGAAAACATTGCGTTAGAGGGTGAGAACTCGAAACAGTCCCCGAACGGCCCCGTGGGTGGACCAACACCTCCCACGGGACCAATGTAACTCGTAGGAACTGACCCCGCAGCCGCGGGACTCCCAGTTTTAGAATACGACGGTAATTTGCATATTTCTAGACTTAGGCTTAAAATATGGCGTTAGAGGGTGAAAACCCGAAACAGCCCCCGAACGTCCCCGTGAGTGGCACCAACACCTCCCACGGGACCAATGTAACTCGTACGAACTGACCTCGCAGCCGCGGGACTCCCGGTTTAAGAATACGACCGTAATTTGCATATTTCTAGACTTAGGCTTAAAAACATGGCGTTAGAGGGTGAAAACCCGAAACATCCCCCGAACGTCCCCGTGAGTGGCACCAACACCTCCCACGGGACCAATGTAACTCGTAGGAACTGGCCCCGCAGCCGCGGGACTCCCGGTTTCAGAATACGACGATAATTTGCATATTTCTAGACTTAGGCTTAAAAACATGGCGTTAGAGGGTGAGAACTCGAAACAGCCACTGAACGTCCCCGTGGGTGGTACCAACACCTCCCACGGGACCAATGTAACTCGTAGGAACTGACCCCGCAGCCGCGGGACTCCCAGTTTTAGAATACGACGGTAATTTGCATATTTCTAGACTTAGGCTTAAAAACATGGCGTTAGAGGGTGGAAACTCGAAACAACCCCCGAACGGCCCCGTGGGTGGGACCAACACCTCCCACGGGACCAATGTAACTCGTAGGAACTGACCCCGCAGCCGCGGGACTCCCGGTTTTAGAATACGACGGTAATTTGCATATTTCTAGACTTAGGCTTAAAAACATGGCGTTAGAGGGTGAAAACCCGAAACAGCCCCCGAACGTCCCCGTGGGTGGCACCAACACCTCCCACGGGACCAATGTAACTCGTAGGAACTGACCCCGCAGTCGCGGGACTCTCGGTTTTAGAATACAACGGTAATTTGCATATTTCTAGACTTAGGCTTAAAAATATGGCGTTAGAGGGTTAAACCCGAAATAGCCCCCGAACGTCCCCGTGGGTGGCACCAACACCTCCCACGGGACCAATGTAACTCGTAGGAACTGACCCCGCAGCCGCGGTACTCCCGGTTTGATAATACGACGGTAATTCTCCAATTTCTAGACTTAAGGTTAAAAACATGGCGTTAGAGGGTGAGAACTCGAAACAGCCACCGAACGTCCTCGTGGGTGGCCCCAACACCTCCCACGGGACCAATGTAACTCATAGGAACTGACCCCGCAGCCGCGGGACTCCCGATTTGAGAATACGACGGTAATTTGCAAATTTCTAGACTTAGGCTTAAAAACATGGCGTTAAAGGGTGAGAACTCGAAACAGCCACCGAACGTCCTCGTGGGTGGCACCAACACCTCCCACGGGACCAATGTAACTCATAGGAACTGACCCCGCAGCCGCGGGACTCCCGGTTCGAGAATACGACGGTAATTTGCATATTTCTAGACTTAGGCTTAAAAATATGGCGTTAGAGGGTGAGAACTCGAAACAGCCACCGAACGTCCCCGTGGGTGGCACCAACACCTCCCACGGGACCAATGTAACTCGTAGGAACTGACCCCGCAGCCGCGGAACTCCCGGTTTGAGAATATGACAGTAAATTGCATATTTATAGACTTAGGGTTAAAAACATGGCGTTAGAGGGTGAGAACTCGAAACAGCCACCGAACGCCCCCGTGGGTGGCACCAACACCTCCCACGGGACCAATGTAACTCGTAGGAACTGACCCCGCAGCCGCGGGACTCCCGGTTTTAGAATACGACGGTAATTTGCATATTTCTAGACTTAGGCTTAAAAACATGGCGTTAGAGGGTGAGAACTCGAAACAGCCACCGAACGTCCCCGTGGGTGGCACCAACACCTCCCACGGGACCAATGTAACTCGTAGGAACTGACCCCGCAGCCGCGGAACTCCCGGTTTGAGAATATGACAGTAAATTGCATATTTATAGACTTAGGGTTAAAAACATGGCGTTAGAGGGTGAGAACTCGAAACAGCCACCGAACGCCCCCGTGGGTGGCACCAACACCTCCCACGGGACCAATGTAACTCGTAGGAACTGACCCCGCAGCCGCGGGACTCCCGGTTTTAGAATACGACGGTAATTTGCATATTTCTAGACTTAGGCTTAAAAACATGGCGTTAGAGGGTGAGAACTCGAAACAGCCACCGAACGTCCCCGTGGGTGGCACCAACACCTCCCACGGGACCAATGTAACTCGTAGGAACTGACCCCGCAGCCTTGGGACTCCCGGTTTTAGAATACGACCGTAGTTTGCATATTTCTAGACTTAGGCTTAAAAACATGGCGTTAGAGGGTGGGAACTCGAAACAACCCCCGAACGGCCCCGTGGGGGGTACCAACGCCTCCCACGGGACCAATGTAACTCGTAGGAACTGACCCCGCAGTCGCGGGACTTCCGATTTTAGAATACGACGATAATTTGCATATTTCTAAACTTAGGCTTAAAAACATGGCGTTAGAGGGTGAAAACCCGAAACAATCCCCGAACGGCCCCGTGGGTGGGACCAACACCTCCCACGGGACCAATGTAACTCGTAGGAACTGACCCCGCAGCCGCGGGACTCCCGGTTTTAGAATACGACGGTAATTTCCATATTTCTAGACTTAGGCTTAAAAACATGGCGTTAGAGAGTGAAAACCCGAAACAGCCCCCGAACGTCCCCGTGGGTGGCACCAACACCTCCCACGGGACCAATGTAACTCGTAGGAACTGACCCCGAAGTCGCGGGACTCTCGGTTTTAGAATACAACGGTAATTTGCATATTTCTAGACTTAGGCTTAAAAACATGGCGTTAGAGGGTTAAACCCGAAATAGCCCCCGAACGTCCACGTGGGTGGCACCAACACCTCCCACGGGACCAATGTAACTCGTAGGAACTGACCCCGCAGCCGCGGGACTCCCGGTTTGAGAATACGATGGTAATTCTCAAATTTCTAGACTTAAGGTTAAAAACATGACGTTAGAGGGTGAGAACTCGAAACAGCCACCGAACGTACTCGTGGGTGGCACCAACACCTCCCACGGGACCAATATAACTCATAGGAACTGACCCCGCAACCGCGGGACTCCCGGTTTGAGAATACGACGGTAATTGGCAAATTTCTAGACTTAGGCTTAAAAACATGGCGTTAGAGGGTGAGAACTCGAAACAGCCACCGAACGTCCTCGTGGGTGGCACCAACACCTCCCACGGGACCAATGTAACTCATAAGAACTGACCCCGCAGCCGCGGGACTCCCGGTTTGAGAATACGACGGTAATTTGCAAATTTCTAGACTTAGGCTTAAAAACATGGCGTTACAGGGTGAGAACTCGAAACAGCTACCGAACGTCCCCGTGGGTGGCACCAACACCTCCCACGGGACCAATATAACTCGTAGGAACTGACCCCGCAGTCGCGGGACTCTCGGTTTGAGAATACGACTTTAATTTGCATATTTATAGACTTAGGGGTGAAAACATGGCGTCAGAGGGTGAAAACCCGAAACAGCCCCCGAACGTCCCCGTGAGTGGCACCAACACCTCCCACGGGACCAATGTAACTCGTAGGAACTGACCCCGCAGCCGCGGGACTCCCGGTTTGATAATACGACGATAATTTGCAAATTTCTAGACTTAGGCTTAAAAACATGGCGTTAGAGGGTGAGAACTCGAAACAGCCACCGAACGTCCTCGTGGGTGGCACCAACACCTCCCACGGGACCAATGTAACTCATTGGAACTGACCCCGCAGCCGCGGGACTCCCGGTTTGAAAATACGACGGTAATTTGCATATTTCTAGACTTAGGCTTAAAAATATGGCGTTAGAGGGTGAGAACTCGAAACAGCCACCGAACGTCCCCGTGGGTGGCACCAACACCTCCCACGAGACCAATGTAACTCGTAGGAACTGACCCCGCAGCCGCGGAACTCCCGGTTTGAGAATACGACAGTAAATTGCATATTTATAGACTTAGGGTTAAAAACATGGCGTTAGAGGGTGAGAACTCGAAACAGCCACCGAACGCCCCCGTGGGTGGCACCAACACCTCCCACGGGACCAATGTAACTCGTAGGAACTGACCCCGCAGCCGCGGGACTCCCGGTTTGAGAATACGACGGTAATTTGCATATTTCTAGACTTAGTCTTAAAAACATGGCGTCAGAGGGTGAAAACCCGAAACAGCCCCCGAACGTCCCCGTGGGTGGAACCAACACCTCCCACGGGACCAATGTAACTCGTAGGAACTGACCCCACAGCCGCGGGACTCCGGGATTGAGAATACGACCGTAATTTGCATATTTCTAGACTTAGGCTTAAAAACATGGCGTTAGAGGGCGAGAACTCGAAACAGCCACCGAACGTCCCCGTGGGTGGCACCAACACCTCCCACGGGACCAACGTAACTCGTAGGAACTGAACCCGCAGCCGAGGGACTCCCGGTTTGAGAATACGATGATAATTTGAAAATTTCTAGACTTAGGCTTAATAACATGGCGTTAGAGGGTGGGAACTCGAAACCGCCCCCGAACGGCCCAATGGGTGGCACCATCACCTCCCACGGGACCAATGTAACTCGTAGGAACTGACCCCGCACTCACGGGACTCCCGGTTTTAGAATACGATGATAATTTGTATATTTCTAGACTTAGGCTTAAAAACATGACGTTAGAGGGTGAAAACCCGAAACAGCCCCCGAGCATCCCCGTGGGTGGCACCAACACCTCCCACGGGACCGATGTAACTCGTAAGAACTGACCCCGCAGTCGCGGGACTCCCAGTTTGAGAATACAACGGTAATTTGCACATTTCTAGACTTAGGCTTAAAAACATGGCGTTAGAGGGTGAAAACCCGAAACAGCCCCCAAACGTCCCGGTGGGTGGCACCAACACCTCCCACGGGACCAATGTAAATCGTAGGAACTGACCCCGCAGTTGCGGGACTCTCGGTTTGAGAATACGACGGTAATTTGTATATTTCTAGACTTAGGCTTAAAAACATGGCGTTAGAGGGTGAAAACCCGAAACAGCCCCCGAACGTCCCCGTGGGTGGCACCAACACCTCCCACGGGACCAATGTAACTCGTAGGAACTGACCCCGCAGCAGCGGGACTCCCGGTTTGAGCATACGACCGTAATTTGCATATTTCTAGACTTAGGCTTAAAAACATGGCGTTAGAGGGTGAAAACCCGAAACAGCCCCCGAACGTCCCCGTGGGTGGGACCAACACCTCCCACGGGACCAATGTAACTCGTAGGAACTGACCCCGCAGTCGCGGGACTCTCGGTTTTAGAATACAACGGTAATTTGCATATTTCTAGACTTAGGCTTAAAAACATGGCGTTAGAGGGTGAAACCCGAAACAGCCCCCGAACGTCCCCGTGGGTGGCACCAACACCTCCCACGGGACCAATGTAACTCGTAGGAACTGACCCCGCAGCCGCGGGACTCCCGGTTTGAGAATACGATAGTAATTTTCATATTTATAGACTTAGGGTTAAAAACATGGCGTTAGAGGGTGAGAACTCGAAACAGCCCCCGAACGCCCCCGTGGGTGGTACCAACACCTCCCACGGGACCAATGTAACTCGTAGGAACTGACCCCGCAGCCGTGGGACTCCCGGTTTTAGAATACGACGGTAATTTGCATATTTCTTTACTTAGGCTTAAAAACATGGCGTTAGAGGGTGGGAATTCGAAACAGCCCCCGAACGGCCCCGTGGGGGGCACCAACACCTCCCACAGGACCAATGTAGCTCGTAGGAACTGACCCCTCAGTCACGGGACTTTCGATTTTAGAATACGACGATAATTTGCATATTTCTAAAATTAGGCTTAAAAACATGGTGTTAGAGGGTGAAAACCCGAAACAGCCCCCGAACGTCCCCGTGAGTGGCACCAACACCTCCCACGGGACCAATGTAACTCATAGGAACGGGCCCCGCAGCCGCGGGACTCCCGATTAGAGAATACGATGATAATTTCCATATTTCTAGACTTAGGCTTAAAAACATGGCGTTAGAGGGTGAGAACTCGAAACAGCCACCGAACGTCCCCGTGGGTGGTACCAACACCTCCCACGGGACCAATGTAACTCGTAGGAACTGACCCCGCAGCCGCGGGACTCCCGGTTTTAGAATATGACGGTAATTTGCATATTTCTAGAGTTAGGCTTAAAAACATGGCGTTAGAGGGTGGGAACTCGAAACAGCCCCCGAACGGCCCCGTGGGGGGCACCAACGCCTCCCACGGGACCAATGTAAATCGTAGGAACTGACCCCGCAGTCGCGGGACTCTCGGTTTTAGAATACAACGGTAATTTTCATATTTCTAGACTTAGGCTTAAAAACATGGCGTTAGAGAGTTAAACCCGAAATAGCCCCCGAACGTCCCCGTGAGTGGCACCAACACCTCCCACGGGACCAATGTAACTCGTAGGAACTGGCCCCGCAGCCGCGGGACTCCCGATTTGAGAATACGACGATAATTTGCATATTTCTAGACTTAGGCTTAAAAACATGGCGTTAGAGGGTGAGAACTCCAAACAGCCACCGAACGTCCCCGTGGGTGGTACCAACACCTCCCACGGGACCAATGTAACTCGTAGGAACTGACCCCGCAGTCGCGGGACTTCCGATTTTAGAATACGACGATAATTTGCATATTTCTAAACTTAGGCTTAAAAACATGGCGTTAGAGGGTGAAAACCCGAAATAGCCCCCGAACGGCCCCGTGGGTGGGACCAACACCTCCCACGGGACCAATGTAACTCGTAGGAACTGACCCCGCAGCCGCGGGACTCCCTATTTTAGAATACGACGGTAATTTGCATATTTCTAGACTTAGGCTTAAAAACATGGCGTTAGAGGGTGAAAACCCGAAACAGCCCCCGAACGTCCCCGTGGGTGGCACCAACACCTCCCACGGGACCAATGTAACTCGTAGGAACTGACCCCGCAGTCGCGGGACTCTCGGTTTTAGAATACAACGGTAATTTTCATATTTCTAGACTTAGGCTTAAAAATATGGCGTTAGAGGGTTAAACCCGAAATAGCCCCCGAACGTCCCCGTGGGTGGCACCAACACCTCCCACGGGACCAATGTAACTCGTAGGAACTGACCCCGCAGCCGCGGGACTCCCGGTTTGAGAATACGACGGTAATTCTCAAATTTCTACACTTAAGGTTAAAAACATGGCGTTAGAGGGTGAGAACTCGAAACAGTCACCGAACGTGTTCGTGGGTGGCACCAACACCTCCCACGGGACCAATGTAACTCATAGGAACTGACCCCGCAGCCGCGGGACTCCCGGTTTTAGAATACAACGGTAATTTGCAAATTTCTAGACTTAGGCTTAAAAACATGGCGTTAGAGGGTGAGAACTCGAAACAGCCACCGAACGTCCTCGTGGGTGGCACCAACACCTCCCACGGGACCAATGTAACTCATAGGAACTGACTCCGCAGCCGCAGGACTCCCGGTTTGAGAATACGACGGTAATTTGCAAATTTCTAGACTTAGGCTTAAAAACGTGGCGTTACAGGGTGAGAACTCGAAACAGCCACCGAACGTCCCCGTGGGTGGCACCAACACCTCCCACGGGACCAATATAACTCGTAGGAACTGACCCCGCAGTTGCGGGACTCTAGGTTTGAGAATACGACGGTAATTTGCATATTTATAGAGTTAGGGGTGAAAACATTGCGTTAGATTGTGAGAACTCGAAACAGTCCCCGAACGGCCCCGTGGGTGGACCAACACCTCCCACGGGACCAATGTAACTCGTAGGAACTGACCCCGCAGCCGCGGGACTCCCAGTTTTAGAATACGACGGTAATTTGCATATTTCTAGACTTAGGCTTAAAAATATGGCGTTAGAGGGTGAAAACCCGAAACAGCCCCCGAACGTCCCCGTGAGTGGCACCAACACCTCCCACGGGACTAATGTAACTCGTACGAACTGACCCCGCAGCCGCGGGACTCCCGGTTTAAGAATACGACCGTAATTTGCATATTTCTAGACTTAGGCTTAAAAACATGGCGTTAGAGGGTGAAAACCCGAAACAGCCCCCGAACGTCCCCGTGAGTGGCACCAACACCTCCCACGGGACCAATGTAACTCGTAGGAACTGGCCCCGCAGCCGCGGGACTCCCGATTTGAGAATACGACGATAATTTGCATATTTCTAGACTTAGGCTTAAAAACATGGCGTTAGAGGGTGAGAACTCCAAACAGCCACCGAACGTCCCCGTGGGTGGTACCAACACCTCCCACGGGACCAATGTAACTCGTAGGAACTGACCCCGCAGTCGCGGGACTTCCGATTTTAGAATACGACGATAATTTGCATATTTCTAAACTTAGGCTTAAAAACATGGCGTTAGAGGGTGAAAACCCGAAACAGCCCCCGAACGGCCCCGTGGGTGGGACCAACACCTCCCACGGGACCAATGTAACTCGTAGGAACTGACCCCGCAGCCGCGGGACTCCCTATTTTAGAATACGACGGTAATTTGCATATTTCTAGACTTAGGCTTAAAAACATGGCGTTAGAGGATGAAAACCCGAAACAGCCCCCGAACGTCCCCGTGGGTGGCACCAACACCTCCCACGGGACCAATGTAACTCGTAGGAACTGACCCCGCAGTCGCGGGACTCTCGGTTTTAGAATACAACGGTAATTTTCATATTTCTAGACTTAGGCTTAAAAATATGGCGTTAGAGGGTTAAACCCGAAATAGCCCCCGAACGTCCCCGTGGGTGGCACCAACACCTCCCACGGGACCAATGTAACTCGTAGGAACTGACCCCGCAGCCGCGGGACTCCCGGTTTGAGAATACGACGGTAATTCTCAAATTTCTACACTTAAGGTTAAAAACATGGCGTTAGAGGGTGAGAACTCGAAACAGTCACCGAACGTGTTCGTGGGTGGCACCAACACCTCCCACGGGACCAATGTAACTCATAGGAACTGACCCCGCAGCCGCGGGACTCCCGGTTTTAGAATACAACGGTAATTTGCAAATTTCTAGACTTAGGCTTAAAAACATGGCGTTAGAGGGTGAGAACTCGAAACAGCCACCGAACGTCCTCGTGGGTGGCACCAACACCTCCCACGGGACCAATGTAACTCATAGGAACTGACTCCGCAGCCGCAGGACTCCCGGTTTGAGAATACGACGGTAATTTGCAAATTTCTAGACTTAGGCTTAAAAACGTGGCGTTACAGGGTGAGAACTCGAAACAGCCACCGAACGTCCCCGTGGGTGGCACCAACACCTCCCACGGGACCAATATAACTCGTAGGAACTGACCCCGCAGTTGCGGGACTCTAGGTTTGAGAATACGACGGTAATTTGCATATTTATAGAGTTAGGGGTGAAAACATTGCGTTAGATTGTGAGAACTCGAAACAGTCCCCGAACGGCCCCGTGGGTGGACCAACACCTCCCACGGGACCAATGTAACTCGTAGGAACTGACCCCGCAGCCGCGGGACTCCCAGTTTTAGAATACGACGGTAATTTGCATATTTCTAGACTTAGGCTTAAAAATATGGCGTTAGAGGGTGAAAACCCGAAACAGCCCCCGAACGTCCCCGTGAGTGGCACCAACACCTCCCACGGGACTAATGTAACTCGTACGAACTGACCCCGCAGCCGCGGGACTCCCGGTTTAAGAATACGACCGTAATTTGCATATTTCTAGACTTAGGCTTAAAAACATGGCGTTAGAGGGTGAAAACCCGAAACAGCCCCCGAACGTCCCCGTGAGTGGCACCAACACCTCCCACGGGACCAATGTAACTCGTAGGAACTGGCCCCGCAGCCGCGGGACTCCCGATTTGAGAATACGACGATAATTTGCATATTTCTAGACTTAGGCTTAAAAACATGGCGTTAGAGGGTGAGAACTCCAAACAGCCACCGAACGTCCCCGTGGGTGGTACCAACACCTCCCACGGGACCAATGTAACTCGTAGGAACTGACCCCGCAGTCGCGGGACTTCCGATTTTAGAATACGACGATAATTTGCATATTTCTAAACTTAGGCTTAAAAACATGGCGTTAGAGGGTGAAAACCCGAAACAGCCCCCGAACGGCCCCGTGGGTGGGACCAACACCTCCCACGGGACCAATGTAACTCGTAGGAACTGACCCCGCAGCCGCGGGACTCCCTATTTTAGAATACGACGGTAATTTGCATATTTCTAGACTTAGGCTTAAAAACATGGCGTTAGAGGGTGAAAACCCGAAACAGCCCCCGAACGTCCCCGTGGGTGGCACCAACACCTCCCACGGGACCAATGTAACTCGTAGGAACTGACCCCGCAGTCGCGGGACTCTCGGTTTTAGAATACAACGGTAATTTTCATATTTCTAGACTTAGGCTTAAAAATATGGCGTTAGAGGGTTAAACCCGAAATAGCCCCCGAACGTCCCCGTGGGTGGCACCAACACCTCCCACGGGACCAATGTAACTCGTAGGAACTGACCCCGCAGCCGCGGGACTCCCGGTTTGAGAATACGACGGTAATTCTCAAATTTCTACACTTAAGGTTAAAAACATGGCGTTAGAGGGTGAGAACTCGAAACAGTCACCGAACGTGTTCGTGGGTGGCACCAACACCTCCCACGGGACCAATGTAACTCATAGGAACTGACCCCGCAGCCGCGGGACTCCCGGTTTTAGAATACAACGGTAATTTGCAAATTTCTAGACTTAGGCTTAAAAACATGGCGTTAGAGGGTGAGAACTCGAAACAGCCACCGAACGTCCTCGTGGGTGGCACCAACACCTCCCACGGGACCAATGTAACTCATAGGAACTGACTCCGCAGCCGCAGGACTCCCGGTTTGAGAATACGACGGTAATTTGCAAATTTCTAGACTTAGGCTTAAAAACGTGGCGTTACAGGGTGAGAACTCGAAACAGCCACCGAACGTCCCCGTGGGTGGCACCAACACCTCCCACGGGACCAATATAACTCGTAGGAACTGACCCCGCAGTTGCGGGACTCTAGGTTTGAGAATACGACGGTAATTTGCATATTTATAGAGTTAGGGGTGAAAACATTGCGTTAGATTGTGAGAACTCGAAACAGTCCCCGAACGGCCCCGTGGGTGGACCAACACCTCCCACGGGACCAATGTAACTCGTAGGAACTGACCCCGCAGCCGCGGGACTCCCAGTTTTAGAATACGACGGTAATTTGCATATTTCTAGACTTAGGCTTAAAAATATGGCGTTAGAGGGTGAAAACCCGAAACAGCCCCCGAACGTCCCCGTGAGTGGCACCAACACCTCCCACAGGACTAATGTAACTCGTACGAACTGACCCCGCAGCCGCGGGACTCCCGGTTTAAGAATACGACCGTAATTTGCATATTTCTAGACTTAGGCTTAAAAACATGGCGTTAGAGGGTGAAAACCCGAAACAGCCCCCGAACGTCCCCGTGAGTGGCACCAACACCTCCCACGGGACCAATGTAACTCGTAGGAACTGGCCCCGCAGCCGCGGGACTCCCGGTTTCAGAATACGACGATAATTTGCATATTTCTAGACTTAGGCTTAAAAACATGGCGTTAGAGGGTGAGAACTCGAAACAGCCACTGAACGTCCCCGTGGGTTGTACCAACACCTCCCACGGGACCAATGTAACTCGTAGGAACTGACCCCGCAGCCGCGGGACTCCCAGTTTTAGAATACGACGGTAATTTGCATATTTCTAGACTTAGGCTTAAAAACATGGCGTTAGAGGGTGGGAACTCGAAACAACCCCCGAACGGCCCCGTGGGTGGGACCAACACCTCCCACGGGACCAATGAAACTCGTAGGAACTGACCCGGCAGCCGCGGGACTCCCGGTTTTAGAATACGACGGTAATTTGCATATTTCTAGACTTAGGCTTAAAAACATGGCGTTAGAGGGTGAAAACCCGAAACAGCCCCCGAACGTCCCCGTGGGTGGCACCAACACCTCCCACGGGACCAATGTAACTCGTAGGAACTGACCCCGCAGTCGCGGGACTCTCGGTTTTAGAATACAACGGTAATTTGCATATTTCTAGACTTAGGCTTAAAAATATGGCGTTAGAGGGTTAAACCCGAAATAGCCCCCGAACATCCCCGTGGGTGGCACCAACACCTCCCACGGGACCAATGTAACTCGTAGGAACTGACCCCGCAGCCGCGGGACTCCCGGTTTGATAATACGACGGTAATTCTCCAATTTCTAGACTTAAGGTTAAAAACATGGCGTTAGAGGGTGAGAACTCGAAACAGCCACCGAACGCCCTCGTGGGTGGCCACAACACCTCCCACGGGACCAATGTAACTCATAGGAACTGACCCCGCAACCGCGGGACTCCCGATTTGAGAATACGACGGTAATTTGCAAATTTCTAGACTTAGGCTTAAAAACATGGCGTTAAAGGGTGAGAACTCGAAACAGCCACCGAACGTACTCGTGGGTGGCACCAACACCTCCCACGGGACCAATGTAACTCATAGGAACTGACCCCGCAGCCGCGGGACTCCCGGTTCGAGAATACGACGGTAATTTGCATATTTCTAGACTTAGGCTTAAAAATATGGCGTTAGAGGGTGAGAACTCGAAACAGCCACCGAACGTCCCCGTGGGTGGCACCAACACCTCCCACGGGACCAATGTAACTCGTAGGAACTGACCCCGCAGCCGCGGAACTCCCGGTTTGAGAATATGACAGTAAATTGCATATTTATAGACTTAGGGTTAAAAACATGGCGTTAGAGGGTGAGAACTCGAAACAGCCACCGAACGCCCCCGTGGGTGGCACCAACACCTCCCACGGGACCAATGTAACTCGTAGGAACTGACCCGGCAGCCGCGGGACTCCCGGTTTTAGAATACGACGGTAATTTGCATATTTCTAGACTTAGGCTTAAAAACATGGCGTTAGAGGGTGGGAACTCGAAACAACCCCCGAACGGCCCCGTGGGGGGTACCAACGCCTCCCACGGGACCAATGTAACTCGTAGGAACTGACCCCGCAGTCGCGGGACTTCCGATTTTAGAATACGACGATAATTTGCATATTTCTAAACTTAGGCTTAAAAACATGGCGTTAGAGGATGAAAACCCGAAACAATCCCCGAACGGCCCCGTGGGTGGGACCAACACCTCCCACGGGACCAATGTAACTCGTAGGAACTGACCCCGCAGCCGCGGGACTCCCGGTTTTAGAATACGACGGTAATTTGCATATTTCTAGACTTAGGCTTAAGAACATGGCGTTAGAGGGTGGGAACTCGAAACAACCCCCGAACGGCCCCGTGGGGGGTACCAACGCCTCCCACGGGACCAATGTAACTCGTAGGAACTGACCCCGCAGTCGCGGGACTTCCGATTTTAGAATACGACGATAATTTGCATATTTCTAAACTTAGGCTTAAAAACATGGCGTTAGAGGATGAAAACCCGAAACAATCCCCGAACGGCCCCGTGGGTGGGACCAACACCTCCCACGGGACCAATGTAACTCTTAGGAACTGACCCCGCAGCCGCGGGACTCCCGGTTTTAGAATACGACGGTAATTTCCATATTTCTAGACTTAGGCTTAAAAACATGGCGTTAGAGGGTGAAAACCCGAAACAGCCCCCGAACGTCCCCGTGGGTGGCACCAACACCTCCCACGGGACCAATGTAACTCGTAGGAACTGACCCCGAAGTCGCGGGACTCTCGGTTTTAGAATACAACGGTAATTTGCATATTTCTAGACTTAGGCTTAAAAACATGGCGTTAGAGGGTTAAACCCGAAATAGCCCCCGAACGTCCACGTGGGTGGCACCAACACCTCCCACGGGACCAATGTAACTCGTAGGAACTGACCCCGCAGCCGCGGGACTCCCGGTTTGAGAATACGATGGTAATTCTCAAATTTCTAGACTTAAGGTTAAAAACATGGCGTTAGAGGGTGAGAACTCGAAACAGCCACCGAACGTACTCGTGGGTGGCACCAACACCTCCCACGGGACCAATATAACTCATAGGAACTGACCCCGCAACCGCGGGACTCCCGGTTTGAGAATACGACGGTAATTGGCAAATTTCTAGACTTAGGCTTAAAAACATGGCGTTAGAGGGTGAGAACTCGAAACAGCCACCGAACGTCCTCGTGGGTGGCACCAACACCTCCCACGGGACCAATGTAACTCATAAGAACTGACCCCGCAGCCGCGGGACTCCCGGTTTGAGAATACGACGATAATTTGCAAATTTCTAGACTTAGGCTTAAAAACATGGCGTTACAGGGTGAGAACTCAAAACAGCTACCGAACGTCCCCGTGGGTGGCACCAACACCTCCCACGGGACCAATATAACTCGTAGGAACTGACCCCGCAGTCGCGGGACTCTCGGTTTGAGAATACGACTTTAATTTGCATATTTATAGACTTAGGGGTGAAAACATGGCGTCAGAGGGTGAAAACCCGAAACAGCCCCCGAACGTCCCCGTGAGTGGCACCAACACCTCCCACGGGACCAATGTAACTCGTAGGAACTGACCCCGCAGCCGCGGGACTCCCGGTTTGATAATACGACGATAATTTGCAAATTTCTAGACTTAGGCTTAAAAACATGGCGTTAGAGGGTGAGAACTCGAAACAGCCACCGAACGTCCTCGTGGGTGGCACCAACACCTCCCACGGGACCAATGTAACTCATAGGAACTGACCCCGCAGCCGCGGGACTCCCGGTTTTAAAATACGACGGTAATTTGCATATTTCTAGACTTAGGCTTAAAAATATGGCGTTAGAGGGTGAGAACTCGAAACAGCCACCGAACGTCCCCGTGGGTGGCTCCAACACCTCCCACGAGACCAATGTAACTCGTAGGAACTGACCCCGCAGCCGCGGAACTCCCGGTTTGAGAATACGACAGTAAATTGCATATTTATAGACTTAGGGTTAAAAACATGGCGTTAGAGGGTGAGAACTCGAAACAGCCACCGAACGCCTCCGTGGGTGGCACCAACACCTCCCACGGGACCAATGTAACTCGTAGGAACTGACCCCGCAGCCGCGGGACTCCCGGTTTGAGAATACGACGGTAATTTGCATATTTCTAGACTTAGTCTTAAAAACATGGCGTCAGAGGGTGAAAACCCGAAACAGCCCCCGAACGTCCCCGTGGGTGGAACCAACACCTCCCACGGGACCAATGTAACTCGTAGGAACTGACCCCACAGCCGCGGGACTCCGGGATTGAGAATACGACCGTAATTTGCATATTTCTAGACTTAGGCTTAAAAACATGGCGTTAGAGGGCGAGAACTCGAAACAGCCACCGAACGTCCCCGTGGGTGGCACCAACACCTCCCACGGGACCAACGTAACTCGTAGGAACTGAACCCGTAGCCGAGGGACTCCCGGTTTGAGAATACGATGATAATTTGAAAATTTCTAGACTTAGGCTTAAAAACATGGCGTTAGAGGGTGGGAACTCGAAACCGCCCCCGAACGGCCCAATGGGTGGCACCATCACCTCCCACGGGACCAATGTAACTCGTAGGAACTGACCCCGCAGTCACGGGACTCCCGGTTTTAGAATACGATGATAATTTTTATATTTCTAGACTTAGGCTTAAAAACATGACGTTAGAGGGTGAAAACCCGAAACAGCCCCCGAGCATCCCCTTGGGTGGCACCAACACCTCCCACGGGACCGATGTAACTAGTAAGAACTGACCCCGCAGTCGCGGGACTCCCAGTTTGAGAATACAACGGTAATTTGCACATTTCTAGACTTAGGCTTAAAAACATGGCGTTAGAGGGTGAAAACCCGAAACAGCCCCCAAACGTCCCCGTGGGTGGCACCAACACCTCCCACGGGACCAATGTAAATCGTAGGAACTGAGCCCGCAGTCGCGGGGTTCTCGGTTTGAGAATACGACGGTAATTTGTATATTTCTAGACTTAGGCTTAAAAACATGGCGTTAGAGGGTGAAAACCCGAAACAGCCCCCGAACGTCCCCGTGGGTGGCACCAACACCTCCCACGGGACCAATGTAACTCGTAGGAACTGACCCCGCAGCAGCGGGACTCCCGGTTTGAGCATACGACCGTAATTTGCATATTTCTAGACTTAGGCTTAAAAACATGGCGTTAGAGGGTGAAAACCCGAAACAGCCCCCGAACGTCCCCGTGGGTGGGACCAACACCTCCCACGGGACCAATGTAACTCGTAGGAACTGACCCCGCAGTCGCGGGACTCTCGGTTTTAGAATACAACGGTAATTTGCATATTTCTAGACTTAGGCTTAAAAACATGGCGTTAGAGGGTTAAACTCGAAATAGCCCCCGAACGTCCCCGTGGGTGGCACCAACACCTCCCACGGGACCAATGTAACTCGTAGGAACTGACCCCGCAGTCGCGGGACTCTCGGTTTTAGAATATGATGGTAATTTGCATATTTCTAGACTTAGGCTTAAAAACATGGCGTTAGAGGGTGAAACCCGAAACAGCCCCCGAACGTCCTCGTGAGTGGCACCAACACCTCCCACGGGACCAATGTAACTCGTAGGAACTGGCCCCGCAGCCGCGGGACTCCCGATTTGAGAATACGACGATAATTTGCTTATTTCTAGACTTAGGCTTAAATACATGGCGTTAGAGGGTGAGAACTCGAAACAGCCACCGAACGTCCCCGTGGGTGGCACCAACACGTCCCACGGGACCAATGTAACTCGTAGGAACTGACCCCGCAGCCGCGGGACTCCCGGTTTGAGAATACGATAGTAATTTTCATATTTATAGACTTAGGGTTAAAAACATGGCGTTAGAGGGTGAGAACTCGAAACAGCCCCCGAACGCCCCCGTGGGTGGCACCAACACCTCCCACGGGACCAATGTAACTCGTAGGAACTGACCCCGCAGCCGTGGGACTCCCGGTTTTAGAATACGACGGTAATTTGCATATTTCTTGACTTAGGCTTAAAAACATGGCGTTAGAGGGTGGGAATTCGAAACAGCCCCCGAACGGCTCCGTGGGGGGCACCAACACCTCCCACAGGACCAATGTAACTCGTAGGAACTGACCCCTCAGTCACGGGACTTCCGATTTTAGAATATGACGATAATTTGCATATTTCTAAAATTAGGCTTAAAAACATGGTGTTAGAGGGTGAAAACCCGAAACAGCCCCCGAACGGCCCCGTGGGTGGCACCAACACCTCCCACGGGACCAATGTAACACGTAGGAACTGATCCCGCAGCCGCGGGACTCCCGGTTTTAGAATACGACTGTAATTTGCATATTTCTAGACTTAGGCTTAAAAACATGGCGTTAGAGGGTGAAAACCCGAAACAGCCCCCGAACGTCCCCGTGGGTGGCACCAACACCTCCTACGGGACCAATGTAACTCGTAGGAACTGACCCCGCAGTCGTGGGACTCTCGGTTTTAGAATACAACGGTAATTTGCATATTTCTAGACTAAGGCTTAAAAACATGGCGTTAGAGGGTTAAACCCGAAATAGCCCTCGAACGTCCCCGTGGGTGGCACCAACACCTCCCACGGGACCAATGTAACTCGTAGGAACTGACCCCGCAGTCGCGGGACTCTCGGTTTTAGAATACGATGGTAATTTGCATATTTCTAGACTTATGCTTAAAAACATGGCGTTAGAGGGTGAAACCCGAAACAGCCCCCGAACGTCCCCGTGAGTGGCACCAACACCTCCCACGGGACCAATGTAACTCGTAGGAACTGGCCCCGCAGCCGCGGGACTCCCGATTTGAGAATACGACGATAATTTGCATATTTCTAGACTTAGGCTTAAATACATGGCGTTAGAGGGTGAGAACTCGAAACAGCCACCGAACGTCCCCGTGGGTGGCAGCAACACGTCCCACGGGACCAATGTAACTCGTAGGAACTGACCCCGCAGCCGCGGGACTCCCGGTTTGAGAATACGATAGTAATTTGCATATTTATAGACTTAGGGTTAAAAACATGGCGTTAGAGGGTGAGAACTCGAAACAGCCCCCGAACGCCCCCGTGGGTGGCACCAACACCTCCCACGGGACCAATGTAACCCGTAGGAACTGACCCCGCAGCCGTGGGACTCCCGGTTTTAGAATACGACGGTAATTTGCATATTTCTTGACTTAGGCTTAAAAACATGGCGTTTGAGGGTGGGAATTCGAAACAGCCCCCGAATGGCCCCGTGGGGGGCACCAACACCTCCCACAGGACCAATGTAACTCTTAGGAACTGACCCCTCAGTCACGGGACTTCCGATTTTAGAATACGACGATAATTTGCATATTTCTAAAATTAGGCTTAAAAACATGGTGTTAGAGGGTGAAAACCCGAAACAGCCCCCGAACGTCCCCGTGGGTAGCACCAACACCTCCCACGGGACCAATGTAACTCGTAGGAACTGACCCCGCCGCCGCGGGACTCCCGGTTTTAGAATACGACTGTAATTTTCATATTTCTAGACTTAGGCTTAAAAACATGGCGTTAGAGGGGGAAAACCCGAAACAGCCCCCGAACGTCCCCGTGGGTGGCACCAACACCTCCCACGGGACCAATGTAACTCGTACGAACTGACCCCGCACTCGCGGGACTCTCGGTTTTAGAATACAATGGTAATTTTCATATTTCTAGACTTAGGCTTAAAAACATGGCGTTAGAGGGTTAAACCCGAAATAGCCCCCGAACGTCCCCGTGGGTGGCAGCAACACCTCCCACGGGACCAATGTAACTCGTAGGAACTGACCCCGCAACCGCGGGACTCCCGGTTTGAGAATACGATGGTAATTCTCAAATTTCTAGACTTAAGCTTAAAAACATGGCGTTAGAGGGTGAGAACTCGAAACAACCACCGAACGTCCTCGTGGGTGGCACCAACACCTCCCACGGGACCAATGTAACTCGTAGGAACTGACCCTGCTGCCGCGGGACTCCCGGTTTGAGAATACGACGGTAATTTGCAAATTTCTAGACTTAGGCTTAAAAACATGGCGTTACAGGGTGAGAACTCGAAACAGCCACCGAACGTCCCCGTGGGTGGCACCAACACCTCCCACGGGACCAACGTAACTCGTAGGTATTGACCCCGCAGCCGCGGGACTCCTGGTTTGAGAATACGACGATAATTTGCATATTTCTAGACTTAGGCTTAAAAACATGGCGTTAGAGGGTGAGAACTCGAAACAGCCACCGAACGTCCCCGTTGGTGGCACCAACACCTCCCACGGGACCAATGTAACTCGTAGGAACTGACCCCGCAGCCGCGGAACTCCCGGTTTGAGAATACGACATTAAATTACATATTAATAGACTTAGGGTTAAAAACATGGCGTTCGAGGGTGAGAACTCGAAACAGCCACCGAACTCCCCCGTGGGTGGCACCAACACCTCCCACGGGACCAATGTAACTCGTAGGAACTGACCCCGCAGCCGCGGGACTCTCGGTTTTAGAATACGATGGTAATTTGCATATTTCTAGACTTAGGCTTAAAAACATGTCGTTTGAGGGTGGGAACTCGAAACAGCCCCCGAACATCCCCATGGGTGGCACCAACACCTCCCACGGGACCAATGTAACTCGTTGGAACTGACCCCACAGCCGCGGGACTCCCGGTTTAAGAATACGACGGTAATTTGAAAATTTCTAGACTTAGGGTTAAAAACATGGCGTTAGAGGGTGAGAACTCGAAACTGCACCCGAACGGCCCCGTGGGTGGCACCAACACCTCCCACGGGACCAATGTAACTCGTAGGTACTGACCCCGCAACCGCGGGACTCCCAGTTTTAGAATACGATGGTAATTTGCATATTTCTAGACTTAGGCTTAAAAATATGGCGTTAGAGGGTGAAAACCCGAAACAGCCCCCGAACGTCCCCGTGAGTGGCACCAACACCTCCCACGGGACCAATGTAACTCGTAGGAACTGGCCCCGCAGCCGCGGGACTCCCGATTTGAGAATACGATGATAATTTGCATATTTCTAGACTTAGGCTTAAATACATGGCGTTAGAGGGTGAGAACTCGAAACAGCCACCGAACGTTCCCGTGGGTGGCACCAACAGCTCCCACGGGACCAATGTAACTCGTAAGAACTGACCCCGTAGCCGCGGGACTCCCGGTTTGAGAATACGATAGTAATTTGCATATTTATAGACTTAGGCTTAAAAACATGGCGTTAGAGTGTGAGAACTCGAAACAGCCGCCGAACGTCCCCGTGGGTGTCACCAACACCTCCCACGGGACCAACGTAACTCGTAGGAACTGATCCCGCAGCCGAGGGACTCCCGGTTTGAGAATACGACGATAATTTGCATATTTCTAGACTTAGGCTTAAAAACATGGCGTTAGAGGCTGGGAACGCGAAACCGCCCCCGAACGGCCCAATGGGTGGCACCATCACCTCCCACGGGACCAATGTAACTCGTAGGAACTGACCCCGCAGTCACGGGACTCCCGGTTTTAGAATACGATGATAATTTGTTTATTTCTAGACTTAGGCTTAAAAACATGGCGTTAGAGGGTGAAAACCCGAAACAGCCCCCGAACATCCCCGTAGGTGGCACCAACACCTCCCACGGGACCAATGTAACTCGTAGGAACTGACCCCGCAGCCGCGGGACTCTCGGTTTGAGAATACGACGGTAATTTGCAAATTTCTAGACTTAGGCTTAAAAACATGACGTTAGAGGGTGAAAACCCGAAACAGCCGCCGAACGTCCCCGTGGGTGGCACCAACACCTCCCACGGGACCAATGTAACTCGTAGGAACTGACCCCGCAGTCGCGGGACTCTCGGTTTTAGAATACAATGGTAATTTGCATATTTCTAGACTTAGGCTTAAGAACATGGCGTTAGAGGGTTAAACCCGAAATAGCCCCCGAACGTCCCCGTGGGTGGCACCAACATCTCCCACGGGACCAACGTAACTCGTAGGAACTGAACCCGCAGCCGCGGGACTCCCGTTTTGAGAATACGATGGTAATTCTCAAATTTCTAGACTTAAGCTTAAAAACATGGCGTTAGAGGGTGAGAACTCGAAACAGCCACCGAACGTCCTCGTGGGTGGCACCAACACCTCCCACGGGACCAATGTAACTCGTAGGAACTGACCCCGCTGCCGTGGGACTCCCGGTTTGAGAATACGATGGTAATTTGCAAATTACTAGACTTAGGCTTAAAAACATGGCGTTACAGGGTGAGAACTCGAAACAGCCACCGAACGTCCCCGTGGGTGGCACCAACACCTCCCACGGGACCAACGTAACTCGTAGGAACTGACCCCGCAGCCGCGGGACTCCTGGTTTGAGAATACGACGATAATTTGCATATTTCTAGACTTAGGCTTAAAAACATGGCGTTAGAGGGTGAGAACTCGAAACAGCCACCGAACGTCCCCGTTGGTGGCACCAACACCTCCCACGGGACCAATGTAAGTCGTAGGAACTGACCCCGCAGCCGCGGAACTCCCGGTTTGAGAATACGACAGTAAATTGCATATTAATAGACTTAGGGTTAAAAACATGGCGTTCGAGGGTGAGAACTCGAAACAGCCACCGAACGCCCCCGTGGGTGGCACCAACACCTCCCACGGGACCAATCTAACTCGTAGGAACTGACCCCGCAGCCGCGGGACTCTCGGTTTTAGAATACGACGGTAATTTGCATATTTCTAGACTTAGGCTTAAATACATGGCGTTTGAGGGTGGGAACTCGAAACAGCCCCCGAACATCCCCGTGGGTGGCACCAACACCTCCCACGGGACCATTGTAACTCGTTGGAACTGACCCCACAGCCGCGGGACTCCCGGTTTGAGAATACGACGGTAATTTACATATTTCTAGGCTTAGGCTTAAAAACATGGCGTCAGAGGGTGAAAACCCGAAATAGCCCCCGAACGTCCCCGTGGGTGGAACCAACACCTCCCACGGGACCAATGTAACTCGTAGGAACTGACCCCGCAGCCGCGGGACTCCCGGTTTGAGAATACGACCGTAATTTCCATATTTCTAGACTTAGGCTTAAAAACATGGCGTTAGAGTGTGAGAACTCGAAACAGCCGCCGAACGTCCCCGTGGGTGTCACCAACACCTCCCACGGGACCAACGTAACTCGTAGGAACTGATCCCGCAGCCGAGGGACTCCCGGTTTGAGAATACGACGATAATTTGCATATTTCTAGACTTAGGCTTAAAAACATGGCGTTAGAGGCTGGGAACGCGAAACCGCCCCCGAACGGCCCAATGGGTGGCACCATCACCTCCCACGGGACCAATGTAACTCGTAGGAACTGACCCCGCAGTCACGGGACTCCCGGTTTTAGAATACGATGATAATTTGTTTATTTCTAGACTTAGGCTTAAAAACATGGCGTTAGAGGGTGAAAACCCGAAACAGCCCCCGAACATCCCCGTAGGTGGCACCAACACCTCCCACGGGACCAATGTAACTCGTAGGAACTGACCCCGCAGCCGCGGGACTCTCGGTTTGAGAATACGACGGTAATTTGCAAATTTCTAGACTTAGGCTTAAAAACATGACGTTAGAGGGTGAAAACCCGAAACAGCCGCCGAACGTCCCCGTGGGTGGCACCAACACCTCCCACGGGACCAATGTAACTCGTAGGAACTGACCCCGCAGTCGCGGGACTCTCGGTTTTAGAATACAATGGTAATTTGCATATTTCTAGACTTAGGCTTAAGAACATGGCGTTAGAGGGTTAAACCCGAAATAGCCCCCGAACGTCCCCGTGGGTGGCACCAACATCTCCCACGGGACCAACGTAACTCGTAGGAACTGAACCCGCAGCCGCGGGACTCCCGTTTTGAGAATACGATGGTAATTCTCAAATTTCTAGACTTAAGCTTAAAAACATGGCGTTAGAGGGTGAGAACTCGAAACAGCCACCGAACGTCCTCGTGGGTGGCACCAACACCTCCCACGGGACCAATGTAACTCGTAGGAACTGACCCCGCTGCCGTGGGACTCCCGGTTTGAGAATACGATGGTAATTTGCAAATTTCTAGACTTAGGCTTAAAAACATGGCGTTACAGGGTGAGAACTCGAAACAGCCACCGAACGTCCCCGTGGGTGGCACCAACACCTCCCACGGGACCAACGTAACTCGTAGGAACTGACCCCGCAGCCGCGGGACTCCTGGTTTGAGAATACGACGATAATTTGCATATTTCTAGACTTAGGCTTAAAAACATGGCGTTAGAGGGTGAGAACTCGAAACAGCCACCGAACGTCCCCGTTGGTGGCACCAACACCTCCCACGGGACCAATGTAAGTCGTAGGAACTGACCCCGCAGCCGCGGAACTCCCGGTTTGAGAATACGACAGTAAATTGCATATTAATAGACTTAGGGTTAAAAACATGGCGTTCGAGGGTGAGAACTCGAAACAGCCACCGAACGCCCCCGTGGGTGGCACCAACACCTCCCACGGGACCAATCTAACTCGTAGGAACTGACCCCGCAGCCGCGGGACTCTCGGTTTTAGAATACGACGGTAATTTGCATATTTCTAGACTTAGGCTTAAATACATGGTGTTTGAGGGTGGGAACTCGAAACAGCCCCCGAACATCCCCGTGGGTGGCACCAACACCTCCCACGGGACCATTGTAACTCGTTGGAACTGACCCCACAGCCGCGGGACTCCCGGTTTGAGAATACGACGGTAATTTACATATTTCTAGGCTTAGGCTTAAAAACATGGCGTCAGAGGGTGAAAACCCGAAATAGCCCCCGAACGTCCCCGTGGGTGGAACCAACACCTCCCACGGGACCAATGTAACTCGTAGGAACTGACCCCGCAGCCGCGGGACTCCCGGTTTGAGAATACGACCGTAATTTCCATATTTCTAGACTTAGGCTTAAAAACATGGCGTTAGAGTGTGAGAACTCGAAACAGCCGCCGAACGTCCCCGTGGGTGTCACCAACACCTCCCACGGGACCAACGTAACTCGTAGGAACTGATCCCGCAGCCGAGGGACTCCCGGTTTGAGAATACGACGATAATTTGCATATTTCTAGACTTAGGCTTAAAAACATGGCGTTAGAGGGTGGGAACGCGAAACCGCCCCCGAACGGCCCAATGGGTGGCACCATCACCTCCCACGGGACCAATGTAACTCGTAGGAACTGACCCCGCAGTCACGGGACTCCCGGTTTTAGAATACGATGACAATTTGTTTATTTCTAGACTTAGGCTTAAAAACATGGCGTTAGAGGGTGAAAACCCGAAACAGCCCCCGAACATCCCCGTAGGTGGCACCAACACCTCCCACGGGACCAATGTAACTCGTAGGAACTGACCCCGCAGCCGCGGGACTCTCGGTTTGAGAATACGACGGTAATTTGCAAATTTCTAGACTTAGGCTTAAAAACATGACGTTAGAGGGTGAAAACCCGAAACAGCCGCCGAACGTCCCCGTGGGTGGCACCAACACCTCCCACGGGACCAATGTAACTCGTAGGAACTGACCCCGCAGTCGCGGGACTCTCGGTTTTAGAATACAATGGTAATTTGCATATTTCTAGACTTAGGCTTAAGAACATGGCGTTAGAGGGTTAAACCCGAAATAGCCCCCGAACGTCCCCGTGGGTGGCACCAACATCTCCCACGGGACCAACGTAACTCGTAGGAACTGAACCCGCAGCCGCGGGACTCCCGTTTTGAGAATACGATGGTAATTCTCAAATTTCTAGACTTAAGCTTAAAAACATGGCGTTAGAGGGTGAGAACTCGAAACAGCCACCGAACGTCCTCGTGGGTGGCACCAACACCTCCCACGGGACCAATGTAACTCGTAGGAACTGACCCCGCTGCCGTGGGACTCCCGGTTTGAGAATACGATGGTAATTTGCAAATTTCTAGACTTAGGCATAAAAACATGGCGTTACAGGGTGAGAACTCGAAACAGCCACCGAACGTCCCCGTGGGTGGCACCAACACCTCCCACGGGACCAACGTAACTCGTAGGAACTGACCCCGCAGCCGCGGGACTCCTGGTTTGAGAATACGACGATAATTTGCATATTTCTAGACTTAGGCTTAAAAACATGGCGTTAGAGGGTGAGAACTCGAAACAGCCACCGAACGTCCCCGTTGGTGGCACCAACACCTCCCACGGGACCAATGTAAGTCGTAGGAACTGACCCCGCAGCCGCGGAACTCCCGGTTTGAGAATACGACAGTAAATTGCATATTAATAGACTTAGGGTTAAAAACATGGCGTTCGAGGGTGAGAACTCGAAACAGCCACCGAACGCCCCCGTGGGTGGCACCAACACCTCCCACGGGACCAATGTAACTCGTAGGAACTGACCCCGCAGCCGCGGGACTCTCGGTTTTAGAATACGACGGTAATTTGCATATTTCTAGACTTAGGCTTAAATACATGGCGTTTGAGGGTGGGAACTCGAAACAGCCCCCGAACATCCCCGTGGGTGGCACCAACACCTCCCACGGGACCATTGTAACTCGTTGGAACTGACCCCACAGCCGCGGGACTCCCGGTTTGAGAATACGACGGTAATTTACATATTTCTAGGCTTAGGCTTAAAAACATGGCGTCAGAGGGTGAAAACCCGAAATAGCCCCCGAACGTCCCCGTGGGTGGAACCAACACCTCCCACGGGACCAATGTAACTCGTAGGAACTGACCCCGCAGCCGCGGGACTCCCGGTTTGAGAATACGACCGTAATTTGCATATTTCTAGACTTAGGCTTAAAAACATGGCGTTAGAGTGTGAGAACTCGAAACAGCCGCCGAACGTCCCCGTGGGTGTCACCAACACCTCCCACGGGACCAACGTAACTCGTAGGAACTGATCCCGCAGCCGAGGGACTCCCGGTTTGAGAATACGACGATAATTTGCATATTTCTAGACTTAGGCTTAAAAACATGGCGTTAGAGGGTGGGAACGCGAAACCGCCCCCGAACGGCCCAATGGGTGGCACCATCACCTCCCACGGGACCAATGTAACTCGTAGGAACTGACCCCGCAGTCACGGGACTCCCGGTTTTAGAATACGATGATAATTTGTTTATTTCTAGACTTAGGCTTAAAAACATGGCGTTAGAGGGTGAAAACCCGAAACAGCCCCCGAACATCCCCGTAGGTGGCACCAACACCTCCCACGGGACCAATGTAACTCGTAGGAACTGACCCCGCAGCCGCGGGACTCTCGGTTTGAGAATACGACGGTAATTTGCAAATTTCTAGACTTAGGCTTAAAAACATGACGTTAGAGGGTGAAAACCCGAAACAGCCGCCGAACGTCCCCGTGGGTGGCACCAACACCTCCCACGGGACCAATGTAACTCGTAGGAACTGACCCCGCAGTCGCGGGACTCTCGGTTTTAGAATACAATGGTAATTTGCATATTTCTAGACTTAGGCTTAAGAACATGGCGTTAGAGGGTTAAACCCGAAATAGCCCCCGAACGTCCCCGTGGGTGGCACCAACATCTCCCACGGGACCAACGTAACTCGTAGGAACTGAACCCGCAGCCGCGGGACTCCCGTTTTGAGAATACGATGGTAATTCTCAAATTTCTAGACTTAAGCTTAAAAACATGGCGTTAGAGGGTGAGAACTCGAAACAGCCACCGAACGTCCTCGTGGGTGGCACCAACACCTCCCACGGGACCAATGTAACTCGAAGGAACTGACCCCGCTGCCGTGGGACTCCCGGTTTGAGAATACGATGGTAATTTGCAAATTTCTAGACTTAGGCTTAAAAACATGGCGTTACAGGGTGAGAACTCGAAACAGCCACCGAACGTCCCCGTGGGTGGCACCAACACCTCCCACGGGACCAACGTAACTCGTAGGAACTGACCCCGCAGCCGCGGGACTCCTGGTTTGAGAATACGACGATAATTTGCATATTTCTAGACTTAGGCTTAAAAACATGGCGTTAGAGGGTGAGAACTCGAAACAGCCACCGAACGTCCCCGTTGGTGGCACCAACACCTCCCACGGGACCAATGTAAGTCGTAGGAACTGACCCCGCAGCCGCGGAACTCCCGGTTTGAGAATACGACAGTAAATTGCATATTAATAGACTTAGGGTTAAAAACATGGCGTTCGAGGGTGAGAACTCGAAACAGCCACCGAACGCCCCCGTGGGTGGCACCAACACCTCCCACGGGACCAATGTAACTCGTAGGAACTGACCCCGCAGCCGCGGGACTCTCGGTTTTAGAATACGACGGTAATTTGCATATTTCTAGACTTAGGCTTAAATACATGGCGTTTGAGGGTGGGAACTCGAAACAGCCCCCGAACATCCCCGTGGGTGGCACCAACACCTCCCACGGGACCAATGTAACTCGTTGGAACTGACCCCACAGCCGCGGGACTCCCGGTTTGAGAATACGACGGTAATTTACATATTTCTAGGCTTAGGCTTAAAAACATGGCGTCAGAGGGTGAAAACCCGAAATAGCCCCCCGAACGTCCCCGTGGGTGGAACCAACACCTCCCACGGGACCAATGTAACTCGTAGGAACTGACCCCGCAGCCGCGGGACTCCCGGTTTGAGAATACGACCGTAATTTGCATATTTCTAGACTTAGGCTTAAAAACATGGCGTTAGAGTGTGAGAACTCGAAACAGCCGCCGAACGTCCCCGTGGGTGTCACCAACACCTCCCACGTGACCAACGTAACTCGTAGGAACTGATCCCGCAGCCGAGGGACTCCCGGTTTGAGAATACGACGATAATTTGCAAATTTCTAGACTTAGGCTTAAAAACATGGCGTTAGAGGGTGGGAACGCGAAACCGCCCCCGAACGGCCCAATGGGTGGCACCATCACCTCCCACGGGACCAATGTAACTCGTAGGAACTGACCCCGCAGTCACGGGACTCCCGGTTTTAGAATACGATGATAATTTATTTATTTCTAGACTTAGGCTTAAAAACATGGCGTTAGAGGGTGAAAACCCGAAACAGCCCCCGAACATCCCCGTAGGTGGCACCAACACCTCCCACGGGACCAATGTAACTCGTAGGAACTGACCCCGCAGCCGCGGGACTCTCGGTTTGAGAATACGACGGTAATTTGCAAATTTCTAGACTTAGGCTTAAAAACATGACGTTAGAGGGTGAAAACCCGAAACAGCCGCCGAACGTCCCCGTGGGTGGCAGCAACACCTCCCACGGGACCAATGTAACTCGTAGGAACGGACCCCGCAGTCGTGGGACTCACGGTTTGAGAATACGAATATAATTTGCATATTTCTAGACTTAGGCTTAAAAATATGACGTTAGAGGGTGGAAACTCGAAACTGCCCCCGAACGTCTCCGTGGGTGGCACTAACACCTCCCACGGGACCAATGTAACTCGTAGGAACTGACCAGGCAGCCGCGGGACTCCCGGTTTGAGAATACGGTCGTAATTTGCATATTTCTAGGCTTACGCTTAAAAACATGGCGTTAGAGGGTGGGAACTCGAAACAGCCCCCGAACGGCCCCGTGGGTGGCACCAACACGTCCCACGGGACCGATGTAACTCGTAGGAACTGACCCCGCAGTCGTGGGACTCCCAGTTTGAGAATACGACGGTAATTTAAATATTTCTAGGCTTAGGCTTAAAAACATGGCGTCAGAGGGTGAAAACCCGAAACAGCCCCCGAACGTCCCCGTGGGTGGAACCAACACCTCCCACGGGACCAATGTAACTCGTAGGAACTGAACCCGCAGCCGCGGGACTCCCGGTTTGAGAATACGACCGTAATTTGCATATTTCTGGACTTAGGCTTAAAAACATGGCGTTAGAGGGTGAGAACTCGAAACAGCCACCGAACGTCCCCGTGGGTGGCACCAACACCTCCCACGGGACCAACGTAACTCGTAGGAACTGACCCCGCAGCCGAGGGACTCGCGGTTTGAGAATACGACGATAATTTGCAAATTTCTAGACTTAGGCTTAAAAACATGGCGTTAGAGGGTGGGAACTCGAAACCGCCCCCGAACGGCCCAATGGGTGGCACCATCACCTCCCACGGGACCAATGTAACTCGTAGGAACTGACCCCGCAGTCACGGGACTCCCGGTTTTAGAATACGATGATAATTTTTATATTTCTAGACTAAGGCTTAAAAACATGGCGTTAGAGGGTGAAAACCCGAAACAGCCCCCGAACATCCCCGTGGGTGGCACCAACACCTCCCACGGGACCAATGTAACTCGTAGGAACTGACCCCGCAGCCGCGGGACTCTCGGTTTGAGAATACGACGGTAATTTGCAAATTTCTAGACTTAGGCTTAAAAACATGACGTTAGAGGGTGAAAACCCGAAACAGCCGCCGAACGTCCCCGTGGGTGGCACCAACACCTCCCACGGGACCAATGTAACTCGTAGGAACTGACCCCGCAGTCGCGGGACTCTCGGTTTTAGAATACAATGGTAATTTGCCTATTTCTAGACTTAGGCTTAAGAACATGGCGTTAGAGGGTTAAACCCGAAATAGCCCCCGAACGTCCCCGTGGGTGGCACCAACATCTCCCACGGGACCAACGTAACTCGTAGGAACTGAACCCGCAGCCGCGGGACTCCCGTTTTGAGAATACGATGGTAATTCTCAAATTTCTAGACTTAAGCTTAAAAACATGGCGTTAGAGGGTGAGAACTCGAAACAGCCACCGAACGTCCTCGTGGGTGGCACCAACACCTCCCACGGGACCAATGTAACTCGTAGGAACTGACCCCGCTGCCGCGGGACTCCCGGTTTGAGAATACGATGGTAATTTGCAAATTTCTAGACTTAGGCTTAAAAACATGGCGTTACAGGGTGAGAACTCGAAACAGCCACCGAACGTCCCCGTGGGTGGCACCAACACCTCCCACGGGACCAACGTAACTCGTAGGAACTGACCCCGCAGCCGCGGGACTCCTGGTTTGAGAATACGACGATAATTTGCATATTTCTAGACTTAGGCTTAAAAACATGGCGTTAGAGGGTGAGAACTCGAAACAGCCACCGAACGTCCCCGTTGGTGGCACCAACACCTCCCACGGGACCAATGTAAGTTGTAGGAACTGACCCCGCAGCCGCGGAACTCCCGGTTTGAGAATACGACAGTAAATTGCATATTAATAGACTTAGGGTTAAAAACATGGCATTCGAGGGTGAGAACTCGAAACAGCCACCGAACGCCCCCGTGGGTGGCACCAACACCTCCCACGGGACCAATGTAACTCGTAGGAACTGACCCCGCAGCCGCGGGACTCTCGGTTTTAGAATACGACGGTAATTTGCATATTTCTAGACTTAGGCTTAAATACATGGCGTTTGAGGGTGGGAACTCGAAACAGCCCCCGAACATCCCCGTGGGTGGCACCAACACCTCCCACGGGACCAATGTAACTCGTTGGAACTGACCCCACAGCCGCGGGACTCCCGGTTTGAGAATACGACGGTAATTTACATATTTCTAGGCTTAGGCTTAAAAACATGGCGTCAGAGGGTGAAAACCCGAAATAGCCCCCGAACGTCCCCGTGGGTGGAACCAACACCTCCCACGGGACCAATGTAACTCGTAGGAACTGACCCCGCAGCCGCGGGACTCCCGGTTTGAGAATACGACCGTAATTTGCATATTTCTAGACTTAGGCTTAAAAACATGGCGTTAGAGTGTGAGAACTCGAAACAGCCGCCGAACGTCCCCGTGGGTGTCACCAACACCTCCCACGTGACCAACGTAACTCGTAGGAACTGATCCCGCAGCCGAGGGACTCCCGGTTTGAGAATACGACGATAATTTGCAAATTTCTAGACTTAGGCTTAAAAACATGGCGTTAGAGGGTGGGAACGCGAAACCGCCCCCGAACGGCCCAATGGGTGGCACCATCACCTCCCACGGGACCAATGTAACTCGTAGGAACTGACCCCGCAGTCACGGGACTCCCGGTTTTAGAATACGATGATAATTTATTTATTTCTAGACTTAGGCTTAAAAACATGGCGTTAGAGGGTGAAAACCCGAAACAGCCCCCGAACATCCCCGTAGGTGGCACCAACACCTCCCACGGGACCAATGTAACTCGTAGGAACTGACCCCGCAGCCGCGGGACTCTCGGTTTGAGAATACGACGGTAATTTGCAAATTTCTAGACTTAGGCTTAAAAACATGACGTTAGAGGGTGAAAACCCGAAACAGCCGCCGAACGTCCCCGTGGGTGGCAGCAACACCTCCCACGGGACCAATGTAACTCGTAGGAACGGACCCCGCAGTCGTGGGACTCACGGTTTGAGAATACGAATATAATTTGCATATTTCTAGACTTAGGCTTAAAAATATGACGTTAGAGGGTGGAAACTCGAAACTGCCCCCGAACGTCTCCGTGGGTGGCACTAACACCTCCCACGGGACCAATGTAACTCGTAGGAACTGACCAGGCAGCCGCGGGACTCCCGGTTTGAGAATACGGTCGTAATTTGCATATTTCTAGGCTTACGCTTAAAAACATGGCGTTAGAGGGTGGGAACTCGAAACAGCCCCCGAACGGCCCCGTGGGTGGCACCAACACGTCCCACGGGACCGATGTAACTCGTAGGAACTGACCCCGCAGTCGTGGGACTCCCAGTTTGAGAATACGACGGTAATTTAAATATTTCTAGGCTTAGGCTTAAAAACATGGCGTCAGAGGGTGAAAACCCGAAACAGCCCCCGAACGTCCCCGTGGATGGAACCAACACCTCCCACGGGACCAATGTAACTCGTAGGAACTGAACCCGCAGCCGCGGGACTCCCGGTTTGAGAATACGACCGTAATTTGGATATTTCTGGACTTAGGCTTAAAAACATGGCGTTAGAGGGTGAGAACTCGAAACAGCCACCGAACGTCCCCGTGGGTGGCACCAACACCTCCCACGGGACCAACGTAACTCGTAGGAACTGACCCCGCAGCCGAGGGACTCCCGGTTTGAGAATACGACGATAATTTGCAAATTTCTAGACTTAGGCTTAAAAACATGGCGTTAGAGGGTGGGAACTCGAAACCGCCCCCGAACGGCCCAATGGGTGGCACCATCACCTCCCACGGGACCAATGTAACTCGTAGGAACTGACCCCGCAGTCACGGGACTCCCGGTTTTAGAATACGATGATAATTTTTATATTTCTAGACTAAGGCTTAAAAACATGGCGTTAGAGGGTGAAAACCCGAAACAGCCCCCGAACATCCCCGTGGGTGGCACCAACACCTCCCACGGGACCAATGTAACTCGTAGGAACTGACCCCGCAGCCGCGGGTCTCCCGGTTTGAGAATACGATAGTAATTTGTAAATTTCTAGACTTAGGCTTAAAAACATGGCGTTAGAGGGTGAAATGCCGATACAGCCCCCGAACGTCCCCGTGGGTGGCACCAACACCTCCCACGGGACCAATGTAACTCGTAGGAACTGACCCCGCAGTCGTGGGACTCACGGTTTGAGAATACGACTGTAATTTGCATATTTCTAGACTTAGGCTTAAAAACATTGCGTTAGAGGGTGGGAACTCGAAACTGCCCCCAAACGTCTCCGTGGGTGGCACTAACACCTCCCACGGGACCAATGTAACTCGTAGGAACTGACCAGGCAGCCGCGGGACTCCCGGTTTGAGAATACGATCGTAATTTGCATATTTCTAGGCTTACGCTTAAAAACATGGCATTAGAGGGTGGGAACTCGAAACAGCCCCCGAACGGCCCCATGGGTAGCACCAACACCTCCCACGGGACCAAAGTAACTCGTAGGAACTGACCCCGCAGTCGCGGGACTCCCAGTTTGTGAATATGACGGTAATTTGCATATTTCTAGACTTAGGCTTAAAAACATGGCGTTAGAGGGTGAAAACCCGAAACAGCCCCCGAACGTCCCCGTGGGTGGCACCAACACCTCCCACGGGACCAATGTAAATCGTAGGAACTGATCCCGCAGTCGCAGGACTCCCGGTTTGAGAATACGACGGTAATTTGCTTATTTCTAGACTTAGGCTTAAAAACATGGCGTTAGAGGATGAAAACCCGAAACAGCCCCCGAACGTCCCCGTGGGTGGCACCAACACCTCCCACGGGACCAATGTAACTCGTAGGAACTGACCCCGCAGCAGCAGGACTCCCGGTTTGAGAATACGACCATAATTTGCATATTTCTAGACTTAGGTTTAAAAACATGGCGTTAGAGGGTGAGAACTCGAAACAACGACTGAACGTCCCCTAGGGTGGCACCAACACCTCCCACGGGACCAATGTATCTCGTAGGAACTGACCTCGCAGCCGCGGGACTCCCGGTTTGAGAATACGATGGTAATTTGCATATTTATAGACTTAGGGTTAAAAACATGGCGTTAGAGGGTGTGAACTCGAAACAGCCCCCCAACGGCCCCGTGGGTGGCACCAACACCTCCCACGGGACCAATGTAACTCGTAGGATTTGACCCCCCAGCCGCGGGACTCCCGGTTTTAGAATACGACGGTAATTTGCATATTTCTAGACTTAGGCTTAAAAACATGGCGTTAGAGGGTGGGAACTCGAAACAACCCCCGAACGGCCCCGTGGGTGGCACCAACACCTCCCACTGGACCAATGTAACTCGTAGGAACTGACCCCGCAGTCGCAGGACTTCCGATTTTAGAATATGACGATAATTTGCATATTTTTATACTTAGTCTTAAAAACATGGCGTTAGAGGGTGAAAACCCGAAACAGCCCATGAACATCCCCGTGGGTGGCACCAACACCTCCCACGGGACCAATGTAACTCCTAGGAACTGACCCCGCAGCCGCGGGACTCTCGGTTTGAGAATACGACGGTAATTTGCAAATTTCTAGACTTAGGCTTAAAAACATGACGTTAGAGGGTGAAAACCCGAAACAGCCCCCGAACGTCCCCGTGGGTGGCACCAACACCTCCCACGGGACCAATGTAACTCGTAGGAACTGACCCGCAGTCGTGGGACTCACGGTTTGAGAATACGACTATAATTTGCATATTTCAAGACTTAGGCTTAAAAATATGACGTTAAAGGGTGGAAACAGTTAACTGCCCCCGAACGTCTTCTTGGGTGGCACTAACACCTCCCACGGGACCAATGTAACTCGTAGGAACTGACCAGGCAGCCGCGGGACTCCCGGTTTGAGAATATGGTCGTAATTTGCATATTTCTAGGCTTACGCTTAAAAACATGGCGTTAGAGGGTGGGAACTCGAAACAGCCCCCGAACGGCCCCGTGGGTGGCACCAACACGTGCCACGGGACCGATGTAACTCGTAGGAACTGACCCCGCAGTCGCGGGACTCCCAGTTTGAGAATACGATGGTAATTTACATATTTCTAGGCTTAGGCTTAAAAACATGGCGTCAGAGGGTGAAAACCCGAAACAGCCCCCGAACGTCCCCGTGGGTGGAACCAACACCTCCCACGGGACCAATGTAACTCGTAGGAACTGAACCCGCAGCCGCGGGACTCCCGGTTTGAGAATACGACCGTAATTAGCATATTTCTGGACTTAGTCTTAAAAACATGGCGTTAGAGGGTGAGAACTCGAAACAGCCACCGAACGTCCCCGTGGGTGGCACCAACACCTCCCACGGGACCAACGTAACTCGTAGGAACTGACCCCGCAGCCGAGGGACTCCCGGTTTGAGAATACGACGATAATTTGCAAATTTCTAGACTTAGGCTTAAAAACATTGCGTTAGAGGATGGGAACTCGAAACTGCCCCCGAACGTCTCCGTGGGTGGCACTAACACCTCCCACGGGACCAATGTAACTCGTAGGAACTGACCAGGCAGCCGCGGGACTCCCGGTTTGAGAATACGGTCATAATTTGCATATTTCTAGGCTTACGCTTAAAAACATGGCGTTAGAGGGTGGGAACTCGAAACAGCCCCCGAACGGCCCCATGGGTAGCACCAACACCTCCCACGGGACCAAAGTAACTCGTAGGAACTGACCCCGCAGTCGCGGGACTCCCAGTTTGTGAATACGACGGTCATTTGCATATTTCTAGACTTAGGCTTAAAAACATGGCGTTAGAGGGTGGGAACTTGAAACGGCCCCCGAAGGGCCCAATGGGTGGCACCATCACCTCCCACGGGACCAATGTAACTCGTAGGAACTGACCCCGCAGTCACGGGACTCCCGGTTTTAGAATACAATGATAATTTGTATATTTCTAGACTAAGGCTTAAAAACATGGCGTTAGAGGGTGAAAACCCGAAACAGCCCCCGAACATCCCCGTGGGTGGCACCAACACCTCCCACGGGACCAATGTAACTCGTAGGAACTGACCCCGCAGCCGCGGGACTCCCGGTTTGAGAATACGATGGTAATTTGCAAATTTATAGACATAGGCTTAAAAACATGGCGTTAGAGGGTGAAATGCCGAAACAGCCCCCGAACGTCCCCGTGGGTGGCACCAACACCTCCCACGGGACCAATGTAACTCGTAGGAACTGACCCCGCAGTCGTGGGACTCACGGTTTGAGAATACGACTGTAATTTGCATATTTCTAGACTTAGGCTTAAAAACATTGCGTTAGAGGGTGGGAACTCGAAACTCCCCCCGAACGTCTCCGTGGGTGGCACTAACACCTTCCACGGGACCAATGTAACTCGTAGGAACTGACCAGGCAGCCGCGGGACTCCCGGTTTGAGAATACGGTCGTAATTTGCATATTTCTAGGCTTACGCTTAAAAACATGGCGTTAGAGGGTGGGAACTCGAAACAGCCCCCGAACGGCCCCATGGGTAGCACCAACACCTCCCACGGGACCAAAGTAACTCGTAGGAACTGACCCCGCAGTCGCGGGACTCCCAGTTTGTGAATACGACGGTAATTTGCATATTTCTAGACTTAGGCTTAAAAACATGGCGTTAGAGGGTGAAAACCCGAAACAGCCCCCGAACGTCCCCGTGGGTGGCACCAACACCTCCCACGGGACCAATGTAAATCGTAGGAACTGATCCCGCAGTCGCAGGACTCCCGGTTTGAGAATACATCGGTAATTTGCATATTTCTAGACTTAGGCTTAAAAACAAGGCGTTAGAGGGTGAAAACCCGAAACAGCCCCCGAATGTCCCCGTGGGTGGCACCAACACCTCCCACGGGACCAATGTAACTCGTAGGAACTGACCCCGCAGCAGCGGGACTCCCGGTTTGATAATACAACCGTAATTTGCATATTTCTAGACTTAGGTTTAAAAACATGGCGTTAGAGGGTGAGAGCTCGAAACAGCCACCGAACGTCCCCGTGGGTGGCACCAACACCTCCAACGGGACCAATGTAACTCGTAGGAACTGACCTCGCAGCCGCGGGACTCCCGATTTGAGAATACGATGGTAATTTGCATATTTATAGACTTAGGGTTAAAAACATGGCGTTAGAGGGTGAGAACTCGAAACAACCCCCCAACGGCCCCGTGGGTGGCACCAACACCTCCCACGGGACCAATGTAACTCGTAGGATTTGACCCCCCAGCCGCGGGACTCCCGGTTTTAGAATACGACGGTAATTTGCATATTTTTAGACTTAGGCTTAAAAACATGGCGTTAGAGGGTGGGAACTCGAAACAACCCCCGAACGGCCCCGTGGGTGGCACCAACACCTCCCACGGGACCAATGTAACTCGTAGGAACTGACCCCGCAGTCGCAGGACTTCCGATTTTAGAATACGACGATAATTTGCATATTTTTATACTTAGGCTTAAAAACATGGCGTTAGAAGGTGAAAACCCGAAACAGCCCCCGAACGGCACCGTGGGTGGCACCAACACCTCCCACGGGACCAATGTCACTCGTAGGAACTGACCCGCAGCCGCGGGACTCCCGGTTTTAGAATACAACGGTAATTTACATATTTCTAGACTTAGGCTTAAAAACATTGCGTTAGAGGGTGAAAACCCAAAACAGCCCCCGAATGTCCCCGTGGGTGGCACCAACACCTCCCACGGGACCAATGTAACTCGTAGGAACTGACCCCGCAGTCGCGGGACACTCGGTTTTAGAATACGATCGTAATTTGCTTATTTCTAGACATAGGCTTAAAAACATGGCGTTAGAGGGTTAAACTCGAAACAGCCCCCGAACGTCCCCGTGGGTGGCACCAACACCTCCCACGGGACCAATGTAACTCGTAGGAACTGACCCCGCAGCCGCGGGACTCCCGGTTTGAGAATACGACGATAATTCTCAAATTTCTAGAATTAAGCTTAAAAACATGGCGTTAGAGGGTGAGAACTCGAAACAGCCACCGAACGTCCTCGTGGGTGGCACCAACACCTCCCACGGGACTAATGTAACTCGTAGGAACTGACCCCGCAGCCGCGGGACTCCCGGTTTGAGAATACAACGGTAATTTGAAAATTTCTAGACTTAGGCTTAAAAACATGGCGTTAGAGGGTGGGAACTCGAAACAGCCCCTGAACGGCCCCGTGGGTGTTACCAACACCTCCCACGGGACCAATGTAACTCGTAGGAACTGACCCCGCAGTCACGGGACTCACGGTTTTAGAATACGACGGTAATTTGCATATTTCTAGACTTAGGCTTAAAAACATGGCGTTAGAGGGTGAAAACCCGAAACAACCCCCGAACGTCCCCGTGGGTGGCACCAAGACCTCCCACGGGACCAATGTAACTCGTAGGAATTGACCCCGCAGCCGCGGGACTCCCGGTTTGATAATACGACGGTAATTTCCAAATTTCTAGACTTAGGCTTAAACACATGGCGTTAGAGCGTGAAAACCCGAAACAGCCCCCGAACGTCTCCGTGGGTGGCACCAACACCTCCCACGGGACCAATGTAACTCGTAGGAACTGACCCCGCAGTCGCGGGACTCCCGGTTTGAGAATACCACGGTAATTTGCATATTTCTAGACTTAGGCTTAAAAACATGACGTTAGAAGGTGGGAACTCGAAACTGCCCCCGAACGTCCCCGTGGGTGGCACCAACACCTCCCACGGGACCAATGTAACTCGTAGGAACTGACCCCGCAGCCGCGGGACTCCCGGTTTGAGAATACGAACGTAATTTGCATATTTCTAGACTTAGGCTTAAAAACATGGCGTTAGAGGGTGGGAACTCGAAACAGCCCCCGAACGGTCCCATTGGTAGCACCAACACCTCCCACGGGACCAATGTAACACGTAGGAACAGACCCCGCAGTCGCGGGACTCCCGGTTTGAGAATACGATGGTAATTTACATATTTCTAGACTTAGGCTTAAAAACATGACGTTAGAGGGTGAAAACCCAAAACAGCCCCCGAACGTCCCCGTGGGTGGCACCGACACCTCCCACGGGACCAATGTAACTCGTTGGAACTGACCCCGCAGCCGCGGGACTCCCAGTTTGAGAATACGACGGTAATTTGCTTATTTCTAGACTTAGGCTTACAAACATGACGTTAGAGGGTGAAAACCCGAAACAGCCCCCGAACGTCTCCGTGGGTGGCACCAACACCCTCCACGGGACCAATGTAACTCTTAGGAACTGACCCCGCAGCCGCGGGACTCCCGGTTTGAGAATATGATGGTAATTTGCAAATTTCTAGACTTATGCTTAAAAACATGGCGTTGGAGGGTGAGAACTCGAAACAGCCACCGAACGTCCCCGTGGATGGCACCAACACCTCCCACGGGACCAATATAACTCGTAGGAACTAACTCCGCAGTCGCGGGACTCTCGGTTTGAGAATACGACGGTAATTTGCATATTTATAGACTTAGGGGTGAAAACATGGCGTTAGAGGGTGAGAACTCGAAACAGGCCCCGAACGGCCCCGTGGGTGGAACCAACACCTCCCACGGGACCAATGTAACTCGTAGGAACTGACCCCGCAGCCGCGGGACTCCCAATTTTAGAATACGATGGTAATTTTCATATATCTAGACTTAGGCTTAAAAACATGGCGTTAGAGGGTGAAAACCCAAAACAGCCCCCAAACGTCCCCGTGAGTGGCACCAACAACTCCCACCGGACCAATTAACTCGTAGGAATTGGCCCCGCAGTCGCGGGACTCCCGGTTTTAGAATACGACCAAAATTTGCATATTTATAGACTTAGGATTAAAAACATGGCGTTAGTGGGTGAAAACCCGAAACATCCCCGAACGGCCCCATGGGTGGCACCATCACCTCCCACTGGACCAATGTAACTCGTAGTAACTGACCCCGCAGCCGCGGGACTCCCGGTATAAGAATACGAAGGTAATTTGCATATTTCTAGACTTAGGCTTAAAAACGTGGCGTTACAGGGGAGAACTCGAAATAGCCACCGAACGTCCCCGTGGGTGGCACCAACACCTCCGACGAGACCAATGTAACTCGTAGGAACAGACCCCACAGCCACGGGACTCTCGGTTTGAGAATACGACGGTAATTTGCAAATTTATAGACTTAGGGTTAAAAACATGGCGTTAGAGGGTGAGAACTCGAAACATCCCCCGAACGGCCCCGTGGGTGGCACCAACACCTCCCACGGGACCAATGTAACTCGTAAGAATTGACTCCGCAGCCGCGGGACTCTCAGTTTTAGAATACGACGGTAATTTGCATATTTCTAGACTTAGGCTTAAAAACATGGCGTTAGAGGGTGGGAACTCGAAACAGCCCCCGAACGTCCCCGTGGGTGGCACCAACACCTCCCACGGGACCAATGTAACTCGTAAGAACTGACCCCGCAGTCGCGGGACTCCCGATTTAAAATACGACGATAATTTTCATATTTCTAAACTTAGGCTTAAAAACATGGCGTTAGAGGGTGAAAACCCAAAACAGCCCCCGAACGGCCCCGTGGGTGGCACCAACACCTCCCACGGGACCATTGTAACTCGTAGGAACTGGCCCCGCAGCCGCGGGACTCCCGGTTTTAGAATACGACGGTAATTTGCATATTTCTAGACTTAGGCTTAAAAACATGGCGTTAGAGGGTGAAAACCCGAAATAGCCCCCGAACGTCCCCGTGGGTGGCACCAACACCTCCCACGGGACCAATGTAACTCGTAGGATATGACGCCGCAGTCGCGGGACTCCCGGTATTAGAATACGACCGTAATTTGCATATTTCTAGACTTAGGCTTAAAAACATGTCGTTAGAGGGTGAAAACCCGAAACAGCCCCCGAACGGCCCCATGGGTGGCACCAACACCTCCCACGAGACCAATGTAACTCGTAGGAACTGACCCCGCAGCCGCGAGACTCTCGGTTTTAGAATACGAAGGAAATTTGCATATTTCTAGACTTAGGCTTAAAAACATGGCGCTAGAGGGGAGAACTCGAAACAGCCACCGAACGTCCCCGTGGGTGGCACCAACACCTCCGACGGGACCAATGTAACTCGTAGGAACAGACCTCGCAGCCACGGGACTCCCGATTTGAGAATACGACGGTAATTTGCAAATTTATAGACTTAGGGTTCTAAACAAGGCGTTAGAGGGTGAGCACTCTAAACTTCCCCCAAACGGCCCCGTGGGTGGCACCAACACCTCCCACTGGACCAATGTAACTCGTAGGAGCTGACCCCGCAACCGCGGGACTCTCAGTTTTAGAATACGACGGTAATTTTCATATTTCTAGACCTAGGCTTAAAAACATGGCGTTAGAGGGTGGGAACTCGAAACAGCCCCCGAACGGCCCCGTGGGTGGCACCAACACCTCCCACGGGACCAATGTAACTCGTAAGAACTGACCCCGCAGTCGCGGGACTCCCGATTTTTGAATACGATGATAATTTTCATATTTCTAAACTTAGGCTTAAAAACATGGCGTTAGAGAATGAAAACCCGAAACAGCCCCCGAACGGCCCCTTGGGTGGCACCGACACCTCCCACGGGACCAATGTAACTCGTAAAAACTGACCCCGCAGCCGCGGGACTCCCGATTTTAGACTACGACGGTAATTTTCATATTTCTAGACTTAGGCTTAAAAACATGGTGTTAGAGGGTGAAAACCCAAAACAGCCCCCGAACGTCCCCGTGGGTGGCACCAACACCTCCCACGGGACCAATGTAACTCGTAGGAACTGACCCCGCTGTAGCGGGACTCCCGGTTTTAGAATACGACCGTAATTTGCATATTTCTAGACTTAGGCTTAAAAACATGGCGATAGAGGGTGAAAACCCGAAACAGCCCCCGAAAGGCCCCATGGGTGGCACCAACACCTCCCACGGGACCAATGTAACGCATAGGAACTGACCCCGTAGCCGCGGAACTCCCGATTTGAGAATACGAAGGTAATTTGCATATTTCTAGACTTAGGTTTAGAAACATTGCGTTAGAGGGGAGAACTCGAAACAGCCACCGAACGTCCTCGTGGGTGGCACCAACACCTCCGACGGGACCAATGTAACTCGTAGGAACAGACCCCGTATCCACGGGACTCCCGGTTTGAGAATACGACGATAATTGGAAAATTTATAGACTTAGGGTTAAAAAACTGGCGTTAGAGGCTGAGAACTCGAAACAGCCCCCGAACGGCCCCGTGAGTGGCACCAACACCTCCCACGGGACCAATGTAACTCGTAGGAACTCACCCCGCAGCCGCAGGACTCTCGGTTTTAGAATACGATGGTAATTTGCATATTTCTATACTTAGGCTTAAAAACATGGCGTTAGAGGGTGGGAACTCGAAACAGCCCCCGAACGGCCCCGTGGGTGCACCAACACCTCCCACGGGACCAATGTAATTCATAAGAACTGACCCCGCAGTCGCGGGACTCCCGATTTTAGAATACGATCATAATTTGCATATTTCTAAACTTAGGCTTAAAAACATAGCGTTAGAAGGTGAAAACCCGAAACGGCCCCGTGGGTGGGACCAACACCTCCCACGGGACCAATGTAACTCGTAGGAACTGACCCCGCAGCCGCGGGACTTCCGGTTTTAGACTACGACGGTAATTTACATATTTCTAGACTTAGGCTTAAAAACATGGCGTTAGAGGGTGAAAACCCAAAACTGCCCCCGAACGTCCCCGTGGGTGGCACCAACACCTCCCACGGGACCAATGTAACTCGTAGGAACTGACCCCGCAGTCGCGGGACTCTCGGTTTTAGAATACGATGGTAATTTGCATATTTCTAGACTTAGGATTAAAAACATGGCGTTAGAGGGTGAAACCCGAAATAGCCCCCGAACGTCCCCGTGGGTGGCACCAACACCTCCCACGGGACCAATGTAACTCGTAGGAACTGACCCCGCAGCCACGGGACTCCCGGTTTAAGAATACGATGGTAATTTGAAAAATTTCTAGAATTAAGCTTAAAAACATGGCGTTAGAGGGTGAAAACCCAAAACTGCCCCCGAACGTCCCCGTGGGTGGCACCAACACCTCCCACGGGACCAATGTAACTCGTAGGAACTGACCCCGCAGTCGCGGGACTCTCGGTTTTAGAATACGACGGTAATTTGCAAATTTCTAGACTTAGGCTTAAAAACATGGCGTTAGAGGGTGAGAACTCGAAACAGCCACCTAACGTTCCCGTGGGTGGCACCAACACCTCCCACGGGACCAATGTAACTTGTAGGAACTGACCCCGCAACCGCGGGATTCCCGATTTGAGAATACTACGGTAATTTCCAAATTTCTAGACTTAGGCTTAAAAACATGGCGTTAGAGGGTGGGAACTCAAAACAGCCACCAAACAACCCCATGGGTGGCACCAACACCTCCCACGGGACCAATGTAACTCGTAGGAACTGACCCCGCAGTCGCGGGACTCCCGGTTTTAGAATACGACTGTAATTTTCATATTTCTAGACTTAGGCTTAAAAACATGGCGTTAGAGGGTGAAAACCCGAAACAGCCCCCGAACATCCCCGTGGATGGCACCAACACCTCCCACGGGACCAATGTGACTCGTAGGAACTGATCCCGCAGCCGCGGGACTCCCAGTTTGAGAATACGACGGTAATTTGCAAATTTCTAGACTTAGGCTTAAAAACATGGCGTTAGAGGGTGAAAACCCGAAACAGCCCCCGAACGTCCCCGTGGGTGGCACCAACACCTCCCACGGGACCAATGTAACTCGTAGGAACTGAACCCGCAGTCGCGGGACTCCCAATTTTAAAATACGACCGTAATTTGCATATTTCTAGACTTAGGCTTAAAAACATGGCGTTAGAGGGTGGGAACTCGAAACTGCCCCCGAACGGCCCCATGGGTGGCACCAACACCTCCCACGGGACCAATGTAACTCATTGGAACTGACCCCGCAGCCGCGGGACTCCCGGTATGAGAATACGACGATAATTTGCAAATTTCTAGACTTAGGATTAAAAACATGGCGTTAGAGGGTTAAAACTCGAAATAGCCCCCGAACGTCCCCGTGGGTGGCACCAATACCTCCCACGGGACCAATTTAACTCGTAGGAACTGACCCCGCAGTCTGGGGACTCCCGGTTTTAGAATACGACGGCAATTTGCATATTTCTAGACTTAGGCTTAAAAACATGGCGTTAGAGGGTGAAAACCCGAAACAGCCCCCGAACGTTCCCGTGGGTGGCACCAACACCTCCCACGGGACCAATGTAACTCGTAGGAACTGACCCCGCATCCGCGGGACTCCCGGTTTGAGAATATGACGGTAATTTGCAAATTTCTAGACTTAGGCTTAAAACATGGCGTTAGAGGGTGAAAACCCGAAACAGCCCCCGAACGTCCCCGTGGGTGGCACCAATACCTCCACGGGACCAATGTTACTCGTAGGAACTGACCCCGCAGTCGCGGGACTCCCGATTTGAGAATACGATCGTAATTTGTATATTTCTAGACTTAGGCTTAAAATCATGGCGTTAGAGGGTGAAAACCCGAAACATCCCCCGAACGTCCCCGTGGGTGGCACCAACACCTCCCACGGGATCAATGTAACTCGTAGGAACTGACCCCGCAGCCGCGGGACTCCCAGTTTGAGAATACGATCGTAATTTGCATATTTCTAGACTTAGGCTTAAAAACATGGCGTTAGAGGGTGGGAACTCGAAACAGCCCCCAAACGGCCCCATGGGTGGCACCAACACCTCCCACGGGACCAATGTAACTCGTAGGAACTGACCCCACAGTCGCGGGACTCCCGGTTTGAGAATACGATTGTAATTTCCATATTTCTAGACTTAGGCTTAAAAACATGGCGTTAGAGGGTGAAAACCCGAAACAGCCCCCGAACGTCCCCGTGGGTGGCACCAACACCTCCCACGGGACCAATGTAACTCGTTGGAACTGACCCCGCAGCCGCGGGACTCCCGGTTTGAGAATACGACGGTAATTTGCATATTTCTAGACTTAGGCTTAAAAACATGGCGATAGAGGGGAGAACTCGAAACAGCCACCGAACGTCCTCGTGGGTGGCAGCAACACCTCCGACGGGACCAATGTAACTCGTAGGAACAGACCCCGTATCCACGGGACTCCCGGTTTGAGAATACGACGGTAATTGGCAAATTTATAGACTTAGGGTTAAAAAACTGGCGTTAGAGGGTGAGAACTCGAAACAGCCCCCGAACGGCCCCGTGAGTGGCACCAACACCTCCCACGGGACCAATGTAACTCGTAGGAACTCACCCCGCAGCCGCGGGACTCTCGGTTTTAGAATACGATGGTAATTTGCATATTTCTATACTTAGGCTTAAAAACATGGCGTTAGAGGGTGGGAACTCGAAACAGCCCCCGAACGGCCCCGTGGGTGCACCAACACCTCCCACGGGACCAATGTAATTCATAAGAACTGACCCCGCAGTCGCGGGACTCCCGATTTTAGAATACGATCATAATTTGCATATTTCTAAACTTAGGCTTAAAAACATAGCGTTAGAGGGTGAAAACCCGAAACGGCCCCGTGGGTGGGACCAACACCTCCCACGGGACCAATGTAACTCGTAGGAACTGACCCCGCAGCCGCGGGACTTCCGGTTTTAGACTACGACGGTAATTTACATATTTCTAGACTTAGGCTTAAAAACATGGCGTTAGAGGGTGAAAACCCAAAACTGCCCCCGAACGTCCCCGTGGGTGGCACCAACACCTCCCACGGGACCAATCTAACTCGTAGGAACTGACCCCGCAGTCGCGGGACTCTCGGTTTTAGAATACGATGGTAATTTGCATATTTCTAGACTTAGGATTAAAAACATGGCGTTAGAGGGTGAAACCCGAAACAGCCCCCGAACGTCCCCGTGGGTGGCACCAACACCTCCCACGGGACCAATATAACTCGTAGGAACTGACCCCGCAGCCGCGGGACTCCCGGTTTAAGAATACGACGGTAATTTGCAAATTTCTAGACTTAAGCTTAAAAACATGGCGTTAGAGGGTGAGAACTCGAAACAGCCACCGAACGTCCTCGTGGGTGGCACCAACACCTCCTACGGGATCAATGTAACTCGTAGAAACTGACCCCGCAGCCGCGAGACTCCCGGTTTGAGAATACGACGGTAATTTGCAAATTTCTAGACTTAGGCTTAAAAACATGGCGTTAGAGGGTGAGAACTCGAAACAGCCACCTAACGTTCCCGTGGGTGGCACCAACACCTCCCACGGGACCAATGTAACTTGTAGGAACTGACCCCGCAACCGCGGGATTCCCGGTTTGAGAATACTACGGTAATTTCCAAATTTCTAGACTTAGGCTTAAAAACATGGCGTTAGAGGGTGGGAACTCAAAACAGCCCCCAAACAACCCCATGGGTGGCACCAACACCTCCCACGGGACCAATGTAACTCATAGGAACTGACCCCGCAGTCGCGGGACTCCCGGTTTTAGAATACGACTGTAATTTTCATATTTCTAGACTTAGGCTTAAAAACATGGCGTTAGAGGGTGAAAACCCGAAACAGCCCCCGAACATCCCCGTGGATGGCACCAACACCTCCCACGGGACCAATGTGACTCGTAGGAACTGATCCCGCAGCCGCGGGACTCCCAGTTTGAGAATACGACGGTAATTTGCAAATTTCTAGACTTAGGCTTAAAAACATGGCGTTAGAGGGTGAAAACCCGAAACAGCCCCCGAACGTCCCCGTGGGTGGCACCAACACCTCCCACGGGACCAATGTAACTCGTAGGAACTGAACCCGCAGTCGCGGGACTCCCGATTTTAAAATACGACCGTAATTTGCATATTTCTAGACTTAGGCTTAAAAACATGGCGTTAGAGGGTGGGAACTCGAAACTGCCCCCGAACGGCCCCATGGGTGGCCCCAACACCTCCCACGGGACCAATGTAACTCATTGGAACTGACCCCGCAGCCGCGGGACTCCCGGTATGAGAATACGACGGTAATTTGCAAATTTCTAGACTTAGGATTAAAAACATGGCGTTAGAGGGTTAAAACTCGAAATAGCCCCCGAACGTCCCCGTGGGTGGCACCAATACCTCCCACGGGACCAATTTAACTCGTAGGAACTGACCCCGCAGTCTGGGGACTCCCGGTCTTAGAATACGACGGCAATTTGCATATTTCTAGACTTAGGCTTAAAAACATGGTGTTAGAGGGTGAAAACCCGAAACAGCCCCCGAACGTTCCCGTGGGTGGCACCAACACCTCCCACGGGACCAATGTAACTCGTAGGACCTGACCCCGCATCCGCGGGACTCCCGGTTTGAGAATATGACGGTAATGTGCAAATTTCTAGACTTAGGCTTAAAACATGGCGTTAGAGGGTGAAAACCCGAAACAGCCCCCGAACGTCCCCGTGGGTGGCACCAATACCTCCACGGGACCAATGTTACTCGTAGGAACTGACCCCGCAGTCGCGGGACTCCCGATTTGAGAATACGATCGTAATTTGTATATTTCTAGACTTAGGCTTAAAATTATGGCGTTAGAGGGTGAAAACCCGAAACATCCCCCGAACGTCCCCGTGGGTGGCGCCAACACCTCCTACGGGATCAATGTAACTCGTAGGAACTGACCCCGCAGCCGCGGGACTCCCAGTTTGAGAATACGACCGTAATTTGCATATTTCTAGACTTAGGCTTAAAAACATGGCGTTAGAGGGTGGGAACTCGAAACAGCCCCCAAACGGCCCCATGGGTGGCACCAACACCTCCCACGGGACCAATGTAACTCGTAGGAACTGACCCCACAGTCGCGGGACTCCCGGTTTGATAATACGATTGTAATTTCCATATTTCTAGACTTAGGCTTAAAAACATGGCGTTAGAGGGTGAAAACCCGAAACAGCCCCCGAACGTCCCCGTGGGTGGCACCAATACCTCCCACGGGACCAATGTAACTCGTTGGAACTGACCCCGCAGCCGCGGGACTCCCGGTTTGAGAATACGACGGTAATTTGCATATTTCTAGACTTACGCTTAAAAACATGGCGTTAGAGGGTGAAAACCCGAAACAGCCCCCGAACGTCCCCGTGGGTAGCACCAACACCTCCCACGGGACCAATTTAACTCATAAGAACTGACCCCGCAGCCGCGGGACTCCCGGTTTAAGAATACGACCGTAATTTGCATATTTCTAGACTTAGGCTTAGAAACATGGTGTTAGAGGGTGAAAACCCGAAACTGCCCCCGAACGTCCCCGTGGGTGGCTCCAACACCTCCGACGGGACCAATATAACTCGTTGGAACAGACCCCGCAGCCGCGGGACTCCCAGTTTGAGAATACGACCGTAATTTGTATATTTTTAGGCTTAGGCTTAAAAACATGGCGTTAGATGATGGGAGCTCGAAACAGCACCCGAATGGCCCCATGGGTGGCACCAACCCCTCCCACGGGACCAATGTAACTCGTAGGAAATGACCCTGTAGTCGCGGGACTCCCGGTTATAGAATACGACGGTAATTTGCATATTTCTAGACTTAGGCTTAAAAACATGGCGTTAGAGGGTGGGAACTGGAAACAGCCCCCGAACGGCCCCGTGGGTGGCACCAACACCTCCCACGGGACCAATGTAACTCGTAAGAACTGACCCCGCAGCCGCGGGACTCCCGGTTTTAGAATACGACGGTAATTTTCATATTTCTAAACATAGGCTTAAAAACATGGCGTTAGAGGGTGAAAACCCGAAACAGCCCCCGAACGTCCCCGTGGGTGGCACCAACACCTCCCACGGGACCAATGTAACTCGTAGGAACTGACCCCGCAGTCGCGGGACTCTCGGTTTTAGAATACAACGGTAATTTGCATATTTCAAGACTTAGGCTTAAAAACATGGCGTTAGAGGGTTAAACCCGAAATAGCCCCTGAACGTCCCCGTGGGTGGCACCAACACCTCCCACGGGACCAATGTAACTCGTAGGAACTGACCCCGCAGTCGCGGGACTCTCGGTTTTAGAATACGATGGTAATTTGCATATTTCTAGACTTAGGCTTTAAAACATGGCGTTAGAGGGTGAAACCCGAAACAGCCCCCGAACGTCCCCGTGGGTGGCACCAACACCTCCCACGGGACCAATGTAACTCGTAGTAACTGACCCCGCAGCCGTGGCACTCCCGGTTTAAGAATACCACGGTAATTTGCAAATTTCTATACTTAAGCTTAAAAACATGGCGTTAGAGGGTGAGAACTCGAAACAGCCACCGAACGTCCTCGTCGGTGGCACCAACACCTCCCACGAGACCAATGTAACTCGTAGAAACTGACCCCGCAGCCGCGGGACTCCCGGTTTGAGAATACGACGGTAATTTGCAAATTTCTAGACTTAGGCTTAAAAACATGGCGTTAGAGGGTGAGAACTCGAAACAGCCACCGAACGTTCCCGTTCGTGGCACCAACACCTCCCACGGGACCAATGTAACTCGTAGGAACTGACCCCGCAACCGCGGGACACCCGATTTGAGAATACTACGGTAATTTGCAAATTTCTAGACTTAGGCTTAAAAACATGGCGTTAGAGGGTGGGAACTCGAAACAGCCCCCAAACTGCCCCATGGGTGGCACCAACACCTCCCACGGGACCAATGTAACTCGTAGGAACTGACCCCGCAGTCGCGGGACTCCCGGTTTTAGAATACGACCGTAATTTTCATATTTCTAGACTTAGGCTTAAAAACATGGCGTTAGAGGGTGGGAACTCGAAACAGCACCCAAACGGCCCCATGGGTGGCACCAACACCTCCCACGGGACCAATGTAACTCGTAGGAACTGACCCCACAGTCGCGGGACTCTCGGTTTTAGAATACGACGATAATTTGCATATTTCTAGACTTAGGCTTAAAAACATGGCGTTAGAGGGTGAAAACCCGAAACAGCCCCCGAACGTCCCCGTGGGTGGCACCAACACCTCCCACGGGACCAATGTAACTCGTTGGAACTGACCCCGCAGCCGCGGGACTCCCGGTTTGAGAATACGACGGTAATTTGCATATTTCTAGACTTAGGCTTAAAAACATTGCGTTAGAGGGTGAAAACCCGAAACAGCCCTCGAACGTCCCCGTGGGTAGCACCAACACCTCCCACGGGACCAATTTAACTCATAGGAACTGACCCCGCAGCCGCGGGACTCCCGGTTTAAGAATACGATCATAATTTGCATATTTCTAGACTTAGGCTTAAAAACATGGTGTTAGAGGGTGAAAACTCGAAACAGCCCCAGAACGTCCCCGTGGGTGGCACCAACACCTCCCACGGGACCAATGTAACTCGTAGGAACTGACCCCGCATCCGCGGGACTCCCGGTTTAAGAATATGACGGTAATTTGCAAATTTCTAGACTTAGGCTTAAAAACATGGCGTTAGAGGGTGAAAACCCGAAACAGCCCCCGAACGTCCCCGCGGGTGGCATTAATACCTCCACGGGACCAATGTTACTCGTAGGAACTGACCCCGCAGTCGCGGGACTCCCGATTTGAGAATACGATCGTAATTTGTATATTTTTAGACTTAGGCTTAAAATCGTGGCGTTAGAGGGTGAAAACCCGAAACAGCCCCCGAACGTCCCCGTGGGTGGCACCAACACCTCCCACGGGATCAATGTAACTCGTAGGAACTGACCCCGCAGCCGCGGGACTCCCAGTTTGAGAATACGACGGTAATTTTCATATTTCTAGACTTAGGCTTAAAAACATGGCGTTAGAGGGTGGGAACTCGAAACAGCACCCAAACGGCCCCATGGGTGGCACCAACACCTCCCACGGGACCAATGTAACTCGTAGGAACTGACCCCACAGTCGCGGGACTCTCGGTTTTAGAATACGACGATAATTTGCATATTTCTAGACTTAGGTTTATAAACATGGCGTTAGAGGGTGAAAACCCGAAACAGCCCCCGAACGTCCCCGTGGGTGGCACCAACACCTCCCACGGGACCAATGTAACTCGTTGGAACTGACCCCGCAGCCGCGGGACTCCCGGTTTGAGAATACGACGGTAATTTGCATATTTCTAGACTTAGGCTTAAAAACATGGCGTTAGAGGGTGAAAACCTGAAACAGCCCCCGAACGTCCCCGTGGGTAGCACCAACACCTCCCACGGGACCAATTTAACTCATAGGAACTGACCCCGCAGCCGCGGGACTCCCGGTTTAAGAATACGATCATAATTTGCATATTTCTAGGCTTAGGCTTAAAAACATGGTGTTAGAGGGTGAAAACCCGAAACAGCCCCCGAACATCCCCGTGGGTGGCACCAACACCTCCCACGAGACCAATGTGATTCGTAGGAACTGACCCCGCAGCCGCGGGACTCCCAGTTTGAGAATACGATGGTAATCTGCAAATTTCTAGACTTAGGCTTAAAAACATGGCGTTAGAGGGTGAAAACTCGAAACTGCCCCCGAACGGCCCCATGGGTGGCACCAACACCTCCCATGGGACCAATGTAACTCGTTGGAACTGACCCCGCAGCCGAGGGACCCCCGGTATGAGAATACGACGGTAATTTGCAAATTTCTAGACTTAGGCTTAAAAACATGGCGTTAGAGGGTTAAAACTCGAAATAGCCCCCGAACGTCCCCGTGGGTGGCACCAATACCTCCCACGGGACCAATTTAACTAGTAGGAACTGACCCCGCAGTCTGGGGACTCCCGGTTTTAGAATACGACGGTAATTTGCATATTTCTAGACTTAGGCTTAAAACATGGCGTTAGAGGGTGAAAACTCGAAACAGCCCCCGAACGTCCCCGTGGGTAGCACCAACACCTCCCACGGGACCAATTTAACTCATAGGAACTGACCCCGCAGCCGCGGGACTCCCGGTTTAAGAATACGACCGTAATTTGCATATTTCTAGACTTAGGCTTAGAAACATGGTGTTAGAGGGTGAAAACCCGAAACTGCCCCTGAACGTCCCCGTGGGTGGCTCCAACACCTCCGACGGGACCAATATAACTCGTTGGAACTGACCCCGCAGCCGCGGGACTCCCAGTTTGAGAATACGACCCTAATTTGTATATTTTTAGGCTTAGGCTTAAAAACATGGCGTTAGATGGTGGGAGCTCGAAACAGCACCCGAATGGCCCCATGGGTGGCACCAACACCTCCCACGGGACCAATGTAACTCGTAGGAAATGACCCCGCAGTCGCGGGACTCCCGGTTATAGAATACGACGGTAATTTGCATATTTCTAGACTTAGGCTTAAAAACATGGCGTTAGAGGGTGGGAACTCAAAACAGCCCCCGAACGGCCCCGTGGGTGGCACTAACACCTCCCACGGGACCAATGTAACTCGTAAGATATGACCCCGCAGCCGCGGGACTCCCGATTTCAGAATACGACGGTAATTTGCATATTTCTAAACTTAGGCTTAAAAACATGGCGTTAGAGGGTGAAAACCCGAAACAGCCCCCGAACGTCCCCGTGGGTGGCACCAACACCTCCCACGGGACCAATGTAACTCGTAGGAACTGACCCCGCAGTCGCGGGACTCTCGGTTTTAGAATACAACGGTAATTTGCATATTTCTAGACTTAGGCTTAAAAACATGGCGTTAGAGGGTTAAACCCGAAATAGCCCCTGAACGTCCCCGTGGGTGGCACCAACACCTCCCACGGGACCAATGTAACTCGTAGGAACTGACCTCGCAGTCGCGGGACTCTCGGTTTTAGAATACGATGGTAATTTGCATATTTCTAGACTTAGGCTTAAAAACATGGCGTTAGAGGGTGAAACCCGAAACAGCCCCCGAACGTCCCCGTGGGTGGCACCAACACCTCCCACGGGACCAATGTAACTCGTAGTAACTGACCCCGCAGCCGCGGCACTCCCGGTTTAAGAATACCACGGTAATTTGCAAATTTCTATACTTAAGCTTAAAAACATGGCGTTAGAGGGTGAGAACTCGAAACAGCCACCGAACGTCCTCGTCGGTGGCACCAACACCTCCCTCGAGACCAATGTAACTCGTAGAAACTGACCCCGCAGCCGCGGGACTCCCGGTTTGAGAATACGACGGTAATTTGTAAATTTCTAGACTTAGGCATAAAAACATGGTGTTAGAGGGTGAGAACTCGAAACAGCCACCGTACGTTCCCGTTGGTGGCACCAACACCTCCCACGGGACCAATGTAACTCGTAGGAACTGACCCCGCAACCGCGGGACACCCGATTTGAGAATACTACGGTAATTTGCAAATTTCTAGACTTAGGCTTAAAAACATGGCGTTAGAGGGTGGGAACTCGAAACAGCCCCCAAACTGCCCCATGGGTGGCACCAACACCTCCCACGGGACCAATGTAACTCGTAGGAACTGACCCCGCAGTCGCGGGACTCCCGGTTTTAGAATACGACTGTAATTTTCATATTTCTAGACTTAGGCTTACAAACATGGCGTTAGAGGGTGAAAACCCGAAACAGCCCCCGAACATCCCCGTGGGTGGCACCAACACCTCCCACGAGACCAATGTGATTCGTAGGAACTGACCCCGCAGCCGCGGGACTCTCAGTTTGAGAATACGATGGTAATTTGCAAATTTCTAGACTTAGGCTTAAAAACAAGGCGTTAGAGGGTGAAAACTCGAAACTGCCCCCGAACGGCCCCATGGGTGGCACCAACACCTCCCACGGGACCAATGTAACTCGTTGGAACTGACCCCGCAGCCGAGGGACCCCCGGTATGAGAATACGACGGTAATTTGCAAATTTCTAGACTTAGGCTTAAAAACATGGCGTTAGAGGGTTAAAACTCGAAATAGCCCCCGAACGTCCCCGTGGGTGGCACCAATACCTCCCACGGGACCAATTTAACTCGTAGGAACTAACCCAGCAGTCTGGGGACTCCCGGTTTTAGAATACGACGGTAATTTGCATATTTCTAGACTTAGGCTTAAAAACATGGTGTTAGAGGGTGAAGACTCGAAACAGCCCCAGAACGTCCCCGTGGGTGGCACCAACACCTCCCACGGGACCAATGTAACTCGTAGGAACTGACCCCGCATCCGCGGGACTCCCGGTTTAAGAATATGACGGTAATTTGCAAATTTCTAGACTTAGGCTTAAAAACAAGGCGTTAGAGGGTGAAAACCCAAAACAGCCCCCAAACGTCCCCGTGGGTGGCACCAATACCTCCACGGGACCAATGTTACTCGTAGGAACTGACCCCGCAGTCGCGGGACTCCCGATTTGAGAATACGATCGTAATTTGTATATTTTTAGACTTAGGCTTAAAATCGTGGCGTAAGAGGGTGAAAACCCGAAACAGCCCCCGAACGTCCCCGTGGGTGGCACCAACACCTCCCACGGGATCAATGTAACTCGTAGGAACTGACCCCGCAGCCGCGGGACTCCCAGTTTGAGAATACGCCCGTAATTTTCATATTTCTAGACTTAGGCTTAAAAACATGGCGTTAGAGGGTGGGAACTCGAAACTGCACCCAAACGGCCCCATGGGTGGCACCAACACCTCCCACGGGACCAATGTAACTCGTAGGAACTGACCCCACAGTCGCGGGACTCTCGGTTTTAGAATACGACGATAATTTGCATATTTCTAGACTTAGGCTTAAAAACATGGCGTTAGAGGGTGAAAACCCGAAACAGCCCCCGAACGTCCCCGTGGGTGGCACCAACACCTCCCACGGGACCAATGTAACTCGTTGGAACTGACCCCGCAGCCGCGGGACTCCCGGTTTGAGAATACGACGGTAATTTGCATATTTCTAGACTTAGGCTTAAAAACATGGCGTTAGAGGGTGAAAACCCGAAACAGCCCCCGAACGTCCCCGTGGGTAGCACCAACACCTCCCACGGGACCAAATTAACTCATAGGAACTGACCCCGCAGCCGCGGGACTCCCGGTTTAAGAATACGATCATAATTTGCATATTTCTAGGCTTAGGCTTAAAAACATGGTGTTAGAGGGTGAAAACCCGAAACAGCCCCCGAACGTCCCCGTGGGTGGCTCCAACACCTCCCACGGGACCAATATAACTCGTTGGAACTGACCCCGCAGCCGCGTGAGTCCTAGTTTGAGAATACGATCGTATTTTGTATATTTTTAGACTTAGGCTTAAAAACATGGCGTTAGATGGTGGGAGCTCGAAACAGCCCCCGAACGGCCCCATGGGTGGCACCAACACCTCCGACGGGACCAATGTAACTCGTAGGAAATGACCCCGCAGTCGCGGGACTCCTGGTTATAGAATACGATGGTAATTTGCATATTTCTAGACTTAGGCTTAAAAACATGGCGTTAGAGGGGAGAACTCGAAACAGCCACCGAACGTCCCCGTGGGTGGCACCAACACCTCCGATGGGACCAATGTAACTCGTAGGAACAGACCCCGTATCCACGGGACTCCCGGTTTGAGAATACGACGGTAATTGGCAAATTTATAGACTTAGGGTTAAAAAACTGGCGTTAGAGGGTGAGAACTCGAAACAGCCCCCGAACGGCCCCGTGGGTGGCACCAACACCTCCCACGGGACCAATGTAACTCGTAGGAACTCACCCCGCAGCCGTGGGACTCTCGGTTTTAGAATACGATGGTAATTTGCATATTTCTAGACTTAGGCTTAAAAACATGGCGTTAGAGGGTGGTAACTCGAAACAGCCCCCGAACGGCCCCGTGGGTGGCACCAACACCTCCCACGGGACCAATGTATCTCGTAAGAACTGACCCCGCAGTCGCGGGACTCCCGATTTTAGAATACGATCATAATTTGCATATTTCTAAACTTAGGCTTGAAAACATAGCGTTAGAGGGTGAAAACCCGAAACAGACCCCGAACGGCCCCGTGGGTGGGAGCAACACCTCCCACGGGACCAATGTAACTCGTAGGAACTGACCCCGCAACCGCGGGACTTCCGGTTTTAGACTACGACGGTAATTTGCATATTTCTAGACTTAGGCTTAAAAACATGGCGTTAGAGGGTGAAAACCCAAAACCGCCCCCGAACGTCCCCGTGGGTGGTACCAACACCTCCCACGGGACCAATGTAACTCGTAGGAACTGACCCCGCAGTCGCGGGACTCCCGATTTTAAAATACGACCGTAATTTGCATATTTCTCGACTTAGGCTTAAAAACATGGCGTTAGAGGGTGGGAACTCGAAACAGCCCCCGAACGGCCCCATGGGTGGCACCAACACCTCCCACGGGACCAATGTAACTCGTTGGAACTGACCCCGCAGCCGCGGGACCCCCGGTATGAGAATACGATGTTAATTTGCAAATTTCTAGACTTAGGCTTAAAAACATGGCGTTAGAGGGTTAAAACTCGAAATAGACCCCGAACGTCCCCGTGGGTGGCACAAATACCTCCTACGGGACCAATTTAACTCGTAGGAACTGACCCCGCAGTCTGGGGACTCCCGGTTTTAGAGTACGACGGTAATTTGCATATTTCTAGACTTAGGCTTAAAAACATGGTGTTAAAGGGTGAAAACCCGAAACAGCCCCCGAACGTCCCCGTGGGTGGCACCAACACCTCCCACGGGACCAATGTAACTCGTAGGAACTGACCCCGCATCCGCGGGACTCCCGGTTTGAGAATATGACGGTAATTTGCAAATTTCTAGACTTAGGCTTAAAAACATGGCGTTAGAGGGTGAAAACCCGAAACAGCCCCCGAACGTCCCCGTGGGTGGCACCAATACCTCCACGGGACCAATGTTACTCGTAGGAACTGACCCCGCAGTCGCGGGACTCCCGATTTGAGAATACGATCATAATTTGTATATTTTTAGACTTAGGCTTAAAATCATGGCGTTAGAGGGTGAAAACCCGAAACAGCCCCCGAACGTCCCGGTGGGTGGCACCAACACCTCCCACGGGATCAATGTAACTCGTAGGAACTGACCCCGCAGCCGCGGGACTCCCAGTTTGAGAATACGACCGTAATTTTCATATTTCTAGACTTAGGCTTAAAAACATGGCGTTAGAGGGTGGGAACTCGAAACAGCCCCCAAATGGCCCCATGAGTGGCACCAACACCTCCCACGGGACCAATGTAACTCGTAGGAACTGACCCCACAGTCGCGGGACTCTCGGTTTTAGAATACGACGGTAATTTGCATATTTCTAGACTTAGGCTTAAAAATATGGCGTTAGAGGGTGAAAACCCGAAACAACCCCCGAACATCCCCGTGGGTGGCACCAACACCTCCCACGGGACCAATGTAACTCGTTGGAACTGACCCCGCAGCCGCGGGACTCCCGGTTTGAGAATACGACGGTAATTTTCATATTTCTAGACTTAGGCTTAAAAACATGGCGTTAGAGGGTGAAAACCCGAAACAGCCCCCGAACGTCCCCGTGGGTAGCACCAACACCTCCCACGGGACCAATTTAACTCATAGGAACTGACCCCGCAGCCGCAGGACTCCCAGTTTAAGAATACGACCGTAATTTGCATATTTCTAGGCTTAGGCTTAAAAACATGGTGTTAGAGGGTGAAAACTCGAAACAGCCCCCGAACGTCCCCGTGGGTGGCTCCAACACCTCCCACGGGACCAATATAACTCGTTGGAACTGACCCCGCATCCGCGTGACTCCCAGTTTGAGAATACGACCGTAATTTGTGTATTTTTAGACTTAGGCTTAAAAACATGGCGTTAGATGGTGGGAGCTCGAAACAGCCCCCGAACAGCCCCATGGGTGGCACCAACACCTCCCACAGGACCAATGTAACTCGTAGGAAATGACCCCGCAGTCGCGGGACTCCCGGTTATAGAATACGACGGTAATTTGCATATTTTTAGACTTAGTCTTAAAAACATGGCGTTAGAGGGGAGAACTCGAAACAGCCACCGAACGTCCCCGTGGGTGGCACCAACACCTCCGACGGGACCAATGTAACTCGTAGGAACAGACCCCGTATCCACGGGACTCCCGATTTGAGAATACGCCGGTAATTGGCAAATTTATAGACTTAGGGTTAAAAAACTGGCGTTAGAGGGTGAGAACTCGAAACAGCCCCCGAACGGCCCCGTGGGTGGCACCAACACCTCCCACGGGACCAATGTAACTCGTAGGAACTCACCCCGCAGCCGCGGGACTCTCGGTTTTAGAATACGACGGTAATTTGCATATTTCTAGACTTAGGCTTAAAAACATGGCGTTAGAGGGTGGGAACTCGAAACAGCCCCCGAACGGCCCCGTGTGTGGCACCAACACCTCCCACGGGACCAATGTATCTCGTAAGAACTGACCCCGCAGTCGCGGGACTCCCGATTTTAGAATACGATCATAATTTACATATTTCTAAACTTAGGCTTGAAAACATAGCGTTAGAGGGTGAAAACCCGAAACAGACCCCGAACGGCCCCGTGGGTGGGACCAACACCTCCCACGGGACCAATGTAACTCGTAGGAACTGACCCCGCAGCCGCGGGACTTCCGGTTTTAGCCTACGACGGTAATTTGCATATTTCTAGACTTAGGCTTAAAAACATGGCGTTAGAGGGTGAAAACCCAAAACCGCCCCCGAACGTCCCCGTGGGTGGCACCAACACCTCCCACGGGACCAATGTAACTCGTAGGAACTGACCCCGCAGTCACGGGACTCCCGATTTTAAAATACGACCGTAATTTGCATATTTCTCGACTTAGGCTTAAAAACATGGCGTTAGAGGGTGGGAACTCGAAACAGCCCCCGAACGGCCCCATGGGTGGCACCAACACCTCCCACGGGACCAATCTAACTCGTTGGAACAGACCCCGCAGCCGCGGGACCCCCGGTATGAGAATACGACGTTAATTTGCAAATTTCTAGACTTAGGCTTAAAAACATGGCGTTAGAGGGTTAAAACTCGAAATAGCCCCCGAACGTCCCCGTGGGTGGCACAAATACCTCCCACGGGACCAATTTAACTCGTAGGAACTGACCCCGCAGTCTGGGGACTCCCGGTTTTAAAATACGACGGTAATTTGCATTTTTCTAGACTTAGGCTTAAAAACATGGCGTTAGAGGGTGAAAACCCGAAACATCCCCCGAACGTCCCCGTGGGTGGCACCAACACCTCCCACGGGACCAATGTAACTCGTAGGAACTGACCCCGCAGTCGCGGGACTCTTGGTTTTAGAATACAATGGTAATTTGCATATTTCTCGACTTAGGCTTAAAAACATGGCGTTAGAGGGTGGGAACTCGAAACAATCTCCGAACGGCCCCATGGGTGGCACCAACACCTCCCACGGGACCAACGTAACTCGTTGGAACTGACCCCGCAGCCGCGGGACCCCCGGTATGAGAATACGACGTTAATTTGCAAATTTCTAGACTTAGGCTTAAAAACATGGCGTTAGAGGGTTAAAACTCGAAATAGCCCCCGAACGTCCCCGTGGGTGGCACAAATACCTCCCACGGGACCAATTTAACTCGTAGGAACTGACCCCGCAGTCTGGGGACTCCCGGTTTTAGAGTACGACGGTAATTTGCATATTTCTAGACTTAGGCTTAAAAACATGGTGTTAGAGGGTGAAAACCCGAAACAGCCCCCGAACGTCCCCGTGGGTGGCACCAACACCTCCCACGTGACCAATGTAACTCGTAGGAACTGACCCCGCATCCGCGGGACTCCCGGTTTGAGAATATGACGGTAATTTGCAAATTTCTAGACTTAGGCTTAAAAACATGGCGTTAGAAGGTGAAAACCCGAAACAGCCCCCGAACGTCCCCGTGGGTGGCACCAATACCTCCACGGGACCAATGTTACTCGTAGGAACTGACCCCGCAGTCGCGGGACTCCCGATTTGAGAATGCGATCGTAATTTTATATTTTTAGACTTAGGCTTAAAATCATGGTGTTAGAGGGTGAAAACCCGAAACAGCTCCCGAACGTCCCCGTGGGTGGCACCAACACCTCCCACGGGATCAATGTAACTCGTAGGAACTGACCCCGCAGCCGCGGGACTCCCAGTTTGAGAATACGACCGTAATTTGCATATTTCTAGACTTAGGCTTAAAAACATGGCGTTAGAGGGTGGGAACTCGAAACAGCCCCCAAACGGCCCCATGGGTGGCACCAACACCTCCCACGGGACCAAAGTAACTCGTAGGAACTGACCCCACAGTCGCGGGACTCTCGGTTTTAGAATACAACGGTAATTTGCATATTTCTAGACTTAGGCTTAAAAACAAGGCGTTAGAGGGTGAAAACCCGAAACAGCCCCCGAACGTCCCCGTGGGTGGCACCAACACCTCCCACGGGACCAATGTAACTCGTTGGAACTGACCCCGCAGCCGCGGGACTCCCGGTTTGAGAATACGACCGTAATTTTCATATTTCTAGACTTAGGCTTAAAAACATGGCGTTAGAGGGTGAAAACCCGAAACAGCCCCCGAACGTCCCCGTGGGTAGCACCAACACCTCCCACGGGACCAATTTAACTCATAGGAACTGACCCCGCAGCCGCGGGACTCCCGGTTTAAGAATACGACCATAATTTGAATATTTCTAGGCTTAGGCTTAAAAACATGGTGTTAGAGGGTGAAAACCCGAAACAGCCCCCGAACGTCCCCGTGGGTGGCTCCAACACCTCCCACGGGACAAATATAACTCGTTGGAACTGACCCCGCCTCCGCGTGACTCCCAGTTTGAGAATACGACCATATTTTGTATATTTTTAGACTTAGGCTTAAAAACATGGCGTTAGATGGTGGGAGCTCGAAACAGCCCCCGAACGGCCCCACGGGTGGCACCAACACCTCCCACGGGACGAATGTAACTCGTAGGAAATGACCCCGCAGTCGCGGGACTCCCGGTTATAGAATACGACGGTAATTTGCATATTTCTAGACTTAGGCTTAAAAACATGGCGTTAGAGGGGAGAACTCAAAACAGCCACCGAACGTCCCCGTGGGTGGCACCAACACCTCCGACGGGACCAATGTAACTCGTAGGAACAGACCCCGTATCCACGGGACTCCCGGTTTGAGAATACGACGGTAATTGGCAAATTTATAGACTTAGGGTTAAAAAACTGGCGTTAGAGGGTGAGAACTCGAAACAGCCCCCGAACGGCCCCGTGGGTGGCACCAACACCTCCCACGGGACCAATGTAACTCGTAGGAACTCACTCCGCAGCCGCGGGACTCTCGGTTTTAGAATACGATGGTAATTTGCATATTTCTAGACTTAGGCTTAAAAACATGGCGTTAGAGGGTGGAAACTCGAAACAGCCCCCGAACGGCCCCGTGGGTGGCACCAACACCTCCCACGGGACCAATGTATCTCGTAAGAACTGACCCCGCAGTCGCGGGACTCCCGATTTTAGAATACGATCATAATTTGCATATTTCTAAACTTAGGCTTGAAAACATAGCGTTAGAGGGTGAAAACCCGAAACAGATCCCGAACGGCCCCGTGGGTGGGACCAACACCTCCCACGGGACCAATGTAACTCGTAGGAACTGACCCCGCAGCCGCGGGACCCCCGGTATGAGAATACGACGTTAATTTGCAAATTTCTAGACTTAGGCTTAAAAACATGGCGTTAGAGGGTTAAAACTCGAAATAGCCCCCGAACGGCCCCGTGGGTGGCACAAATACCTCCCACGGGACCAATTTAACTCGTAGGAACTGACCCCGCAGTCTGGGGACTCCCGGTTTTAGAATACGACGGTAATTTGCAAATTTCTAGACTTAGGCTTAAAAACATGGCGTTAGAGGGTGGGAACTCGAAACAGCCCCCAAACGGCCCCATGGGTGGCACCAACACCTCCCACGGGACCAAAGTAACTCGTAGGAACTGACCCCACAGTCGCGGGACTCTCGGTTTTAGAATACAACGGTAATTTGCATATTTCTACACTTAGGATTAAAAACAAGGCGTTAGAGGGTGAAAACCCGAAACAGCCCCCGAACGTCCCCGTGGGTGGCACCAACACCTCCCACGGGACCAATGTAACTCGTTGGAACTGACCCCGCAGCCGCGGGACTCCCGGTTTGAGAATACGACCGTAATTTTCATATTTCTAGACTTAGGCTTAAAAACATGGCGTTAGAGGGTGAAAACCCGAAACAGCCCCCGAACGTCCCCGTGGGTAGCACCAACACCTCCCACGGGACCAATTTAACTCATAGGAACTGACCCCGCAGCCGCGGGACTCCCGGTTTAAGAATACGACCATAATTTGAATATTTCTAGGCTTAGGCTTAAAAACATGGTGTTAGAGGGTGAAAACCCGAAACAGCCCCCGAACGTCCCCGTGGGTGGCTCCAACACCTCCCACGGGACAAATATAACTCGTTGGAACTGACCCCGCCTCCGCGTGACTCCCAGTTTGAGAATACGACCATATTTTGTATATTTTTAGACTTAGGCTTAAAAACATGGCGTTAGATGGTGGGAGCTCGAAACAGCCCCCGAACGGCCCCACGGGTGGCACCAACACCTCCCACGGGACGAATGTAACTCGTAGGAAATAACCCCGCAGTCGCGGGACTCCCGGTTATAGAATACGACGGTAATTTGCATATTTCTAGACTTAGGCTTAAAAACATGGCGTTAGAGGGGAGAACTCAAAACAGCCACCGAACGTCCCCGTGGGTGGCACCAACACCTCCGACGGGACCAATGTAACTCGTAGGAACAGACCCCGTATCCACGGGACTCCCGGTTTGAGAATACGACGGTAATTGGCAAATTTATAGACTTAGGGTTAAAAAACTGGCGTTAGAGGGTGAGAACTCGAAACAGCCCCCGAACGGCCCCGTGGGTGGCACCAACACCTCCCACGGGACGAATGTAACTCGTAGGAACTCACTCCGCAGCCGCGGGACTCTCGGTTTTAGAATACGATGGTAATTTGCATATTTCTAGACTTAGGCTTAAAAACATGGCGTTAGAGGGTGAAAACCCAAAACCGCCCCCGAACGTCCCCGTGGGTGGCACCAACACCTCCCACGGGACCAATGTAACTCGTAGGAACTGACCCCGCAGTCACGGGACTCCCGATTTTAAAATACGACCGTAATTTGCATATTTCTCGACTTAGGCTTAAAAACATGGCGTTAGAGGGTGGGAACTCGAAACAGCCCCCGAACGGCCCCATGGGTGGCACCAACACCTCCCACGGGACCAATCTAACTCGTTGGAACAGACCCCGCAGCCGCGGGACCCCCGGTTTGAGAATACGACGTTAATTTGCAAATTTCTAGACTTAGGCTTAAAAACATGGCGTTAGAGGGTTAAAACTCGAAATAGCCCCCGAACGTCCCCGTGGGTGGCACAAATACCTCCCACGGGACCAATTTAACTCGTAGGAACTGACCCCGCAGTCTGGGGACTCCCGGTTATAGAATTCGACGGTAATTTGCATTTTTCTAGACTTAGGCTTAAAAACATGGCGTTAGAGGGTGAAAACCCGAAACAGCCCCCGAACGTCCCCGTGGGTGGCACCAACACCTCCCACGGGACCAATGTAACTCGTAGGAACTGACCCCGCAGTCGCGGGACTCTTGGTTTTAGAATACAATGGTAATTTGCATATTTCTCGACTTAGGCTTAAAAACATGGCGTTAGAGGGTGGGAACTCGAAACAATCTCCGAACGGCCCCATGGGTGGCACCAACACCTCCCACGGGACCAACGTAACTCGTTGGAACTGACCCCGCAGCCGCGGGACCCCCGGTATGAGAATACGACGTTAATTTGCAAATTTCTAGACTTAGGCTTAAAAACATGGCGTTAGAGGGTTAAAACTCGAAATAGCCCCCGAACGTCCCCGTGGGTGGCACAAATACCTCCCACGGGACCAATTTAACTCGTAGGAACTGACCCCGCAGTCTGGGGACTCCCGGTTTTAGAGTACGACGGTAATTTGCATATTTCTAGACTTAGGCTTAAAAACATGGTGTTAGAGGGTGAAAACCCGAAACAGCCCCCGAACGTCCCCGTGGGTGGCACCAACACCTCCCACGTGACCAATGTAACTCGTAGGAACTGACCCCGCATCCGCGGGACTCCCGGTTTGAGAATATGACGGTAATTTGCAAATTTCTAGACTTAGGCTTAAAAACATGGCGTTAGAAGGTGAAAACCCGAAACAGCCCCCGAACGTCCCCGTGGGTGGCACCAATACCTCCACGGGACCAATGTTACTCGTAGGAACTGACCCCGCAGTCGCGGGACTCCCGATTTGAGAATGCGATCGTAATTTTATATTTTTAGACTTAGGCTTAAAATCATGGTGTTAGAGGGTGAAAACCCGAAACAGCTCCCGAACGTCCCCGTGGGTGGCACCAACACCTCCCACGGGATCAATGTAACTCGTAGGAACTGACCCCGCAGCCGCGGGACTCCCAGTTTGAGAATACGACCGTAATTTGCATATTTCTAGACTTAGGCTTAAAAACATGGCGTTAGAGGGTGGGAACTCGAAACAGCCCCCAAACGGCCCCATGGGTGGCACCAACACCTCCCACGGGACCAAAGTAACTCGTAGGAACTGACCCCACAGTCGCGGGACTCTCGGTTTTAGAATACAACGGTAATTTGCATATTTCTAGACTTAGGCTTAAAAACAAGGCGTTAGAGGGTGAAAACCCGAAACAGCCCCCGAACGTCCCCGTGGGTGGCACCAACACCTCCCACGGGACCAATGTAACTCGTTGGAACTGACCCCGCAGCCGCGGGACTCCCGGTTTGAGAATACGACCGTAATTTTCATATTTCTAGACTTAGGCTTAAAAACATGGCGTTAGAGGGTGAAAACCCGAAACAGCCCCCGAACGTCCCCGTGGGTAGCACCAACACCTCCCACGGGACCAATTTAACTCATAGGAACTGACCCCACAGCCGCGGGACTCCCGGTTTAAGAATACGACCATAATTTGAATATTTCTAGGCTTAGGCTTAAAAACATGGTGTTAGAGGGTGAAAACCCGAAACAGCCCCCGAACGTCCCCGTGGGTGGCTCCAACACCTCCCACGGGACAAATATAACTCGTTGGAACTGACCCCGCCTCCGCGTGACTCCCAGTTTGAGAATACGACCATATTTTGTATATTTTTAGACTTAGGCTTAAAAACATGGCGTTAGATGGTGGGAGCTCGAAACAGCCCCCGAACGGCCCCACGGGTGGCACCAACACCTCCCACGGGACGAATGTAACTCGTAGGAAATGACCCCGCAGTCGCGGGACTCCCGGTTATAGAATACGACGGTAATTTGCATATTTCTAGACTTAGGCTTAAAAACATGGCGTTAGAGGGGAGAACTCAAAACAGCCCCCGAACGGCCCCGTGGGTGGCACCAACACCTCCCACGGGACCAATGTAACTCGTAGGAACTCACTCCGCAGCCGCGGGACTCTCGGTTTTAGAATACGATGGTAATTTGCATATTTCTAGACTTAGGCTTAAAAACATGGCGTTAGAGGGTGAAAACCCAAAACCGCCCCCGAACGTCCCCGTGGGTGGCACCAACACCTCCCACGGGACCAATGTAACTCGTAGGAACTGACCCCGCAGTCACGGGACTCCCGATTTTAAAATACGACCGTAATTTGCATATTTCTCGACTTAGGCTTAAAAACATGGCGTTAGAGGGTGGGAACTCGAAACAGCCCCCGAACGGCCCCATGGGTGGCACCAACACCTCCCACGGGACTAATCTAACTCGTTGGAACAGACCCCGCAGCCGCGGGACCCCCGGTATGAGAATACGACGTTAATTTGCAAATTTCTAGACTTAGGCTTAAAAACATGGCGTTAGAGGGTTAAAACTCGAAATAGCCCCCGAACGTCCCCGTGGGTGGCACAAATACCTCCCACGGGACCAATTTAACTCGTAGGAACTGACCCCGCAGTCTTGGGACTCCCGGTTTTAGAATACGACGGTAATTTGCATTTTTCTAGACTTAGGATTAAAAACATGGCGTTAGAGGGTGAAAACCCGAAACAGCCCCCGAACGTCCCCGTGGGTGGCACCAACACCTCCCACGGGACCAATGTAACTCGTAGGAACTGACCCCGCAGTCGCGGGACTCTTGGTTTTAGAATACAATGGTAATTTGCATATTTCTCGACTTAGGCTTAAAAACATGGCGTTAGAGGGTGGGAACTCGAAACAATCTCCGAACGGCCCCATGGGTGGCACCAACACCTCCCACGGGACCAACGTAACTCGTTGGAACTGACCCCGCAGCCGCGGGACCCCTGGTATGAGAATACGACGTTAATTTGCAAATTTCTAGACTTAGGCTTAAAAACATGGCGTTAGAGGGTTAAAACTCGAAATAGCCCCCGAACGTCCCTGTGGGTGGCACCAATACCTCCACGGGACCAATGTTACTCGTAGGAACTGACCCCGCAGTCGCGGGACTCCCGATTTGAGAATACGATCGTAATTTGTATATTTTTAGACTTAGGCTTAAAATCATGGCGTTAGAGGGTGAAAACCCGAAACAGCCCCCGAACGTCCCCGTGGGTGGCACCAACACCTCCCACGGGATCAATGTAACTCGTAGGAACTGACCCCGCAGCCGCGGGACTCCCAGTTTGAGAATACGACCGTAATTTTCATATTTCTAGACTTAGGCTTAAAAACATGGCGTTAGAGGGTGGGAACTCGAAACAGCCCCCAAACGGCCCCATGGGTGGCACCAACACCTCCCACGGGACCAATGTAACTCGTAGGAACTGACCCCACAGTCGCGGGACTCTCGGTTTTAAAATACGACGGTAATTTGCATATTTCTAGACTTAGGCTTAAAAACACGGCGTTAGAGGGTGAAAACCCGAAACAGCCCCCGAACGTCCCCGTGGGTGGCACCAACACCTCCCACGGGACCAATGTAACTCGTTGGAACTGACCCCGCAGCCGCGGGACTCCCGGTTTGAGAATACGACGGTAATTTTCATATTTCTAGACTTAGGCTTAAAAACATGGCGTTAGAGGGTGAAAACCCGAAACAGCCCCCGAACGTCCCCGTGGGTAGCACCAACACCTCCCACGGGACCAATTTAACTCATAGGAACTGACCCCGCAGCCGCGGGACTCCCGGTTTAAGAATACGACCGTAATTTGCATATTTCTAGGCTTAGGCTTAAAAACATGGTGTTAGAGGGTGAAAACCCGAAACAGCCCCCGAACGTCCCCGTGGGTGGCTCCAACACCTCCCACGGGACCAATATAACTCGTTGGAACTGACCCCGCATCCGCGTGACTCCCAGTTTGAGAATACGACCGTAAGTTGTATATTTTTAGACTTAGGCTTAAAAACATGGCGTTAGATGGTGGGAGCTCGAAACAGCCCCCGAACGGCCCCATGGGTGGCACCAACACCTCCCACGGGACCAATGTAACTCGTAGGAAATGACCCCGCAGTCGCGGGACTCCCGATTATAGAATACGACGGTAATTTGCATATATCTAGACTTAGGCTTAAAAACATGGCGTTAGAGGGGAGAACTCGAAACAGCCACCAAACGTCCCCGTGGGTGGCACCAACACCTCCGACGGGACCAATGTAACTCGTAGGAACAGACCCCGTATCCACGGGACTCCCGGTTTGAGAATACGACGGTAATTGGCAAATTTATAGACTTAGGGTTAAAAAACTGTCGTTAGAGGGTGAGAACTCGAAACAGCCCCCGAACGGCCCCGTGGGTGGTACCAACACCTCCCACGGGACCAATGTAACTCGTAGGAACTCACCCCGCAGCCGCGGGACTCTCGGTTTTAGAATACGACGGTAATTTTCATATTTCTAGACTTAGGCTTAAAAACATGGCGTTAGAGGGTGGGAACTCGAAACAGCCCCCGAACGGCCCCGTGGGTGGCACCAACACCTCCCACGGGACCAATGTATCTCGTAAGAACTGACCCCGCAGTCGCGGGACTCCCGATTTTAGAATACGATCATAATTTGCATATTTCTAAACTTAGGCTTGAAAACATAGCGTTAGAGGGTGAAAACCCAAAACAGACCCCGAACGGCCCCGTGGGTGGGACCAACACCTCCCACTTGACCAATGTAACTCGTAGGAACTGACCCCGCAGCCGCGGGACTTCCGGTTTTAGACTACGACGGTAATTTGCATATTTCTAGACTTAGGTTTAAAAACATGGCGTTAGAGGGTGAAAACCCAAAACCGCCCCCGAACGTCCCCGTGGGTGGCACCAACACCTCCCACGGGACCAATGTAACTCGTAGGAACTGACCCCGCAGTCGCGGGACTCCCGATTTTAAAATACGACCGTAATTTGCATATTTCTCGACTTAGGCTTAAAAACATGGCGTTAGAGGGTGGGAACTCGAAACAGCCCCCGAACGGCCCCATGGGTGGCACCAACACCTCCCACGGGACCAATGTAACTCGTTGGAACTGACCCCGCAGCCGCGGGACCCCCGGTATGAGAATACGACGTTAATTTGCAAATTTCTAGACTTAGGCTTAAAAACATGGCGTTAGAGGGTTAAAACTCGAAATAGCCCCCGAACGTCCCCGTGGGTGGCACAAATACCTCCCACGGGACCAATTTAACTCGTAGGAACTGACCCCGCAGTCTGGGGACTCCCGGTTTTAGAATACGACGGTAATTTGCATATTTCTAGACTTAGGCTTAAAAACATGGTGTTAGAGGGTGAAAACCCGAAACAGCCCCCGAACGTCCCCGTGGGTGGCACCAACACCTCACACAGGACCAATGTAACTCGTAGGAATTGACCCCGCAGCCGCGGGACTCCAGGTTTGAGAATACGACGGTAATTTATAAATTTCTAGACTTAGGCTTAAAAACATGGCGTTAGAGGGTGAAAACCCGAAAAGCCCCCGAACGTCCCCGTGGGTGGCACCAATACCTCCACGGGACCAATGTTACTCGTAGGAACTGACCCCGCAGTCGCGGGACTCCCGATTTGAGAATACGATCGTAATTTGTATATTTTTAGACTTAGGCTTAAAATCATGGCGTTAGAGGGTGAAAACCCGAAACAGCCCCCGAACGTCCCCGTGGGTGGCACCAACACCTCCCACGGGATCAATGTAACTCGTAGGAACTGACCCCGCACCCGCGTGACTCCCAGTTTGAGAATACGACCGTAATTTGTATATTTTTAGACTTAGGCTTAAAAACATGGCGTTAGATGGTGGGAGCTCGAAACAGCCCCCGAACGGCCCCATGGGTGGCACCAACGCCTCCCACGGTACCAATGTAACTCGTAGGAACTGACCCCGCATCCGCAGGACTCCCGGTTTGAGAATATGACGGTAATTTGCAAATTTCTAGACTTAGGCTTAAAAACATGGCGTTAGAGTGTGAAAACCCGAAAAGTCCCCGAACGTCCCCGTGGGTGGCACTAATACCTCCACGGGACCAATGTTACTCTTCGGAACTGACCCCGCAGTCGCGGGACTCCCGATTTAAGAATACGATCGTAATTTGTATATTTTTAGAGTTAGGCTTAAAATCATGGCGTTAGAGGGTGAAAACCCGAAACAGCCCCCGAACGTCCCCGTGGGTGGCACCAACACCTCCCACGGGATCAATGTAACTCGTAGGAACTGACCCCGCAGCCGCGGGACTCCCAGTTTGAGAATACGACCGTAATTTGTATATTTTTAGACTTAGGCTTAAAAACATGGCGTTAGATGGTGGGAGCTCGAAACAGCCCCCGAACGGCCCCATGGGTGGCACCAACACCTCCCACGGGACCAATGTAACTCGTAGGAAATGACCCCGCAGTCGCGGGACACCCGGTTATAGAATACGACGGTAATTTGCATATTTCTAGACTTAGCCTTAAAAACATGGCGTTAGAGGGGAGAACTCGAAACAGCCACCGAACGTCCCCGTGGGTGGCACCAACACCTCCGACGGGACCAATGTAACTCGTAGGAACAGATCCCGTATCCACGGGACTCCCGGTTTGATAATACGACGGTAATTGGCAAATTTATAGACTTAGGGTTAAAAAACTGGCGTTAGAGGGTGAGAACTCGAAACAGCCCCCGAACGGCCCCGTGGGTGTCACCAACACCTCCCACGGGACCAATGTAACTCGTAGGAACTCACCCCGCAGCCGCGGGACTCTCGATTTTAGAATACGACGGTAATTTTCATATTTCTAGACTTAGGCTTAAAAACATGGCGTTAGAGGGTGGGAACTCGAAACAGCCCCCGAACGGCCCCGTGGGTGGCACCAACACCTCCCACGGGACGAATGTAACTCGTAAGAGATGACCCCGCAGTCGCGGGACTCCCGATTTTAGAATACGATCATAATTTGCATATTTCTAAACTTAGGCTTAAAAACATAGCGTTAGAGGGTGAAAACCCGAAACAGCCCCCGAACGGCCCCGTGGGTGGGACCAACACCTCCCACGGGACCAATGTAACTCGTAGGAACTGACCCCGCAGCCGCGGGACTTCCGGTTTTAGACTACGACGGTAATTTGCATATTTCTAGACTTAGGCTTAAAAACATGGCGTTAGAGGGTGAAAACCCAAAACCGCCCCTGAACGTCCCCGTGGGTGCCCTGTGGGTGGCACCAACACCTCCCACGGGACCAATGTAACTCGTAGGAACTGGCCCCGCAGTCGCGGGACTCTCGGTTTTAGAATACGACGATAATTTGCATATTTCTAGACCTAGGCTTAAAAACATGGCGTTAGAGGGTGGGAACTCGAAACAGCCCCCGAACGGCCCCGTGGGTGGCACCAACACCTCCCACGGGACAAATGTAACTCGTAAGAACTGACCCCGCAGTCGCGGGACTCCCGATTTTAGAATACGATGATAATTTTCATATTTCTAAACTTAGGCTTAAAAACATGGCGTTAGAGAATGAAAACCCAAAACAGCCCCCGAACGGCCCCTTGGGTGGCACCGACATCTCCCACGGGACCAATGTAACTCGTAAAAACTGACCCCGCAGCCGCGGGACTCCCGGATTTAGACTACGACAGTAATTTGCATATTTCTAGCCTTAGGCTTAAAAACATGGCGTTAGAGGGTGAAAACCCAAAACCGCCCCCGAACGTCCCCGTGGGTGGCACCAACACCTCCCACGGGACCAATGTAACTCGTAGGAACTGACCCCGCAGTCGCGGGACTCCCGATTTTAAAATACGACCGTAATTTGCATATTTCTAGACTTAGGCTTAAAAAAATGCGTTAGAGGGTGGGAACTCGAAACTGCCCCCGAACGGCCCCATGGGTGGCACCAACACCTCCCACGGGACCAATGTAACTCGTTGGAACTGACCCCGCAGCCGCGGGACTCCCGGTTTGAGAATACGATGGTAATTTGCATATTTCTAGACTTAGGCTTAAAAACATGGCGTTAGAGGGTGGGAACTCAAAACAGCCCCCAAACGGCTCCATGGGTGGCACCAACACCTCCCACGGGACCAATGTAACTCGTAGGAACTGACCCCACAGTCGCGGGACTCCCGGTTTGAGAATACGATTGTAATTTCCATATTTCTAGACTTAGGTTTAAAAACATGGCGTTAGAGGGTGAAAACCCGAAACAGCCCCCGAACGTCCCCGTGGGTGGCACCAACACCTCCCACGGGACCAATGTAACTCGTTGGAACTGACCCCGCAACCGCGGGACTCCCGGTTTAAGAATACAACCGTAATTTGCATATTTCTAGGCTTAGGCTTAAAAACATGGTGGTAGAGGGTGAAAACCCGAAACATCCCCCGAACGTCCCCGTGGGTGGCTCCAACACCTCCCACGGGACCAATATAACTCGTTGGAACTGACCCCGCAGCCGCGGGACTCACAGTTTGAGAATACGACCGTAATTTGTATATTTTTAGACTTAGGCTTAAAAACATGGCGTTAGATGGTGGGAGCTCGAAACAGCCCCCGAACGGCCCCATGGGTGGCACCAACACCTCCCACGGGACCAATGTAACTCGTAGGAAATGACCCCGCAGTCGCGGGACTCCCGGTTATAGAATACGACGGTAATTTGCATATTTCTAGACTTAGGCTTAAAAACATGGCGTTAGAGGGTGAAAATCCAAAACAGCCCCCGAACGTCCCCGTGGGTGGCACCAACACCTCCCACGGGACCAATGTAACTCATAGGAACTGACCTCGCAGCCGCGGGACTCCCGGTTTGAGAATACGACGGTAATTTGTAAATTTCTAAACTTATGCTTTAAAACATGGCGTTAGAGGGTGAGAACTCGAAACAGCCACCGAACGTCCCCGTGGGTGGCACCAACACCTCCCCCGGGACCAATATAACTCGTAGGAACTGACCCCGCAGTCGCGGGACTCCCGGTTTGAGAATACGATGGTAATTTGCATATTTATAGACATAGGGTTAAAAACATGGCGTTAGAGGGTGAGAACTCGAAACAGACCCCGAACGGCCCCGTGGGTGGAACCAACACCTCCCACGGGACCAATGTAACTCGTAGGAACTGACCCCGCAGCCGCGGGACTCCCAGTTTTAGAATACGACGGTAATTTGCATATATCTAGACTTAGGCTTAAAAACATGGCGTTAGAGGGTGAAAACCCGAAACATCCGCCAAACGTCCCCGTGAGTGGCACCAAAAACTCCTACGGGACCAATGTAACTCGTAGGAATTGACCCCGCAGTCGCGGGACTCCCGGTTTTAGAATACGACCGTAATTTGCATATTTCTAGACTTAGGATTAAAAACATGGCGTTAGAGGGTGAAAACCCGAAACATCCCCCGAACGGCCCCATGGGTGGCACCATCACCTCCCACGGGACCAATGTAACCCGTAAGAACTGACCCCGTAGCCGCGGGACTCCCGGTTTGAGAATACGAAGGTAATTTCCATATTTCTAGACTTAGGCTTAAAAACATGGCGTTAGAGGGGAGAACTCGAAACAGCCACCGAACGTCCCCGTGGGTGGCACCAACACCTCCCACGGGACCAATGTAACTCGTAGGAACTGACCCCGCAGCCGCGGGACTCCCGGTTTGAGAATACGACGGTAATTTGCATATTTATAGACTTAAGGTTAAAAACATGGCGTTAGAGGGTGAGAACTCGAAACAGCCCCCCAACGGCCTCATGGGTGGCACCAACACCTCCCACGGGACCAATGTAACTCGTAGGAATGGACCTCACAGCCGGGGGACTCTCGGTTTTAGAATACGACGGTAATTTGCCTATTTCTAGACTTAGGCTTAAAAACATGCCTATAGAGGGTGGGAACTCGAAACAGCCCCCGAACGGCCCCGTGGGTGGCACCAACACCTCCCACGAGACCAATGTAACTCGTAGGAACTGACCCCGCATCCGTGGGACTCCCGGTTTTAGAATACGACGGTAATTTGCATATTTCTAGACTTAAGCTTAAAAACATGGCGTTAGAGGGTGGGAACTCGAAACAACCCCCGAACGGCCCTGTGGGTGGCACCAACACCTCCCACGGGACCAATGTAACTCGTAGGAACGGACCCCGCAGTCGCAGGACTTCCGATTTTAGAATACGACGATAATTTGCATATTTTTATACTTAGGCTTAAAAACATGGCGATAGAGGGTGAGAACTCGAAACAGCGCCCGAACGGCCCCGTGGGTGGCACCAACACCTCCCACGGGACCAATGTCACTCGTAGGAACTGACCCCGCAGCCGCGGGACTCCCGGTTTGAGAATACGATGGTAATTTGCATATTTATAGACTTACGGTTAAAACCATGGCGTTAGAGGGTGAGAACTCGAAACAGCCCCCCAACGGCCCTGTGGGTGGCACCAACACCTCCCACGGGACCAATGTAACTCGTAGGAACTGACCCCGTAGCCGCGGGACTCCCGGTTTTAGAATACGACGGTAATTTGCATATTTCTAGACATAGGCTTAAAAACATGGCGTTAGAGGGTGGGAACTCGAAACATCCCCCGAACGGCCCCGTGGGTGGCACCAACACCTCCCACGGGACCAATGTAACTCGTAGGAACCGACCCCGCAGTCGCAGAACTTCCGATTTTAGAATACGACGATAATTTGCATATTTCTAAACTTAGGCTTAAAAAGATGGCGTTAGAAGGTGAACACCCGAAACAGCCCCCGAACGGCCCTGTGGGTGGCACCAACACCTCCCACGGGACCAATGTCACTCGTAGGAATTGGCCCCGCAGCCGCGGGACTCCCGGTTTTATAATACAACGATAATTTACATATTTCTAGACTTAGGCTTAAAAACATGGCGTTAGAGGGTGAAAACCCAAAAGTGCCCCCGAACGTCCCTGTGGGTGGCACCAACACCTCCCACAGGACCAATGTAACTCGTAGGAACTGACCCCGCAGTCGCGGGACTCTCGGTTTTGGAATACGACGGTAATTTGCTTATTTCTAGACTTAGGCTTAAAAACATGGCGTTAGAGGGTTAAACCAGAAACAGCCCCCGAACGTCCCCGCGGGTGGCACCAACACCTCCCACGGGACCAAAGTAACTCGTAGGAACTGACCCCGCAGCCGCGGGACTCCCGGTTTCAGAATACGACGGTAATTCTCAAATTTCTAGACTTAAGCTTAAAAACATGGCGTTAGAGGGTGAGAACTCGAAACAGCCACCGAACGTCCTCGTGAGTGGCACCAACACCTCCCACGGGACCAATGTAACTCGTAGGAACTGACCCCGCAGCCGCGGGACTCCCGGTTTGAGAATACGACCGTAATTTGCAAATTTCTAGATTTAGGCTTAAAAACATGGCGTTAGAGGGTGGGAAATCGAAACAGCCCCTCAACGGCCCCATGGGTGGCACCAACACCTCCTACGGGACCAATGTAACTCGTAGGAACTGACCCCGCAGTCGCGGGACTCCCGGTTTTAGAACACGACGGTAATTTGCATATTTCTAGACTTAGGCTTAAAAACATGGCGTTAGAGGGTGAAAACCCGAAACAGCCCCCGAACGTCCCCGTGGGTGGCACCAACACCTCCCACGGGACCAATGTAACTCGTAGGAATTGACCCCGCAGCCGCGGGACTCCAGGTTTGAGAATACGACGGTAATTTACAAATTTCTAGACTTAGGCTTAAAAACATGGCGTTAGAGGGTGAAAACCCGAAACAGCCCCCGAACGTCCCCGTGGGTGGCACCAACACCTCCCACGGGACCAATGTAACTCGTAGGAACTGCCCCGGCATTCGTAGGACTCTCGGTTTGAGAATACCACGGTAATTTGCATATTTCTAGACTTAGGCTTAAAAACATGGCGTTAGAGGGTGGGAACTCGAAACTGCCCCCGAACGTCCCCGTGGGTGGCACCAACACCTCCCACGGGACCAATGTAACTCGTAGGAACTGACCCCGCAGCCGGGGGACTCCCGGTTTGAGAATACGGACGTAATTAGCATATTTCTAGACTTAGGCTTAAAAACATGGCATTAGAGGGTGGGAACTCGAAACAGCCCCCGAACGGCCCAATGTGTGGCACCAACACCTCCCACCGGACCAATGTAACTCGTAGGAACAGACCCCGCAGTCGCGGGACTCCCGGTTTGAGAATACGATGGTAATTTATATATTTCTAGACTTAGGCTTAAAAACATGGCGCTAGAGGGTGAAAACCCAAAACAGCCCCCGAACGTCCCCGTGGGTGGCACCGACACCTCCCACGGGACCAATGTAATTCGTTGGACCTGACCCCGCAGCCGCGGGACTCCCGGTTTGAGAATACGACGGTAATTTTCATATTTCTAGACTTAGGCTTAAAAACATGGCGTTAGAGGGTGAAAACCCGAAACTGCCCCCGAACGTCCCCGTGGGTAGCACCAACACCTCCCACGGGACCAATTTAACTCATAGGAAGTGACCCCGCAGCCGCGGGACTCCCGGTTTAAGAATACGACCGTAATTTGCATATTTCTATACTTAGGCTTAAAAACATGGTGTTAGAGGGTGAAAACCCAAAACAGCCCCCGAACGTCCCCGTGGGTGGCTCCAACACCTCCCACATGACCAATATAACTCGTTGGAACTGACCCCGCAGCCTTGGGACTCCCAATTTGAGAATACGACCGTAATTTGTATATTTTTAGACTTAGACTTAAAAACATGGCGTTAGAGGGTGGGAACCCGAAACAGCCCCCGAACGTCCCCGTGGGTGGCACCAACACCTCCCACGGGACTAATGTAACTCATAGGAACTGACCCCGCAGCCGCGGGACTCCCGGTTGGAGAATACGACGGTAATTTGCAAATTTCTAGACTTATGCTTAAAAACATGGCGTTAGAGGGTGAGAACTCGAAACAGCCACCGAACGTCCCCGTGGGTGGCACCAACACCTCCCACGGGACCAATATAACTCGTAGGAACTGACCCCGCAGTCGCGGGACTCCCGGTTTGAGAATACGATGGTAATTTGTATATTTATAGACTTAGGGTTGAAAACATGGTGTTAGAGGGTGAGAACTCGAAACAGCCCCCGAACGGCCCCGTGGGTGGAACCAACACCTCCCACGGGACCAATGTAACTCGTAGGAACTGACCCTGCAGCCGTGGGACTCCCAGTTTTAGAATACGATGGTAATTTGCATATTTCTAGACTTAGGCTTAAAAACATGGCGTTAGAGGGTGAAAACCCAAAACAACCCCCAAACGTCCCCGTGAGTGGCACCAACAACTCCCACCGGACCAATTAACTCGTAGGAATTGACCCCGCAGTCGCGGGACTCCCGGTTTTAGAATACGACCGTAATTTGCATATTTCTAGACTTAGGATTAAAAACATGGCGTTAGAGGGTGAAAACCCGAAACATCCCCCGAACGGCCCCATGGGTGGCACCATCACCTCCCACGGGACCAATGTAACTCGTAGGAACTGACCCCGCAGCCGCGGGACTCCCGGTTTGAGAATACAAAGGTAATTTGTATATTTCTAGACTTAGGCTTAAAAACATGGCGTTAGAGGGTGAAAACCCAAAACAGCCCCCGAACGTCCCCGTGGGTGGCACCGACACCTCCCACGGGACCAATGTAATTCGTTGGAACTGACCCCGCAGCCGCGGGACTCCCGGTTTGAGAATACGACGGTAATTTGCATATTTCTAGACTTAGGCTTAAAAACATGGCGTTAGAGGGTGAAAACCCGAAACTGCCCCCGAACGTCCCCGTGGGTAGCACCAACACCTCCCACGGGACCAATGTAACTCATAGGAACTGACCCCGCAGCCGCGGGACTCCCGGTTGGAGAATACGACGGTAATTTGTAAATTTCTAGACTTATGCTTAAAAACATGGCGTTAGAGGGTGAGAACTCGAAACAGCCACCGAACGTCCCCATGGGTGGCACCAACACCTCCCACGGGACCAATATAACTCGTAGGAACTGACCCCGCAGTCGCGGGACTCCCGGTTTGAGAATACGATGGTAATTTGTATATTTATAGACTTAGGGTTGAAAACATGGCGTTAGTGGGTGAGAACTCGAAACAGCCCCCGAACGGCCCCGTGGGTGGAACCAACACCTCCCACGGGACCAATGTAACTCGTAGGAACTGACCCCGCAGCCGTGGGACTCCCAGTTTTAGAATACGACGGTAATTTGCATATTTCTAGACTTAGGCTTAAAAACATGGCGTTAGAGGGTGAAAACCCAAAACAACCCCCAAACGTCCCCGTGAGTGGCACCAACAACTCCCACCGGACCAATTAACTCGTAGGAATTGACCCCGCAGTCGCGGGACTCCCGCTTTTAGAATACGACCGTAATTTGCATATTTCTAGACTTAGGATTAAAAACATGGCGTTAGAGGGTGAAAACCCGAAACATCCCCCGAACGGCCCCATGGGTGGCACCATCACCTCCCACGGGACCAATGTAACTCGTAGGAACTGACCCCGCAGCCGCGGGACTCCCGGTTTGAGAATACAAAGGTAATTTGCATATATCTTGACTTAGGCTTAAAAACATGGCGTTAGAGGGGAAAACTCGAAACAGCCACCGAACGTCCCCGTGGGTGGCACCAACACCTCCGACGGGACCAATGTAACTCGTAGGAACAGACCCCACAGCCACGGGACTCCCGGTTTGAGAATACGACGGTAATTTGCAAATTTATAGACTTAGGGTTAAAAACATGGCGTTAGAGGGTGAGAACTCGAAACATCCCCCGAACGGCCCCGTGGGTGGCACCAACACCTCCCACGGGACCAATGTAACTCGTAGGAACTGACCCCGTAGCCGCGGGACTCTCGGTTTTAGAATACGACGATAATTTTCATATTTCAAGACTTAGGCTTAAAAACATGGCGTTAGAGGGTGGGAACTCGAAACAGCCCCCGAACGTCCCCATGGGTGGCACCCACACCTCCCACGGGACCAATGTAACTCGTAAGAACTGACCCCGCAGTCGCGGGACTCCCGATTTTAGAATACGACGATAATTTGCATATTTCTAAACTTAGGCTTAAAAACATGGCGTTAGAGGGTGAAAACCCAAAACAGCCCCCGAACGTCCCTGTGGGTGGCACCAACACCTCCCACGGGACCAATGTAACTCGTAGGAACTGGCCCCGCAGCCGCGGGACTCCCGGCTTTAGAATACGATGGTAATTTGCATATTTCTATACTTAAGCTTAAAAACATGGCGTTAGAGGGTGAAAACCCGAAACAGCCCGCGAACATCCCCGTGGGTGGCACCAACACCTCCCACGGGATCAATGTGACTCGTAGGAACTGACCCCGCATCCGCGGGACTCCCAGTTTGAGAATACGACGGTAATTTGCAAATTTCTAGACTTAGGCTTAAAAACATGGCGTTAGAGGGTGAAAACCCGAAACAGCCCCCGAACGTCCCCGTGGGTGGCACCAACACCTACCACGGGACCAATGTAACTCGTAGGAACTGACCCCGCAGTCGCGGGACTCCCGGTTTTAAAATACGATCGTAATTTCCATATTTCTAGACTTAGGCTTAAAAACATGGCGTTAGAGGGTGGGAACTCGAAACTACCCCCGAACGGCCCCATGGGTGGCACCAACACCTCCCACGGGACCAATGTAACTCGTTGGAACGGACCCCGCAGCCGCGGGACTCCCGGTTTGAGAATACGATGGTAATTTGCATATTTCTAGAGTTAGGCTTAAAAACATTGCGTCAGAGGGTGAAAACCCAAAACAGCCCCCGAACGTCCCCGTGGGTGGCACCAATACCTCCCACGGGACCAATTTAACTCGTAGGAACTGACCCCGCAGTCTGGGGACTCCCGGTTTTAGAATACGAAGGTAATTTGCATATTTCTAGACTTAGGCTTAAAAACATGGTGTTAGAGGGTGAAAACCCGAAACAGCCCCCGAACGTCCTCGTGGGTGGCACCAACAACTCCCACGGGACCAATGTAACTCGTAGGAACTGACCCCGCATCCGCGGGACTCCCGGTTTGAGAATATGACGGTAATTTGTAAATTTCTAGACTTAGGCTTAAAAACATGGCGTTAGAGGGTGAAAACCCGAAACAGCCCCCGAATGTCCCCGTGGGTGGCACCAATACCTCCCACGGGACCAATGTTACTCATAGGAACTGACCCCGCAGTCGCGGGACTCCCGATTTGAGAATACGATCGTAATTTGTATATTTCTAGACTTAGGCTTAAAATCATGGCGTCAGAGGGTGAAAACCCGAAACAGCCCCCGAACGTCCCTGTGGGTGGCACCAACACCTCCCACGGGACCAATGTAACTCGTAGGAACTGACCCCGCAGCCGCGGGACTCCCAGTTTTAGAATACGACCGTAATTTGCATATTTCTAGATTTAGGCTTAAAAACATGGCGTTAGAGGGTGGGAACTCGAAACAGCCCCCAAACGGCCCCATGGGTGGCACCAACACCTCCCCCGGGACCAATGTAACTCGTAGGAACTGACCCCGCAGTCGCGGGACTCCCGGTTTGAGAATACGATGGTAATTTGCATATTTCTAGACTTAGGCTTAAAAACATGACGTTAGAGGGTGAAAACCCGAAACAGCCCCCGAACGCCCCCGTGGGTGGCACCAACACCTCCCACGGGACCAATGTAACTCGTAGGAACTGACCCCGCAGCCGCCGGACTCCCGGTTTGAGAATACGACGGTAATTTGCATATTTCTAGACTTAGGCTTAAAAACATGGCGTTAGAGGGTGAAAACCCGAAACAGCCCCCGAACGTCCCCGTGGGTGGCACCAATACCTCCCACGGGACCAATTTAACTCGTAGGAACTGACCCCACAGTCTGGGTACTCCCGGTTTTAGAATACGACGGTAATTTGCATATTTCTAGACTTAGGCTTAAAAACATGGTGTTAGAGGGTGAAAACCCGAAACAGCCCCCGAACGTCCCCGTGGGTGGCACCAATACCTCCCACGGGACCAATGTAACTCGTAGGAACTGACCCCGCATTCGCGGGACTCCCGGTTTGAGAATATGACAGTAATTTGTAAATTTCTAGACTTAGGCTTAAAAACATGGCGTTAGAGGGTGAAAACCCAAAACAGCCCCCGAACGTCCCCGTGGGTGGCACCAATACCTCCCACTGGACCAATGTTACTCGTAGGAACTGACCCCGCAGTCGCGGGACTCCCGATTCGATAATACGATCGTAATTTGTATATTTCTAGACTTAGGCTTAAAATCATGGCGTTAGAGGGTGAAAACCCGAAACAGCCCCCGAACGTCCCCGTGGGTGGCACCAATACCTCCCATGGGACTAATGTAACTCGTAGGAACTGACCCCGCAGCCGCGGGACTCCCGGTTTGAGAATACGACGGTAATTTGCAAATTTCTAGACTTAGGCTTAAAAACATGGGGTTAGAGGGTGGGAACTCGAAACAGCCACCAAACAGCCCCATGGGTGGCACCAACACCTCCCACGGGACCAATGTAACTCGTAGGAACTGACCCCGCAGTCGCGGGACTCCCGGTTTTAAAATACGATCGTAATTTCCATATTTCTAGACTTAGGCTTAAAAACATGGCGTTAGAGGGTGGGAACTCGAAACTGCCCCCGAACGGCCCCATGGGTGGCAGCAACACCTCCCACGGGACCAATGTAACTCGTTGGAACTGACCCCGCAGCCGCGGGACTCCCGGTTTGAGAATACGACAGTAATTTGCATATTTCTAGACTTAGGCTTAAAAACATGGCGTTAGAGGGTGAAAACCCGAAACAGCCCTCGAACGTCCCCGTGGGTGGCACCAATACCTCCCACGGGACCAATTTAACTCGTAGGAACTGACCCCGCAGTCTGGGGACTCCCGGTTTTAGAATACGATGGTAATTTGCATATTTTTAGACCTAGGCTTAAAAACATGGTGTTAGAGGGTGAAAACTCGAAACAGCCCCCGAACGTCCCCGTGGGTGGCACCAACACCTCCCACGGGACTAATGTAACTCGTAGGAACTGACCCCGCATCCGCGGGACTCCCGGTTTGAGAATATGACGGTAATTTGTAAATTTCTATACTTAGGCTTAAAAACATGGCGTTAGAGGGTGAGAACTCGAAACAGCCACCAAACGTTCCCGTGGGTGGCACCAACACCTCCCATGGGACCAATGTAACTCGTAGGAACTGACCCCGCAACCGCGGGACTCCCGGTTTGAGAATACTACGGTAATTTGCAAATTTCTAGACTTAGACTTAAAAACGTGGCGTTAGGGGGTGGGAACTCGAAACAGCCACCAAACAGCCCCATGGGTGGCACCAACACCTCCCACGGGACCAATGTAACTCGTAGGAACTGACCCCGCAGTCGCGGGACTCCCGGTTTTAAAATACGATCGTAATTTCCATATTTCTAGACTTAGGCTTAAAAACATGGCGTTAGAGGGTGGAAACTCGAAACTGCCCCCGAACGGCCCCATGGGTGGCAGCAACACCTCCCACGGGACCAATGTAACTCGTTGGAACTGACCCCGCAGCCGCGGGACTCCCGGTTTGAGAATACGACAGTAATTTGCATATTTCTAGACTTAGGCTTAAAAACATGGCGTTAGAGGGTGAAAACCCGAAACAGCCCCCGAACGTCCCCATGGGTGGCACCAATACCTCCCACGGGACCAATTTAACTCGTAGGAACTGACCCCGCAGTCTGGGGACTCCCGGTTTTAGAATACGATGGTAATTTGCATATTTTTAGACCTAGGCTTAAAAACATGGTGTTAGAGGGTGAAAACCCGAAACATCCCCCGAACGTCCCCGTGGGTGGCACCAACACCTCCCAGGGGACCAATGTACCTGGTAGGAACTGACCCCGCATCCGCGGGACTCTCGGTTTGAGAATATGACGGTAATTTGTAAATTTCTATACTTTGGCTTAAAAACATGGCGTTAGAGGGTGAAAACCCGAAACAGCCCCCAAACGTCCCCGTGGGTGGCACCAATACCTCCCACGGGACCAATGTTACTCGTAGGAACTGACCCCGCAGTCGCGGGACTCCCGATTTGAGAATACGATCGTAATTTGTATATTTCTAGACTTAGGCTTAAAATCATGGCGTTAGAGGGTGAAAACCCGAAACAGCCCCCGAACGTCCCCGTGGGTGGCACCAACACCTCCCACGGGACCAATGTAACTCGTAGGAACTGACCTCGCAGCCGCGGGACCCCCAGTTTGAGAATACGACCGTAATTTGCATATTTCTAGACTTAGGCTTAAAAACATGGCGTTAGAGGGTGGGAACTCGAAACAGCACCCGAACGTCCCCATGGGTGGCACCAACACCTCCCACGGGACCAATGTAACTCGTAGGAACTGACCCCGCAGTCGCGGGACTCCCGGTTTGAGAATACGATGGTAATTTGCATATTTCTAGACTTAGGCTTAAAAACATGGTGTTAGAGGGTGAAAACCCGAAACAGCCCCCGAACGTCCCCGTGGGTGGCACCAATACCTCCCAGGGGACCAATGTACCTGGTAGGAACTGACCCCGCATCCGCGGGACTCTCGGTTTGAGAATATGACGGTAATTTGTAAATTTCTATACTTAGGCTTAAAAACATGGCGTTAGAGGGTGAAAACCCGAAACAGCCCCCAAACGTCCCCGTGGGTGGCACCAATACCTCCCACGGGACCAATGTTACTCGTAGGAACTGACCCCGCAGTCGCGGGACTCCCGATTTGAGAATACGATCGTAATTTGTATATTTCTAGACTTAGGCTTAAAAACATGACGTTAGAGGGTGAAAACCCGAAACAGCCCCCGAACGTCCCCGTGGGTGGCACCAATACCTCCCACGGGACCAATGTAACTCGTAGGAACTGACCCCGCATTCGCAGGACTCCCGGTTTGAGAATATGACATTAATTTGTAAATTTCTATACTTAGGCTTAAAAACATGGCGTTAGAGGGTGAAAACCCGAAATAGCCCCCGAACGTCCCGTGGGTGCCACCAATACCTCCCACGGGACCAATGTTACTCGTAGGAACTGACCCCGCAGTCGCGGGACTCCCGATTTGATAATACGATCGTAATTTGTATATTTTTAGACTTAGGCTTAAAATCATGGCGGTAGAGGGTGAAAACCCGAAACAGCCCCCGAACGTCCCCGTGGGTGGCACCAACACCTCTCACGGGACCAATGTAACTCGTAGGAACTGACCCCGCAGCCGCGGGACTCCCAGTTTGAGAATACGACCGTAATTTGCATATTTCTAGACTTAGGCTTAAAAACATGGCGTTAGAGGGTGGGAACTCGAAACAGCCCCCGAACGGCCCCATGGGTGGCACCAACACCTCCCACGGGACTAATGTAACTCGTAGGAACTGACCCCGGAGTCGCGGGACTCCCGGTTTGAGAATACGATCGTAATTTGCATATTTCTAGACTTAGGCTTAAAAACATGGCGTTAGAGGGTGAAAACCCAAAACAGCCCCCGAACGTCCCCGTGGGTTGCACCAACACCTCCCACGGGACCAATGTAACTCGTTGGAACTGACCCCGCAGCCGCGGGACTCCCGGTTTGAGAATACGACGGTAATTTTCATATTTCTAGACTTAGGCTTAAAACATGGCGTTAGAGGGTGAAAACTCGAAACAGCCCCCAACATCCCCGTGGGTAGCACCAACACCTCCCACGGGACAGATTTAACTCATAGGAACTGACCCCGCAGCCGCGGGACTCCCGATTTAAGAATACGACCGTAATTTGCATATTTCTAGACTTAGGCTTAAAAACATGGTGTTAGAGGGTGAAAACCCGAAACAGCCCCCGAACGTCCCCGTGGGTGGCTCCAACACCTCCCACGGGTCCAATATAACTCGTTGGAACTGACCCCGCAGCCGCGGGACTCCCAGTTTGAGAATACGACCGTAATTTTTATATTTTTAAACTTAGGCTTAAAAACATGGCGTTAGAGGGTGGGAGCTCGAAACAGCCCCCGAACGGCCCCATGGGTGGCACCAACACCTCCCACGGGACCAATGTAACTCGTAGGAAATGACCCCGCAGTCGCGGGATTCCCGGTTATAAAATACGACATTAATTTGCATATTTCTATACTTAGGCTTAAAAACATGGCGTTAGAGGGTGAAAACTCGAAACAGCCCCCGAACGTCCCCGTGGGTGGCACCAACACCTCCCACGGGACCAATTAACTCATAGGAACTGACCCCGCAGCCGCGGGACTCCCGGTTTGAGAATACGATGGTAATTTGCAAATTTCTAGACTTATGCTTAAAAACATGGCGTTAGAGGGTGAGAACTCGAAACAGCCACCGAACGTCCCCGTGGGTGGCACCAACACCTCCCACGGGACAAATATAACTCTTAGGAACTGACCCCGCAGTCGCGGGACTCTCGGTTTGAGAATACGACGGTAATTTGCATATTTATAGACTTAGGGTTAAAAACATGGCGTTAGAGGGTGAGAACTCGAAACAGCCCCCGAACGGCCCCGTGGGTGGAACCAACATCTCCCACGGGACCAATGTAACTCGTAGGAACTGACCCCGCAGCCGCGGGACTCCCAGTTTTAGAATACGACGGTAATTTGCATATTTCTAGACTTAGGCTTAAAAACATGGCGTTAGAGGGTGAAAACCCGAAACAGCCCCCAAACGTCCCCGTGAGTGGCACCAACAACTCCCACGGGACCAATGTAACTCGTAGAAATTGACCCCGCAGTCGCGAGACTCCCGGTTTTAGAATACGACCGTAATTTGCATATTTCTAGACTTAGGATTAAAAACATGGCGTTAGAGGGTGAAAATCCGAAACATCCCCCGAACGGCCCCATGGGTTGCACCATCACCTCCCACGGGACCAATGTAACTCGTAGGAACTGAGCCCGCAGCCGCGGGACTCCCGGTTTGAGAATACGACGGTAATTTGCAAATTTATAGACTTAGGGTTAAAAACATGGCCTTAGAGGGTGAGTACTCGAAACAGCCCCCGAACGGCCCCGTGGGTGGCACCAACACCTCCCACGGGACCAATGTAACTCGTAGGAACGGACCCCACAGCCGCGGGACTCTCGATTTTAGAATACGACGGTAATTTGCATATTTCTAGACTTAGGCTTAAAAACATGGCGTTAGTGGGTGGAAACTCGAAACAGCCCCCGAACGGCCCCGTGGGTGGAAGCAACACCTCCCACGGGACCAATGTAACTCGTAAGAACTGACCCCGCAGTCGCGGGACTCCCGATTTTAGAATACGATGATAATTTGCATATTTCTAAACTTAGGCTTAAAAATATGGCGTTAGAGGGTGAAAACCCAAAACAGCCCCCGAACGGCCCCGTGGGTGGCACCAACACCTCCCACGGGACCAATGTAACTCGTAGGAACTGACCCCCAGGCGCGGGACTCCCGGTTTTAGAATACGACGGTAATTTGCATATTTCTAGACTTAGGCTTAAAAACATGGCGTTAGAGGGTGAAAACCCGAAACAGCCCCCGAACGTCCCCGTGGGTGGCACCAACACCTCCCACGGGACCAATGTAACTCATAGGAACTGACCCCGCAGTCGCGGGACTCCCGATTTTAGAATACGACCGTAATTTGCATATTTCTAGACTTAGGCTTAAAAACATGGCGTTAGAGGGTGAAAACCCGAAACAGCCCCCGAACGGCCCAATGGGTGGCACCAACACCTCCCACGAGACCAATGTAACTCGTAGGAACTGACCCCGCAGCCGCGGGACTCTCGGTTTGAGAATACGAAGGTTATTTTGCATATTTCTAGACTTAGGCTTAAAAATATGGCGCTAGAGGGGAGAACTCGAAAAAACCACCGAACGTCCCCGTGGGTGGCACCAACACCTCCGACGGGACCAATGTAACTCGTAGGAACAGACCCCGCAGCCACGGTACTCCCGATTTGAGAATACGAAGGTAATTTGCAAATTTATAGAATTAGGGTTAAAAACATGGCGTTAGAGGGTAAGAACTCGAAACTGCCCCTGAACGGCCCCGTGGGTGGAACCAACACCTCCCACGGGACCAATGTAACTCGTAGGAACTGACCCCGCAGCCGCGGGACTCCCAGTTTTAGAATACGACGGTAATTTGCATATTTATAGACTTGGGGTTAAAAACATGGCGTTAGAGGGTGAAAACCCGAAACATCCCCCGAACGGCCCCATGGGTGGCACCATCACCTCCCACGGGACCAATGTAACTAGTAGGAACTGAGCTTGCAGCCGCGGGACTCCCGGTTTGAGAATACGAAGGTAATTTGCATATTTCTAGACTTAGGCTTAAAAACATGGCGTTAGAGGGGTGAACTCGAAACAGCCACCGAACGTCCCCGTGGGTGGCACCAACACCTCCGACGGGACCAATGTAACTCGTAGGAACAGACCCCACAGCCACGGGACTCCCGATTTGAGAATACGACGGTAATTTTCAAATTTATAGACTTAGGGTTAAAAACATGGCCTTAGAGGGTGAGAACTCGAAACAGCCCCCGAACGGCCCGTGGGTGGCACTAACACCTCCCACGGGACCAATGTAACTCGTAGGAACGGACCCCACAGCCGCGGGACTCTCGATTTTAGAATACGACGGTAATTTGCATATTTCTAGACTTAGGCTTAAAAACATGGCGTTAGAGGGTGGGAACTCGAAACAGCCCCCGAACGGCCCCGTGGGTGGAAGCAACACCTCCCACTGGACCAATGTAACTCGTAAGAACTGACCCCGCAGTCGCGGGACTCCCGATTTTAGAATACGGCGATAATTTGCATATTTCTAAACTTAGGCTTAAAAATATGGCGTTAGAGGGTGAAAACCCGAAACAGCCCCCGAACGGCCCCGTGGGTGGCACCAACACCTCCCACGGGACAAATGTAACTCGTAGGAACTGACCCCCAGCCGCGGGACTCCCGGTTTTAGAATACGATGGTAATTTGCATATTTCTAGACTTAGGCTTAAAAACATGGCGTTAGAGGACGAAAACCCGAAACAGCCCCCGAACGTCCCCGTGGGTGGCACCAACACCTCCCACGAGACCAATGTAACTCGTAGGAACTGACCCCGCAGTCGCGGGACTCCCAGTTTTAGAATACGACCGTAATTTGCATATTTCTAGACTTAGGCTTAAAAACCTGGCGTTAGAGGGTGAAAACCCGAAACAGCCCCCGAACGGCCCAATGGGTGGCACCAACACCTCCCACGAGACCAATGTAACTCGTAGGAACTGACCCCGCAGCCGCGGGACTCTCGGTTTGAGAATACGAAGGTTATTTTGCATATTTCTAGAATTAGGCTTAAAAACATGGCGCTAGAGGGGAGAACTCGAAACAACCACCGAACGTCCCCGTGGGTGGCACCAACACCTCCGACGGGACCAATGTAACTCGTAGGAACAGACCCCGCAGCCACGGGACTCCCGATTTGAGAATACGACGGTAATTTGCAAATTTATAGACTTAGGGTTAAAAACATGGCGTTAGAGGGTAAGAACTCGAAACTGCCCCCGAACGGCCCCGTGGGTGGTACCAACACCTCCCTCTGGACCAATGTAACTCGTAGGAACTGACCCCGCAGCCGTGGGACTCTCGGTTTTAGAATACGACGGTAATTTGCATATTTCTAGACCTAGGCTTAAAAACATGGCGTTAGAGGGTGGGAACTCGAAACAGCCCCCGAACGGCCCCGTGGGTGGCACCAACACCTCCCACGGGACCAATGTAACTCGTAAGAACTGACCCCGCAGTCGCGGGACTCCCGATTTGAGAATACGACGGTAATTTGCAAATTTCTAGATTTAGGCTTAAAAACAAGGCGTTAGAGGGTGAGAACTCGAAACAGCCACCGAACGTCCCCGTGGGTGGCACCAACACCTCCCACGGGACCAATATAACTCGTAGGAACTGACCCCGCAGTCGCGGGACTCCCGGTTTGAGAATACGACGGTAATTTGCATATTTATAGACTTGGGGTTAAAAACATGGCGTTAGAGGGTGAGAACTCGAAACAGCCCCCGAACGGCCCCGTGGGTGGAACCAACACCTCCCACGGGACCAATGTAACTCGTAGGAACTGACCCCGCAGCCGCGGGACTCCCAGTTTTTGAATATGACGGTAATTTGCATATTTCTAGACTTAGGCTTAAAAACATGGCGTTAGAGGGTGAAAACCCGAAACAGCCCCCAAACGTCCCCGTGAGTGGCACCAACAACTCTCACGGGACCAATTTAACTCGTAGGAATTGACCCCGCAGTCGCGGGACTCCCGGTTTAAGAATACGACCGTAATTTGAATATTTCAAGACTTAGGATTAAAAATATGGCGTTAGAGGGTGAAAACCCGAAACATCCCCGAACGGCCCCATGGGTGGCACCATCACCTCCCACGGGACCAATGTTACTCGTAGGAACTGCGCCCGCAGCCGCGGGACTCCCGGTTTGAGAATACGAAGGTAATTTGCATATTTTTAGACTTACGCTTAAAAACATGGCGTTAGAGGGGTGAACTCGAAACAGCCACCGAACGTCCCCGTGGGTGGCACCAACACCTCCGACGGGACCAATGTAACTCGTAGGAACAGACCCCACAGCCACGGGACTCCCGGTTTGAGAATACGACGGTAATTTGCAAATTTCTAGACTTAGGCTTAAAAACATGGCGTTAGAGGGTGGGAACTCGAAACAGCCCCCGAACGGCCCCGTGGGTGGCACCAACACCTCCCACGGGACCAATGTAACTCGTAAGAACTGACCCCGCAGTCGCGGGACTCCCGATTTTAGAATACGGTCCTAATTTGCATCTTTTTAAACTTAGGCTTAAAAACATAGCGTTAGAGGGTGAAAACCCGAAACAGCCCCCGAACGGCCCCGTGGGTGGCACCAACACCTCCCACGGGACCAATGTAAATAGTAGGAACTGAACCCGCAGCCGCGGGACTCCCGGTTTTAGACTACGACGGTAATTTTCATATTTCTAGAGTTAGGCTTAAAAACATGGCGTTAGAGGGTGAAAACCCAAAACCGCCCTCGAACGTCCCCGTGGGTGGCACCAACACCTCCCACGGGACCAATGTAACTCGTAGGAACTGACCCCGCAGTCGCGGGACTCTCGGTTTTAGAATACGATGGTAATTTGCATATTTCTAGACTTAGGCTTAAAAAGATGGCGTTAGAGGGTGAAACCCAAAACCGCCCCCGAACGTCCCCGTGGGTGGCACCAACACCTCCCACGGGACCAATGTAACTCCTAGGAACTGACCCCGCAGCCGCGGGACTCCCGGTTTAAGAATACGACGGTAATTTGGAAATTTCTAGACTTAAGCTTAAAAACATGGCGTTAGAGGGTGAGAACTCGAAACAGCCACCGAACGTCCTCGTGGGTGGCACCAACACCTCCCACGGGATCAATGTAACTCGTAGAAACTGACCCCGCAGCCGCGGGACTCCCGGTTTGAGAATACGACGGTAATTTACAAATTTCTAGACTTAGGCTTAAAAACATGGCGTTAGAGGGTGAGAACTCGAAACAGCCACCGAACGTTCCCGTGGGTGGTACGAACACCTCCCACGGGACCAATGTAACTCGTAGGAACTGACCCCGCAGCCGCGGGACTCCCGGTTTGAGAATACTACGGTAATTTGCAAATTTCTAGACTTAGGCTTAAAAACATGGCGTTAGAGGGTGGGAACTCGAAACAGCCCCCGAACAGCCCCATGGGTGGCACCAACCCCTCCCACGGGACCAATGTAACTCGTAGGAACTGACCCCGCAGTCGCGGGACTCCCGGTTTTAGAATACGACTGTAATTTGCATATTTCTAGACTTAGGCTTAAAAACATGGCGTTAGAGGGTGAAAACCCGAAACATCCCCCGAACGTCCCCGTGGGTGGCACCAACACCTCCCACGGGACCAATGTGACTCGTAGGAACTGTCCCCGCAGCCGAGGGACTCCCAATTTGTGAATACGACGGTAATTTGCAAATTTCTAGACCTAGTCTTAAAAACATGGCGTTAGAAGGTGAAAACCCGAAACAGCCCCCGAACGTCCTCGTGGGTGGCACCAACACCTCCCACGGGACCAATGTAACTCGGAGAAACTGACCCCGCAGTCGCGGGACTCCCGATTTTAAAATACGATCGTAATTTGCATATTTCTAGACTTAGGCTTAAAAACATGGCGTTAGAGGGTGGGAACTCGAAACTGCCCCCGAACGGCCCCATGGGTGGCACCAACACCTCCCACGGGACCAATGTAACTCGTTGGAACTGACCCCGCAGCCGCGGGACTCACGGTTTGAGATTACGACGGTAATTTGCATATTTCTAGACTTAGGCTTAAAAACATGGCGTTAGAGGGTGAAAACCCGAAACAGCCCCCGAACGTACCCGTGGGTGGCACCAATACCTCCCACGGGACCAATTTAACTCGTAGGAACTGACCCCGCAGTCTCGGGACTCCCGGTTTTAGAATACGATGGTAATTTGCAAATTTCTAGACTTAGGCTTAAAAACATGGCGTTAGAGGGTGAAAACCCGAAACAGCCCCCGAACGTCCCCGTGGGTGGCACCAATACCTCCCACGGGACCAATGTAACTCGTTGGAACTGACCCCGCAGCCGCGGGACTCCCGGTTTGAGAATACGACGGTAATTAGCATATTTCTAGAATTAAGCTTAAAAACATGGCGTTAGAGGGTGAAAACCCGAAACAGCCCCCGAACGTCCTCGTGGGTGGCAGCAATACCTCCCACGGGACCAATTTAACTCGTAGGAACTGACCCCGCAGTCTCGGGACTCCCGATTTGAGAATACGATCGTAATTTTAATATTTCTAGACTAAGGCTTAAAATCATGGCGTTAGTGGGTGAAAACCCGAAACAGCCCCCGAACGTCCCCGTGGGTGGCACCAACACCTCCCACGGGTCCAATATAACTCGTAGGAATTGACCCCGCAGCCGCGGGACTCCCAGTTTGAGAATACGACCGTAATTGGCATATTTCTAGACTTAGGCTTAAAAATATGGCGTTAGAGGGTGGGAACTCGAAACAGCCCCCGAACGGCCCCATGGGTGGCACCAACACCTCCCACGGGACCAATGTAACTCATAGGAACTGACACCGCAGTCGCGGGACTCCCGGTTTGAGAATACGATGGTAATTTGCATATTTCTAGACTTAGGCTTAAAAACATGGCGTTAGAGGGTGAAAACTCGGAACAGCCCCCGAACGTCCCCGTGGGTGGCACCAACACCTCCCACGGGACCAATGTAACTCGTTGGAACTGATCCCACAGCCGCGGGACTCCCGGTTTGAGAATACGACGGTAATTTGCATATTTCTAGACTTAGGTTTAAAAACATGGCGTTAGAGGGTGAAAACCCGAAACAGCCCCCGAACGTCCCCGTGGGTAGCACCAACACCTCCCACGGGACCAATTTAACTCATAGGAACTGACCCCGCAGCCGCGGGACTCCCGGTTTAAGAATACCACCGTAATTTGCATATTTCTAGACTTAGGCTCAAAAACATGGTGTTAGAGGGTGAAAACCCGAAACAGCCCCCGAACGTCCCCGTGGGTGGCTCCAACACCTCCCACGGGACCAATATAACTCGTTGGAATTGAACCCGCAGCCGCGGAACTCCCAGTTTGAGAATACGACCGTAATTTGTATATTTTTAGACTTAGGCATAAAAACATGGCGTTAGAGGGTGGGAACTCGAAACAGCCCCCGAACGGCCCCATGGGTGGCACCAACAGCTCCCACGGGACCAATGTAACTCGTAGGAAATGACCCCGCGTTCGCGGGACTCCCGATTATAAAATAGGACCGTAATTTGCATATTTCTAGACTTAGGCTTAAAAACATGGCGTTAGAGGGTGAAAACCCAAAACAGCCCCCGAACGTCCCCGTGGGTGGCACCAACACCCCCCACGGGACCAATGTAACTCATAGGGACTGACCCCGCAGCCGCGGGACTCCCGGTTTGAGAATACGACGGTAATTTCCAAATTTCTAGACTTATGCTTAAAAACATGGCGTTAGAGGGTGAGAACTCGAAATAGCCATCGAACGCCCCCGTGGGTGGCACCAACACCTCCCACGGGACCAATGTAACTCGTACGAACTGACCCCGCAGTCGCGGGACTCCTTGTTTGAGAATACGACGGAAATTTGCATATTTATAGACTTAGGGTTAAAAACGTGGCGCTAGAGGGTGAGAACTCGAAACAGCCCCGAACGGCCCCGTGGGTGGAACCAACACCTCCCACGGGACCAGTGTAACTCGTAGGAATTGACCCCGCAGCCGCGGGACTCCCAGTTTTAGAATACGATGGTAATTGGCATATTTCTAGACTTAGGCTTAAAAATATGGCGTTAGAGGGTCAAAACCCAAAACAGCCCCCGAACGTCCCCGTGAGTGGCACCAACACCTCCCACGGGACCAATGTAACTCGTAGGAATTGACCCCGCAGTCGCGGGACTCCCGGTTTGAGAATACGAAGGTAATTTGCATATTTCTAGACTTAGGCTTAAAAACATGGCGTTAGAGGGTGAGAACTCGAAACAGCCACCGAACGTTCCCGTGGGTGGCACCAACACCTCCCACGGGACCAATGTAACTCGTAGGAACTGACCCCGCAGCCGCGGGACTCCCGGTTTGAGAATACAACGGTAATTTGCAAATTTCGAGACTTAGGCTTAAAAACATGGCGTTACAGGGTGGGAACTCGAAACAGCCCCCGAAAAGCCCCATGGGTGGCACCAACACCTCCCACGGGACCAATGTAACTCGTAGGAACTGACCCCACAACCACGGGACTCCCGGTTTTAGAATACGACTGTAATTTGCATATTTCTCGACTTAGGCTTAAAAATATGTCGTTATAGGGTGAAAACCCGAAACAGCCCCCGAACGGCCCCGTGGGTGGCACCAACACCTCCCACGGGACCAATGTAACTCGTAGGAACTGACCCCGCAGCCGCGGGACTCTCGGTTTTAGAATACGATGGTAATTTGCATATTTCTAGACTTAGGCTTAAAAACATGGCGTTAGAGGGTGGGAACTCGAAACAGCCCCCGAACGGCCCCGTGGGTGGCACCAACACCTCCCACGGGACCAATGTAACTCGTAAGAACTGACCCCGCAGTCGCGGGACTCCCGATTTTAGAATACAACGATAATTTGCATATTTCTAAACTTAGGCTTAAAAACATGGCGTTAGAGGGTGAAAACCCGAAATAGCCCCCGAACGGCCCCGTGGGTGGCACCAACACCTCCCACGGGACCAATGTAACTCGTAGGAACTGACCCCGCAGCCGCGGGACTCCCGGTTTTAGAATACGACCGTAATTTGCATATTTCTAGACTTAGGCTTAAAAACATGGCGTTAGAGGGTGAAAACTCGAAACTGCCCCCGAACGGCCCCATGGGTGGCACCAACACCTCCCACGGGACCAATGTAACTCATAAGAACTGACCCCGCAGCTGCGGGACTACCGATTTGAGAATACGAAGGTAATTTGCATATTTCTAGACTTAGGCTTAGAAACATGGCGTTAGAGGGGAGAACTCGAAACAGCCACCGAACGTCCCCGTGGGTGGTACCAACACCTCCGACGGGACCAATGTAACTCCTAGGAACAGACCCCGCATCCACGGGACTCCCGGTTTGAGAATACGACGGTAATTGGCAAATTTATAGACTTAGGGTTAAAAAACTGGCGTTAGAGGGTGAGAACTCGAAACAGCCCCCGAACGGCCCCATGGGTGGCACCAACACCTCCCACGGGACCAATGTAACTCGTAGGAACTCACCCCGCAGTCGCGGAACTCTCGGTTTTAGAATACGACGGTAATTTGCATATATCTAGACTTAGGTTTAAAAACATGGCGTTAGAGGGTGGGAACTCGAAACAGCCCCCGAACGGCCCCGTGGGTGGCACCAACACCTCCCACGGGACCAATGTAACTCGTAAGAACTTACCCCGCAGTCGCGGGACTCCTGATTTTAGAGTACGATCATAATTTGCATATTTCTAAACTTAGTCTTAAAAACATAGCGTTAGAGAGTGAAAACCCGAAACAGCCCCCGAACGGCCCCGTGGGTGGCACCAACACCTCCCCCGGGACCAATGTAACTCGTAGGAACTGACCCCGCAGCCGCGGGACTCCCGGTTTTAGACTACGACGGTAATTTGCATATTTCTAGACTTAGGCTTAAAAACATGGCGTTAGAGGGTGAAAACACAAAACCGCCCCTGAACGTCCCCGTGGGTGGCACCAACACCAACCACGGGACCAATGTAACTCGTAGGAACTGACCCCGCAGTCGCGGGACTCTCGGTTTTAGAATACGATGGTAATTTGCATATTTCTAGACTTTGGCTTAAAAAGATGGCGTTAGAGGGTGAAACCCGAAACAACCCCCGAACGTCCCCGTGGGTGGCACCAACACCTCCCACGGGACGAATGTAACTCGTAGGAACTGACCCCGCAGCCGCGGGACTCCCGGTTTGAGAATACTATGATAATTTGCAAATTTCTAGACTTAGGCTTAAAAACATGGCGCTAGAGGGTGGGAACTCGAAACAGCCCCCGAACAGCCCCATGGGTGGCACCAACCCCTCCCACGGGACCAATGTAACTCGTAGGAACTGATTCCGCAGTCGCGGGAGTTCCGGTTTTAGAATACGACTGTAATTTGCATATTTCTAGACTTACGCTTAAAAACATGGCGTTATAGGGTGCAAACCCGAAACAGCCCCCGAACATCCCCGTGGGTGGCACCAACACCTCCCACGGGACCAATGTGAATCGTAGGAACTGACCCCGCAGCCGCGGGACTCCCAGTTTGTGAATACGATGGTAATTTGCAAATTTCTAGACCTAGGCTTAAAAACATGGCGTTAGAGGGTGAAAACCCGAAACATCCCCCGAACGTCCTCGTGGGTGGCACCAACACCTCCCACGGGACCAATGTAACTTGTAGGAACTGACCCCGCAGTCGCGGGACTCCCGGTTTTAAAATACGACCTTAATTTGCATATTTCTAGACTTAGGCTTAAAAACATGGCGTTAGAGGGTGGGAACTCGAAACTGCCCCCGAACGGCCCCGTGGGTGGCACCAACACCTCCCACGGGACCAATGTAACTCGTTGGAACTGACCCCGCAGCCGCGGGACTCCCGGTTTGAGAATATGACGGTAATTTGCATATTTCTAGACTTAGGCTTAAAAACATGGCGTTAGAGGGTGAAAACACGAAACAACCCCCGAACGTCCCCGTGGGTAGCACCAATACCTCCCACGGGACCAATTTAACTCGTAGGAACTGACCCCGCAGTCTCGGGATTCCCAGTTTTAGAATACGACGGTAATTTGCATATTTCTGAACTTAGGCTTAAAAACATGGTGTTAGAGGGTGAAAACTCGAAACATCCCCCGAACATCCCCGTGGGTGGCACCAACACCTCCCACGGGACCAATGTAACTCGTAGGAACTGACCCCGCATCCGCGGGACTCCCGGTTTGAGAATATGACGGTAATTTGCAAATTTCTAGACTTAGGCTTAAAAACATGGCGTTAGAGGGTGAAAACCCGAAACAGCACCCGAACGTCCCCGTGGGTGGCACCAATACCTCCCACGGGACCAATGTTACTCGTAGGAACTGACCCCGCAGTCGCGGGACTCCCGATTTGAGAATACGATCGTAATTTTTATATTTCTAGACTTAGGCTTAAAATCATGGCGTTACAGGGTGAAAACCCGAAACAGCCCCCGAACGTCCCCGTGGGTGGCACCAACACCTCCCACGGGACCAATATAACTCGTAGGAACTGACCCCGCAGCCGCGGGACTCCCAGTTTGAGAATACAACCGTAATTGGCATATTTCTAGACTTAGGCTTAAAAATATGGCGTTAGAGGGTGGGAACTCGAAACAGCCCCCGAACGGCCCCAAGGGTGGCACCAACACCTCCCACGGGACCAATGTAACTCGTAGGAACTGACACCGCAGTCGCGGGACTCCCGGTTTGAGAATACGATGGTAATTTGCATATTTCTAGACTTAGGCTTAAAAACATGGCGTTAGAGGGTGAAAACTCGAAACTGCCCCCGAACGTCCCCGTGGGTGGCACCAACACCTCCCACGGGACCAGTATAACTCGTTGGAACTGATCCCGCAGCCGCGGGACTCCCGGTTTGAGAATACGACGGTAATTTGCATATTTATAGACTTAGGCTTAAAAACATGGCGTTAGAGGGTGAAAACCCGAAACAGCCCCCGAACGTCCCCGTGGGTAGCACCAACACCTCCCACGGGACCAATTTAACTCATAGGAACTGACCCCGCAGCCGCGGGACTCCCGGTTTAAGAATACGACCGTAATTTGCTTATTTCTAGACTTAGGCTTAAAAACATGGTGTTAGAGGGTGAAAACCCGAAACAGCCCCCGAACGTCCCCGTGGGTGGCTCCAACACCTCCCCCGGGACCAATATAACTCGTTGGAACTGAACCCGCAGCCGCGAAACTCCCAGTTTGAGAATACGACCGTAATTTGTATATTTTTCGACTTAGGCTTAAAAACATGGCGTTAGAGGGTGGGAACTCGAAACAGCCCCCGAACGGCCCCATGGGTGGCACCAACAGCTCCCACGGGACCAATGTAACTCGTAGGAAATGACCCCGCAGTCGCGGGACTCCCGGTTATAGAATACGACCGTACTTTGCATATTTCTAGACTTAGGCTTAAAAACATGGCGTTAGAGGGTGAAAACCCAAAACAGCCCCCGAACGTCCCCGTGGGTGGCACCAACACCTCCCACGGGACCAATGTAACTCATAGGAACTGACCCCGCAGTCGCGGGACTCCCGGTTTGAGAATACGACGGTAATTTGCATATTTATAGACTTAGGGTTAAAAACGTGGCGCTAGAGGGTGAGAACTCGAAACAGCCCCGAACGGCCCCGTGGGTGGAACCAACACCTCCCACGGGACCAATGTAACTCGTAGGAACTGACCCCGCAGTCGCGGGACTCCCAGTTTTAGAATACGACGGTAATTGGCATATTTCTAGACTAAGGCTTAAAAATATGGCGTTAGAGGGTGAAAACCCAAAACAGCCCCCGAAGTCCCCGTGAGTGGCACCAACACCTCCCACGGGACCAATGTAACTCGTAGGAATTGACCCCGCAGTCGCGGGACTCCCGGTTTGAGAATACGATGGTAATTTACATATTTCTAGACGTAAGCTTAAAAACATGGCGTTAGAGGGTGAGAACTCGAAACAGCCACCGAACGTTCCCGTGGGTGGCACCAATACCTCCCACGGG